>CM066982.1:53326717-54550154 GCA_033977485.1 Hydrangea macrophylla
AAGAGGTGTGTATAAGCCATGGGGTTGTACTCTAGATTTCGCTCGCCTACATGTGACACATCTACCACAAATCCTCTCAACATCTTGTTTGATGCGTGGTCATTAGAAGTGTTCTTTCAAAACGGTTAATGTTTTAACTACCCCAAAATGTCCCATTAACCCTCCCCCATGTGACTCTCTCACAAGGAACTCTCTCACAGAACAATTTGGAATGCACAATTTATTTTCTCGAAATAAAAACCCCTCATGCCTATAGAATTTATTATGGGTAATTTTTTCACAAGATTCAAACTCTTCACTAAAATCTAGGTCAAAAGGATACAATTCCTTAATATGCTCAAAACCAAGAATCTTAGCATCAAGAGTGGAGATTAGAATGTACCTTCGAGAAAGTGCATCGGCAACAATGTTCTCCTTACCTTGTTTATATCGTATGACGTATGGAAACATCTCAATGAATTCAACCCATCGTGCATGTCTCTTGTTCATCTTGTGTTGGACTTTAAAGTGCTTTAAAGACTCATGATCGGTGTGAATCACGAATTCTTTTGGCCACAAGTAATGCTGCCATGTCTCCAAAGCTCGAACCAATGCGTACATCTCTTTGTCATAAGTGGGATAGTTTAAGGCAGTCCCACTTAACTTCTCACTAAAATATGCAATTGGTCGTCCTTCTTGCATAAGCACGGCGCCAATACCTAATCCTGAGGCATCACATTTAATTTCAAAAATTTTTGTAAAGTTAGGTAAAGCAAGTAAAGGTGCATGAGTTAATTTTTCCTTGAGTAATTGAAATGCCTTCTCTTGCTCTTTCCCCCATTTGAACCCAACATTTTTCTTGATGACTTCGGTTATTGATGCAGCTATACTACTGAAGTCTTTCACGAACCTTCTGTAAAAACTAGCAAGTCCATGAAAACTTCGCACATTGCTTACACTAGATGGGCTTGGCCATTCTTGGATAGCACGAATCTTTTCTTCATCAACCTGTATTCCTCATGCACAGACAACAAAACCAAGAAACACAAGCTTATCGGTGCAAAAAGTGCACTTCTTTAGGTTAGCAAACAACTCTTCCTTGCTAAGTACATCTAACACAAGTTTTAAATGCTTCAAATGCTCTTCCAAGTTTTTGCTATAAATAAGGATATCATCAAAATAAACAACCACAAATTTTCCAATGAAAGCACGCAAAACATGGTTCATCAATCTGATGAAAGTACTAGGAGCATTAGTTAATCCAAAAGGCATAACTAACCATTCATACAAACCATATTTGGTTTTAAATGCAGTTTTCCATTCATCACCCTCCTTCATTCTAATTTGATGATACCCACTTTTCAAATCAATCTTAGAAAATATACAAGAACCATGCAACTCATCTAACATATCATCTAAGCGAGGAATAGGGTGTCGATACTTTACCGTTATGTTGTTGACGGCTTGGCAATCAACGCACATTCTCCACGTCCCATCCTTCTGAGGAACCAAAATCACCGAAACGGCGCATGGACTCATACTTTCTCTTACGTACCCCTTTTTCATCAACTCACTGACCTGTTTTTGTAGCTCCTTTGTCTCCTCGGGATTGCTTCTATAGGCTGGTCGGTTTGGAATGGTAGCACCAGGCACGAAATCAATTTAATGTTCAATCCCTCGAATAGGGGGTAAACTATGTGGAATTTCCTCAGAAAAGACATCACCAAACTCCTGCAAAAGAGAAACAATAGAACTAGGAAAAGATGAGTCAATTAGGTTAGTGTTTAAAAATGCCTGTTTGTACAAAAGTACAATTATAGGCTGATTTGAAAACAACGCTCGTTTGATCTCACTCGCTTTTGCATAAAAATTCTTTTGGTTTCCCTCTAATTTTCCCTCAATGGCGACATTTTTCTTTTCTTTTTCTCTCTCAATTTTCTCACTCTTTTTCTTTTGTTCACTCTCTTTCTTTTGATCATTGCAACCTCACTTGATCTTCATAAACTTGCTTCGGTGTCAAAGGCACTAGAGTGATTGTCCTTTGATTAAGCACGAATGAGTATTTATTTGTGAAACCATCATGCTTAACACGTCGATCAAATTGCCATGGCCTCCCTAACAACAAGTGTCCAGCTTGCATCAGAACCACATAACTCAAAACTTCATCTTCATATTTCCCAATACGAAAAGGAACTAATACTTGTTTAGTCACCCTTACTTCTCCACTATCATTGAGCCATTGCAATTTATAAGGCCGTGGATGCTTGATTATTGGCAGCCCTAATTTTTCCACCAGAGTTGTGCTAGCAACGTTAGTGCAACTCCCCCCATCGATGATCACACTACACACCTTATCTTTGATATGACATCTTGTATGAAAGATGTTCTCCCGTTGCGCCTCATCATCTTCTTTAACTTGCATATTTAGAGCTCTCCTTGCCACTAACAAATCCCCTTGGGCGGCGTACTCTTTATCATCGGCATCCTCCAATGGTGGCACAGATTCGTTGACATCTTCATCTTCAGTTTCAATCTCACCATTATCTCGTAACACCATAACTCTCTTGTTCGGACATTGGCTAGCTATGTGTCCCCTATCTTGGCACTTAAAACACTTAATATCACGGTTCTGAGAAGTAGACGAATCGGATTTACCTTGATTTCCATTGCTGGCCACCTCTTGTTTTCGCTCAATTTTTGACTTCACCAAAGGCTGCTTCTCATTTCTTTTCCAATTATTTGGTTTCCAAGCAGATGTATTGGGATTTTGGCTTGGATTTTGGCTTGGACGTGTGTTGTTGCCCCTCCTCTTGAGTTGATTCTCAATTTTAATAGCCATGTATACCATATCCTCCAATTCAACATAGTGTTGCAATTCCACTCCATTGGCGATTTCCCGATTCAACCCAACTAAGAATCTAGCCATTGTAGCCTCTCGATCTTCCTCTACATTCGCTCGAATCATAGCAACTTCCATCTCCTTATAATATTCTTCTACACTCCTATTACCTTGCCTCAAACTTTGCAACCTGTTATACAACTCCCGATGGTAGTAGCTTGGAATGAACCGCTTCCTCATAATAGTTTTCATCTCCTCCCATGTCTCTATTGGATGCTCCCTATTTCTTCTCTTATTTAGTACCAATTGATCCCACCAAATAATAGCATAATCAGAAAATTCAATGGCAGCAAGTTTTACTTTCTTAATCTCGGAGTAATTATGGCAATCGAATACTAATTCCACCTTCTTCTCCCATTCAAGATATGCTTCCGAATCAGTCTTTCCTTGAAACGAAGGAATCTTCATCTTAATACTACCTAAATTATTATCTTTCCAATTCCTAGCTTCTCTAAACCTAACTTCTCTACCCCGACCGCCATATCTCCTATGATTATCTATTGACTCCCGATCATTTTCTTCATCAAAGTCTTCCCCAAAATACTCCTCATCTTCAACTCTCACTCGCCTTGGTTGAACTCTCTCCCCTCTTTGTACATTATGAACATTTTGTTGTTGCCTCTGTGGTGTACCCTATTCAACTCTATCCAATCTCTCATGTATCGGTTCCAATTCTGCCCTCATCATCCGCCTCATCTCTCCCACTAAAGCTTGCATTTGTAGATTCGTAACAACCGGCTGTTGAGCCTCTTCATTTGTGACTCTTCCCTGATCTTGAGCCATAATCCCTGCAAGAATGGATTAGAAATAGAACAGATCCTCACTACACTCCCTCACGTGTTTCACTCAAGAATATGATTCACTCGTGTTTACACTCAAAAATCAAGTCGGCTTTTACCCTCTTATGTGCTCACCACTCTTGCCTTTTTCCACTCGTAGTAATTCTCACTTAGTTCTTATGAAACTGATCAAACAGTGACCAAAATTTCTCAGTAACAATCCACACCCAAACTAGACCAATCAAATTTGGAAGTTGAAAGCACGACTAAAACAAACGCGGATGGCTAGGTTTCCAAATGTACAAAAAAAAAATGGAATTTTCGGAAATTTTTTTTCACACTATGGAGTAAGGTCAGATTTGGACTCCTTAGACCCCCAATATTGTAAAACAAAAATAAAATTTTAAGCCGAGTTTTTGTATTTTTTTTTTATCGCGGCTTACCGATCTCTTCTCTTCTTTTCTTTTCTTCTCTTTTTTTTTTGAATAATTAGGTAGACTTCACAGTTCACGTATCTAATTCAGAAACCCTAATTCTCAAAAAGGAAAAAACCACAATAACAACGATCACGAGAATGAACAAACACAAAGTAACAAGAGCAAATCACAGATCAGATTCGCAAACCCTAAACACGAAATTCCATATCATAATCGAACACCTTTTTTTTTTATACGGTTCAGAAATGAGAACGAATAAGAAAACGAATAGAAACAAAAACGACTAAGAATAGAACTAGAAGAAATGAATAAGAACATAAACGAAAAAGATATGATAAACCTGAGACTAGAACTGTGCTCGGATACCAACTGATACGAACCCCGCCAACAATGTGACGAAACCCGTAACACGATTAATGCCTTGGACCGTTCTACTGTTAGATTCAAAGGGAAACCGCGACCCAACACCTATAACAGATGCGAACCTTGGTATAAAGGATGAAGGCGCCACAATCAAGGATGGAAAACTCGATTGATAAGTTCAGGTATGAACGCCACAGAGTAAATCTGATAAGTTCTTCAAAGAACCAAAGAGAAAACTCTCACCATATTATTAATGATCAAAATTGAATATTACAAACCCTAAACTGTTTAAATAGATGAGGCTTACGGGTGGGCCCTATAAGCCTACGAAATATTATGGCCCAATATAATTCACCCCAAAACTAAAATAAAAACAAACTAACGAATATAAAAAGTTCCTAAGTTGGCATGCAAGCCTATAATTTATTCTAGAGCTTGAATCACGGACACCCAGCCTTGTGGATCATTAGTATCCTCCTTTGGGCCACAAAGATTAGTCTCCACCCAAATTTGTTGAACCAGCCCATTAAGATTGTCCTTGAACCATTTTGCTCACGCCCTTGTAACTGGACCAATTGGAACGTGGTTCGGGTCCGCATTCCACCTTGTGCTAGCCGCCATGTTCTCATCATTCTGACTCCTATTCTTTTGAACAGGTCGTTCCCATAGGTCCAACGCCACACATTCTATTCGACAATTTCTTCTCAGGCCTGGACCTAAGAGCTTTTGAACTTGGTCCTCTGGAGCCCAAGGCAGTCTCTCCTTCATGCCTTCAGTAATCAAAAGACCTACTCCTTGGGCTTGCTGATCAGGACCTCTATAACCTTCCTGCTGCTGCTAATGTTGAAGCAGCTTTGAACACAATCATGGACGATCCCTCTCTTTCTGATGGGCAACTATCCCTACTCCATGAGATACAAGAAAGACTCCCCAGCTGCCGTCTCCTAGATTGATCGGTCTTGAAGGTTCAAGCTGATGCAGAGCTTCAATTGGGCTCTCGGCAAAAGTATTGAAATTTCTAGAGGGGGCCAAGGCAAAATTTAAAGCGGGGAAGGCCTCTCAGGCTCAAGTGCTAGCAAGAGACTCCTGGCTGTAAAATTGTACTACTGCACTCAAAGCTCAACTCGCACAGTGTGAGGCCGAGATCGCCACCAATAATGTTGCCTTGGGGAAAATTGATGAATTGTTGGCCCAACTTGGTGGTGACGCCCAAAAGTGCAGTGATCAACTACAAGCCAGCATCCCGATGTGGATACCGGGCTTCGGACCACTCCTCTCTTGTTTGAGATTGTTTTGAAATTGATTTGAATCAAGGAAAGAAAACGAAAGGTCTGTTGAAAACAGATACAGAGTCGCCACTTGGTCTTTAAGGAACCAAGAAACCTAATTTTGACTCACCCAAGCGGATAAGGGCACCGGCCCTTCATAACCAAAGAACTTGGTTCGGGGTTTTGGTACGAGTGAGGAAGGAGCCTTTGTCGCGACTAAAACACCCTCAACTCGCCCCGTCTTTCGACGGGCCTCAATTAGCATCCAAATAATCATCTTATACTATGTTTGGTTCGACAATTAATACTATTGTAGTATATTACATCACATAAGAAAACTTGAAATTGGAAGATCAAAAGATAAGATATCATTCATAAGATCTAAGCCAAATATCATACAATGTAAAGTGAAAATCACACAAATAAACCTAGGAAAAATCGTCTAATCATATATCAATTAATAAAGTTTCCTAATCTAAAAGGGGCATGAATTGTTATTGAAACAAATAACCAAAGAAATAAAAAAAGTGCTTAGCAAGGCTAGAATGATGCATGTTATTCTTTGATAAAAGAAGACCTCTCAATCCCCGGGACGGATGAGAAAGGATGAATAGATCAAAGGGGAAGCATGAACGAGTGATCGAGTTCATTCCTTATAATCTCCTTAGATTAAGAGTTATAAAAACCCCAAATCTTGCATGAATGCAATGCATGTATCTAAGATGTGCAAAGGTTGTAGTGTGTTTTGTGTACATGGATTTCTAGAATGACTTAGAAGTCTAAAATGTGTATGAATGAATGAATTAAATTAACATGGGGTGTGTACAAATGTAGTATGAACTACTTCCTAAGATATGAACTAATTTGGAATGCATATAAGCATCAAATCAAAGAATGAAAGTTAAAGTATACTTGCTGTGAATAGTGGACAGAACAGTAGCATGATCTTTTGGAATTTGAAAAGAGGGGTTAGGAATGTTTTCAATGCATGATGTTTTATGGATATGTTCCTTATTGTGTCTAGAACACAACCCAAAAAGCCAATCTTGAATAACTATCACAGATTGAGAGAAATTACACAAACAATAGAGGTCACTCAGAAACAGAGTTCGTACTGTCGTCTGAAATGTTGAAAAATCTTAGAAAATGAAAACTAATGATCTAGAGGCCCATTTTATACAGAAAGTTCCCTAAGACATTGAATTTTAAGGAAAAAATAAGTTAGGACCACCCCTTTGGGAAACGTTTTCTGTAAAAGAGGTCGTAAGTTGACCTAGCTGCTGTGACAGCAAAAACAGAATGTTTGGAAGGAATGTTGGGACCCAAATGGACCATTTCTAAGTACTTCCAAGTCAAACCAAAAATCATGGGTGTTCTCCAATGAGTTAGGAAGACTTTCCAAGTGGCCTTGTATCCATATGTTGAGTATTGTGTTCTAGAAAAATCTTTGAACTCAACTCACTCACTGTTTTGACTCATTGTTTTGAAGATTTTGGAGAAAAACAAAGTTTAGTTTCTTGAAACCAAATGAGAGGGATTGAGAGGGGTTTTGAAATAAATGTTTTGAAAACATGTTTTCAACACTCAATGAGGATCATAGCCACTTAGAATACCTACATCAAACTCATCATTTAAGAACCTCCAAGATTGTTGGAGAGATTTATTTTATTTTTGGGCATAACTTCAATACATTCCAAGAATACCTTGGAAGTATTGAGGTTATGATCATCATCTATCAAACATGTTTTTGAGGTCAAGAGCTACTATCCATAAGGATTCACTCACCCCAAACTTCATGTCATCACTTAGATGATGATGAACTAGTAAGTAAAGAAAGAAAAGAAAAAGAAATGGGATAAGGAGAGATGAACATATATATAATCAAGCAAGTAGATGATAATCAATAGATGATATTCATGAAGCATAAGACTTGTAGATTGGTGTATCACTCATATGTAATGACTCTAGCCATGGAAGAAGCTTCCACACTCTTGAATGCTCACTAAAATGGTGGTTGGGAGTATTGAATGTTGAAGTAAATGGAAGTAATGAAGTAAAAACAAAGTTGGAAACTCACTTTTGTTTTGAAAAATCAAAGAAGAAAGCTTCCTTTCTCTCCACTCTAACCTTATCTCTACACTTTCTCTCCCAAACTTTCTCTAAACTTGCATTTGACTCCCCCTCAAATGAGGAGTAATGGGGTGTTTATATAGGCCAACTTGGGGTGTTTTTGGGATTTAGAAAGTACTCCCATTGGTCCCAAACATCTGAAATCATGAAACCACGTCGTTTTGGATTTTAATTAATCAAAATGGGACCACAAGAATATTTACAAAAACTTACTGTTCTGGAGGTGAGTGCCGCGGCGGCACTGCTCCTCCCTTCGTCTGGATAATGCTGTTTAGGCCCCCCGAAGTTCCGGTATTCGCGAAAAGGCCCTATTTCGTCCGAAATTCACAGAAAATGCATACGAACTCCAAATTGAGGTTGTGATATACCGTTGGAAAGGTAATGGAGTCTACTTTACGTAAAAAATAGTTCGGGGATAGGTCACTTCGAAAAGTTTTGCGGTATTCGCGATAAAAGCCGATTTGGTCGCCTTTTTCGCCTTTGGAAATTTATAATAAATTCGTTTTAAATCCAGAAATTATGTGCGATATACCGTTGGAAAGCTATTGACCTCTAGTATCTATGAAAAATATTTGAAAATTGTTTCGGTGCCCCGATTCCAAAGTCAAATCTTGGTCAAACCGGTCAAACCTGGGATTCCCGGGAAGTTCTGGGAACCTCTGGGAGCTCCCAGGAGCTGATGTTTTCGCTCGATTTTCTTTTGGAACTTGTTTTAATACGTTTCTCATGATTTAGAATGGTTCTGGTGAATTCAGACAGTTTCGGTCAAACTTGGTCAAACTCTGGTCAAACCTGGTCAAACCTTGGTCAAACCGGTCAACGGGGACTTTCGGGGAACTTCCGGGACTTCCGGGGGTCTCTGGGAGCTGACAATTTCTTCCGGTTTTATTTTAAAAACTCATTTTATCACTTTTCTTACGACGTAGGCATGTTTTCAGAACTTTGGGACCAAATCTGGGAGTTTTCAGACTTTCAAGGGCATTTTGGTCATTCTGAGCATTCTGAGAGATAGAGCTGACTTCCGAGAGTCCTTTTGAGTCTTTTACGATCATTGTGAACCACCAAGCTACGGGTCTCCTAAATCTGATAGCCGACAAAATGGGGTGTCTACAGTTTGCCCCTCTTTGGCAGGAACTTGCGAGGCAACGCATGTCGCAAGCGAGTGCCAAAGTTTTGAAGAGACAGGACTTTTTGGAGGCTATGGATTTAGGATAAAAAGCGTTGCAAAAGATGCAAGGATGATGCTGGTCGTGCTCCGCGTGAGCTGCCTACGTATCCGAAGGGGAATCAGACCAGGACGTAGTTCGGGACACGAAAGGGATAAATTACATATGCACATACACAACAATCAGGCGGATGCTATGCTATATGAGGATGATATGCTGTGTGTGGATGTGATATGATCTCATAGATGAGTCCTATCATGCCTAGTTTTCTGATCCTAGGATGAGCAGGTGCCAAGGGGTGTGCCACTCCGAGTGGGCTAGTGTTGTGCTAGTGTTTGTGATTGTGACGTGGTGGGTGACTCAGATAAGGGCATTGAAGTTTAGAAGACTCGGGTTTTAGGGGCAAACTTCTGGAAGTGTGCTTTGCGAGCGAATGTAACTGGATGTGGGGTCTCAGGGGACTATGACCGAAGATGTCTTTTGGCAAATAACTGACGGACACAGGGGCTCCGGAAATTAAGAGACTGACATGGAAGCCATGGGACGAACGTGACATCCTGGGATGTCCTATGATGAACATGGAGGCCCTAATGGTGTGATGAGAGCGATGGACCGACGATGACGAGTCGAAAATGGACTACTGACGGTGTATAAACCCGCTGAGGATTAATCTGAATCTGCTGGGGATGAAGCGATACTTTCTAGGATCTCTTTTCAACTGCTCCTTTTGATCGAATCTTTCGGGCCTGCCGGGGTCTCTGGTATCTGTCTGCTTTTGTCCTCGGAGGATGATGCAGGGTTCACGGGGAATCTCTTTTGGTGCTCAATCCAAGAGAGCCTGTCAGGGCCTCTGGGAGCTGGTATCTGTCTGCTTTTGTCCTCGGAGGATGATACAGGGTTCACGGGGAATCTCTTTTGGTGCTCAATCCAAGAGAGCCTGTCAGGGCCTCTGGGAGCTGGTATCTGTCTGCATTTGTCCTCGGAGGATGATGCAGGGTTCACGGGGAATCTCTTTTGGTGCTCAATCCAAGAGAGCCTGTCAGGGCCTCTGGGAGCTGGTATCTGTCTGCTTTTGTCCTCGGAGGATGATGCAGGGTTCACGGGGAATCTCTTTTGGTGCTCAATCCAAGAGAGCCTGTCAGGGCCTCTGGGAGATGGTATCTGTCTGCTTTTGTCCTCGGAGGATGATGCAGGGTTCACGGGGAATCTCTTTTGGTGCTCAATCCAAGAGAGCCTGTCGGGGCCTCTGGGAGCTGGTATCTGTCTGCTTCTGTCCTCGGAGGATGATGCAGGGTTCACGGGGAATCTCTTTTCTTTCTTCGGTGCAATAACTGAAAACCAGGATCAGTTACCAGATTTATCGGAATTCGCGACGATTGTCCTGAAACGACCGATTCGGGTCTTCGGGAGCCAATTTTTCCCAGTTTTTGCCTGCTGGAGGTAGTTCTGACAACTTTTAGTCTGCTTGGGGTAAAACCTCATAGATCTTGACTGGAACGGGCCATCGGGGCTGATCGGGGCCAAAAACGGGCCGAAAAAGGCCAAAACGGGCCAAAACGGGGCGAAACGGAGCAACGCGGGGCCCACGGGGAGCAGTGCCGCGGCGGCACTGGGTCACTGCCGCGACGGCAGTTGGCCAGTGCCGCGGCGGCACTGGGTGGCCGGACTTCATCTTCTTATATCTCGGGTTTTTGAGCTCCCCAAGCTCATTCTTGGCCATTTTGAGGTGTTTTTGACGCCAAAATTCACCAAAAACGCAGCTTGTGCGTGCTTAGGTGAGTAATCTTTCCTCGTAGTTGGATTTTTGATTGGTGTTTTGGTTTGCCCAATTTTTCAAGAAGAAAGTTTAAATGTGACTTCCATTTTTCTTGTAGATCCATGGCTTCGAGCTCAAGGAGGCCGTCTAAGAAGGCCAAGGGACGGATGAAGGCCGAGGTGCACACCCCGGACGTGATTTTGCGAGACCCCCAACACCATCTTTCGGCCGCGGCTCTAGCGAGCTTGGTATGTGAAACTTTCGACATTTTGGGACCACTTTTATGTAATATGCTAGTTTTGTGAGCCGTAGTGTGCACTTAGAGACCGTTAGAAGCTCGACTTGTGCTCAAATGTTGATTTTGTGAATTTTTGCTCTCGGGTTGTGAATAGTGATTTTGTGCATCTTTTGTCGCCTTTGTTGTGTGCAGGTGCCGGAAGTGGCCTTAAAAGGCCATGGTAGCCTCGCCCATGCTTTCTTATGGTATACCCAGCTTTCGCCCACTGTTAAGAGGATGGTTGATGATGCCGGGTTCGGAGGCTTCTTCCGCTTGGTTTTGAAAAGCAGCAACGATCTGGCTCACTTCTATGCACTGGCCGAGAGGTGGTGGGACACTACCAATACTTTCCACCTGCCGTTTGGAGAGATGACTATGACGCCTTTTGATTTCTCCATGATCACGGGCCTGAGGGTCGGCGGGAAGCGCCTGGTTCTGGACTATTTTTATGAGATTGACCCGGAGGCGGTGGAGATGCTGATTGGGGCTGTTCCCCCCAACTTGGAGAGGCATTGGTTCCCCTGCGGCTGGCTTTACCGGGCCTATGGTAGAGGTAATCACAATCTGAACAATTCCCAGCTTTTGAGGGTTTACCTTCTGTATGTCCTCGGGTGCTCCATCTTTGCGACAAGGAACGACCGGGTGAGCTTGAGGCTCCTTTCTTGCCTGGCGACCATTGATGAGATCCCCTCCTACAACTGGGGCGGTGCTGCCCTGGCTCATCTCTACAAGCATATGGGGGAGGTCTCTCGGGGCGATGTTAAATCTACTGGGGGATTCTGGCGAGCTTGGGAGGTATGCACTGCTTCTTCTTTTATTTTCCATCTCTTTGATTTTCATACCTGTTCTGATTTCTCCTTTGTCTGTGCAGCTTTGGAGTTTTGAATACTTGAAGATGCTGGCTCCCTCCCCAGCGGATGAGTCAGGCGAAGATGAGGATGGTATGGCTCCTGTGCCTCTATTCCCACGAGGCTTGAGATGGCGGAGGGACGTTGTTGGGGTGAAGAGTGGGGCCCATCGGATTGTTTTGCTTCGGAACTTCTTAACTGGGTTGACAGCCTCTAGTGTTGATTGGACGCCTTGGGAGGGCGTCGCTTATGCCGCCACTGAGGAGATACAAGCGGTTAAGTCTCTTACCTCTTGCCGCCTTCTGCTGGAGAGTACTGAGTGCAGGCAGTGGTTCCTTGGTGAGCGGGTGTCTCGGCAGGTGGTTGGTGGTTCCCAGTATCGCGTCCCTCATGATCCTCCTGTGATGGATGCTAGTGACCTTTCTGGAGATGCTCTGCTGGCGGCTTTAGCTGGTACCGATGTTTGGGACCATTTTCTTTCTGAGACCAGTTATGAGGCTTACCGTGGCCGCTTCCTGATGCCTAACTTTCCACTCCTGGAGGTGAGTTCTTTTTGTATTTTTTGTTTATATTCATTGTCCATGTTTTTGATTTATCTTTTCCTTTAGCTTCGCGAGATGTACAGGAGACAGGCTCCTCAGGCTCCCGACCCTATTCCTCCTTGGGATTGGACTGTCAATGTTCTAGGCGCTGATGGCACCCCCCAAATGATGGAGGTGCCGCGAGTCACATGTGGGTACCCTACTCAGCCAGCGGGCGTCCTCAATGTTCCTTGGAGTTACGCTGAGGAGGGTCACGCCTTGGCAGCTAGCCTACGGTCCCTGGTCCTTACGCGAGACCACCGGGTATGTTTCTAATTTTGCACTTTCTTAAGGTTACGAGGTTCTAACCCTGGATTTTTTTTTATTTTTTTTATTTTGACAGATGGATGGTATGCGGCAATTTGCCGCCAATCAGATGGCGTCCTTGGTAAGTCTCTGACTCGACTCTGTTTTTGTACTTTTGTTGTTCCCTTACTGATTGCCCTCATTTTTTTTTTATTTGTGTGTGCAGTACCGTGGAGGCGGGGCTGGCTCATCGAGGACTGGTCCAAGATGTAGAGGCGGTAGGAGGAGGCCATCGCCGACGTACACTCCGGGTGGTCCGACGGAGGACGAAGAAGAGGAGGACTGAGGCTTCCTAAGCGGGAATTATTATTCTATTTTCTTTTCCTGTTTTCGATTGGGTTGTATTGAGGATATGATTATTAGGACAGTGTAGGACGATGTGTAGCACAATTTGTGACCTTTTGACAGAGTATTATGATGTTTTGCCTCCTAGGCCGGATATCTTCCGGTTTAGAGGCGCAGTTGTGTGCTTGTTGATATATGTGCATTGTGATTGCTGGATGTTACTGCGATGGGCAGTTTTGTGACAGTGAGTGCTTTTGCCTTGCAGGTGGGATAGTCCGTGAAACGGGGAGGTGCTGCCGAAATTTTGAATTTTGCTAGAGCCGTGACAGAAAATATGGCTTTGTATGATCCTGCTCATCTCACAGCTTGGCTGAACATTACGGATGGCGTGGAGCGGATCAACCTCTTCAGCTATGGCTTGACCGAGCTGTTTTCTCTTCGCCAGATGACCCTGAATACAGAATTCTTGCGTGCTGCCCTTGCTCACTGGGATCCAGTGAACCATGTCTTTAACTTTAACGGCCTGGAAATATGCCCCATGCTTGAGGAGTTCTGCGCTATTCTCGGCTATGATTCTGACTCGGACTTGATTCTCCCTTCCGCTGATACCCTCAGCCCTACGCGAGCCTTGGCTGAATACCTGAATTGCTCTGTCACTATTTCCCGCCGGCTGATTCAAGGTGAGGTTCTCAACATTGCTTCTATTATTGCCCGGTATGCCAGTCCTGGGAATCCTAGCATGTATGATGCTTCCCGTGGGGCCGCTTTGATATTGTGCATGACTTCGCACTTCCTGTTCTCGAGCACTTCCGTTGACTTGGTGCATGTGTGCCTCGGGCTGAAACTTAGCAGGAATCCCATGGCCATGGTTCTAGCTGAAACTCTGAACGGTTTGGATAATGCCTTCAATCAAGGGACTCCTCTTCTTTCTGGGGCGCCTTTGGTGTTACAGGCTTGGCTTTACGAGCGCCTTCAGCTGTGGACGGGCCGTATACCACTAGTTTACTTTCGTCGGGCCGTGCTTCATTCTCACTATACCTTTGCCGATTGGGTGGGCATGATGAGCACCTTATCTGAGGCTGACATTTGCTGGATCGTGAGGCGTTGGGGCCTCTATGCTATCACCACGAGCCTCAAGGGTCACCAGAGAGTGTGGTTGATGGGTCTGAGAGAGACTTCTTTCTATCATCCCCGCCGTTTGGCCCGACAGTATGGACAGGTTCAGGAGGTTCCCCGAGGGTTTACTGAGAGGGTCTTTGCTTCCAGGATCAGAGCTAACACTATTGCTGCTTTTATTGATGGTTGGACTGACTGAGTAAAGATCTACTTCTAAAGACCTTTGAAGAAATAAAAGACACTAAGACAAAACTAGTCCTGACTGATTTTGCTCATTCCTCCAAGTGTCTTTGAACATGTGGTTGCTTTTTGAAAGACTTTTATTCCTTTTGATTATTCCTGCTTATGTAATATTCAAAGTTTGTTTATCGGCGAACCTTGGTTATTTTGGGAATCTCATTTTATGCATTATTAGCTTTCTAAAAACATTTTATAGCTTGAGATTTCAATTAGTTGTTGCTTTTGGTACTTGCTGGAGCATGTTGGGGTTGTTAGAGGCAAACGAGGCGGGTAGCCGAAGTTTGCCCCTAGTTTGAGATATATATGGTTGTGAGGCAAACGAGGTAGATGACCGACGTTTGCCCCTAGTTGAGAAGAGGTTCAGGCAAACGAGGCGAGTGGCCGAAGTTTGCCCCTAGTGTGGAGGGTGGTTTTTGGGTTATGGTAAGGACCGCGACTTTATTTCTCTCATGTGCTCATAATTTTTGCCTAGGCACCAAGGAGGTGACCTAGCGAGCTATTTTCTCTCTTTTGTTATTGCTCACTTTGGATTTAACTCTAATTTTTGCCTAGGCGTCCTTTCGGATTTTCGACCTAGCGAGCCATCCTTCTTTTTCTTTTGAAAGTCTGCCTACGTACCCCCGAGCGGGGATCAGGTCCAACGTAGTTCGGGCCAAGGTTTCGAAAGGAAAGGTTATTTTTGTTGGTGGAGCGACCGAACCGATGTGGTTGCCTACGTATCCCCAAGTGGGAATCAGGTCGAGCGTAGTTCAAGGCAAGGCTTGAAAGGAATGGGTTTGGTTATGATGGTGTTGATCGAACCAATGTGGTTGCCTACGTATCCCCGAGTGGGAATCAGGTCGAGCGTAGTTCAAGGCAAGGCTTGAAAGGAATGGGTTTGGTTATGATGGTGTTGACCGAACCGATGTGGTTGCCTACGTATCCCCGAGTGGGAATCAGGTCGAGCGTAGTTCAAGGCAAGGCTTGAAAGGAATGGTTATTGGAGAGTCAAGCATAGTACTTTTTGAGGCGATCCATGTTGATCGGTTCTTTGAATTCGACACCATCGAGGTCCATGAGATAAGTTGCTCCTCCGGAAAGAACAGTCTTGACGATATAAGGGCCGACCCATTTTGGCTTAAACTTCCCACGGGGATCAAAGATCGGAGCTCGCAACTCCTTAAGGACAAGGTCGCCCTTGACAATCTTCCTTGGGCGAACCCTTTTGTTGAAGGCACGGGCTATCCTCTTCTGATAGATTCGGACATGGTCGACTGCCGCCAGACGCTTTTCATCTACGAGGGCCAATGCTTCATACCTTTCTCTCAACCAATCTGATTCAGAAATTTCACACTCTGCCATTACGCGTAGGGATGGTAATTCTATCTCCACCGGCAGTACCGCTTCCATCCCATACACTAGCGAGTAAGGAGTCGCTCCTGTGGACGTTCTTATCGATGTTCTGTATCCCCAAAGTGCAAATGGTAGCTTTTCATGCCAGTCTTTGTAGGTATCCGCTGATTTTTGCAGTATGGCCTTGACATTCTTATTCGCAGCTTCGACTGCCCCATTGGTCTGTGGTCGGTATGGCGATGACTTGTGATAGGTGATTTTGTATTCCTCGAACAGGTCCCTGACTTCTGCCTTGAAATGACTTCCGTTATCCGAAATAATCTCATGAGGAACTCCATAACGGCAGATGAGATTTCTCTTGATGAATTTGGCCACTTCCTTGGCCCCCAACTTGGTGTAAGATGCAGCTTCTACCCATTTTTGAAGTAGTCTATGGCCACCAGAATATACCGATTTCCATTTGAGGCCTTTGGAACGATTTCTCCAATAATATCGATTCCCCAGGTTGAGAATGGCCAAGGTGAAGTCATGCTGTACAGAAGGGATGGTGGCACGTGCATCATGTTTGCATGAATCTGGCACTTGTGACACTTTCTCACGTATTCGCAACAATCGTTTTCCAATGTTGTCCAGTAGTATCCTTGTCTCACGATTTTCTTGGCCAGCATGTGGCCGTTCATGTGTGGGCCGCATACCCCTTCGTGTATTTCTTCCATCATTCTTCTGGAGCTCTTCCCAAACAAGCAAGTCAGGTTGTGACCGTTGTATCCTTTCTTCAGCAGTTTCCCGCTGCAAATGATGAATTGCGCTGCGAATCTTCGAATTGCCCTTTTGTCTCTCTCGGTGGATTCTTGGGGATACATCCTCTTTTCTATGAAGTTCCAGATGTCCTGGTACCACGGTGTTTCATTCTCTTCTTCTTCGATTGTGGCGATCATGCTGAACGAAGGCTCGTACCTCTGCTCAATTACCAAGGGCATCATCCTGACTCCCACAGGAATTTTGATCATCGATGCTAGAGTGGCCAAGGAATCTGCCAGTTGGTTCTCTTCCCTGGGCAAGTAGAGGAATGTGATATTTTTGAACTGCCTTTTGAGTTGGTCGAGACGATCATGATAGGGCTTCAACCTTTCTTCTTTTATTTTCCATTCTCCTCTGGCTTGTGATATGATGAGGTTTGAATCCCCGAAGACATCCAATTTCTGAACTTTCAGTTTTAAGGCTGCTTCCATTCCCAGAATGCATGCTTCATACTCAGCGGTGTTGTTGGTGGAGTTATAATTGAGCTTGACTGCCAACGGAGTGTGGTCCCCACTCGGCGATACTAGGATCATCCCTACTCCGTATCCCTTCATGTTGGCTGCTCCATCGAAGTACAACTTCCACTGTTCTTCCTTGATTCCCATGATGCTCTCGTCTGGAAACGGAAAGTCCCCACTTTCTTCGGAGTCAATGGCATGTTCTGCGAGATGCTCAGCTACGGTTCTCCCTTTTACTGACTTGCTCGTAACATACTTGATATCGAATTCGGTTAATAGAAGTAACCAACGGGATATGCGACCAGTCAGGGCAGGTTTTTCGAGAAGGTATTTTAGAGGATCCATGCGGGATATGAGCACAACCGGAAAGGCCAGCATATAGTGCCTCAGTCGGCGAGTACACCAAACCAAGGCCCAACACGTTTTTTCGAGGGTAGAATAGTTGAGCTCATACCCAGTCATCCTCTTGCTGAGGTAATATATGGCTTTTTCGGAGTGGCTTTCTTCTCCTTCTTGGGCTAGCATGCAACCCATGACATTTTCGGAGACAGACAGGTAAAGGAATAAGGGCTTATGAGGAGTGGGTGGTGAAAGGACAGGTGGATTTTGAAGGTAGGCTTTTATTTTGTCGAAAGCGGCTTGGCATTGGTCATCCCATTGGAACTTCTCCCCTTTTCTCAACAATCGGAACAGAGGATCGCATGTAGCTGTGAGCTTAGAAATGAAGCGGCTGATGAACTGGATTCTTCCGAGGAACCCCCTTACTTCTTTTTCATTCCGTGGTGGCATCATTTCGAGGATTGCCTTGATCTTAGAGGGGTCCACCTCTATTCCCCTTTGTGTGATGAGAAAACCCAGGAGTTTACCGGAGGTTACGCCGAAAGTGCATTTCTTTGGATTCAGCCTCATCTGGTATTTGCGCAACCTTTCGAAGAACTTTTCCAGCGCTACCAGGTGCCCTTCTCTATCCTTGGACTTTACAATCATGTCGTCTACATATACTTCTACCTCTTTGTGAATCATATCATGTAGCAGAGTGGTGGCAGCTCTTTGGTACGTTGCCCCTGCGTTCTTGAGCCCAAAGGGCATTACTCTATAACAGTAGGTTCCCCAAGGGGTGGTGAACGTCGTCTTTTCCCGATCCTCTGGCGCCATTAGAATCTGATTATACCCTGAGAAGCCATCCATGAAAGACAGTAGCTCATGTCCTGCGGTGTTGTCTACCAAAACGTCAATGTGGGGAAGCGGGAAGTCGTCCTTGAGACTGGCTTTGTTTAGATCATGAAAGTCGACGCACACACGAACTTTCCCATCCTTCTTCGGGACTGGCACGATGTTGGCAACCCATTCCGGGTATTCGGTGACAATGATGAACCCTGCCTTGAACTGCTTCTCCACCTCTTCTTTAACCTTGAGTGCCCATTCCGGTCTCATGCGCCTCAGTTTCTGCTTGACAGGTTTAGAATTAGGGAGGAGAGGAATATGATGTTGGACGATGTCGGGATCGACCCCAGGCATGTCTTCGTAAGACCAAGCAAAAACATCTTTGAACTCTTTTAGCAAGAGGGTTAATTTTTCTTTTTCTTCTTTATTAAGGGTTGAGCCAATTTGCACAATCTGTGGATTATCTATTTCACCTAAGTTAACTGATAAAGTATCTTCGATTATTTCATAAGCAGGTGGTTTTTCAATTAGTTGCTTTAGTTCGATTGGGAGATCCTCGGAGGGATCCGTGCATTCACAAGTGTCAGACACAGAGGAGTAAGCAGAATCGTCTTTCATTTCATTCATGATAGGTGAAGTGATTACATTGGATAGTGGTGGGCTTACAGCAGCCGACTCTAGTACAGACTCGATAACTGGTAGTACAGACTTCGAGAGGATAGGGGATTGGGAGACACAGACAGATGACTCTACAGCCTGGTTGCTCAAACCCTCCTCAGCAGGCTTGATCTGATCATCCTGGCTCTTGGCCCTCTTCTTCTCTTTCTCTTCAGCGGATTCTTCCCACATCTTCTTGATCGCCTCAGTGTCAAGGTATTTTAACCAGTCTTCCTCTGGGGTCTTTTCAACTTCTTCGGGGCAGAACGGGTCTTGGTATGGGGGCCTCTCGCAGTCAGCGAAGATTTCAAGCCCAGGGTGCCTTCTCCCGGTGGTTCGATGGATCCATGGTTCAGGGAACCCGAAGTAAGGGAAATCATCCCCTTCCTTGACGAATTGTCCATTTAAAGTCTTGCGGTATGGCGGGAGACCCTTCACCCTCTTCTTCCATGGCCTTTGTAGCTCGACGTCCTCATCAGTGGGCTTGTACCCCAACCCGAAAGTGCCTTGTTGCCCTTTGATCTGCGGGAATTCCCGAATTCCTTGCTGGCGCCGACCCAACCCCATTCCGGGGAAGTAGTTCATCTTACGGACAATGTTGACGACTGCGGAGTGGACCTCAGGGAATCGGTCTTCGTCTTCGATCACATGAACTTCTTCCATGAAGAATCCTCCGATTTCTCCTTCTTCCAGTTCAGGTATTTGGACTTCAAAAATGGGAGCGTAATTCGGGAAGGCCTCACTTCCCCAACTATTACCGAGGATGACCTTTACCTCCCTCTCATGAATGTACTTGATCATTTGATGCACAGTGGATGATACAGCTTTGTTGGCGTGAAGCCAGGGTCTCCCAATCAGCAGATTGAACGAGGCAGGTATGTCCATGACTTGAAAAATCTCGGTGCTCACCAAAGATCCTACCCGGATTTGGAGAGAAACAGTTTCCATCACATTTCTTCTAGTGTTGTCATAGGCTCTCACGGATTGCACAGATGGCGTAATGTCGAGGATACTGACCCCCAAAGCAGTGGCAGTTCTTAAGGCACAAACATTCAAAGCAGAACCTGTATCGACTAGACAAAACGGCACCTGTTGCTCCTTACATCCCACGGTAATGTATAACGCCTTGTTATGCGCGGATCCCTCTGGCGGCAGGTCCTCGTCGGAGAATGTAATGATGGGGTCGGGGGTAAGTGCACCCAAGAAAGCTACCATGTCCTCCGGCGCGGCGTCGATGGGGACTTCAATCCCAGCCAAGGCATTTAACACGGCTTGCCTGTGCTTATAGGATGTCACCATAATATCCCACATCGAGAGATGCGCTTGGGTTTTCTTTAGCTGCTTGATCAGCTCATTGTCTTCTTCGATGACCTCATCCATCTTGCCTTTCCCTTTGTCTTTAATTGGACCTTTTTCGATGGCTTCGGTGGCAGGCTGTGGAGGCTGGTAATGGCGGCCTGACCTGGTTAGGTGATCAATCTCAGCAGGAGTAGGCCCTTCTACAGTCCCATCCTTTTTAAACCAATCACAATCCGTTCCCACAAATGGCTTTTCTGGCTCATTCCAGATGGAAGCATCACTCTCGTCGTTAGGATCATACAATTTGAGGTCTACCGCCCCTAGGTCATGCTCTTCCAGGAAGAACAAGTCCTGCTCGTCGTCAAGCTGCTGCTGCCACTCGTCATTCTCCCCTCCGATCAGATGAATCCCCTCAGAATCCGGGATGTCAATGCAAAGCAAGGGTTTTCCTAGGGAGGTGATATAAGTAGCAGGGTTGAAGGGTACGGGACTGGACTCAATGAGGTTGACATTTTGGTGGTTTGGTAGGGGATTTTGGGTGATATGAGGCTGCTTTGGTGGCGGCTCGATGATATTCTGGTCGATGAGGTCTTGGATGTCGTGGCGGAGGCGCATGCAATCATCAGTGTTATGGCCGGGGGCTTGGTGGTAAGTACATCGCTTGGACATATCGCAGTTAGGCGGGGGCGGGGTATTTCGAGGCTGGAGTAATTGGAGATGGCCTTTTTTGAGGAGGCGATCTAGGGCTGAGGAGAGAGAGATTTCTAGCTTGGCAAAACTGCGAAGGGGCTTTTTCTGGAAAGGACGGTTGGAGGAATTTGCCTGGTTGGAGGGTTGGTATGGCCTTGGAGGATATGCCATGGGTTGGCCGCTAAGGGCATTGACATCCGGGGGATTCTGGGAGTAGTTGGGTCTTCTTGGCTGACTCGGAGGGTCTTCCTTTTTAATCTTCCCCTCCCTGATAGCATCTTCGATTCGGGTTCCGACTTCAAACAACTCCTCAAAAGTGGAGATGGACTGGTAGAATAATTTCTCATGATAGAGCGGCTGCAGATTCCGAATGAGCATCCTTACCTGTTCTTTCTCGATTGGCCGGTGGGTCATTTGGGCTACCTTGTTCCTCCATCTGCTCAGAAATGCAGCGAAGGATTCATTGTTGCTTTGCCGGGTTGTTTCCAAATCCCTGACGGTGACGTCCAGCTCTTGATTGTAAGAGTAATGATCGACAAAGACTCGAACAATGTCCTCCCAGGCCCGGGTTTTGGAGGCTTCCAAGGTTAGGAACCACGATAGTGCAGATTTTGCCAGAGTTTGTGGGAATAGCATCGCGATGTGCTCGTGGGTGCAACCCATGGACTGGAAGATACTCATACATAGCTTCACGTGGCTTTTCGGGTTTCCCGTTCCATCAAAGCGATCGATGGCAGGCATTTTGAAATTCTCTGGCAGTTTCAGCTTGACAGGCTCGAAGAGGCCTTCCAGATCCAACATGTAATCGTCGATACCCTTGCTTTTTCTGAGTAAGCTTTCCAGTTTATCGACCTTGTCCAATTTTTCTTGGAGCTTCTTCTCATACGTAAGCGGTGGGACCCCTTGAAACCAGTTTTCCTCCCCATTATTCTCATGTAGAGGAGGTTCAAACCCTGGTGGCGGAAACTCGGGCGGAGGTCGCGGCTGTTGCTGCTTCAGTTCTTCCATGAATTTTAGGACTTGGGCTAGACTGTCTGATTGTTGGCTTATAGTCGCTCCCAATTCAGTAACATTGTTTTCCAACTCTTCCCTATTCATGCTGACGTAAGCTGTCGGACTGATTCTGATTAACCGATTATCCGCACTTCTGACCCACGAATAAGACCCTGACTGTTGACCTTGGGAATCTATACTGACCTGACAGATTTTGAAAGGGCTAGATTAGATCTTTGACAGTGGTGACTCTAGACAAAGATAGTGATGTGGACTGACTCGAAACAGTGCGTGCAAATTGATGGGGAATGGTGCATGCAAATGGGACAAACATGCGGATGTAAGCCCTAATCTATATGATGCTCCTATTTCTAACAGATAGCAGCTAAACAAATAAGGTCCTAGCTATACAGAGTGTGCTAACCTTACTTTCTAGTATGATCACCAAGGGATGACATGGGTTTCCGAGATACTCCGGAAATTTTGGACAGAGTTTCTGCGGGAAACTGGTCAATATGGTCATATCTGGGATATTTGGACAGAGTTTCTGGGGAAAACTGGTTAATGTGGTCATATCTGGGATATTTGGACAGAGTTTCTGGGAGAAACTGGTTAATGTGGTCATATCTGGGAAGGTAAATGAACAGTCCTATGAAAGGTTCTACAGGAATCTATATGCAAAGGCTGGGTTTAGTCAAAGAGGGTCCGTTGACGAGAGTTCCAATATACCGTCAGGGAGACAGTACGGAGGTTTTTACTCTTTTTGATATACCTTGGAAGGTACAGTATCAACGGTGACTTGTGTCCTGGCACAGCAAGACCTGAACAATGTCAGCGCCGCGTTTCAGACACAGTCGGAGGGGGAAAATGCAAGAGTGCAATGCGGTGAACCAAACACAGTAAAAAGATGATTTTAAGGATGCTTCTTATGAGTCAAACCTCTGTATTATTTTGTTTTAAAATAAAAATCCCCAGCAGAGTCGCCAGATTGTGGATACCGGGCTTCGGACCACTCCTCTCTTGTTTGAGATTGTTTTGAAATTGATTTGAATCAAGGAAAGAAAACGAAAGGTCTGTTGAAAACAGATACAGAGTCGCCACTTGGTCTTTAAGGAACCAAGAAACCTAATTTTGACTCACCCAAGCGGATAAGGGCACCGGCCCTTCATAACCAAAGAACTTGGTTCGGGGTTTTGGTACGAGTGAGGAAGGAGCCTTTGTCGCGACTAAAACACCCTCAACTCGCCCCGTCTTTCGACGGTCCTCAATTAGCATCCAAATAATCATCTTATACTATGTTTGGTTCGACAATTAATACTATTGTAGTATATTACATCACATAAGAAAACTTGAAATTGGAAGATCAAAAGATAAGATATCATTCATAAGATCTAAGCCAAATATCATACAATGTAAAGTGAAAATCACACAAATAAACCTAGGAAAAATCGTCTAATCATATATCAATTAATAAAGTTTCCTAATCTAAAAGGGGCATAAATTGTTATTGAAACAAATAACCAAAGAAATAAAAAAAGTGCTTAGCAAGGCTAGAATGATGCATGTTATTCTTTGATAAAAGAAGACCTCTCAATCCCCGGGACGGATGAGAAAGGATGAATAGATCAAAGGGGAAGCATGAACGAGTGATCGAGTTCATTCCTTATAATCTCCTTAGATTAAGAGTTATAAAAACCCCAAATCTTGCATGAATGCAATGCATGTATCTAAGATGTGCAAAGGTTGTAGTGTGTTTTGTGTACATGGATTTCTAGAATGACTTAGAAGTCTAAAATGTGTATGAATGAATGAATTAAATTAACATGGGGTGTGTACAAATGTAGTATGAACTACTTCCTAAGATATGAACTAATTTGGAATGCATATAAGCATCAAATCAAAGAATGAAAGTTAAAGTATACTTCCTGTGAATAGTGGACAGAACAGTAGCATGATCTTTTGGAATTTGAAAAGAGGGGTTAGGAATGTTTTCAATGCATGATTTTTTATGGAGATGTTCCTTATTGTGTCTAGAACACAACCCAAAAAGCCAATCTTGAATAACTATCACAGATTGAGAGAAATTACACAAACAATAGAGGTCACTCAGAAACAGAGTTCGTACTGTCGTCTGAAATGTTGAAAAATCTTAGAAAATGAAAACTAATGATCTAGAGGCCCATTTTATACAGAAAGTTCCCTAAGACATTGAATTTTAAGGAAAAAATAAGTTAGGACCACCCCTTTTGGAAAAGTTTTCTGTAAAAGAGGTCGTAAGTTGACCTAGCTGCTGTGACAGCAAAAACAGAATGTTTGGAAGGAATGTTGGGACCCAAATGGACCATTTCTAAGTACTTCCAAGTCAAACCAAAAATCATGGGTGTTCTCCAATGAGTTAGGAAGACTTTCCAAGTGGCCTTGTATCCATATGTTGAGTATTGTGTTCTAGAAAAATCTTTGAACTCAACTCACTCACTGTTTTGACTCATTGTTTTGAAGATTTTGGAGAAAAACAAAGTTTAGTTTCTTGAAACCAAATGAGAGGGATTGAGAGGGGTTTTGAAATAAATGTTTTGAAAACATGTTTTCAACACTCAATGAGGATCATAGCCACTTAGAATACCTACATCAAACTCATCATTTAAGAACCTCCAAGATTGTTGGAGAGATTTATTTTATTTTTGGGCATAACTTCAATACATTCCAAGAATACATTGGAAGTATTAAGGTTATGATCATCATCTATCAAACATGTTTTTGAGGTCAAGAGCTACTATCCATAAGGATTCACTCACCCCAAACTTCATGTCATCACTTAGATGATGATGAACTAGTAAGTAAAGAAAGAAAAGAAAAAGAAATGGGATAAGGAGAGATGAACATATATATAATCAAGCAAGTAGATGATAATTAATAGATGATATTCATGAAGCATGAGACTTGTAGATTGGTGTATCACTCATATGTAATGACACTAGCCATGGAAGAAGCTTCCACACTCTTGAATGCTCACTAAAATGGTGGTTGGGAGTATTGAATGTTGAAGTAAATGGAAGTAATGAAGTAAAAACAAAGTTGGAAACTCACTTTTGTTTTGAAAAATCAAAGAAGAAAGCTTCCTTTCTCTCCACTCTAACCTTATCTATACACTTTCTCTCCCAAACTTTCTCTAAACTTGCATTTGACTCCCCCTCAAATGAGGAGTAATGGGGTGTTTATATAGGCCAACTTGGGGTGTTTTTGGGATTTAGAAAGTACTCCCATTGGTCCCAAGCATCTGAAATCATGAAACCACGTCGTTTTGGATTTTAATTAATCAAAATGGGACCACAAGAATATTTACAAAAACTTACTGTTCTGGAGGTGAGTGCCGCGGCGGCACTGGGCCACTGCCGCAGCGGCAGTGGGCCAGTGCCGCGGCGGCACTGCTCCTCCCTTCGTCTGGATAATGCTGTTTAGGCCCCCCGAAGTTCCGGTATTCGCGAAAAGGCCCTATTTCGTCCGAAATTCACAGAAAATGCATACGAACTCCAAATTGAGGTTGTGATATACCGTTGGAAAGGTAATGGAGTCTACTTTACGTAAACAATAGTTCGGGGATAGGTCACTTCGAAAAGTTTTGCGGTATTCGCGATAAAAGCCGATTTGGTCGCCTTTTTCGCCTTTGGAAATTTATAATAAATTCGTTGTAAATCCTGAAATTATGTGCGATATACCGTTGGAAAGCTATTGACCTCTAGTATCCATGAAAAATATTTGAAAATTGTTTCGGTGCCCCGATTCCAAAGTCAAATCTTGGTCAAACCTGGGATTCCCGGGAAGTTCTGGGAACCTCTGGGAGCTCCCAGGAGCTGATGTTTTCGCTCGATTTTCTTTTGGAACTTGTTTTAATACGTTTCTCATGATTTAGAATGGTTCTGGTGAATTCAGACAGTTTCGGTCAAACTTGGTCAAACTTGGTCAAACTCTGGTCAAACCTGGTCAAACCTTGGTCAAACCGGTCAACGGGGACTTTCGGGGAACTTCCGGGACTTCCGGGGGTCTCTGGGAGCTGACGATTTCTTCCGGTTTTATTTTAAAAACTCATTTTATCACTTTTCTTACGACGTAGGCATGTTTTCAGAACTTTGGGACCAAATCTGGGAGTTTTCGGACTTTCAAGGGCATTTTGGTCATTCTGAGCATTCTGAGAGATAGAGCTGACTTCCGAGAGTCCTTTTGAGTCTTTTACGATCATTGTGAACCACCAAGCTACGGGTCTCCTAAATCTGATAGCCGACAAAATGGGGTGTCTACACCCGATATCCCGAGCATGGACCCATAAACTTGACAAAGCAAAACGGGATCGGTCTGGAGCTATCAAGACTTGGGAAGACTTGAGGGCTAAACTTAGGAATTTTGGGTCGGCCTAGAGGCCGACTCCCATTTTGTACCTTGTATAGCATATTTTTTTTTTCCTTTTCATCATATCTTTGTAAGTAAGCTGTGCTCAGCTTTATTAATACAAAACGATGTTTTCTTTAAATCATTCGGGCTCAGGTTCATAATTGATCAATTGATCATATTCCAACCCAGGAATTGGTTTATAGTCAAGGTCAATGGTCTCCCACAACATAGGATAATAAGACTTTAAATATTGACCATTGATTACTTGGGCATGAACTGTCCCATCTATATCACGCAGCCTATAGGCCCCACCTTTCTTTACCTGATGGACAATGAACGGGCCTTCCCAGTTGACCGAACATTTACCGTAATGCTTTTCCTTGTCATCGATAGGTAACACAGCCTTCCATACCAAATCCTCCATGCAAAAAGACTTATCTTTCACCCTTTTGTTATAAGCTCGGGCTGTCCGTTGCTTTTGCACTTTTAATGAGTCTAAGGCCATGAGCCTCATTTCATCAAGCCCCTTTAACTCAGCTATCATAGCCTCTGTGTACTCAATAGGCTCAAGCTGATTCTGTAAAGCTCTTCTGACCGATCAGACTGTAGCTTCCATAGGTAACATAGCGTCATGCCCATAGGTCAGCATGAACGGTGTGACCCCAGTACTTGATCTTTTAGATGTCCGATAGGCCCATAGAGCTTCGGATAAGAGCTTGTCCTATTCCCTAGGATTTTCAACGATCATCTTTTCAATAATTCCCTTAAGGATCTTGTTTGTAGACTCAGCCTGTCCGTTAGCCTGTGCATAATAGGGCGTAGAATTGAGAATTTTGATCCCCCTACTTTCTGCAAAAGTCAACATTTCTGTCCCTGTGAACACAGATCCTTGGTCGACCATAATTGTCTCTGGAAGGCCGAACCTATGGATAATATACCCTTCAATGAATTTTACTACGGTGGCCTGAGTCACCGTTCTACAAGGTATGGCCTCAGCCCACTTAGTAAAGTAGTCCGTAGCCACTATGATGAAACAGTGCTGGCCGATGATGGCGGTAGGACTTTGCCAATTAAATCCATAGCCCATCATCGGAACGGCCATGGTTTGATTATAGGTTACAGCTCTTTAGCTGGCACATGCTGGATCGGACCATGCTTTTGGCAAGCTTGACATCCCTTGGCATAACTGATACAATCTTTCAGCGTACCAGGCCAGTAATAGTTGTATCTTCTCAGCAACCACTTCATCTTTGTATCGGCCTGATGTGCCCCATAGATCCCTTCATGTACCTCAGCCATAACCTGCATGGCCTATTTCTTCCCTAAACACCTCAAGATCATGTCATCACCGATGGGTTTCTTAAATAATTCTCCATTGAGCATCACGAATCGGACACCAAATAATCTAACTCTTCGGTCTACCCTGACATTTGGCTGATTCAGATATTCAATGATGGGGATTCTCCAATCGTCGTCCTCCATCAAGACCAAATTGGTGGCAGTGTACCAATCTCTCCTTGCAACGGACGGTAATGATCGGACATGAATAGTGATAACTTGGTCTTCTAAGTTCTTTCGAGAAGATGAGGCTGATCCGATTTTTGCCAGCTTATCGGCCTTGGTATTTATGGTCCTTAGAATATAACTCACGCTAATGTCATCAAATGCCTCCATGAGTTGAGTGGCCATAGCGTGGAATGGGTAGAGCTCCCAACTTCTTATATGGAATTCTCTAGCTATCTGTCCGATCACCAGCCCTGAGTCTCCTTTTATGTGCACCGACGATGCCCCCATTTTAAGGAGTATCTCTAGTCCAATGATAAGTGCTTCGTATTCGGCCTAATTATTGGTGCATTTGAAATTGAGCTGAAATGACATTTTTATCTTCTTGTACTTGGGTAATACAATCACTACACCTGCCCCAGCACCCTCTGCATTTTTGGAACCATCAAAGATTAACGTCTATGGGACTAAGGACATGCTTAGGACTTTAGGTGTTAGAGGTAGCTCTCCCAAATCAGAAGGATCTGGGTGATCGGCCAAAAAATTGGCTATGGCCTGGCCTTTGACCGATTGCTGCGATCGGTATTGGATGGCAAATTCCATCATGGCCAGGTTATATTTTCTAATTCGGGCTCGCATGATTGGTCTTGACAACATATGTTTTATCACATTAGTTTGACATATTATGTAAGTGGAAACGGGCAGCATATATGTTCTTAACTTTTGTGAGAAAAAATACAATGCCAAGCATAACTTCTCAATCGGCACATAGCGCTGCTCGATTGGAGTAAAAATTCTAATTAAATAATAAAGGGCCTGCTCGTTGCCTTGCTCATTATCTTGTGCTAACATACTTCCTATTGAGCAGTCAGAGGCCGATATATACAATTTCAAGTACCTACCCTTCTTGGGTGGCATTAATACTGGAGGGGTTGACAAATATTGTTTAATTCCCGTAAAGGCTTGTTGATGGCTGTCTTCCCATTTGAAGTCTTCATCGGTCTTGATCTTCAATAGTGTGGTCCATACTTGGGTCTTCCCTGCACAATTGGATATAAATCTTCTTAGGAAATTGATTTGTCCGAGCAATCTCTGAAGCTCTTTCTTATTAGTTGGTGGCTTTGCTGCCTGGATAGCCCAAGCCTTTATTTTTTTCAATATCTATCCCTCTTTGATGCACTAGGAAACCTAGGAAATTCCCTGCTGTGATGCCGAAAGCACATTTGAGAGGGTTCATCTTTAGTTTGTGAGCCCGCATTCTTTCAAATGCTTTTTCCAAATCCCTCAAATGATCGGCGTTACCTCCTGACTTCACCACCACATCATCAATGTAAACCTCCATGAATTGTCCAATCATATCATGGAAGATCAAATTCATTGTCCATTGATAGGTTGCCCCAGCGTTCTTCAGACTGAAAGGCATGACAACCCACTCAAAGGTTCCAATTGCCCGTGGGAACCAAAAAGCAGTCTTCAGGACATCCTCTTCGGCGATGTAGATCTGGTTATATCCCGAGTGCCCGTCCATAAAGGACAAAATTTTGTGTTTGGCAGCCAAATCGATTAACTGATCGGCCATGGGCATGGGATACTCATCTTTTGGGTGGGCTAGGTATAAGTTTCTGAAGTCAATACAGACCCTCAGCTTTCCATTCTTCTTTACTACTGGGACCACATTTGAGACCCATTCAACATACCGGGCTGTCCGAATGAAACCAGCGTCCAGTAGTCTCTCAATTTCTTCCTTCACCTTCAGAGTTACCTCTGGTGACATTCGCCGAGGTAGCTGCTTGAACGACCTGAACCTCAATTTAATTGGCAATCAGTGTTCCACCAGTTCCCTAGATAAACCTGGCATTTCGTCATAATCCCAGGCAAAACAATCTTTATACTTGTACAAGAGTGCAATCAACTCGGCCTGACACTGCGGATCCAGCATCTAACTTACATAAGTAGGTTTATGCTCTCCTTCTCTGCCTAAGTTGACTTCCATGAGTGGGTCTTGGACATCAGCCTTTAAATCATCAAGCTTTGCCGTGGCCGTCTCCAATTCGTCTATTTAAATCTCTTCCTCCCTTGGCGTTTCTTCTTCGTAGATACAATCGGCCAGATTAATCATTCCGTCCACAGGGCTGATTTGCAAACTTCTATCGGCCAGGTATGCACACCATATGGCCATGCTGGCCTTGAGGGCCAGTAGTTTCTGCTCTTCAATTATCGGTGTCTCCATGGGCATCTTCCTGTTCGATGATCTCAATCGGCCTTGATTCTTCTGTCCGACTGAGGTTATGGTAACATGCTTTAATATCTGATAAATTTCCTTTAAGCAAGGTTGCTATATTCAGTCTTCCCATTTTGTTGCGCCCCAGCAACTTGAATAGCCCAATATAATCTTCATACAAGACTGCATCTGCAAATGGCTTTGTATTTGCTCCAACCACTTCTACCTCATCGCCTCTCCAGAAAATCAGTAACTGATGTAGTGTGGAAGGAATGCAGTAATTTGGGTGTATCCAATCTCGGCCGAGTAATGCATTATAGGTCGCCAAGGTTTCTATAATGGAAAAAGCAGTCATGATCATTTTACTGCCAACGGTCAGCTCAAGGGGTAGGATACCCTTGGTTCTTGAAGGTGGCCAGGTGAAGCTTTGAACGTTCATTTCAGTCAGAATTAGCTCCGACTCGGACTTCTGAAGGATTCTCAACATTATCTGAGGCATAATGTTGATGATAGACACACCATTAACCAGGATTCTGTTTATCGGGACCCCCTCAATATGTCCTTTCACGTACAATGGCTTCAGATGCTGGGACATTTGATATATGGGTTTTTCGAACACAACTTTGACTGGTCCGTTAGGCTTCAACCCTTCTTCAGTCTAACGTCCCTTCGGCCTCAAAATAATGATCTTAGGCCGATCGGTCTGCTCGTCGGTGGCATCCATATTTTTTCTTGTGGCTTCCACCACATTAGGTTTAACGGTCTCTCCCCCGTTCTAAAAAACATCTTCTATCATGGCTGAGTCCTTGGTCAGGCCCTCCATTACATCCCCTTCCATGGCCGCTGGCTGGTCTGGCTTGGCCATAAAAGACATAGGCAATGTAAACACCATGTTAGATGACAGGCCAACTGGAATGGTCCCGAATTGAATTGACGAGGTGCTTGAGTCTGACAGATCTCCATCGGACTCCATACTCATCTCATCCAAATCTTTCCTTCAGGTGTCCATTAAGAAGTATGCATCGTCCCAGCCTCTCTGTCGCAAAATAGTTCTGCCTCAGCTGAGAGTCCTTGTTTATCGGGCAATGTGTACGCTATGGGTTTAGGAGGGTTTCCAGCCCGATTCTTCTAGTACTGGGGTTCCCATTCGGCCTGTCTCATTCATTGATATCTACTTTTTTGAGACTTGCTGTACTATGGCCATGTTGGGAATTTAGAATGTTTAGCCCTGTGCCACCTCCCATCTTCCACCCGGGGTGGTAGTACTATCCTTGGACTCTTGTTAGGGGTTGATGCCTTTGCTTGCAGCTTAGGCATTGGAATTGTTCGGGAACTTCTTGCCCCCAATCAGCCAGATTCACTAAGGCCGGCTTGCGGAGCCGAGGAAGGTTTTGCCCGCCACTCAGGCTTCACCTGAGTTTGCCAAGGCAGTAACAGCCTCTCATAACAGATCTTCTCGGGCTTGAGACCTCTTTTTTTTATATCAACTTTGCATCTTGGGCAAAGGCCTTGTTCAATGAACTCCAGTTGTCGTCGCAGATCTGCTATCAAGTTGTCGGTACTGGACCTAGCCATTTCTTCCTCGGCCTTGTGGCCCTTTTCTTTACGCTCTTGATAGCTTCTCTGGAGGTCATGTATCGTCACTTTCGGCCTATCTGTGGCCGAAATGGTAATTTGTTTCCCTTCCCTCTGTTTTGGCACCATTTCTCTATCGGTCAAGTCTATCTTCGGCCTTGGCCTTGAAAGCTTGGTTAAATAGGGCATTACCATATTGGTGCCAGTAATTTGAGGAAACGGATTTGCATCAATCCCTATAGCCTTGTTCGAGAACTTGAAAACTCCTTTCTCCACATTTTCGTGTATAAAATTATGAAAAACAACGCAATTATTAGTAGAGTGCTTCCAGGAATTGTGCCACTTACAGTATTCTTTATTTTTTAGGTCATCGGCCTTGGGGATCCGATGGCCTTCACTCAGCTTGATCGGTTTATCGGCCAATAAGGCTTCGAATATTTGATCAGCCATGGTTATGTCAAAAGTATAATTTTTTCCCGCCTCGAACGCCATTTTCTTTGCAGTGGCATTATTGTTGATAGGTTTACTCAAGGCGTTGCATACAATTGGGAATTTACAGATCAACTCAGCCATATCGCTCTCTGTTTCGAGGTCACACTCTGCTAGGTGGACCTCATAATTAGGATCCTTATAATATGTCCCTTTGGAGGAGTTCTTCTTCTCCTACTCATCCAAAAGGATACGCTCATAACGACTGGCCCATGTCGCTAGCTCGAATAAGTCACGGAAGTCAGTTCCTTCAAACCTCTTGCGAAGTTTAAAGGACATGCCCCCCATGGCCATTTTGGCATATTCTTCCTCAGGCAAAATCGTCTGGCACCGATACTTTGCCTTACGGAAATGGGCTATATAGGTTTCTTCTATTTCTCCTACTAATTGAATCATCCTAGATAGGTCTGCCAGCTATGTTTTGGGCTCAGTCCTATAGAACTGGCTGTGAAATAGCTCTTCCATCCCTTGCCAAGTTTGCACCGAATTGGCGGGGAGATTGACATACCACAAAAATGCCATGCCCGTTAGCGAATTTAGAAATAGCCTCAACTTTAATGGGTCGCTACTACCTACATGGCCGCATTGAACAATAAAATGGCCAATATGCTCGACCAAAGATTGCTCACTTTCTCCAGAAAATAGAGTGAAGTTTGGTACTTTGTACCCCTGAGGAAATATGACTTGGTCAATTTCAGGGGGATACGGCCGTTTGTACGTCGACCTCTCCAGTCTTCTCATAAACGGGCCATACTCTTCATGTATGGCCGCTACCAACTCCTCCCTATTGATGGGTTGTGGAGCTACGGGCTGAACATTCCTCAATGGGGGTAGCAAGGGCGGTGGTAACTGTTGTTGATTGTTATTGGCCTGATGGGGCCAAAATCCACCGTTATTTCTTTGGCCCCCGTTAGCGTGACCTGGAGGTTGTGTGTGGCCGACTGAGCTTTCGGTATGGCCTATTGATTGACCAAAACCCAGTGTCGCCGATCCGTTGGGATCGGTGACTATCAATCCGCTACCCATTCCGATCTGTGATTCAGATTGCTTGCCTGAGCCATTACCCTCCCTAAGGTTCGGACAGATGTAGGGTAGGTCTTTCGGCTTATCGGACTCAAGCAATGTGCCAGAGCCCAATCCGTTGACTTGCTCTTTGCTCCCTTCGGCCTTATAGGTCTCTATCAACCTTCTGATCATGTTCGACAGGCGATCCAATTTTACGTGGGTGGTCCTTGTCTCCATGACCAGGTCAGCTTGACTCTTATGAACGTCGGCCGTCTGGTTGATGACAGCCTTGAGATTACCCATTGATCCTATGAGCGCGTTGTATTCCTGCCACATGGGTTCAACATTCGCTCTCATGGCCTCCGAGATTGCCTCAAGAGTGAAACTGCCGACTTGTGGAGAATGGCCGGTAATTTCCTCCACAGGTGGGTTTATGGGAGAATCGTCTTGGCTGTTCTTGGATGTCTGTTTGTCTTTCTTTGGAGGCATGGTTTGACACTATGGGTCCCACCGAGCATGCCAAAAATATTTGCTATGTAATTTGCGCGGGCGTGCCAGAGCCAAACAGGCTCGGTGTGTGTGTGTGTGTATGTGTATGTGTGTGTGTGTGTGTGTGTGCGTGCAAACTAATTTCCCAAACGCTTGTGTGAGTGATACACAAGGCTTTATGAATCTGACTTCTAAATAGAGTGATTGTGTGCAGTGAGTAGGAAAGTACCCTCACCATAAATTCTTTAGCAGTTCTGAAGCACACAAGCTAAACAGTGTCGAGTTTAACAGGTAAACAATCACAAACGGATTAATAAAACGAAGATTTTATTAAGTGTTTGGAAAAAATAAACAGATCTAAAGAACAAACCAGAGTAGACTGATTATTCAAAAGAATCAAAAAGGAAATAACAAAACAGGGCAGGCCTATTTGCTATGTGCTGAAAAATATAAAGACTTTAATTCTTTGAATGCCTTGAATGCTTCGAATGCAGTGTGGGTGCTATTTTCGAGATGACGGGGAGTCCCCTTGTAGCTTGGCCTGCCTGTTGTATTTATAGCGGCCATGGATGACTCCTGATTAGAAAAGGACTCCTTAGCTTACTCCCCAAGTTGCGTGGCTGATTGGCTGATGGTGGAAGAAACTTTCCCAATCTTTGACTCCTACCTTATCCAGATTCTGATTGAATCAATCCCTTTAATTTAGGGATCAACCTTCTAAATCTAGTTGGACATGATCAGAATTGTTTCCTAAATGGACTCTTGTTTCCAAAAGTCTGGGATGACGTCGTCTTGACAGCTGTGGATAGCACCGCCTTCCCCTTTCAGTCTATCAGCCTTGTCAATTACTCTCCTGGCTGAATCGAGCTTGCCCAATTAAATACCTTCTTCTTTCTTGTCCGATTACCTTTCTTCGAATGCCCATAGCCAATCAGACTGATACAGCCATCCTTCATTACACGGTGTCCAATTGGCCTCCGTGCTGCTTTAATCCATCATCGGGCACACGTTGCATTAAGCTATGTTATTCCAGTGCTCGATAATCCTCATACATACTCATCCTTCTCATTGGGATCATATCACAACACCCAACAGCCTTGCCTACCATCGGGCTTACTGTCTCCACTTAAGTCCGATGAGTCATATATTCCCCAAGCCGACCTCTTCTTTGTCTAACTTTATGCCACTCAGGCTCAAAAGCCTTTGACGGTTTTTGGGTGCAAATAATTGTCCCCCCAAAAGGTCATACCAAACATCCCGCCTTGATTGATGTGACATTTTGAATTTTAAAATTGCCATGTGTCATACATGCATAGAATGTCAGATCATTCAGAATCCCACCAGTCACTCCGCATTTAATGCAGCGTGATTTAAACGGCGAGGTATTAAATGGCAAATATTTTCAAAAATATTTCCACCTCCCTCATTTGCACCCTCACCCTCTCTCTCTAAAAACCCAAGCATTCAAAGCCTCTCTCTCTAAACTCCATTTTTTCGGGCGAAGTACTCCTCCCTTCTGCAGAATGGCTTCTAAGATAGCTCCGACAACCATTTCCAAAGGAAAGAAAACCTTCATCGACGCTCCTCCACCACAGATCCTCATACATGCTCATCCTTCTCATCGGGCTCATATCATAACACCCAACAGCCTTGCCTACCATCGGGCTTACAGTCTCCACTTAAGTCCGATGAGTCATATATTCCCCAGGCCGGCCTCTTCTCTATCCAACTTTACGCCACTCGGGCTCAAAAGCCTTTGACGGTTTTTGGGTGCAAACAATGTGTTACATCTCTCCACCACCTATCAAAAGATTTCAACCTGAAATTTGAGTGAGCTAGCCCTGAAATAACTCTGGATACTTCTCTTGTATTTCTGATTCCATCTCCCAGAAGCTTCTTTCCCGTCATAATGGCTCCATTGTACCTTTACCAGAGAAATTTCCTTGTTCCTCAGCTTCTTAGTCTCTCTTCTAATTATCCATACTGGCCTCTTATGATAAGTCACACTGTCATTCACTTTGATGTCCTTGAAGTCGATCACTAGTGCTGAACCGTGAACTTACTTCCTTAACATGCTTATGTGAAAGACATTGTGTACCCCAGACATTCTCAGTAGTAGTGCAAGTTGGTAGGTGACTATGCCCACATGATCAAGAATTTCAAAAGGTCTAATATAACGAGGCAGTAGTTTTCCTTTCTTCCTTCCAAATCTAACCACACTTCGTACTGGAGATACTTTAAGAAACACATGATCTCCCACATAAAACTCCATGTTCTTACGACTTTTTTCTGCATAACCCTTTTGTCTGCTTTGGGCGGCTTTCATCTTCTCTTGGACTATCCTGATCTTCTCACTTGTCTCTCAAACTATATCTAGTCCCAGAAGTTTACCATCTCCGACTTCAGCCCAACATAGCGGTGAATGACACGGTCTCCCATATAGTGCTTCGAATGGTGCCATTCCTATACTTAAGTGATAACTTTTGTTATACGCGAACTTGATTAAGGGCAAGTGGGTTTCCCATGAACTCTCAAAGTCAATTACGCAAGTTCTACATGTATCCTCCATAACTTGATTTGTCCGCTCAGTCTGTCCATCAGTCTATGGATGAAAAGCAAAACTTAATCTCAAAGATCTTTCCATAGCTGCTTGCAGACTTTCCCAAAATCTTGAGGTGAACCTCAAGTCACTATTTGATACTATCGAGACTGGAATACCGTAAAGTCGAACCACTTGCTGGATGTACATCTAACTTAGCTTCTCCACTAGGTGGGCCATACTGTAGGCTATGAAATGAGCAAACTTCGTTAACTGATCAACTATCACCCAAATGGCATCGTGACCTTGCTGTGATCTCGACAATCCGATCAAAGAGTCCATTATGACATGCTGTAGACACCCAATTTTGACCACACTGATAGGATTTAGGGTGGACAACGTCTTGGAGGATTCGATGATGAAAAGTACCCCGTGGAAGGTACTGGATTCCACACAATCAGAAGATCGGACTTCGGAAAGTGACTTCAAGCTCAGAAAAGCCCTTTTCCATGGATAAATCCCGGTTTTGTCAAAATCATCTCTCAGAATTCATATTCTCTCAGGGTTATATGAACATTAAGTGTTCTAAACGCAGTATTCTAGGTATCCAGAGATTCAATTTTAAAGAAAAGTTTGAAATCGACGCACATTTGAAAGCAATTTTGGAAAAGACGTCATTTGATTTCAAAAAGACGACGAAAGTTCCGGAGGACTTCCGGACTTCAATTGGACTTCAATTCTCATTATAAAACCACTGGAAATATTTTTATATTGAAATTCAACCTGACAGCTTTCCAACGGTACGTAAACGGACGATTTCGGACACCAAAAAGCATTTTTACAAAAATCTGGAAAAGCAGTGCACGTGATTTTTGAAACAGAGCTTGTGGGTGACCAGAGGGACCCAAATAGTAAATGGCGGTTTTGGGTATGGGGGTGGCGGGTCCCACCATAACCGCCACTTCCATTTGTGTCCTCCACGGAGCTTTTTGAGTTCCAGACCCTTCTAGAAGCTTCCCACTGCGAGGAAATTGCCTGGAAATTGCATTTAGGCTCCGAAATGGCCATTTTAACCCTCTTTTAAGCTCTAAAAATCCTGTTTTAACCCTGAAACTTAAGAGCTAAGTCTTCAAAACTCTATATAAGATCTCATACATCTCATATGAGGGCACATCTTAACACACTAGACACTTGGAAGAGATGCACTTGAATATACTTAGAGATACAAACACACATAGAAGCACATACAAGAGAGATAAGTATACTTTGAATATACTTTCAATTTAGGTGAATTCTAGAGAGAGAAAATTATGAATTGAATTTAGATTAACTTAGGCTAATTAGACCACAATTTGAACATCAATTGCCTCCCTCAACTTCCATGGATGAGTGCTTGAAGAACACTTGAATAACACTTGAAGAAGAAGATCTTCAAATCAATTTTGGTCTTGTAATTGAGAATCCTCCAAGAGGTAAACACTATAGTTCATCTCTAATTCCTACTTTGTATATATAGATCTATAAGATTTGGATCTAACTTAGTTCTATTTCTACTTATTAGAACACTCATCTTCTTCCTCTCATGTTCTTCACACACTCACATAGTTAGATCCAAATCTCTTTGATTTTTATTGATAATTTACAATTAGAGATTGTTTTTCACTTTGATTTTCAATTTTGGTTTCATTCTTCAATTTTAGTTTAGATTCATGCATACATGATTATATATATATACATATATCTATTTTGAATTCCATGATGGTTTGGAAATATGATCTATGAGAAGGATGATTTCTATGTTCATACCTATCTCTTGATTATTCCTATTACCTAGGATTCCTATTGAATTTCATCTCCAACATGATATTTATAAGTCCCTTTGATCCTTGATCTAAAAGTTCTTCATAGAACTTGAGGGCTAAATTGATTGGGAATCATGATAATTAAGTTGATCTATGAGTTTGATCTCTCTAATAAGCTTCAACTATCACTAAAATGTTTTCCTCACACTTTAAAATGAACTAGATAAAAATTCAGCAAAGCAGATTGGTTTTGTCCATTAGATTTGGTCCATCAAAACCCATAGTTTGATGGATTTCAAATTTTCTGGGTAAACTTTGATGAATTAGCTTTCATCCGGTCCGTTTTGAGAGCTTTTAGGATTCATATACTATTTTTAGAAATTGTTGAGAAATCGGTTGACAGATTTGAACATCGTCTCTTTGTGCTTGAATTTCAGAAAATCTATAATAGTTATCGACGTTCCGCTTTTTGGGGATGATTCCTAACTCATATATCTATATGCCGATGTAAAATCGTGAGCATACGATCGAGTTAGGATCGTTTTCTAAGCGTTTAAAGTTGATACAACTATTCTGGAATTTTCTAAGTTTAATTACAAATATGATTATGTATACAAAATGGTCATACCTTGATCACTCAACAACAATTGATGAATAAAACTTGGTTTAGAAATCACCTAGGATAAATGGATGAGAGATCAAAAGCTTAAATCAACTTGGTTAACATGATTCATGAACTTCTATTATACTTCTATTATGTTTTGCATTCATTTGTCAAATGATACCAAATTTCCAGAATAACAGAGTCTGTTTAAAACACTTTTTCAGAAACCTTGTGATTACAGAATGTCCATGGGTTTATTTTTATCATATACTACAATGAAATAGCTTTCTTTTGACACCAAATAGAGCTTCATATGATTTTTGTAGATTTAATTATGATTTTTACAAGAACAGTGGACAGTCCTGATCCACTGTTCCCAAAACATTTATTTCTCAAACAATAAAATTGATATTGAGGTCCCACTTTTTGGAGAAGTTCCCTAAGACATGTATCTAACTTTCTGTAAAAGGGTTTTTATCCAGCTCATGTTTAAGACCACTTTTGATAGGATTCATTAGAGGTTGCTGAATCTGGAAATTTGATTGATGACATGTTTTCTTTGTTTATCATGCATATCATTTGTTTGCTTGTATTTTTGCAATGCTTTGGGTATTCTTTGGTGTCTTAGTGCAGAGAATTAAGTGCCTCGGACCCGGACTTCGATTTGTGGTTTGCCTCGTCTACATGTGGCTTAGTGCCCATGTATCGTGTACTATCTCTATCCTTTCTCTTAGAATTTTTCTAGGTTTACAACTTTGATTTCAACGACACAATTCCTTTAGGATAGTCTCCGTTTATATGATTATTTGTTAGAGACATCTTATCTAGGATTGTTGCATGATTGCATTGCACGTTTCCATTCTTTTTGCTTTCGCGACTCCGCTTGAGTCAACCAATGTAAGTCTTCTCGTTCCCTTTGCATATCATGACATGTTTACTTTATTTGCATCGGTCCCGGGCGGGACTAGCCACTGTGAGTATACTTCTCCCTTGTATTGCATGAGCATCCGCTTTCTACTTGATTTAGTCTCTTGAAATGATTTTCATTAGATGTTTCTTTTTGCCATGTATATATCTATCTAGTATGTTTGAGGAAACAACATCTATTATGAATTAATAACAAGGATATTTGAATCAAGGCCTACCATTCGGTAGGGCGAGGAGGGGGTGCTTTAGTCCTGCTTGGGCTCCTTCCCCTCTCGTACCAAGACCCCCGAACCTTGTTTCTGGTAATGAAGGGCGAGTAACCTTATTCAATTTTGGGCGAGTCAAACTTGGGTTTCCTAATTCCCGATAAAAATTAGGTGGCGACTCTTTGTCTCTAGGATCGCGTGAGGAAGTCCTAGTTTTCCCTGAAGTGTGCTCCTTGGGATCCGTCCCGGGACACTATCGAGGGAGAGCGTCAGGACCCGCTCCTCATTCGCAGTGGTCCACACATGCTCCTACTTCCATTCTGGAATCAGTAGTAGTTGTAGGAGTCTAGATGATTTCTGGTGCTCTGCTTTGACTTGCTGACACATAAAACACTTGGATACATGCTTAGCAACTTCCCTTTTTATGCCTTCCTACTAAAAGTTCCTCTTCAGATCTTTGTACATCTTCGTTCCTCCTGGGTGGATAGTCAGTTTAGCCTTATGTGCTTCACCCAATATGTATGTTCTAAGCTTTCCATCATTGGGTACCACAAGTTGACCCTGGCATCTAAACCCTCCATCTAATCCGATGCTCCACTCTTGTAGCTCTTTTGTTAAAATTTTGGCGAACCACTTCTTTAACTCTTCATCCTTATGTTGAGCCTCCAAAACATGACCAATGACTGTTGGCTGAACCATAAGGCACCCAAAGTGTCATCCCTCCTCAGACTATGCAGGTTGAAGATTGAATCCTGCTATGATCTCCGACGCTTTCTATTCCCGAATCATAAGGGAAGCAACTATCCCATGAGGTTTTTGACTTAGCGTATCTGTAACTACATTTGCCTTACCATGATGGTATTGCAAAGTAAAGTCATAATCTTTTAATAATTCCATCCACCTCCTCTGTCTCATGATGAGTTCCTTCTGCGAAAATAAATACCTCAAGCTCCTATAGTTTGAAAATAAATCGAACTGATTTCAAAAGAGGTAATGTCTCTAGATTTTCAGGGCAAAAATGATTGCGAATAACTCAAGATCGTGCGTAGGGTAGTTCATCTCATGAGGCTTCAGTTGTCTTGATCCATTTGCTATAACCTTCTTATCTTACATACGCATACACCCTAATCCTTAGTGCGAAGCATCACTATAGATGGTGTATCTTTTGCCGCTCTTCGAAATTGCAAGCACTAGTGCTGATGTAAATCTCTCTTTTAACTCTTGGAACGTGCATTCTTGCTTATCCTTCTATGCAAACTTTAGATTCTTCTTAGTAAGACTAGTTAATGGGGCTACAATCTTGAAGAAAGCCTCTACAAATCTCTAATAATAACCAGCCAAGACAAGAAAACTTCTAACTTCTGAGGCATTACTTGGTCTTTTCCAATCTAGTACGGCGTCAACCTTTGAAGTATCCATGGAATTCCATCTCGATAGACTACGTGTCCCAAGAAATTGACTTCCTCAAGCCAAATTTCCCAATTACTAAATTTTGTGTACAAATGGTTAACTCTGAGCGTTTGTGACACAATCCACATATGTTTCTCTTGTTCTTCTTGTAAGATTTAGGTTTCGACAAATGCACAACGAAAAATATAGTTTATAAAACTAATTGGTAGCCGGGATCTACTAATCATTAACTCTATAGATACGTACTAGAGAGGGGACAAGAATTATACCTTTAAGTCTTGAACCCAATTCGGAAATCTTTGACTTCCAGCAGCCTCCACTAGATGGTCTTCACTCTTATGACACCTATAGATGCTCCCGAAGAGACTAGGGTTAGTGGGAACCCTAATAGAGAGGATAGAGAAGGTTTGGGAAGCCCCTAAATAGTTTTTACAGCTTTTGGTATAATAAAGACGACCAACTCTAATTTCTGGACGCAGTTGCCCTATTTATAGATTCCCAAAATTGACCTTACTTTCAATCGATCGAGGTGACTTTGATCGATCGAATCTTTGATCAATTGAAGAGCTTTAAATCGATCGAACCTGTCTAGACTTCAATCGATTGAAACACTTTCGATCGATCGAACCATTCTTGACATCATCCTCTTGTGCTTTTCCAAACATCCTAGCAGAGCTAAGAGTGGGACCTCCTAGGTTCTTTATTGTTGGCTCAGACCAGTTGTTAATTCCTATTACCAAACTCTGTGATCAGCTAATTAACTAGTTAGTCAGTTAACGGTTATTCCACTATAAAATGATAACTGCACTCCAACACAAAAGAACAAATCCTAAGCTATATCTAGACTTATATGGTGCACTAATGTCCCTGTACTATCAGCATTCATAATCACATTCAGGTAGTCAGATAACTATTACTGTCAACCTGAATGATGATTACATCTTTCATTCCTTGAGTCTCATTCACCTCTCATGATTACCAAACATATCAGTAATGAACTCGGTAACATTCTTAAGGGAATACTTACTCTTTATCAGAGGGCAGATTCTATCTCGACAATATATGCTCACAACCCTATGAACATGACATACCCAAGAGACCCAGGTGTTGGTCTTTTATAGACCTCATTGATTGGTAAGTCAAAGCAGTCATATCCATAGTCTGTCTTCATAATCGTATCAAGATTGAGAACAGGTAGCTTATATAAGTATGAGGTCCTATCGACTGTTGACAGTCTTAAGTGTTAATAGGAAAACTCGGGTCTGTCAATGCACTACAAGCACTAACATATTAACTAACAGTTATACTCTAGTGATTGAGATTAATCACTCCATCTAATGGTAGTCAATCATGCTACAGAGTACACCTGATGAGATATCCAGTCTCATCATCCACTGTGACAAATTTTAAATATCAATGAATAGTAATTTGTATCTTACTTGTATGCATCTCATACATACACGAATGACTTACTATGATATTGAAGGATTAACAATCATATCATGAAAGAAACATACATAATAAAATGTAAAGCTGATATCCATATATTAAAATATCAATGTCTCATACATAAAGTAATGGTTTGAGGGCATAAACCCAACAAACTCCCACTTGCACTCATAACCATTCAGGACTACATCTGAGACCTAGACTATCTAGATGATGATCAAAGACCTTCTGCGGCAAGGCCTTTGTAAACGGATCCGCAAGATTGTCTGTGGTGGTAATCTTTGTGATAGTCACATCTCCACGTTGAACAATATCTTAGATTAGATGATATTTCCACTCTTGTGCTTTCCCTTTCTGTGGTTCCTTGGCTCCTTGGACTGAGTCACCGCCCTACTATTATCAGAGTATAGCATAATAGGTGACAGCGACGACCTTGAGTTTTATAAGGAACTTCTTCAGCGAAACAGCTTCCTTTGCAGCTTCACAAGTAGCCACATACTTAGCCTCTATAGTTGAGTCTATAATGCATTTCTGCTTAATGCTCCTCCAACTAACATCACCAACTCCCAAGTTAAAAAGATGTTCGGACGTAGACTTCCTTGAATCTTTATCTGACATAAATTCTAAGTCAGTGTATCCTACTGGAATTAACTCATCACTACCGTACATAAGCATGGAATCTTTAATCCTTCTCAAGTACTTAAGAATGTGCTTAACGGCTGTCCAGTGTTCTAGACCTGGATTCGACTGATACCTGCTAACCATGGCAACAACAAAGCAAATATTTGTTTTAGTGCATAACATCATATACATGAAACTTTCCACTACTAAAGCATAGGGAATTCTTGCCATATGATTCCTATCCTCCTATGTCTTTGGACACTAGTCCTTGGAGGACGCTAAACCATGCCTGAAAGGTAATAAGCCTTTCTTTGAATTATCCATGGAAAACCTAGTTAGTACCATCTCAATATAACCAGCTTGAGATAATCCCATTATCTTTCGCTTATGATCCCGAAAGAGCTTTGTCCCAAGGATATAGCTTGCTTCCTTTGTTGAGGAAATTAAAAGATTTTTAGCCTATGCCACAGAATAGACTGTCGAAGCGGTAGAAGACTTTTAGCAAGAAGGAGCTCTTTCCCGGAATCAGAGTTCGTTGTTGCTAGGCTCTTTGATAGAAAGGCCGATGAACCATTTTGTTGTAATGGTAAGGGCCGACGAACTACTATGGAATGAGTCAGAAGGTGAAGACCCAATTACAAATGAATCTGCGCGCAGAGCATTTTTGGGATTAGCCTCCTTCCTTTTTACTTGACTTCTAATTTGACTCTTTTTTTCTTGAATCACTTCCTCTTTCTTTTTTCCCCTATTTGACTTAGGCTAGAAAGAAAGAGGTGCTTGCTTTATGAAACTGAAACCTTCGATTGGAATACTGTCTCTCCTAGATCCTTCATATCGAAAGTACTAGCTAGCCAACCAAACCTTAATTGATGAAAATGCCCCTACATCATTACCAATGAGTAGAATGTCATCAACATAAAGCACAAGAAAAGCAACCACTTTCCTTCCATACTTCTTGTATACACAAGGCTTATCAAGATTTTGTATGAAACCAAACAACTTGACCACTTGGTCAAAACAAATGTTCCAACTCCTAGATGCCTGCTTGAGCCCATAATGGACTTTTGTAACTTGCATACAAAGTTTCCTTTCCCACCAGCTATGAACCCTTCTGGTTGCTGTATATAGATGTCCTCCTCAAGATTACCATTCAAAAATGCAATCTTGACATCCATATACCAGATCTCATAATCTAGACATGCAGTAATGGATAAGAGTATTCTGATGGAATTGAGCATAGCTATCGGTACGAAGGTTTCCTCATAGTCAATGCCCTCCCTCTGAGTATAACCTTTTGTTACAAGCCTTGCCTTAAAGGTCTCAACCTTTCCATCAGATCCTCTTTTTCTCTTGTAGACCCACTGACAGCCAATAGGTTTAATGTTGGCTGGAAGTTCTACAAGATCCCATACCTGACTGGAATCCATAGATTCCAATTCAGCCTTCATAACTTTAACCCAATGAGCTGAATCAACATCTGTCATTGCCTCTTTATACGTGGTAGAATCAGATTCAGACTGCATGGAGACAGCTTCAAAAACTTCTCCCAAGAACATGTATCTATCAGGCTGGCTGATAATCCTCCCACTACGACGAGTTACCTGTGCAAAAATGGGTGAAGAAGTGGTATTTTCTTATCTTACATCATTTTCAACTATTGGAGGAATAGAGGGCTCTCCATCTACTTCTCTCAGATTTATCCTTCCTTTAGGTTTATGGTTCATGATATAATAATCCACCAAGAAAACAATATTTGTACTAACAAACACTTTCTGTTCTCTTGGATCATAAAAATACTATCCATAAGTACCCTTTGGATATCCTATAAAATAACATACTTCTGATCTAGAATCCAACTTGCTCATCTTTTCTTTCAACACTTGTGTCAGACACCCCCATATCCAGAAATGTTGCAAAGAAGGCTTATGCCCAATCCACATCTTCTGTGGTATCCTCGGAACATATTTTCTTAGTACTAGATTTAGTATATATGTAGCGGTTTCCAAAGCATAACCCTGAAGGAATAATGGCAACTCGTAATAACTCATCATCGACTTAGTCAAGTCTAAAAGAGTCTGATTCCTTCTCTCTGCTACACCGTTCTCCTAAGGTATACTAGGTGCAGTCAACTGTGACAGAATGCCAGTCTGTACGAGGTGATCAATAAACTCATTAGAGAGGTACTTGCCACCTCAATCAGATAGAATGTCCTTAATATGTGTGCTCAATTGCTTCTCCACTTCAACCCTAAACTCTTTGAACTTATTAAAGGCTTCAAACTTGTGTTGCATTAGGTACACATATCCATACCTAGAGTGGTCATCAGTAAATGTTATGCAATACTCATAACCACCCTGTGCTCTAATATTTATTGGTCCACACACATTAGTATGAACTAATTCCAATAATGCATTGGTCTTATTGGCCTTTGCAGGAAAGGGCCTTTTAGTCATTTTACCCTCTAAATAAGACTCGCAGACTTCCATTAGTTCGAGAACCAAATCGCCTAAGACCCCTTCTTTGACTAGTCTACCAATCCTATTTACATTGATATGGCCAAGCCTCATGTGCCAAAGGCTTGTTAGATTAGTGGAAGGTTCATTTCTTTTAGATGGTACAATTACCATTGAGTTATTAAGTTCCATGTTAGAATCAGTAGAAATATTAGGAGTAATCACATATAAGCCATTAGTGTTAACACCAGAACATATACAAGAACCATTTCTTTTAATTACACAGAGAGTTTCAATAGATCAAAACAAACTCGATCAATCGAAACTACTATGCATCCAATGTAATCATAGATTTATTTTTTGCTGCGAAAACACTCAAGAAACATATCTGTGACAATGTAGTTTCAAAACAGCACTAAATACTGACATGCAAATCAAACTAGTATTCCTAAAATGCATCTACAGATCTAAACAAGCCTGGCTCTGATACCAATTGTAGGATTTAAGTTTCGAAAAACTTTAAATCATGCACAATAGAAAATATAGTTTATAAAACTAATGGGTAGCCCAGATCTACTACTTGTTAACTCTATAGATGCGTACTAGAGAGGGGACAAGAATTAAACCTGTAAGTATTGAACCCAAGTCTAAAATCTTTGACTTCCAGCAGCCTCTACTAGATGGTGTTCACTCTTATGACTCCTATGGATGCTCCAGGAGAGACTAGGGTTGGTAGGAACCCTAATAGAGAGGATAGAGAAGGTTTGGGAAGCTCCTAAATAGTTTTTTTTAGCTTTTGGTATAATAAAAATGACGAAGTTGCCCTATTTATAGATTCCCAAAACTGACCTTACTTTCAATCGATCGAAGTGACTTCGATCGATCGAACCATCAATCAATTGAAGAGATTTTGATCGATCGAACCTATCTAGACTTCAATCGATCAAAACTCTTTTGATCGATTGAACCTGTCATGACAGCATCCTCTTGTGCCTGCCCAAACATCCTAGCAGAGCTAAGAGTGGGACCTCCTAGGTTCTTTATTGTTGGCTCTGACCAGTTGTTAATTCCCATGACCAAACTCTTTGATCAGCAAATTAACCAGTTGGTCAGTTATCGTTTACTCTACTATAAAACGATAACTATACTCCAACACAAAAGAACAAATCCTAAGCAATATCTAGACTTGTATGGTGCACTAATGTCCCTCTACTGTCAGCATTCATAATCATATTTAGGTAGTCGGGTAACTATTACTATCAACCTGAATATTGATTACATCTTCCATTCCTTGAGTCCGATTCACCTCTTATGATTACCAAACATGTTGATAACTACTTATCAACAAGACTACAATTCTTAGTAATCAACTCGGTAACATTCTAAAGGAATGCTTACTCTTTATCAGAGGGTAGATTCTATCTTGACAATATATGTTCACAACCTTATGAACATGACATACCCAAGATACCCAAGTGTTGACCTTTTATAGACCTCACTGATTGGTAAGTCAAAGCAGTCATATCCATAGTCTGTGTTCATAATCGTCTCAAGATTGACAAACACGTACCTTATACAAGTTATGACTTCCTATCGACTGTTGACAGTCTTAAGTGTCAATACGAAAACTCATGTTCGTGAATGCACTATAAGCACTAGCATATTAACTAAGAGTTATACTCTAGTGATTGAGATTAATCATTCCATCCAATGGCAGTCAATCATGCTATAGTGTATACCTGATGAGATATCCACTTTCATCATCCACTATGACAAATTCTAAGTATCAATGAATAGTAATTCGTATCTCACTTATATGCATCTCATACATACACAAATTACTTACGATGATACTGAAGGATTAACAATCATCTCATAAAATAAACATACATAATAAATTGTAAAACTGATATTCATACTTTAAAATGTCAATGTCTCAACTATAAAGTAATGGTTTGAGGGCACAAACCCAACACTTCTTTGGTCTTGGAATAGATCAGAATATCTTCGATGAAGATGATGATAAATTGATCTAGGTAGGGCATGATTACCCTGTTTATCAAATCCATGAATATTGCTGGTGCATTAGTCATTCCGAATGGCATCACACGAAACTCGTAATGACTATATCTGGTTCTGAAGCACATCTTTTGACCTGACTAGAAGTTGATGGTATCCTAACCTCAAATCAATCTTTGAAAACATTATTGCTCCTTGAAGTTGATCGAACAAATCATCGATCCTCGGCAGTGGGTACTTGTTCTTGATGGTTACTTTGTTCAACTCCCTGTAGTCTATACAGAGTTGACGAGATCCATCTTTCTTCTTCATGAACAATACTGGTGCTCCCCACAATGATGTGCTAGGTCGAACAAAACCCAAATCTTCCAACTCCTGTATTTGCTTCGTTAACTCATACATTTTAGTTGGTGCCATTCGATACGGAGTTTTGGATATCAGGGCCGTTCCAGGTACCAATTCTATGCAGAAATCTATTTCTTGCTTACGCGGTAACCCTAAGATAGCTTTGAATACATCCTTGAATTCTTGTACCACTAGAATTTCAACAACTGAAGTCTTTGAACTTATGCCCTAGATAGCAGCTAAGTGGCTTATGAGAAATGCATCGCTCGATGGATTACACTGAAAGCTAAAGGGTTGGCTTCCAAGCAATGAGAAGGTAATCGACTTACTAACACAGTCTAATTTGGCATGGTACTTAGTCAACTAGTCAATTCCTAAGATAATGTCAAACTCTCTCATTGACAATACTACAAAGTCTGCTAATATGTCTCTGTCTCTAGGTTAAGAGGGCAGTCACTACATACAGTACCTAACCTGACAGATACTCTCAATGCTGAAACGACGTTCAAGGCTACGGAAAGTTCTGAGGCATTAGACCCAAATCTTGAACAGTTTTACTCGTAATAAAGGAATTCGATGCACAAGTATCAAACAAAGCTCTAACTCTATTTCTGAAGAGTATGAGCGTACCTTCCAAGGTCTGAGCCTCAACATCAAATTCGGCTGCCTTTGGGATGATTGCATTCAAGCGGCTCTGGGTGGCTTGACCTTGAGCTGTAGGTCCATACTATCCTTGACGGGGTGCTTTACAATCTCGGCTAAAATGGCCTATCCCACCACAGTTGTTGTATGTAATTTCCTTTTGGTTGATAGTCTTTGGTGCACGATAGTCCTTGGTTAAATGCCCTGGGATTCCACAGTTAAAACAATACCCATCATTGCCTTTTGGGGGAACTGGGGGTGCAACATACCCTCCTACTAGAGTGGGTAATCTGTTTGGGGCTACTGGTCGACCTACCTAACGTCGAGCGTGTGCTGGTTGGGGTGTCCTCTCACCTATCCATGTGTGTTTGTTTCCTTGGTATGGAAATGGTGGTCTCGATCCTGGATAAGGTCTATGTAGTGGTCTACAGAAGAATCCCCTCTGCTCAGCTCGTTTAGCACTCTCCACAGAGATAGAAAGATCTACCAAGGACTCAAAAGATTGGCGTAGGTAGACTGTGGCCAATCCTTGAATATAAAGGCAAGACCTTTGGTAGTTTTGCTCATTCTTCCTCTCCGGTGTGTCAACCATATGTGATGCAAAATGAGACAAGTGCTAAAACTGGGTCGTATATTCTCTAACTGAATAATATCCTTGAACCAACTCTAGAAATTCCTTCTTGTTTACGTTCCTTTCAGCCAATGGAAAGTACTGGCTAAGAACCTAACGTTAAAATAGCCTAAGTCATTCTTTTGATCCCTTCTTCTCCAACTAAGCTTTCTCTGACTCGCACCATTCTGCGATAGCGAACGTTAGCTGGAAGGTGGCCAAACGACACTTTTCTTGTTTGTTACAATCCATGGTATAGAAGATTAGGTTCATCTCTCTCATCCATTGTTCTACTTTCCATGGTTTACCCAATCCATCAAACCTTTTGGGGCGGAGTGTGCGGAATCTTTTTAATAGTTAATCTCCAATTTGTGCAAGATGTACACAATTATTCCTGTTGTTTCCTCAATTCTCTATATTCCCCACTATAGCATTATCTCTTTCAATTCTTCCTACTAGAACTTCCAAAAGTTCTATCGGATCAATCTCTGGCAAAATCGGATTAGCAGGTCCTGCTCCATTACAGTTCCTCACTCCTTTAGTATCGGGTGCCATTAGGACCTGAATGCCAATTGATAAACACATGTACCTAATGTTCAATAAAAAGTCCATTGATAGATGGATTCCACTATACGATACATAATAGAAATGCTTCACAAATTCGATATTCAATATACTAAAAATGCTAGTAAGTAAAGTAGTTTTCCAAAATAACCCAAGTTTAGCCTCACTTGCTAAACCTGACATCGCTGGATGTGGAAGGTCCAGTGGCATAAAATGTTGTCAACTTGAATACAAGCTGAGTGAGCATAAGTTTTTACAAAGTACTGTTAGTAATAGTTAAGGAAATACCAAGGTTCACTATTCTTAGTCGGCTTATATCTCATTTAGAAGTTACCAAAGAATCAAACTACTAGAACTCATGACATGAAAACCAACTCGAACTGCTCTAGGATTTATGACAAAAGGCTGAACAGTACTGATCCCAAAACTAATTCCATCAACCTCTACACCTTGCATAATCTCGGCATACACTGTTAGTTTAGGATGACAGTGCTTTAAGATCTGCTTAGTGAGTAAACTATAGTACCTTAATGGCCGAATAGCGTAGTAAATTACTTTAACAGCCGATTCAACCAAGAGATCCAAGGTCCATGACCTGTTCACATGTGAATATGAAAGTCCCATAACGACCTTCTAGTGAGTAAACTACAGTGCCTTAACGAACAAAGAGCATAGTAAAAGTGCTTTAACAGTCGACTCAACCAAGAGATATTCTTTTTCGGATTCCATCATTATCATCAATCATCATTCTCATAATCGCCACTAGTACCATTAATCACAACTAACTGAAACTTTCATGACTCAAATATATACTAAGGATTCATAACTAATATTCCCAACCAAGTCAAGAATGTTAACCAAGGTACAATGGCACATTACGCATAGCACAATGTGCAAAGCGTAAGTTAATTTATAGGCTTTGATCTTATTACTCATAGGTTATGCCCATTATTAGAGATGTCGCATTATGGAAGTCGTCGTTGTACCAAAGTTCAAGACTGATACTCAAGTTCAAGGTTGACACAAAAAAATAGAATAACCACAAAGCAAGTATACTAGCATGCTCGTGTGTTCTAGGAAGATGTAAGAATAAATCATGGATTATATAACCATAACAAAACATAAAACATAGCAAGCTATGAACCTATTTTCTGCTTAACCTGAGCGCTCATGCCTATCTGGTTTATCCATTGTTCTACTTTCCATGGTATACCCAATCCATCAAACCTTTCGGGGCGGAGTGTGCGGAATCTTTTTAACAGTTAATCTCTAATTTGTGCATGATTTACACAATTATTCCTGTTGTTTCCTCGATTCTCTATATTCCCCACTATAGCATTATCTTTTTCAATTCTTCCTACTAGAACTTCCAAAATTCTATCGGATCCATCTCTGGCAAAATCGGATTAGCGGGTCCTGCTCCATTACAGTTCCTCACTCCTTTAGTATCGGGTGCCATTAAGACCTGAATGCCAATGGATTAACACATGTACCTAATGTTCAATAAAAAGTCCATTGATAGGTGGATTGCACTATACGATGAATAACAGAAATGCTTCACAAATTCAATATTCAATATACTAAAAATGCTAGTAAGTAAAATAGTTTTCCAAAATAACCCAGGTTTAGCCTCACTTGCTAAACCTTACATCGCTGGATGTGGGATGTCCAGTGGCATAAAATGTTGTCAACTTGATACAAGCTGAGTGAGCATAAGTTCTTATAAAGTACTGTTAGTAATAGTTAAGGAAATACCAAGGTTCACTACTCTCAGTCGGCATATATCTCATTTAGAAGTTACCAAAGAATCAGACTACTAGAACTCATGACATGAAAACCAACACGAACTGCTCTAGGATTTACGACAAAAAGGCTGAACAGTACTAATCCAAAAACCAACTCCATCAACCTCTACACCTTGCATAATCCCGGCATACACCGTTAGTTTAGGATGACAGTGCTTAAAGATCCGCTTAGTGAGTAAACTATAGTGCCTTAATGGCCGAATAGCATAGTAAATTACTTTAACATCCGATTCAACCAAGAGATCCAAGGTCCATGACCTATTCACATGTGAATATGAAAGTCCCATAACGACCTACTGGTGAGTAAAATACAGTGCCTTAACAAACAAAGAGCATAGTAAAAGTGCTTTAACAGTCGACTCAACCAAGAGATATTCTTTTTCGGATTCCATCATTATCATCAATCATCATTCTCATAATCGCTAACCAATAAGCACTACTGACTGAAACTCTCATGACTCAAATATATACTAAGGATTCATAACTAATATTCCCGACCAAGTCAAGAAAGTTAACCAAGGTACAATGGCACATTACGCATAGCACAATGAGCGAAGTGTAAGTTAATTTATAGGCTTTGATCTTATTACTCATAGGATATGCCCACTATTAGAGATGTCGCATCATGGAAGTTGTCGTTGTACCAAAGTTCAAGACTGATACTCAAGTTCAAGGTTGACACAAAAAAATAGAATGACCACTAAGCAAGTATGCTAGCATGCTCGTGTGTTCCGGGAACATGTAAGAATAAATCATGGATTATGGCTACAAAGTTTGTACTAGTAACAATGATTATTCTGATATAACCATAACAAAACATAAAACATAGCAAGACTACCTCACTCGAGTGCTCAAGGAGCTAGAGCACTCCAGATAGGCATGAGCGCTCAGGTTAAGCAGAAAATAGGTTCTTAGCTTAGTTCATTTGCATGTATGAATCTGATGTCCAAAACTCCATGCATGTTCATAAAAACTTAAAAGAACTAATCCTAAAGGTAGCCAAGTGAGAATCGATACTCACAAGTACTTAAATGATTGTTAATGATAAAGGTATAGATTTTGTTGAAAAAGCTTGAAATATAAGCCTCTATGCAATTTCAAGTAAGTTTCTAAGCATGGATCCTCCTCTTCTTCTCGATTCTTCAAAATCTTCAGCTCCCAGAACTTTATTGTCATGACCCAAGTCTCGCTCAGTAAGATATTGTCCGCTTTGGGCCCAAACCCGCACGGATTTGTTCTTGGATCACTACCCAAAAGGCCTCTTACTAGGGAGACTTGAAACCACACATATATAGCACATTACTTTTCCACACCCAGGCAATGTGGGATGAACTTCCCATAGTGTGTAACCTGTCAGCACCTACTGCAGCCACAAAGGCACCTACAGCAGCCCGCCCACAACACCAGGGTTGTTACATTCCACCCCCCTTAGGGCCCAACGTCCACGTTGGCACACTTCCGGCTGGGTCTAGCTCTGATACCATTCTATCACGACCCAAGTCTCGCTCAGTAAGATATTATCCGCTTTGGGCCCAAACCCGCACGGATTTGTTCTTGGATCACTACCCAAAAGGCCTCTTACTAGGGAGACTTGAAACCACACATATATAGCACATCACTTTTCCACACCCAGGCGATGTGGGACGAACTTCCCACAGTGTGTAGCCTGTCAGCACCTACTGCAGCCACAAAGGCACCTATAGTAGCCCGCCCACAACACCAGGGTCGTTACATTTATATAGAGGAATATGTGTGTATATGATCATATGGAAGGGTTTGATGAGAGATTTGGGGCCATGCAAGTGTATATGAACATGGTGTATAAAAATCTCCCAAGAACACTCGCTCTTAAGTCGACTACTCTATTTCTGGAAAAATAGAACGTATAAATGCTGAAGATTTACGAGTATTTATAGATTTTTGAGGACCCAGGGGTAAAAAATCATTTTACCCCCTTTTATGGCTTGAGCGCTCAAGGCTCTAGCACTCAGACTCTCTCAAGTGCTTGTGGTTTCTTTCTAAAGAAAGTTTCTCCAAGGTCTCAACACATACATTCACATAACCAAATCATAAGTAAATCATAAAATAATCAAGAATTATAAAGAGAGCAAAAAGGATGGTCTCATTATACATAGAAGAGAGTATTACTAAGAATAGTTAGCTAATCCTGGAAAACTCTGGATACTTATCTCGTATTTCTGATTCCATCTACTAGGAAGCCTTTTTTCTTATCATGATGGCTCCATTGAACTTTTACCAGGGGAATCTCTTTATTTCTTAGCATCTTGATCTCTTTTCCCAACAAACGCACTGGCCTCTCATGATATAACACGTTGTCATTCACCTTGATATCTTTAAAGTCAATTACAGATGCTGAACCATGAACGTACTTCCTTGACATGCTTATGTGAAAGACATTGTGTACTCCAAATATTCTCGGTGACAATGTAAGTTGATAAGCAAGTTTTCCCACACAATCAAGGATCTCAAAAGGTCTAATATAACGAGGTGACAATTTTCCTTTCTTCTTTCCAAATATGACAAGACCTCGTACCGGAGATACTTTGAGAAACACATGATCTCCCACACTGAATTCTAAGTCCTTTTACTATTTATCTGTATAGCTCTTCTGACCACTATTTTCTCAAACAATACTAATCTTCTCACTGGTTTCTCAAACCATATCTAGTCCAAGCAGTTTACCATCTCCGACTTCAACCCAACATAGTGGTAAACGACACAGTCACCCATAAAATGCTTCAAATGGTACCATCACTGTGCTTGAGTGATAACTATTATTATATGCGAACTCGATTAAGGGCAAGTGGGTTTCCCATGACCTCTCAAAGTCAATTATGCATTATCTAAGCATATCCTCCATAACTTGTTTAGTTTGCTCGGTCTATCCATCAGTCTATAGATGAAAAGGGGAACACAATCTCAAACAAGTTCCCAGTACTGCTTGAAGACTCTCCTAAAATCTTGAGGTGAATCTCGAGTCGCGATCTGATACTATCAAAACTGGAACACCATGTAACCAAACCACTTGCTGAATGTACAGTTGACTTAACTTCTCCACTGGGTAAGTTATGTTGTAGGCTATAAAATGAACAGACTTTGTCAACCAATCTACTATTACCCAAATGGCATTGTGACCTTGCTGTGATCTTGGCAATTCAACCACGAAGTCCATGGTGACATGTTCCCATTTCTAGTCTAAATGCATTCTTTGGCATCAAGAGTTTTTGTACATGACCACACCTAGTTCTAAATGCATTTATTTTAAAATACTAAACTAGATTATTTTATTTGATGCCACATCGGCTTTGGCATCAAGAGTTTTTGTACATGACTCTATGAATCTATGGACTTAAATACCCTTCCAGCAGTTGGAACTTAATGATTTTTTAGTATGTTATGACTCTATGAATCTAGTTTCTAACTTAAAAAGAAAATCAAAGATCCAATGGTAAATCTCCGGGAATAGGGTCATAACCGTTCACCACTCAAAAATTTTCAATTCTCTGTCCAGAGTTTTTGTATGATTTTCTAAAAATAGTAAAAATATCATAATCACTTTGATCTTTCTATGGTATCTTCCTAACACATTAATCTTAATGGAAAATTTTATTTAAAATCAAAGAAGTTGGTTCAGGCTCTGATTTATTTATTTTAAAATGAACTTATTGTTCTGAAATTTTGGACAGAGAACAACCTACTCACAAATCATAAGGCCAAACCTTCCTAAGTATAAGATTTCATCAAAACAAAAATTCTAGTGATACATATATGAGTTATGGACATTCTACAATTGGTCTCACTCAATTCTCATGGACCATGATTTAAATAAAATATCTTTGATCTCTGTGAGTTCATGAGTTCACTGCATCATTTGTTGAATTAGTATTCAAAATTTTAACTAACCTTAAACTAAATCTAATTCCTCTCCAAAATACATATTCCTTGAGGAACATAGATCCATTTTTATTAGTTCTCCTCCCAAGTTAATGGTCCTTGGAGACTACATATGAACGAATCCATATGAACCTTCATGGAATATGAGAAGGATTCCATGAAGATTTCAAACTAGAGGATCCAAACCATAGATCTAGACTTGGATCCCATCGTTATGTGAGGATATGATAATCAACCTTGATTCCCATATAAATCATGAGACCATAGAGAATCAAAGGATCAACCTCAAAGGAGTCCCATGAGATATTGAAATCTCATAGACTTTAAGAGGAGAAAACAAGCAAAAGAAATGAAAACAAAGTTTATTTTGGAAATCCAAGTCAAGAAACCTTTTACAAAATTGGTTTTCTTTAAACCCAAGGCTTTGTTTAGATCCAAACTAATGAAATAAAATGAATTTTAATCATAATTCTTGGTGGTGTGTGATGAAATGAGGTAAGAAGAGAGGTTTTGAAAATGTACAAAGATCCTAGATCTATGAATTGTGATTGAATCTTGCCTAATTCTCTCTAGGATTGAGAAGGTTACCTCTATAACCTCGGAGATTTCTTCTTGTTTGTTGAAGGTCTTCCAAGCTCTCCAACTTCCTCTTCCAATTCTTCAAGCTCTTCTTAATTTCTTCAAGAATTTATCTTCAAAACTTCTCTCAAATCTCCAAAAAATTTCTTTGTATAACTCTTTTATGTAGATCAAGATGGATGAAGATGATTGAGGGAGAAAAAAGATTCTTGTAATGGAGGTGAAGGCCTCATTATATAGACCAATATCTCAGGGCTAATTGGGTTATTTTGGGTGGAAAACCCATGCGCAAGAATATTCCATATGTATTTGAGAAAAATAGGCTGTTACAGCCATCGGCACTCACTTAGTTGTCCGCGGCACTCAGCGATTGCCGCCGCGGCAGTCAATGAGTGCCGGCGCGACACTTAGCTTGTGTCACTGCCTATGCCGTGTACCGCAACCAACGGTATTATCCCTTTTTTTATTTATTTTTCAAAATATATACTAAGTATATACTTGTATACTTATATACTAATATACTTTAGTAACTTATATTAATATTCTACTATATTTTCTTTCTTTTTCTCTTCAAAAATTCTTTTATTTTCTTTTCAAAATTATTATACATATAATTAATTTTCAGACTGTTTCTCTCATACGTATTTTATATTCAGGTTTCTTCAAACACCCGATTTCCCTATTTCATTTAATTTGAAAACATAATTTGAAGAATCTTCTGAAGAACTTGAATCTTTTGGAAAGTCTATGAATTTCGTCGGTCGTTGTCGTCATCGGTATTTAGAGGTAACCATCCCCTGAATTCGACGATCAGTTAAAATTAGGGTGTCTACAGTTTGCCCCTCTTCGGCAGAGCTTGGGAAGCAACGCGTTTCATAAGTGAATGTTGAAGCCTGTGTGAAGACAAGCCTTTGACTGAACTGTTGAATTCAGGTAAAAACACAGTGCCTTGTAAAAATAGGCGCAAAGAGGATTAGTGCTGGTCGTGCTCGATGGTGACCTTCCTACGTATCCCAACGAGAATTAGACCAGGATATAGTTCATTTAAGGGACGACACCTAAGCACAAATAATCACATGATGAATGCACCTATCCTATTGTGATGCATATGCTCAAGTAGTCTTGTGCTCTATGCTCCCAAGCGTGATGATTCAGAATCATACTGCTTCCTCTAGTGACAAGAATGCATTTTACACCTTAAATTTTCTATTTATGACGTCGTCCTATTTTAGGAGAGTCATGATTGATACATATACATTTTCTTTGCGTTACACCGTGAAAATGATGGAATTGAGATGTGCTTTGCGTCTTATACTCTAGTGTCTTGGTTTGTAGAAAAGTCAGAATCGCTCCAGATTCAGTGATACCAAATTTATATAGGCTGCGATCGACGTCTTATCCCGGAACTGAGAATTTTATTTGTAACTCATAGGCTGTGATAGACGACTTATGCCAAGACTGAGGATTTGATCGGTGACTTATAGGCTGCGATAGATGACTTATATCGAGACCGAGGATTTGATTGGTGACTTATAAGATGTGATAGACGACTTATACCAAGATCGAGGATTTGATTGGTGACTGATAGGCTGTGATATATGACTTATACCAAGACCAAGGATTTGATTAGTGACTTATAGGCTGTGATAGACGACTTATACCAAGACTAAGGATTTGATCGGTGACTTATAGGCTGCGATAGATGACTTATACCAAAATTGAGGATTTGATCGGTGACTTATAGGCTATGATAGACGACTTATACCAAGATCGAGGATTTGGTTAGTGACTTATAGGCTGCGATAGACGACTTATACCAAGACTGAGAATTTAATCGATGACTTATAGGCTTTGAGGATTTGATCGGTGACTTATAGGCTGTGATAGGCGACATATACCAAGTCTGAGGATTTGATCGGTGACTTATAGGCTGCAATAGATGACTTATACCAAGACCGAGGATTTGATTGGTGACATATAGGCTGCAATAGATGACTTATACCAAGACTGAGGATTTGATCAGAGCTGGTCAAGCCCAAAAGATTTGATTAGAGCTATCTATCTCAAAAAAGTTTTTATGTATTCTGGATTTTTTTTTTGTTTTTTTTTTTCAAAATTTTCTTTTTTATAGATTGGTTGCCATGAATAGCAGTTCAGGTGATTCAGGTAAGAAGAGGAAGAAGTACGAGCCAGTTCCTCATGACAACCCCGCTTTCTACTCACTGATTTCCCTTTTGACTATGGACAAGTTCAAAGGCTTTCTAGTACACCCGATGATTAGCTTGTATGGTTTGAAGCTCGATCTGCTAAGGATATTTACCTGATTTTGATCTTTCTGAGAGTATTGCTTGATCTTTGTTTGATTTCCTTGGCGGAGCAGGATCTGACTCCCTGGCCTCTATGCTATTACCCTTCTTTCAAAATCTCTAATTCATGTTGATCCATCTGAGGAATGTACCTTTCAGATTTCAAGAAGGTAGACCCAAACTGAGTAGAGACACACACATTTTCAAATGTTATGACCAATTCTACTTTCTTTTCTTTGCATTTTTCTAAGTAATTTTAGAAAATTATCATCCCATAGTATTCTTTCACTGTATCTTCCTTTACGATTGGCTTTATGATAATGAAGAATTCTTCTTTTCATGTTTCTTTCCATCTTAAATGAATTTCAGATTTACGCATGAAAACTTTAGCTCTTACCCTCAAGAATTTTTAGGATGTCCAAATTTGATCCTTGAAAGCCAGTAAACACAGTGATATCTTATTTAGCAAACGACAGTTTGCCCCTAGTTTGATAGGGGGCTTGGAAATGCTAGGTAGACGAAGTTTGCCCTGGTTTAAGGGAGGTGACGCGGCCTCTGGGCAAATGATAGTTTGCCCCTAGTTTTCAAGGTAATTTCATGAATTGGTTGGGTTTCTTCTTTGGACTGAGGGCCTTGGGAGACCCGCCTACTTTTCCCCGAATGGGTGTCAGGTCCTATAGTAGAAAGTCAAGGCCTGAAAGAAGTGCAATGATTGACTGTGTATGTACAATTGTGACCGAACCTTGTAGGCTATCTACTTATCCCCGAATGGGAATCAGGTCAAAACATAGTTCATCAACTTTGGAGGTTTTGAAAGAATAAGGCTTCAAGAATTTGTGGGCCTTTCGAGCCATGTTGTCATGTGTGTCACCTGTGGTACCCTTTGTATAGCATAATGAGCTTTCTTCTCCTTTTCATTTTCTTTTCTTCTTTTCTTCTTTTTTTTTATTCTTTTCCTTTCTTATTCATCTATTTTGTTCATGGCGGCTGATTCTTTTCACCTTTTTTCACTAACCAGTCAAATCTCATAATGTGTCGAGTTTTGATTGCACTCTTATATATTCTCACAGCAATACCTATCCTTTTTTCTTTTCTTTTCTTTTTTTTTTCAAAAGATATCTCTGCATCATTTTTAGGCTCACTCAACCATTGGGCTTTCTCACAATTTTAAGATTAATTGTTACTTTCAAATCTCTCTTTTCATTTCCGATTTCATTCCTTTGCTTGGAACAACACAAATCCTTTGAGATTATTTTACATACCAATGATGTGCTTTGAAGCACTCAAGAATTCTTTTTTTTTTACCTCACTATCTCTTATTCTTTTCATGATTTTGACTAGCTAGGATTCGGTTTTCAAAATCAACACACATTTTATTTTTGCTTTAACTTTTGCCTAGGCGCCCTTTCGGGTTTTCATCCTAGAGACCCCCCCCCCCCCCTTTTTGAATAAGAAGTTCATTTAAAACATCTGGCTACCTCTCGGGGACCAAGTTTATGGCTTTGGACTATGAGTTTACCTGTTAGGCTTGGTATAAAGGGGTGATGTTGGATAATCTCTGAATTTGTTCTTGGCATATCATTATAGGCCCATGCAAAAACATCCTTTTATTCTTTTAGCAATGAGATCAAGTTTATTGCTTTTATCTTTATTGAGTGAAATATGGAAAGAAACATTTCGAGAGTCTTCTTCATTTCCTAAGTCAATTGCCAAGATTTCCTTTTGCATGCATGTTCATTTCTTTTTTATAGTTTTTATAATCATTAAGCACAATCAAGTAAGCAGAATCAATCACATTTTTATTGATATCAGAAATTTAAAAAGTTTGGCTCATACTTAGCGGGGTAGGGGAATTCTATCACTAGACTCAAGGACCTATTGTTAAATCTCCTAATTCTATCTCTTCTTCATCTTCTGACTTTTCTTTCCTTGTTTTATTTTCCTTGAACTCTTCCTCCAGTATCTCTCCTATATGATTTTTCCCAGTCTTCATCTCTATGATCTTCTTTAGACTACTCTCCTCGGTCTTCCTGCCTTCTTCATTAAAAAGATTCCTCATAGACCATCCAGTGCATAAATCTAATTTTGGACAGAAATTAGTTTTGTGAGCGCTTGTAGGTATGGATTTTCATAATCAGCAAATTCATGTAAGAAAGAGATCTCCCTTACTTTAAGTATTTATCTTTGCGGTCTACCTATGGCTCTGGAAAGCCACAATAGGGGAAATCTCCTCTTTTCTTAATAAAGTGTAACGCTTGACCATTTTTTCTATTTTCTTCAAAATCCTTATCTTTCCCTTTTTTTGAATTGTCCCCATCCAACTCGTGAGGCATAGCATGAATGATTACTTCTTCAGCTGTTTCCTCTTCTTCTTTTTCGGACAATAGGCTGTTGGTGTCACTATACACCTCCTCCTCTTCCTCCCTCCAAATGGAGTCATCAGCAGAATTGTTTGGATCCCACCAATTGATTTTGAGGATTTCATTGTCTATGTCTTCCTTGAACGCATGTTCTTCTTCTCCTCCTACCAACCATTCCTCTTCCTCGACTCCTATAAGGCATATCTCCTCATCCTTTGGAAATTTGTAAGGTTTGGCAGTCTGCCCTATAGGTATGATTAGCATAGATGGATCAAAGATTTCCTTCTTATCATCTAAAAGATTGATGTTTTGTGGCAGTGGTACAGCATGAAGATTGGGGAGTGGGTTTCGGGTCACATTCGGCCGATCTGTTGGTGGAAGGGAAATGATTTTATCATCAATCAAATTTTGTACTTCATGCCTTAGCCTCATACATTGGTCTATTGTGTGGCCATGAGCTTGATGAAACATACAGTAGAAGTTTGTATTGAAGCCTGGTGGGAGTGGATCATGCATTGGCTTTGGATCCAATGGCTTTAGATATCCTTTTTCCATTAGCCACTTAAGGGTGGTGGTTAAAGAAATCCCTAAATCAGTGAAGCGACGAGGCTGTCCCCCCAACCTTGGTCTCGACACACCCTCCTTCTTTGAAAAACCCGGCCCTTCTTCTGGCTAGCTGAGAACATTAACATTAGTCGCCACCTGATTTCCCGTGTTCCCTCCATAAAACGGCCTCCTAGAGTGATGCCCTTGGGACTCTTCCTTCTTGATCTTCCCATCTTTGATTGCATCTTCTATTTTAGCCCCAATCTCAAACAATTCTACGAAGGTATGAATGCATTGATACATGAGCTTTTCCTAATAAACAGTTTGTAGATTCTTGATTACCATTCGGATCTGCTCTTTTTCTGCTGGCCGTTGGTTCATTTTCGCAGCCTTCCCCCTCCAATGAGCCAAAAATTCAGGCAAACGACTCTTTATTCTCTTACGGAGTCGTTTCTAGATCCCTCACAGTTACATCGAGTTCTTGATTATATTCATACTGGGTGACAAAAGCTTTTACAACTTCTTCCCACACCCAAGGTTTGCTTGGCTCCATAGTGAAATAAAAGAACAAGTCTACCCCAGTCAAAGATTGTTGAAACGATATGGCCATCATGGCGGGACTTAGGCCGCTCTACTGAAAGCCCCAATGCACATCCTTACATGGTTTTTGGGGTTGCTGAAACCATTAAACTTATCAATCTCATGCATCTTGAAACCAACTGGCAGTTTTTCTCGAGTGCCCTCAAACAATCCCTCCAACTCTAGCAGATAACTGTCAACCCCATTGGACTTGCAGATGACTTTTTCGAACTTTTCTTTCATCTCGATATGCTCTTTCTCAGCCTTTTCAACTTTCTCTTTTTCTGCCTTATTTGCACCAACTCTAGGTTATTGCAGATCCTCATACCAATCGTCTTTCCCCATCCCGAGTAGCAGGTGGAGGATCAATTATTGGTGGATCAACGACAGCCCTTTGGTGGGTCAGTGTTTCCAACATTATCATCATTTGATCCATTTTCTCTTTTAGCTGAGCCATTTCTATGGCGTGTTGTCCTTGATCCATTTCATTCTCTGGCTCTCTTCTCACTAACCTTGCACTTGAATCCCTGGCCCAAACTGTGCTTGCAGCTGATTCTATCTTTCACCTACAACCATGTTTCATTTTTTTTTATTAATTTGACTGATTTCAAACAACTTTATTTATTTTTGGAAATGCTTTGGTGAAATTCTTATAAATGATTCATGTGTCACATGTATGCAACACAAGTGCATGTGTGCCTATTCTATATGAAATAGAAACGAAAATCTTAACCCTAACACATAAGACACATAAGCACATAAGATCATCATCCATGTCATGTGTGCTAATTTCTCCTTTCATTGTGACCTTTACTACCCTTTCCAAAGATTGGATATTTAAAAATTTATTTGAAAAGCATGATGGGATCCTTCGAAATCCTTTGGGTTTTTTCTATAAAGGTGAAAGCATTGTTTCGCAGAAGATGATTGAGTTGAAATTTTTACTTTGAAACTCATTTTACAAACATTTCTCTAGATGATGAAGTCTTTTAAAATAATTCTCGCGAATTTTGAAAAGAATGGGGATATGAAAACATTTCTCAATAAACGATGATTGGGTTTATTTTCCTTTGATCAAAAGAAAGAGAGTTTCAAAGATTTTCTTGTAAGAGTGATTTTCCAAAATACTTTGGGATTTGCAAAGATGGATTTGAAAACTTTTGAATAGGAAAATCACATGATTGGGTAATTACCACACTTTTCATGAATTTGGATACATAGAAGGTCAATGATGCTTAGCTAAACATGATATAAGAGATGTAATCGTATAATCAAATCCGACATGCTCTCAAATGTCATAGGACATGAAGAGGAATTGCTCAAATATGATCTTTCATCCAGTAAGTATCGTCATCATCTCAAGTAACCCCTTCCGGGCATACAAAACTCCATAGCACATAAATCCTAATCAAGAATTATTTTCTTATGGTTGAAAGGTTCTATGAAAGCTATTATGCAAAGGCCGGGTTTTGGTCAAATAAGGGACCCTTGACACACAACCGATATGATGCTTGATATACCAACACATGGTATGAGATCAAGGGTGATCACATAGTCCCATGATGGCTTAACCGACCGGGTTGCCCCGAGCCTCCATGGACATAATACCGTGCAATCGACTGGCTAGACATGCAAGTGCAATGTAACGGGCACACAAAAATTAATTAATTCGATTAAAGTGATGCTTTCAAGTCTAATCCTTGAGTGAACCCAAAATCAGAAATTCTGGTCTGCGAAACCAGAGATTCTGGGTTCGATCCCCAACAAAGTCGCTATATTGTGGATACTCGCAGTTTAACCACATTTTTCGAACTTTTTTTTTTCAAATTTAAATTCAAATACAAGTCGCCACGTAATTTTTAAAAGAAAAATTAAGAAACCATTTTTAAAAGCAAACCGATCTTTTGCGAAACCAAAGATAAACTGGATCCGGTGATTATAGAATGAGAGGGGAAGGAGCTCGGCAGACTAAAACACCCTCTCTCATCCTATCTCGTGATAGGCCTCTACTCAACATCCTTTCTAATCGAATTATTAATCTAACCATGCCCTCAACTAGTACATATACACATATACATTACGAAAGCATGTCTAAAAGGGTGTAAGATTGCTAATGATAAAATAGCATCCAAAATCATGGTTCAATTAGCAAGCAACATGATATGCAATAGGAAACTAGAGAACTTACCCGGGATCCCGTCGCGAATATTAAACGTGTGATGCAAGGAAGAAAATAAAATCTAAGAAAAGGTCTCTAATCACATGTACACATAAGGCAAAACCTAATCTAAGGTGTCACGCATGGAGTCGAAAATTAATAAAAATCAAAGAATAAAATAGCCTAAAGAGGGGCTAAGAAATTGCACCTTGATAGCGCTACAAAACAAAGGGTTAGTCCACATGCTTCAAACAAGATATCAAATAATCAATCCTAGACTTCTAGCTTAAATCTATCATGGAGGAGGAATTGACATAACTTTGAATTCCTTTTAACTAGATGTAACCATAGCACCTCTATAGATATATAAGTCTCAACTAGGAGCCAATGTAATGTCCATATAGAGATGTCATAGCCCCAACATGATCATAAGGAACCCCTAGTCATGTTCAATTAGGTTCAAGTAAGTGTAACTTAGACCAAAAAATGAGCTCTACTCATGAGTATCTATATGTATAAATGAATACATGATCATGAGCTATGAGATATTCATTAGTTTGGATCATCTAGCCTCCGGATTTAAACTTAATAGACATTATTTAAGACATGGTTTAGATCTTAGGACATTAGGAGTCCATTAGATTAGAGTTGTTCAAGATTTATCAAAACTGTGACAGAATTGTGAGAATTACAGAGAACAGATCAGACTTTCAGAAATAGAAATAAATATTTTCAACGGTTGGATCTTAATGATTTTTGTGTATGTTATGACTCTGTGAATCTAGTTTCTAACCCAAAAAGAAAATCAAAGATCCAATGGTTAAATCTCTGGGAATAGGGTCATAACCGGACACCACTCATAAATTTTCAACTCTCTGTCCAGAGTTTTTGTATGATTTTCTAAAATTAGTAAAATATCAGAATCACTTTGATCTTTTTAGGGTAACTTCCTAACACATTAATATTCATATAAAAATTTATTTAGAATTAAAAGAAGTTGGTGAAGGCTCTGATTTACTTATTTAAAACAAACTTACTGTTCTAAAATTTTGGACAGAGAGCAACCTACTCACAAATCATAAGGCCAAACCTTCCTAAGTATAAGATTTCATCAAAACAAAAATTCTAGTGATACATTTTTGAGTTATGAACATTCTCCAATTGGTCTCACTCAATTCTCATGGACCATGATTTAATTAAAAAATATCTGATCTCAATGAGTTCATGAGTTCACTAAATCATTTGTAGAATTGGTATTCATAATTTTAACTAAACTTAAACTATATCTAATTCCTCTCCCAAATACATCTTCCTTGAGGAACATAGATCCATTTTTATTAGTTATCCTCCCAATTTAATGGTCCTTGGAGACTACATATGACCGAATCCATATGAATCTTTATGGAATATGAGAAGGAATCCATGAAGATTTCAAACGAGAGGGTCCAAACCATAGATCTAGACTTGGATCCCATAGTTATGTGCCGATATGAACATAATCAACCTTAATTCCCATATAAATCATGAGACCATAGAGAATCAAAGGATCAACCTCAAAGGAGTCCCATGAGATAGTGAAGATCTCATAGACTTTAAGAGGAGAATACAAGCAAAAGAAATGAAAACAAAGTTTATTTTGTAAATCCAAGTCAAGAATCCTTTTACAAAATTGGTTTTCTGTAAACCCAAGGCTTAGATCCAAAACTAATGAAATAAAATGAATTTCAATCACAATTCTTGGCGGTGTGTGATGAAATGAGGTAAGAAGAGAGGTTTTGAAAATGTGTAAAGATCCTAGATCTATGAAATGTGATTGAATCTTGCCTAATTCTATCTAGGATTTAGAAGGTTACCTCTATAACCTCAGAGATTTCTTCTTATTTGTTGATGGTCTTCCAAGCTCTCCATCTTCCTCTTCCAATTCTTCAAGCTCTTCTTAATTTCTTCAAGATTTTTTTTCTTCAAAACTTCTCTCAAATCTCCCAAAAATTTCCTTGTATATAGATCAAAATGGATGAAGATGATTGAGGGAGAAAAAAGATCCTTGTAATGGAGGTGAAGGCCTCTTTATATAGACCAATATCTCAGGGTTAATCGGGTAATTTCGGGTGAAAAACCCATGTGCAAGAATATTCTATACGTATTTGAGAAAAATAGGCTATTACAGCGAGCGGCACTCAGTGAGTGCAGAACGGCACTCAGCGAGGGCCACTGCGGCAGTCAATGAGTGCTAGCGCGGCACTAAGCAAGTGCCGCCGCCTATGCCGCGTGCCGCAACCAACGATATTATCCCCTTTTTTTATTCATTTTTCAAAACATATACTATGTACTTTTATACTTATATACTAATATGCTTTAGTAACTTATATTAATATTCTACTATATTTTCTTTTCTTTTCTTTTCAAAATTATAATATACATAATTAATTTTGAAATTAATATTTGGACTGTTTCTCTCATACGTATTTCATATTCGGGTTTCTTCGAACACCTGATTTTCCTATTTCTCTCAATTTGAAAACGTAATATGAAGAATCTTCTGAAGAACTTGAATCTTTTGGAAAGTCTTTGAATTTCGTTGATCGTTGTGTTATCGGTATTTAGAGGTAACGATCCCCTGAATTTGACGGTCGGTCAAAATTGGGGTATCTATAATGGGTTACATTGAAAGCTAAAGGGGTAATTTCTAGGTAATGAGGGGTTATTGTCTTGTTAACACAGTCTAAGTTGGCATGGCATTTAGGCAACCAGTCGATTCCTAAGATAATGTCGAACTCTCACATCGACAATGCCACCAAGTTTGCTAGGAGGTTTTTGTCATCTAGGTTAATGGGGTAGTCCTTACACCTTATCCAATATGATAGATACTCCCAACGGGGATACGATGTTCAATGCTATAAGAATGTTCTGAGGTACTAGACCCAGATCTTGAATAGTTCTACTAGCAATGAACAAATTGGATGCTCCAGTATCAAATAAAGCTCTAACTCTAGTACTGAAGAGCGTGAGCGCACCTTCCAGATTCTGAGCTTCAACATCAAATCCAACTGCCTTTGGTATGATTACATTCAAGTGGGTCTGAGCTGCCTGACCTTGGGCTATAGGTCCATAGTAATCTTGGTGAGGTGCCTTATAGTCTCAACTCAAGTGGCCTTTCTCACCATAATTATAGCAGGTGATCTTGACCCGGCTATAAGTCTTGGGAGCACGACAGTCTCTAGCATGATGACCATGTATACCACAGTTAAAATAATTTCCCGAATATTCACCTCGGGTAGTTGGGGTTCCTTCTACTGGGACGGGCACTTTGTTTTGATGTGGCGAGGGTCGGGGGGCTGCTGCTCGAGCTGTTTGGGCTCAAGGATAAGCAGGCTAGGATTTCTTATCTCCATTCCATATGTGCTTGTTTTCTTGATGTGGCACTAGAGGTTTCAGTCCTGGATTGAACCTCGTCGGTGGTCTACCCATGAGTTCTCCCAGCTTGGCTCGTTTAGTACTATGAAGGGAAATGGCAAAATCTACCAAATACTTAAAAGGCTGATGTAGATAGACTGCAGCCACTCCTCGAATATAAGGGGAAAGACCCTGATGGTGCTATTCATTCTTCTGAATAGTGTACTCCTTGACCCGTATGTGGTATAAAAAGAGATAAGTGCTAGAACTGAGTAGTGTACTCCCTGACTGATCAATTTTCTTAAACTAATTCCAAAAATTCTTTCTTCTTCACATTCCTCTCAGCTAACGAAAAATACTGGGCTAAGAATCTTACTTTGAAAGAAGAGCAAGTCATTCTCCTTATCCCTTCTTCTCTAATTGCGGCATTTTCTGACTCTCGCCATTCAGTGGAAATGAAAGTCAACTAAAAGGTGGTCAAACGGCGCTTCTCTTTCTCATTGTAATCCATAGTATTGAAGATCAAACCCATCTCCTTCAACCATTGCTCTCCTTTCCACGGTTCGTCCAATCCATTAAATTTTTCTGGATGGAGAGTGCAAAATCTCTCAAGCAGTTGATCTCTGGTCTGCCCGTGTTGTGCACACTAGTTGTTACCATTTCCACTGTTGTTCCAACGGTTGGTCATATTTCCCACAGTGGTCAATGCTCTTTCAATCCTCCCCACTAAGGCTTCCAATAGTCCTGTCAGATCTATCTCACGTGGAATCAGCTTCGATGGTCCTGTTCTAATCCAGTTTCTTGAAACTCTAGTGTCTTGAGACATGATGACCTAAATACCAGTGCATCAACAAAAGTATCCCATGATCAATACAAAGTCTATCGATATGTGGATAGCATGGTAGAATACATAAGAGAAATGCCTCACAAATTTAATAATTAATAAAACTGAAAATAACAATAGTGAACCAGTTCTCCAAAATAACTCTTATATTAACATCATTATAAAATTACGAAAAGAAAGAATAGTACACTAGCAATCAAAGGCATTTATAATGTGGTTATGTCTATAACCACAAGCAACCTGTAAATAAAACCATCTTGTGTTCAGTGTTAGTGCAAGGTATCTTAAAGTTCAAGAAGTGTAGGACAATCAGCGAGCTCGACTAAACTGAGAGCTCTAATACCAAACGAGAACCCTGTCATACCCTGGAGTAGACCAAAAATAGGGAAAATTTAAAATCTCTTTTTTGGATTGTGGGACCACGTGACTAGTTTGAGATGCACCTAATTGTCCTTAACAAAAATAATAACAAGAACATAATAGTAATAGGAATGTATCTAATTCATGCACACGACATTGACATATTAAACAGTACTGAGTCATACAATAACCATTTTGTTACATACCCTTAAATCCAGAAGAAATAAAAATAAAAGAAAATAGTTAGTGACATCCAGTGTCAGGAAATCTGATATCAACTTATTTATTACATGCTCATAGAAAAGAGAAATAAAAACTAAGTACTCCATCTTAAGTTGGCAAATCCGTAGAAATCTCGGTAATGGTCGTCCCTGGAGTACTCCTCATCATAGGAGCCTTCACCTGTATACTCGTCATTTTCTGTTGTTGCCCCCAGGTTGAGCCTCACCTGCTAAACTTGGCATCGTTGGACGTGGAAGGTCCATCGGCATACAATGCCGTCAGGTTGAATACAAGTTGAGTGAGAATAAGTTCTTACAAAGCACCATATGTAATAGTTTAGGAAACACCTAGGTTCATTATTCTTTAGTCGACTTATATCGCATTTAGAAGTTACCAAAGAATACTACTAGAACTCATGACATGAAAGCCAACTCGAACCTCTCTAGCATTAATGATAAAAAGGCTGAATAGTACTCCTCCCAAAACCAACTCCATCAACCTTTACATCTTCCAGAATCCTAGCATACGCCGTTAGTTTAGGATGACAATGCTTTAACAATCGTATGGTGCGTAAAGTAGAGTGCCTTAGTGTAGACACCCAATTTTGACCACACTGATAGGATTTAGGGTGGACAACGTCTTGGAGGATTCGATGATGAAAAGTACCCCGTGGAAGGTACTGGATTCCACACAATCAGAAGATCGGACTTCGGAAAGTGACTTCAAGCTCAGAAAAGCCCTTTTCCATGGATAAATCCCGGTTTTGTCAAAATCATCTCTCAGAATTCATATTCTCTCAGGGTTATATGAACATTAAGTGTTCTAAACGCAGTATTCTAGGTATCCAGAGATTCAATTTTAAAGAAAAGTTCGAAATCGACGCACATTTGAAAGCAATTTTGGAAAAGACGTCATTTGATTTCAAAAAGACGACGAAAGTTCCGGAGGACTTCCGGACTTCAATTGTACTTCAATTCTCATTATAAAACCTCTGAAAATATTTTTATACTGAAATTCAACCTGACAGCTTTCCAACGGTACGTAAACGGACGATTTCGGACACCAAAAAGCATTTTTACAAAAATCTGGAAAAGCAGTGCACGTGATTTTTGAAACAGGGTTTGTGGGTGACCAGAGGAGCAAGAATAGTAAGTGGCGGTTTTGGGTATGGGGGTGGCGGGTCCCACCATAACCGCCACTTCCATTTGTGTCCTCCACGAAGCTTTTTGAGTTCCAGACCCTTCTAGAAGCTTCCCACTGCGAGGAAATTGCCTGGAAATTGCGTTTAGGCTCCGAAATGGCCATTTTAACCCTCTTTTAAGCTCTAAAAATCCTGTTTTAACCCTGAAACTTAAGAGCTAAGTCTTCAAAACTCTATATAAGATCTCATACATCTCATATGAGATCACATCTTAACACACTAGACACTTGGAAGAGATACACTTGAATATACTTAGAGATACAAACACACATAGAAGCACATACAAGAGAGATAAGTATACTTTGAATATACTTTCAATTTAGGTGAATTCTAGAGAGAGAAAATTATGAATTGAATTTAGATTAACTTAGGCTAATTAGACCACAATTTGAACATCAATTGCCTCCCTCAACTTCCATGGATGAGTGCTTGAAGAACACTTGAATAACACTTGAAGAAGAAGATCTTCAAATCAATTTTGGTCTTGTAATTGAGAATCCTCCAAGAGGTAAACACTATAGTTCATCTCTAATTCCTACTTTGTATATATAGATCTATAAGATTTGGATCTAACTTAGTTCTATTTCTACTTATTAGAACACTCATCTTCTTCCTCTCATGTTCTTCACACACTCACATAGTTAGATCCAAATCTCTTTGATTTTTATTGATAATTTACAATTAGAGATTGTTTTTCACTTTGATTTTCAATTTTGGTTTCATTCTTCAATTTTAGTTTAGATTCATGCATACATGATTATATATATATACATATATCTATTTTGAATTCCATGATGGTTTGGAAATATGATCTATGAGAAGGATGATTTCTATGTTCATACCTATCTTTTGATTATTCCTATTACCTAGAATTCCTATTGAATTTCATCTCCAACATGATATTTATAAGTCCCTTTGATCCTTGATCTAAAAGTTCTTCATAGAACTTGAGGGCTAAATTGATTGGGAATCATGATAATTAAGTTGATCTATGAGTTTGATCTCTCTAATAAGCTTCAACTATCACTAAAATGTTTTCCTCACACTTTAAAATGAACAAGATAAAAATTCAGCAAAGCAGATTGGTTTTGTCCATTAGATTTGGTCCATCAAAACCCATAGTTTGATGGATTTCAAATTTTCTGGGTAAACTTTGATGAATTAGCTTTCATCCGGTCCGTTTTGAGAGCTTTTAGGATTCATATACTATTTTTAGAAATTGTTGAGAAATCGGTTGACAGATTTGAACATCGTCTCTTTGTGCTTGAATTTCAGAAAATCTATAATAGTTATCGACGTTCCGCTTTTTGGGGATGATTCCTAACTCATATATCTATATGCCGATGTAAAATCGTGAGCATACGATCGAGTTAGGATCGTTTTCTAAGCGTTTAAAGTTGATACAACTATTCTGGAATTTTCTAAGTTTAATTACAAATATGATTATGTATACAAAATGGTCATACCTTGATCACTCAACAACAATTGATGAATAAAACTTGGTTTAGAAATCACCTAGGATAAATGGATGAGAGATCAAAAGCTTAAATCAACTTGGTTAACATGATTCATGAACTTCTATTATACTTCTATTATGTTTTGCATTCATTTGTCAAATGATACCAAATTTCCAGAATAACAGAGTCTGTTTAAAACACTTTTTCAGAAACCTTGTGATTACAGAATGTCCATGGGTTTATTTTTATCATATACTACAATGAAATAGCTTTCTTTTCACACCAAATAGAGCTTCATATGATTTTTGTAGATTTAATTATGATTTTTACAAGAACAGTGGACAGTCCTGATCCACTGTTCCCAAAACATTTATTTCTCAAACAATAAAATTGATATTGAGGTCCCACTTTTTGGAGAAGTTCCCTAAGACATGTATCTAACTTTCTGTAAAAGGGTTTTTATCCAGCTCATGTTTAAGACCACTTTTGATAGGATTCATTAGAGGTTGCTGAATCTGGAAATTTGATTGATGACATGTTTTCTTTGTTTATCATGCATATCATTTGTTTGCTTGTATTTTTGCAATGCTTTGGGTATTCTTTGGTGTCTTAGTGCAGAGAATTAAGTGCCTTGGACCCGGACGTCGATTTGTGGTTTGCCTCGTCTACATGTGGCTTAGTGCCCATGTATCATGTACTATCTCTATCCTTTCTTTTAGAATTTTTCTAGGTTTACAACTTTGATTTCAACGACACATTTCCTTTAGGGTAGTCTCCGTTTATATGATTATTTGTTAGAGACATCTTATCTAGGATTGTTGCATGATTGCATTGCACGTTTCCATTCTTTTTGCTTTCGCGACTCCGCTTGAGTCAACCAATGTAAGTCTTCTCGTTCCCTTTGCATATCATGACATGTTTACTTTATTTGCATCGGTCCCGGGCGGGACTAGCCACTGTGAGTATACTTCTCCCTTGTATTGCATGAGCATCCGCTTTCTACTTGATTTAGTCTCTTGAAATGATTTTCATTAGATGTTTCTTTTTGCCATGTATATATCTATCTAGTATGTTTGAGGAAACAACATCTATTATGAATTAATAACAAGGATATTTGAATCAAGGCCTACCATTCGGTAGGGCGAGGAGGGGGTGCTTTAGTCCTGCTTGGGCTCCTTCCCCTCTCGTACCAAGACCCCCGAACCTTGTTTCTGGTAATGAAGGGCGAGTAACCTTATTCAATTTTGGGCGAGTCAAACTTGGGTTTCCTAATTCCCGATAAAAATTAGGTGGCGACTCTTTGTCTCTAGGATCGCGTGAGGAAGTCCTAGTTTTCCCTGAAGTGTGCTCCTTGGGATCCGTCCCGGGACACTATCGAGGGAGAGCGTCAGGATCCGCTCCTCATTTCGCAGTGGTCCACAATCTGGCGACTCCATTGGGGATTTGAACATGAAACCGATGGTTTCTTGTTCTTCGAGGGTTTGACTTGAACCAATGAATATCCTTGTTATTAATTCAATAATCATGTTGTTTCTGCCTGCATTTGCACTTGCATTGTTCTTTCACCGCGACTGCTTGAGATCATTGCCTTGAAGATAGAGGGCCCTCTTTCCTCTATTTGTCAATAGTTTTGGTAGCATGTAGTCACCGTTAGCCTTGTACCGCGTGCGGTATATAGAGCCTATGTGTGAACGGCACGCCCTCGGGGAGGCGGTCAACCACACCGCTGAGCTTGCTAATGGACCCTTTATGAGACTAAAACCCGGCCTTTGCATATAGTTTCTATAGAACCCTTCAATTAGGATCTTGATTATCATCTTTGATTAGGACAATGTGATGAATTACTTGCGCTTGCCCGTAAGGGATTATGTGGATGATGAGGACGTGTATGCGAAGGCATCATCAAACCTTGTATGGTGGATTCCTCTAGGATAGTATGGTCTTTATCCGAACATCCAATCATTATTTGAGGACAATTTTGAAAATTTTTGAAATTATAAGCACTTCTTTGAAAACCCCAAGTCTTTTGAAAATTCCAAGAATATCCCTTTTGAAAATTTGCTTTGAGATTCACTTTCACAAAATCTTTCCAAAATTCTCCTTAGATTTTAGAGAATTTCAAAATTCCTATTTTCAGAAATCATGATCACACTTTGATGATTCAATTTCAAATTCTCCTAGATTTTAGAGAATTTCAAAAAAAAAAAAAAAAAAAAAAATTTTACTTTGGTCTTCAAGAAATCATGATGATTCAATTTCAAAACCTTCCTCTCAGATCTTAGAATTTCAAAATTCCCACCTCAATTTTTAAGAATCATGATTTCTCACCACAAGCATTGATGGTTCAAAAATTCTTTTGAAAATTACAAATCTCCCCATCTCTTTCAAAGATTTTCATGAAAAATTTCAATTTTGAAAACATGAACCATCAAGAATTTCAAAACTCAAAATCCTTGGATAATGATTGGATTAGTAGGGTGATTAGCATACTCAAGGAATCTTATGTGCTTATGTGCTGATGTGCTAGGTCTAAGCTAGATTAAGGTGCATTGCATTTAGATTAGATTGCATTTCATCTGCATTGCATGCACTACACGAGCATTGCATATACGACTCACGAGTGCAACGCCCCTAATATACTTTCAAAAAGAAAAGATTTGTTTTCCTCAGAATTTTGAAACTTGAAAAGGTTTCTTCAAGAAAAATGTTTTTGAAAAATGAAAAAGATTTTCCATCTTTGATTTTCTATTTTTGATTTTCATCCACTTTTTTATAAGATACCTGATTATTTGAAAAGCCTTAATAAATCAGAGTAGAAGGATTGAACTCCCTGAATTTGAGCAGAAAGAAGTAACATTGCGAACAAGATGGCTCCTCTTGATCCTCAGGCTTTGTTTTCATGGATGGATGAGGTCACCGGTATTGATCATCTACATTTCAGATATTTTGGCCTTAGTACTCTCTTTCAGCTGAGGAATGTGAAATTTGAAGAAGATATTATGCGTGCCGCCATTCGATGTTGGGATCCAGAATTCCATGTATTTCGATTTGGACATCAAGAGATCTCACCACTATTTGAAGAATTCAGTGCCATTCTCGATTTCAGCCCTTACTCCGATCTGATCCTTCCCACTATTCAGGCTGGATATGTAAAGAACCTATCATCACTTCTTGGTTGTTCTCCTTCTGTTGCTCGGTCCATGATTTCTGATCAGGAGGTTGATTTTCCCCGATTATTTGCTCGCTATTGTACTACCATGGGAGGACATTTTGATCATTCTGTATCTGGATGGGGTGCCTTGACATTGGCTATGATTTCGTACTTCCTGTTTTCTTCCTCATCTCATGCCCTCATACCAGTTGCTTGTGGACTCCGTTCCCGACAAAACCCTATGATTTTGGTCTTAGCAGAAACTCTAATGGGTTTAGATCAGGCACATACTGATGGGACAGTACTGCTTTCTGGTGCCCCTTTAGTGCTACAAACTTGGCTTCTTGAGCGACTCAGTTTATTAGTGTATCCTCGCGGTCTTTGCAGGATCCCTTCTTTAGATCAGAGGAAGGTACGAAGATTTTTCAGCAACTCTGAGGTTTGGTTTGTTTGGCTAAGCGGTCTCACCACTGAGGACATCCGTTGGGTCTGCGCCCGTTGGGATTATTGTTCAGTTACTGTTAGATTTCCAGGAAGGAGCGGGATATGGCTTCTTGGTTTACATGCTACCACTTTTTCCATCCCATACAGAGTAGCCAGGCAGTATGGCTGTAGACAGGACACTTCTGAGGATGCCATCGGGGTTATAAGAGATTCCATTCTGCGGTCTTCATTGATTACTGCTTTCACTACTGCATGGCATGAGCGGATTGCGGCACCTTTTCCACGAATTCCCGCCTCCATCCAATTATCAATTGAGTATTTCCTAGAGATCCAGAGGGTGATTGAAAGGCAGAGCCAGATTCAGCAAAGACATTAGAAAAGGCACTTTAGAAGGTTTGAGGATTGGGTGATGATGTTTGGAATAGCTGTTTGTTGAAACCAAATGGATGTTTAAAAAAGGAAAAAGCAAGTCACTGTGACGCTCCACTTGAGATCGAGTTGAGTTCAGTCGAGTCTATTGTTTTGAGTCTTGTTGTCGAGTCTGTCCATCGTCAAGTTGTGTTTGAGTTTATGTCGAGTACTGTAATCCTTCTATTTCTAGTAATGAAATGAAAACTTGATTTGCTTGATTTAATGCGCCTAGTCATGAATGAATGAATCACTAAGCTGAAAGTGTAATTTCTCTGACTATTGTGGAAAAATACTCTGTTGATCAATTTTTGCATTGAAAAGAATCCTGAAAGGATCAAAGTTGATTTTGCGCTAATGCCAAAGAAAGCTAAGAATTGATTAGTTTTACTCTAAGAATCTTGAGATGCTTTTGCTCAAATCTTGAAAAGATATGCTTGATAGTAACTCGGGACTAGCTTAACTTTTTTTTTCCCCACTTCAAAAATCTTGAGCCCAGAAAAATGGGTCATTCAAACCTATCTAAACTGCAAGCCATGTACTCTTTGTCCTTGATGGTAGCCAAACATTTCAAATAAACTACTTCTCTCAAAAAGAAAAAATAAGCTCGCTGGGATGAAAACCCGAAAGGGCACCTAGACAAAAGTTAGAGCACAAAAAAAAAAAAAAAAAAAAAAAAAAAAACAAAAAAAAAAAAAAAAAAAAAAAAAAAAAAAGAAACTCGCTAGGATGAAAACCCGAAAGGGCGCCTAGGCAAAAGTTAGAGCATAGAAGAAAAGAAAATTTTGCGCGTTGTTTTCAAGAACTTGATCCTAGCCAATCAAGACTTTAGAGAGAAAAGAAAAGAAAGAAGAGAAGAAGAAAAAAAAAAAAAAAAAAAAAAAAAAAAAAGAAGAATGAAGAAGATTAAGAAATCGGGAACATAAATTGTCCCAAAACTTTGATTTGTAAATTCTTTGAGTAAGCCTAAAAGATTTGAAGGGCTAATCCTGCTGTATGATGAGTGATGTAAAATTGACTGGCTAGTGAAAAGGTGAAAAGAATCAACCGTCAAAGAAAAAGAAAGAAGAAAAGAAAAAAAAAAAAAAAAAAAAAAAAAAAAAAAAAAAAGGGGAGAGGTAGTTTAGTTTCTTTCAACGCTACCAAAAGTGACCTACTTCAAAAAAATCTGTCTGATGACATGGCTTGAAAAGCCCCCAATTCTTGAAATCCTTGCTCTTTTAAAACCTCCAGCCTTCGAGGAACTACGCTTGACCTGATTCCCACTTGGGGATACGTAGGCAACCTACTCGGTTCGGTCACTGCTCCTGAAACACTCAGCCACATCTCAAATACCTTCTTTCAAGACTTAGCCGAACTACTTTGGACCTGATTCCCACTTGGGGATAAGTAGGCGAGCTTCCCTGGTTCTCGGTCCCTGAACCTTGCAAACTAGGGGCAAACTTTCAAAGTTTGCCCAGAACCTCAAGATATCACTACCACACTAGGGGCAAACTGCGTTTGCCCAAGCTTTCATTTATCCCTGTCAACTAGGGGCAAACATCGTTTGCCAATACCCTTTCTACATTATAAGCGAATCCCAAGCCGTCAAGTATATCTTTGAAAACATTTGAAACAAATTGTCTCTTATTCTATAAGCTAAAGGCACTAATTCGAAGCACCTTTTTGGTAAAAGCAAAGGATTGATTGAGATCCATATGGAATATTTTCAAAGCATTATTTTATCAACTGAGTATTATCACAATAAAATGAGAAGAGCACATGAAAGCAAAGAGATACGTCAAACATGACAAATGCGCATTATGTAAATGGCAAAGTTGAGTTGTCTCCTCCAAACTTCTATTTCAGTGTCAAGTGTGTCATCTTCCTGTGTCAATGTTTGTCGTGGTCAAGTCTGTCGTCGTCTAGTCTGTGATCTCGAGTGTGTGGGTCCGAAGTGATCTATAATTGTAAAATTTTCAAAGCATCCGAAGGTGGATACAAGTAGAAGTTCCAAACATTGTTATTGCATCAATTAAACCTAGTCAAGATGAAGTGTCGATCAGAAGACCGGCCTTGGATGTTGAGTTGAGCTGTTATTGAGACAAGATCTGTATGCATTACATGAATATCTGCTAAAATTGATTTATGAAGCACGTCAAAGTCATCAGGTCTTTTGAGTACCTATCAGTCACGGATCAGAATTGAGATATCAGGAGACTTGAACAGCCTAAGAGTTAGGATTTGAGTTTTGCTTTAAGATTGGGATCTAGATGTATGAATTGCCAAGAAGGCCTGCCTCGTCAAGAAAGTTGGATTTAGATCAAACACTAATCATGCTCTGCATTTGACATGCACTTCAGCAGCATTTTTCGCATATTATTTGTGCCTTTGTTAAACCAGCTCTACTCTCTGCAAATTGACCCCACAATTTATTTTGACCACAGATTGGTCCAATCTTGATGCATAAAGAGTGCTCGAAACTTGTTGGAATTGGTCTAGAGGACCTCTGGAGATTTGAATCTTGGTAAAAATCCATTCAAGAATTGAAAAAAAGTCCCCCAGATGAGAAGAATCAAAGGCACCGCAGCCTGAAAGTGGCCGAGAAACGGCAAACTCCCGTCGTTTTGGGATTGATTATGAGTTGTCTTAGAAAATGGACATTTGAGTCTACTGTCGCTTGAGAATTACATCCAGAAAGGACTTTCAGAAGATGGGTCAGAATGCGAGATGTTCAGAAAGGGTTAGAGTAAGCCTGACGTGTTGCAAGAATGATTGCGTTGGTCGAAGCACCAATATGAGTCTCAGAAAGAATCAGCAGGGCCTCCAGAATATGTGCTCGCGTCCCAGAAACCTCAGATATCTCCTCAAGCAGAGAATTTCCAGATATTGTCAAGGTATACAGAATTCGTGCATCTCTCAGAATCATAGGATCTCCCCAGTAGAGAACTTTCAGAATTAAGTTTCTCGCAAGCATCATGTATCCACGGGTTGCCTCCAGATAAAGGGTATCTCTCAGAATTTGAGCATCAAAATCGCCTCCAGAATACAAGGTTTATGCCAAGCATCATGTATCCAGGGTTGCCTCCAGAATGTAGGGTTTCTCTCAGAATCGTGGGTTGCCTCCAGAATGTAGGGTTTCTCTCAGAATCAGAATCGTGGGTCGCCTCCAGAATACAAGGTTTATGCCAAGAATCGTGTATCCGTGGGTTGCTCTCAGAATGTAGGGTTTCTCTCAGAATCGTGGGTTGCCTCCAGAATGTAGGGTTTCTCTCAGAATCAGAATCGTGTATCCAGGGTTGCCTCCAAAATGTAGGGTTTCTCTCAGAATCATGTATTTCTCAGCATCGCATATCAGGGTTGCCTCCAGAATGTAGGGTTTCTCTCAAAATCAGAATCGTGTATCCGTGGGTTGCTCTCAGAAGAAGGGTCATCTCTCAGAATTTGTGTATCTCTCAGAATCCGTGCATCAGAACAGAAGATTTGTCCTCAGAAGAAGGGCCTGTTTCAGAAGAACAGAGGATTTGTCTCCGGCAGAGAGACCTGTTTCAGAAGATTTGTTTCTAGACCCGCCACAGAAGATTTGTCCCCAGAAGAAGGGCCTGTTTCAGAAGAACAGAGGATTTGTCTCCGGCAGAGAGACCTGTTTCAGAAGATTTGTTTCTAGACCTGCCACAGAAGATTTGTCCTCGGAAAAAGGGCCTGTTTCAGAAGAACAGAAGATTTGTCTCCGGCAGAGAGACCTGTTTCAGAAGACTTGTTTCCAGACCTGTTACAGAAGATTTGTCTAGAAGAAGGACCTGTTTCAGAAGAGCAGAAGATTTGTCTCCGGCAGAGAGACCTGTTTCAGAAGATTTGTCCCCAGCAGAAGGACTCTACATCAACAATCGTCCCCAGCAAAAGGACTCTACATCAGCAATCGTCCCCAGCAGAAGGACTCTACATCAGCAATCGTCCCCAGCAAAAGGACTCTACATCAGCAATCGTCCACAGAAGAAGGACCTGTTTCAGCAATCGTCCCCAGCAGAAGGACTCTACATCAGCAATCGTCCCCAGCAGAAGGACTCTACACCAGCAATCGTCCCCAGCAAAAGGACTCTACATCAGCAAATCGTCCCCAGCAGAAGGACTCTACATCAGCAATCGTCCACAGAAGAAGGACCTATTTCAGCAATCGTCCCCAGCAGAAGGACTCTACATCAGCAATCGTCCCCAGCAAAAGGACTCTACATCAGCAATCGTCCACAGAAGAAGGACCTGTTTCAGCAATCGTCCCCAGCAGAAGGACTCTACACCAGCAATCGTCCAGTTGTTTGACATGACTCAGAATTCATCCAAGATACTTCGCTATTTCAAGAGTCGTCCAGGATACAGATGACGCCTACGAGCCTTAAGATCAGAAGAATAACTTTGACAAAAACCTCGAGAATCATCCAAGATACCTTTAGCATATTCGACTGTGAGAGAGAGTCGTTGCATCCTTTGCATTAGATTTTGCATCTAGGGAACCCTTGAGGATGATTCCTCCAGCACTTTCACATTTCATGTTTTCATACTGCACCAGCATCCTAGGATAGGAGCATTTCATCCGCATTGTTGTTGTTTGTTTTCCGTTTTCCCGCGCGCTTGAACTACGCCCTGGTCTGATTCCTGGAAAGGATACGTAGGCAGCTCCAGCGGAGCACGACCAGCATCAGCTTCAAATTAGCCGCCTCTACCCAGCATTGCATTGCATTCTTGCATTCGTAATTTCTTGATTTTCTCTGATTTTGAATTTCTTGATTTTGCGAATTTTTTGTTTTTCCTAAAACCTCTCAGTATGGTTATTTGGGTGCCTTCAAGGCTTTGGCACTCACTTGCAGTTCACGTTGTTCACAACAAGCTCTGCCAAAGAGGGGCAAACTGTAGACACCCAATTTTGACCACACTGATAGGATTTAGGGTGGACAACGTCTTGGAGGATTCGATGATGAAAAGTACCCCGTGGAAGGTACTGGATTCCACACAATCAGAAGATCGGACTTCGGAAAGTGACTTCAAGCTCAGAAAAGCCCTTTTCCATGGATAAATCCCGGTTTTGTCAAAATCATCTCTCAGAATTCATATTCTCTCAGGGTTATATGAACATTAAGTGTTCTAAACGCAGTATTCTAGGTATCCAGAGATTCAATTTTAAAGAAAAGTTCGAAATCGACGCACATTTGAAAGCAATTTTGGAAAAGACGTCATTTGATTTCAAAAAGACGACGAAAGTTCCGGAGGACTTCCGGACTTCAATTGGACTTCAATTCTCATTATAAAACCTCTGGAAATATTTTTATACTGAAATTCAACCTGACAGCTTTCCAACGGTACGTAAACGGACGATTTCGGACACCAAAAAGCATTTTTACAAAAATCTGGAAAAGCAGTGCACGTGATTTTTGAAACAGGGTTTGTGGGTGACCAGAGGAGCAAGAATAGTAAGTGGCGGTTTTGGGTATGGGGGTGGCGGGTCCCACCATAACCGCCACTTCCATTTGTGTCCTCCACGGAGCTTTTTGAGTTCCAGACCCTTCTAGAAGCTTCCCACTGCGAGGAAATTGCCTGGAAATTGCGTTTAGGCTCCGAAATGGCCATTTTAACCCTCTTTTAAGCTCTAAAAATCCTGTTTTAACCCTGAAACTTAAGAGCTAAGTCTTCAAAACTCTATATAAGATCTCATACATCTCATATGAGATCACATCTTAACACACTAGACACTTGGAAGAGATACACTTGAATATACTTAGAGATACAAACACACATAGAAGCACATACAAGAGAGATAAGTATACTTTGAATATACTTTCAATTTAGGTGAATTCTAGAGAGAGAAAATTATGAATTGAATTTAGATTAACTTAGGCTAATTAGACCACAATTTGAACATCAATTGCCTCCCTCAACTTCCATGGATGAGTGCTTGAAGAACACTTGAATAACACTTGAAGAAGAAGATCTTCAAATCAATTTTGGTCTTGTAATTGAGAATCCTCCAAGAGGTAAACACTATAGTTCATCTCTAATTCCTACTTTGTATATATAGATCTATAAGATTTGGATCTAACTTAGTTCTATTTCTACTTATTAGAACACTCATCTTCTTCCTCTCATGTTCTTCACACACTCACATAGTTAGATCCAAATCTCTTTGATTTTTATTGATAATTTACAATTAGAGATTGTTTTTCACTTTGATTTTCAATTTTGGTTTCATTCTTCAATTTTAGTTTAGATTCATGCATACATGATTATATATATATACATATATCTATTTTGAATTCCATGATGGTTTGGAAATATGATCTATGAGAAGGATGATTTCTATGTTCATACCTATCTTTTGATTATTCCTATTACCTAGAATTCCTATTGAATTTCATCTCCAACATGATATTTATAAGTCCCTTTGATCCTTGATCTAAAAGTTCTTCATAGAACTTGAGGGCTAAATTGATTGGGAATCATGATAATTAAGTTGATCTATGAGTTTGATCTCTCTAATAAGCTTCAACTATCACTAAAATGTTTTCCTCACACTTTAAAATGAACTAGATAAAAATTCAGCAAAGCAGATTGGTTTTGTCCATTAGATTTGGTCCATCAAAACCCATAGTTTGATGGATTTCAAATTTTTTGGGTAAACTTTGATGAATTAGCTTTCATCCGGTCCGTTTTGAGAGCTTTTAGGATTCATATACTATTTTTAGAAATTGTTGAGAAATCGGTTGACAGATTTGAACATCGTCTCTTTGTGCTTGAATTTCAGAAAATTTATAATAGTTATCGACGTTCCGCTTTTTGGGGATGATTCCTAACTCATATATCTATATGCCGATGTAAAATCGTGAGCATACGATCGAGTTAGGATCGTTTTCTAAGCGTTTAAAGTTGATACAACTATTCTGGAATTTTCTAAGTTTAATTACAAATATGATTATGTATACAAAATGGTCATACCTTGATCACTCAACAACAATTGATGAATAAAACTTGGTTTAGAAATCACCTAGGATAAATGGATGAGAGATCAAAAGCTTAAATCAACTTGGTTAACATGATTCATGAACTTCTATTATACTTCTATTATGTTTTGCATTCATTTGTCAAATGATACCAAATTTCCAGAATAACAGAGTCTGTTTAAAACACTTTTTCAGAAACCTTGTGATTACAGAATGTCCATGGGTTTATTTTTATCATATACTACAATGAAATAGCTTTCTTTTGACACCAAATAGAGCTTCATATGATTTTTGTAGATTTAATTATGATTTTTACAAGAACAGTGGACAGTCCTGATCCACTGTTCCCAAAACATTTATTTCTCAAACAATAAAATTGATATTGAGGTCCCACTTTTTGGAGAAGTTCCCTAAGACATGTATCTAACTTTCTGTAAAAGGGTTTTTATCCAGCTCATGTTTAAGACCACTTTTGATAGGATTCATTAGAGGTTGCTGAATCTGGAAATTTGATTGATGACATGTTTTCTTTGTTTATCATGCATATCATTTGTTTGCTTGTATTTTTGCAATGCTTTGGGTATTCTTTGGTGTCTTAGTGCAGAGAATTAAGTGCCTTGGACCCGGACGTCGATTTGTGGTTTGCCTCGTCTACATGTGGCTTAGTGCCCATGTATCATGTACTATCTCTATCCTTTCTTTTAGAATTTTTCTAGGTTTACAACTTTGATTTCAACGACACATTTCCTTTAGGGTAGTCTCCGTTTATATGATTATTTGTTAGAGACATCTTATCTAGGATTGTTGCATGATTGCATTGCACGTTTCCATTCTTTTTGCTTTCGCGACTCCGCTTGAGTCAACCAATGTAAGTCTTCTCGTTCCCTTTGCATATCATGACATGTTTACTTTATTTGCATCGGTCCCGGGCGGGACTAGCCACTGTGAGTATACTTCTCCCTTGTATTGCATGAGCATCCGCTTTCTACTTGATTTAGTCTCTTGAAATGATTTTCATTAGATGTTTCTTTTTGCCATGTATATATCTATCTAGTATGTTTGAGGAAACAACATCTATTATGAATTAATAACAAGGATATTTGAATCAAGGCCTACCATTTGGTAGGGCGAGGAGGGGGTGCTTTAGTCCTGCTTGGGCTCCTTCCCCTCTCGTACCAAGACCCCCGAACCTTGTTTCTGGTAATGAAGGGCGAGTAACCTTATTCAATTTTGGGCGAGTCAAACTTGGGTTTCCTAATTCCCGATAAAAATTAGGTGGCGACTCTTTGTCTCTAGGATCGCGTGAGGAAGTCCTAGTTTTCCCTGAAGTGTGCTCCTTGGGATCCGTCCCGGGACACTATCGAGGGAGAGCGTCAGGATCCGCTCCTCATTTCGCAGTGGTCCACACTTAGTAGTCGAAGAGCGTAGTAAAGTGCTTTAACAACTGACTCAACCAAGGGATCCAAGATCCATTACCTATTCATATGTGAATATGAAAGTGCCTTAACGATCGCTTGGTGAGTAAACTATAGTGCCTTAACTACCAAAGTACGTAGTAAAAGTGCTTTAATAGTAGACTCAACCAAGAGATATTCATTTTTTGATTCCATCATTATCATCAATCATCATTCTCATCATCACTACCAGTACCATCAAACACAACCAACTAAAACTCTCATGACTCAAAGATATACCAAGGATTCATAACAAATATTCACAACCAAGTCAAAAAAGTTGACCAAGGTACAATGGCACATTAATGAGTAAAGCGTAAGTTAATTCATATATTTTAATCTTATTATGCCTAGATTATTCCCATTATCAGACATGTCGCATCATGGAAGACGTCGTCATGCCAAAGTTCAAGATTGATACTCAAGTTCAAGGTTGACACACAATAATAGAATGACCACTAAGCAAGTATACTAGAATGCTTGTGTGTTTCGGGAACATGCAAAAATAAATCACGGATTATGTCTACAATGTTTGTACTAGTAACAACGATTATTCTGATACAACCATAACAAAACATAAAACATAGCAAGACTACCTCACTCGAGCGCTCAGAGCTCGAATGCTCCAGATAGGCGTGAGCACTCGGGTTAAGCAGAAAATAGGTTCTCAGCTTAGTTTATTTGCATGCACAAATCTGATGTCCAAAGTTGCATACATGTTCATAAAAACATAAAAAAAAACTAATCCTAAAGGTAGCCAAGTGAGAATCTATACTCACAAGTTCTTAGATGGTATTTGGATGATGATAAAGGTATAGATTTTTGTTGAAAAAGCTTGACATATAAGCCTCTATGCAATTTCAAGTAAGTTTCCAAGCATGGATCCTCCTCTTCTTCTCGATTCTTCAAAATCTTTAGTTCCTAGAACTTTATATAGAGGAATATGTGTGTATATGATCATATGGAAGGGTTTAATGAGAGATTTGGGGCCATGCAAGTGCATATGAACATAGTGTATAAAAATCTGTCAAGAGCACTCTCTCTTAAGCTCACTACTCTATTTTTTTGGAAAAATAGAACGTACAAATGCTGAAGATTTATGAGTATTTATAGATTTTTGAGGGCCCAGGGGTAAAACAATCATTTTACCCCCTTTTTATGGCTCGAGTGCTTACGTGGCTCAAGTGCTCGGTGTTGGGTTTGTGCCCTCAAACCATTACTTTATGTATAAGACATTGGCATTTTAGTATATTGATATCGACTTTAGATTTTATTATGTATGTTTCTTTCATGAGATGATTGTTAATCCTTAAGCATCATACTCCTTCTATCCTATATTAAGAGTCTCTTTTGGAAATTCCAACTTATTAAGGGGACAACCTTGATTTTGGTGGGATTTTTAACTTTCTAATATTGCCCTTTTTGAAATTCAAAATTATAGTGTCACATAAAAAAAAGAGGGAAGATTTGGATATAATAAAGGGTAAATTTAGAAAGTGTGTATTAAAGTACTTTGACTTTTCAAAGAGGACTCCTAAAATGGGACATCAAAAAATGGCATCAAGGACTCTTAATATGGGATAGAGGGAGTAGTAAGTAATTCATGTATGTACGAGATGCATACAAGTGAGATACGAGTTATTATTCATTGATACTTAGAATTTGTCACAGTGGATGATGAGACTGGATATCTCATCAGGTGTACACTACAGCATGATTGACTACCATTGGATGGAGTGATTAATCTTAATCACTAGAGTACAACACTTAGTTAATATGCTAGTGCTTATAGTACATTGATGGACGTGAGTTTCCTATTGACACTTAAGACTGTCAACAGTCAATAGGAACTCATAACTTGTATAAGGTATGTGTTCTTAATCTTGAGACAATTATGAATATAGACTATAGATATGACTGCTTTGACTTACGAGTCAGTGAGGTCTATAAAGAATCAACATTTGGGTATCTTGGATATGTCATGTTCATAGGGTTGTGAACATATATTGTCAAGATAGAATCTACCCTCTGATAAAGAGTAAGCATTCCCTTGAGAATGTCACCGAGTTGATTACTAAGAATTGCAATCTTGTTGATAAGTAGTTATCAACATGTTTAGTAGTCATACGAGGTGAATGGGACTCAAGGAATGGAAGATGTAATCATTATTCAGGCTGACAATAACAATTATCCGACTACCTGATTATGATTATGAATGCTGACAATAGAGGGACATTGGTGCACTATACAAGTCTAGATTTTGCTTCAGATTTGTTCTTTTGCGTTGGAGTGCAGTTATCATTTTATAGTGGAGTAAACGCTAACCGACCTAGTTGGTTAATTTGCTGATCAAAGAGTTTGGTCATGGAAATTAACTACTGGTCTGAGCCAACAATAAAGAACCTAGGAAATCCTACTCTTTGCATAACTAGGAAGCTTGGAAAGGCACATGAGGATGCTATCAGGAAAGGTTTGATCGATCGAAAGAGTTTCGATCGATTGAAGTCTACAGAGATTCGATCGATCAAAAGCTCTCAATCAATCGAAGGTTCGATCGATCAAAGTCACTTTGATAGATTAAAAGTAAGGTCAATTCTGGGAATCTATAAATAGGGAAACTGCGTCCAGAAATCTGAGTTCATCATTTTTAACATCCCTAAGTTGTAGAAACTGTTCTAGGGTTCCCAAACTTTTACTATCCTCACCATTAGGGTCCCACCAACCCTAGTTTCTCTGGAAGCATCCATAGGAGTCATAAGAGTGAAGACCATCTAGTGGAGGCTGTTGGAAGTCAAAGATTTCATAATTATGTTAAAGACTTAAAGGTATAATTCTTGTCCCCTCTCTACTACGCATCTACAGAGTTAACGAGTGGTAGATTCGGGCTACCAATTAGTTTTAAAAACCATATTTTTCGTTGTGCATAATTTAAAGTTTTTCAAAACCTAAATCCTACAATTGGCATCCGAGCCATGCTTGTTTGGATCTATAGATGCATTTTATGAATACTAGTTTGATTTACATGTTAGTATTTAGTACTGTTTTGAAACTGCATCATCACAGATTTATTTTTGTAGTGTTTTCGCAGCAGAAAACAAATCTGTGATTACATTGGATGCATGGCAGTTTCGATCGATTGAACTTGGTTCGATCGATTGAAACCATCTGTGTTTGATTGATTGAAAGAGTTTCGATTGATCGAACCAATGCAGACTTCGATTGATCAAAATAGATTCTCTGACCAAATCTTTTTTTCATAGTTTTAAAAGTTTTAAAACTATCTACTTATTATTTTGAAAAATATTAAATCAGTTTGTGAAATTTTCAGTTCAATCGATTGAACCTTCTTCAATCGATCGAAATGTGATAAAGAACCATAGATGTTGTTTTAGTCCTACATTACTTCCATAAAGTGTTTATGGTGTATGCGAGTCAATTAGTAATTCTAATGGATGTATGTATGCGTGGATGTGCGTATATCTAACCCTTTTGCAGCCAATAAGTCTGCTATCTCCTATGGCACTAAGTTCTAATGATTTAAATTATTGTGCTTGAATATATATTTGAGATTGGTGTGTATTTTATATTTTGGTTTAGTTTTAAGGCATTTGTAAAGGGCACTGCGACTTCAATCCTATGATTAGGAAAGTCACACCGGTTTCCCTAGCCTTTTATTTTACTACTATCTTTTCTATTTCTAAATAAATTTTAAGCTTCTAAAGAAGCATAGGTCCAATGTAATAGAATTAGCAAGCCCATGAAGATGGAGTGAGATGCCGTTGTCCGTGAAGATGGAGCCGGAGGCCACCAAACCAAGGAGGTTCTATGGAGAAAGAGCCATGGGAGATAGTGGCATATGAATGCCTTAATTTCAATTTTAGTTTTTTGTTTTATGTGTTTGGTTTGTGATTGGCGTTTCATACATTGTTACTACTTGCATGCACTTAAAACAAGCTTTCTAAAATAAAAATCAAAAATCATTTCAACGCATTAGTAAACATTGGATGTTTATGGGTAATGTGTAGAAATAATTTTTCTAAAAGCAAAATCCATATTTACTAAATCTAGTGGGAGAGGATCTTATTTATAACACCCACGATCTTCCAATAACGGTTCACTATAAGATGAGTAGTGCATTCTGTGTCACCTCGCCAAGTGTGATCATTCTATACGAAGGGTACACTACTCATTGGTTAGTAGATGTAAACTTCCTATGGATAGGATCAATCAGACGTGTTAGAGGGTGACCACCACACGGAGGCACTACTTGAGGTGGTTGTGATTGGATCCTAGCTAATGATTCACACTAGCTAAGCTATGCATAAGGGATCCCACATGGGGCATTATACAGAAACTTAGAGATCAATTAGGTTCGGGAGTCATAACTTGTTTTGCAAGAGTTGCATAGTGGACAAGTCATGATTAATCAAAAGATCGAGGATTGACTGCCATACGGAGGCTTTACTCTTTTGTTTCGATATTCCGGTGACTTTATTTTAAAATAAGAGTTTTAAGGATTCTTTTATTTCAAATTGTCAAATTTGGATATCCATATTTATTTTGTCCATTTGATTTCTCAGTAATCATAATATCTGGATCTGTATTTAGTCCACTTGCTACTATACTCACTCAGAACAAGTTAACTGGAAATAACTACACTGAATAGAAACGTAACCTTGACATCATTTTAACTACAGAGGATCCACTGCAAATGCTTAGGCTACAGCTAGAGGCGAGTTCAATAAATGGAAAAAATCGAATGGAATGACCCGTTGCTACATTTTGGCCTCTATGGGTAGTGTGTTGCAACACCAATTCCATTCGAATGATTCTAGCAGTGGCATTATCAAATCCCTAAAAGAAATATTTGGGGAGCATCGCAGACCTACCAGATAGGTTGTCATGCTGAAGATAATGAGTGCGAAGATGTCGGAAGGGACTTCAGTCAAAGAACATGTTTTAAAAATGATTGGTTATTTGAATGAACTGGAGACCCTAGGTGCCAACATTGACGTATAGACCCAAGTTGATATGATCCTCAATTCACTGTCGTCTTTATTCACTCAATTCAAACTTAAGTATAATATGAATCAAATGAATTTCTCAATAAGTGAATTAATGAGTTCTTTACTGGTAGCGAGAGTGATCAGACCAGGGGGCAACATTTTGAACGTTGAAAAAAGCTCTTCCTCTTCCCAATCTATAACGAAAGGCAAGAAAGGGAAGAAGAAGGCTAGCACTTGTGGTCCAAGTGTTGGACTAGTCCCGAGATTGCAAAATCTAAGGGAAAAGTAAGGGCAGAGGGAAGGTGGGTGACCAATGCAAAGGAAAGTGTTTCTAATGCGATGAGAAGGGCCACTGGAAGAGGAACTATCCAGAATTCTTTGCTTCAAGAGATCAAGGTATGATTGAATCACATATGATTGAAGTAAGTTTTATAATAGATACTTCAAATACTTGGTGAATGATTCTGGTGTGACTAACCATATCTGTAATTCATTGCAGGGGTTCAGATTAACCAGGAAATGCAGTGATGGGGAGATCGTGCTGACTCTGTGTTCTTGCACAACTGTTTTCACGATTGCAATAGGAGTAGTAGTTTTAGAGTTTTTGAACAATAAGATAGTAGTTTTATTAGATGTACTTTACGTCCCTTTAATGAGACGTAATTTAATTTCTATTTCAGAGTTATCAAATAAAAATTATTCTTTTTATTTTGGAACTGAAGTTGTCATTAAAAGAAATGGTTCTTTTATATGTTCTGGTGTTAAAACTAATGGCTTGTATGTGATTACTCCTAATATTTCTAATGATTCTAAGATGGAACTTAATAAATCAATGGTAATTATACCATCTAAAAGAAAGAAACCTTCCACTAATCCAACAAGGCTTTGGCAAATGAGGCTTGGCAATATCAATCTAAATAGGATTAGCAGACTAGTCAAAGAAGGGGTTTTTGGTGATTTGGTTCTCAAACCAATGGAAGTCTGCGAGTCTTGTTTAGAGGGTAAGATGACTAAAAGGCCCTTTCCTGTAAAGGATAATCAGACCGATGCATTGTTGGAATTAGTTCATACTGATGTGTATGGACCAATAAATATTAGAGCATGGGGTGGTTTTGAGTATTTCATAACATTTACTGATAACCACTCTAGATATGGATATGTGTACCTATGCAAGACAAGTCTGAAGCCTTTGAAAAGTTCAAAGAGTTTTGGGCAAAAGTAGAGAATTAAGTAAGTAGGCACACATATCAAGGTCATTCGATCTGATCGAGGTGGCGAGTACCTATCTAATGAATTTATTGATCACCTCATATAGAATGGGATTCTGTCACAGTTGACTGCACCTGGTACGCCTCAGTAGAAAGGTGTAGCTGAGAGAAGGAATCAGACCCTTTTAGACATGACTAGGTCGATGTTGATTTATTCTGAGTTGCCATTATTCATTTGGGGTTATGCTTTGGAAACCACTGCATGTATACTAAATCTAGTACCAAGCAAATCTATTCCTAGGACATTACGAGAGATGTAGATTGGGTTTCTTTGCAACATCTCCGGATATGGGGGTTCCCAGCACATGTGCTAAAAGGAAAGATGAGCATGTTAGATTCTAGATTAGAAGTATGTTATTTTGTAGGATATCCAAAGGGTACTTATGGATGTTGTTTTTATGATCCAAAAGAATAGAAAGTGTTTGTTAGTACAAATGCTATTTTCCTAGAGGATGGTTATATCATGAACCATAAACCTAAGGGAAGGATAAATCTGAGAGAAATAGATGGAGAGCCCTCTATTCCTCCAATAGCTGAAAGAGATGTAAGACAAGAAAATACTACTCCTTCACCAATTTTCGCACTGGTAACTCATCATAGTGGGAGGATTATTAGCCAGCGTGATAGATACATGTTCTTAGGTGAAGGTTTTGAAGCTATCTCCATAGAATCTGAATTTAATCCTGCCACGTATGAAGAGGTAATGGCTAATGTTGATTTAGATCATTGGGTTAAAGCTATGAAGGCTGAATTGGAATCTATGGATTCTAATCAGGTCTGGGATCTTATAGAACTTCCAGCCAATATTAAAACCCATTGGCTATAAGTGGGTCTACAAGAGGAAAAGAGGATCTGAAGGAAATGTTGAGACCTTTAAGGCAAGGCTTGTAGCGAAAGGTTATACTCAGAGGGAGGCCATTGACTATGAGGAAACCTTTTCGCCGGTAGCCATGCTTAAGTCCATCAAAATACTCTTATCCATTGCCGTATGCCTAAATTATGAGATCTGTAGATGGACGTCAAGATTGCATTTTTAAATGGCAATCTTAAGGAGGACATCTATATGCAGCAACCAGAAGGGTTCATAGCTGGTGGGAAAGGTAACTTGGTATGCAAGTTGCAAAAGTCCATTTATGGGCTTAAGCAAGCATCTAGGAGTTGGAACATTCGTTTTGACCAACGGTCAAGTCATTGGTTTCATACAGAATCTGGATGAGCTTTGTGTATGCAAGAAGTGTGAAGGAAAAGTGATGGCCTTTCTTATTCTTTATGTTGATGACATTCTACTCATTGGGAATGATGTAGAGGCATTGTCAACTGTTAAGGTTTGGCGATCTATATCCTTGGGATCAATATCTTTCGGGATCGCAAGCGAAAGATAGTGGGATTATCTCAAGCTGGTTATATCGAGAAAGTGCAAACTAGGTTTTCCATGCATAATTTAAAGAAAGGTTTATTACCTTTTAGGTATGGTTTAGCGTTCTCCAAGGATCAGTGTCCTAAAACACAGGAGAAGATGAATCACATGGCAGGAGTTCCCTATGCTTCGGCAGAGGGAAGTCTTATGTATGCGATGTTATTCACTAGACCAGATATTTGCTTTGCCGTTGGCATGGTTAGCAGGTATCAGTCGAATCCAGGTCTAGAGCACTGGACATCTTTTAAGGACATTCTTAAGTATTTGAGAAGGACTAAAGATTACATGCTTATGTACAGCGACAATGAGTTAATTCCAGTAGGATACACTGACTCAGACTTAATGTCAGATAAAGATTTGAGGAAGTTGACATCCGTACATCTCTTAACCTTGGGAGGTGGTGATGTTAGTTGGAGGATCATTAAGCAGAAATGCATTGCAGACTCAATTACAAAAGCTGAGTATGTGGCTGCTTGTGAAGCCGTAAAGGAAGGTGCTTGGCTCAAGAAGTTCCTCATAGAACTCGAGTTGGTACCAGCGTCGCTATCACCTATTACGCTATACTGCGATAATAGTGGGGTAGTGTCTCAATCTAAAGAGCCAAGGAACCACAAAAAGTGAAAGCAAGTAGAGCGAAAATATCATCTAATTTGAGATATTGTTCAAACTGGAGATGTGAGTGTCAACAAGATTGCAATAGTTGACAATCTTGCAGATCCGTTAACAAAGGCCTTACCACAGAAGGTCTTTGTGTTGGAAGCGATTTCCAAAATTAGCGGAAAAATTGGTTTTAAGACTTATTTTAAAATAGATCTTGAGACTTATTCGATTACATATGATTGAAAGAGAAGTAAAAGAAAACTTCACCTATGGAGATTATCTAAATCTAAAATGAGAACACATCTTGACCTTCTCTCCTAGCAGTCTTCACCTCTATGGTTTCTAGATGTTGTCTTGGATGCTAGGGTTTGAGTGGGCAACCCTAAAGGAGAAGATGAATGTAGAGATATGAGAGAGAGATTTTGGCTAGGGCTCCCATGACCATAAAGTGGCCGGCCCCCTCTCTATATCACATATATATAGAGTTTGTTACAATTTTATCTCTACCCTAGTCACCTTATCCCTGCAACCAAACACCTATTAAGCTAGAGATGAGACTTCTAGGGTCTAATAACCCAGCTAAATTAAAAATGATTTCCATCTAACTTAACTCTCAAGCTAAGGAAATAATTTTAATTAATTATTATCAATACCACTATATGATAATAATTGAACTCCAGATTTAATAGACAAAATTACCCGAAGATAAAACCTAGACTTGTAAAATAAAATATGGTGATGTTCCTCTACCAAATGTATTCATAATTATCTCCGAGATTAGTGTATCAACTATACTATCGACCCGGAGTTAATTACTTCTTATTATCCTTGAGCCCCAGTCACTTCTCATAAATTACTGAACATGTCAACAACGACTTGCTGACAAGACTACAGTTCTCAGTATTAACCCAGTGACATTCTCAATGGAATACTTACTCTTTACAGAGGGTAGATTCCATCTTGACAACTAGTGTTCACAATACTGTTGGCTTAACTACCCAAGATATCCAGGTGTTGATTTGTAAAGACCTCACTGATTGATAAGTCAAAGTAATCAAGTCAATAGCTTGTGTTCACAGTCATCTCAGGATTAAGAACATATGTCATTTATAAGTTTGAGTACCTATTAACCTATGACAGTTAATCGTTAATAGGTTTAACTCGATGTCCCTCAATGCATTTAATGCACTAACACATTAACTTAGAGTCACTACTCCAATGAATGAAATTCATCACTCTATCATATAGAAGTTAATGTCCTACAGTCTAAACCTAATAAGTTACCCGTACTTTTTATCATTGTCTGTGACAATTTGAAACAACTGCCGAATATAATTCATATCTCCTACGTGTAATCTCATTAACACAAATGAATTTGACAATGTTATTTATGGATAAACACGCCAAACCATTCAACTCATGAATAACACATATCCAAATATGTAAAGAGGCTAATAAAAAATACGAATCAAAGATATATTATTTCAATTATTAACTGGTTTGAGGGCTTAACCCCAAAAAACTCCCACTAGCACTCATAACCAATTAGGATTACATCTAATGCCTAGATTATCCATGTGACGATCAAAAACCTTAGAAGGTAAGGCTTTAGTAAAAGGATTAGCAAGATTATCAGTCGTGCCAATCTTAGTCACTACAACGTCGCCACGTTGTACTATCTCTCTAAAAAGATGATATTTCCTTTCCACGTGCTTTTCTCCTTTGTGGTTCCTTAGTTCCTTGGATTGAGCAACTGCCCCACTATTATCGCAATGAAGAGTAATAGGGGACAGTGCCAGTGGTACCACTCCTAGTTCTATCAAGAACTTCTTGAGCCAGACAGCTTCCTCAGCTGCCTCACTAGCTATAACATATTCAGCTTCTATAGTGAAATCTATAATGCATTTTTGCTTGATGCTTCTCTAACTTATAGCACCATCCCCAAGAGTAAACACATATCCAGATGTTGACTTTCTCGCATCCTTATCTGACATGAAGTTAGAATCTATGTAGCCAACTGGAGCTAAGTCTTCTGCATCATAAAAGAGCAAATAATCTCTAGTTATTCTCAAGTACTTGTGAATATGCTTTACTACTCTCTAGTAATCTGGACCGGGATTGGACTATTATCTACTGACCATGCCTATAGCAAAATAGATAACCGGTCTGGTGCATAGCATTGCATACATAAGACAACCCGCTGCAGAAGCATAGCGTTTCTTAGCCACGCGATCTTTCTCCTTCTTGGGACATTGTCTCTGAGATAGTGAAAGTCCATGCCTAAATGGTAAAAACCCCTTCTTGGATTAATCCATGGAAAACCTAGTCAGTACTTTGTTAATGTAGGAAGCTTGAGGTAATCCCATTATCTTATTTTTCCGATCCCGAATAAGCTTAATCTCTAAGATATAGCTTGCCTCACCAAGAACTTTTATGTCAAAATTACTGGCTAGCCACATTTTCACTGTTGATAATACTCCTATATCATTCCTAATGAGTCGAATATCATCAACATATAGAACTAGAAACACCACCGCGCTTCCTTCATTTTTCTTGTACACATAAGGCTCATCCATATTCTGTTCAAATCCAAAAGATTTGACAGCCTGGTCAAAACGAATGTTCCAACTCTTGGATGCTTCTTAAGCCCATATATGGACTTATGGAACTTGCATAACATACCTTCATGACTATCAGCTATGAACCAAGTGGGTTGCAGCATGTAGATGTCCTAGTCTAGATGGTCATTCAAGAATCCCATCTTGACTTCCATCTGCCATATCTCGTCATCGAGACACGCTACAATGGATAAGAGGATTCGGATGGACTTAAGCATAGCTAGTGGCGAGAAGGTTTCCTCATAGTCAATGCCCTCTCTTTGAGTAAACCCTTTTGCTATAAGCCTAGCTTTGAAGGTCTCTACTGTCACACCCCGATTTTTGGACAACCAAATATTTAATCCAGAGCATATATCCAGACTAATATTCAATTTCCAAAGCACCGAGAGTGACACCCGGCCTCACACAGACTAATAGATAATTATTGAAAACAGTATTTTATACTCATTAAATAAGAACATGTGATTTTGTGTTTTAAAAAAAACTCTTTTTTATTAAACTTGAATTCCCAAACATTCGTTTTCATTATAAAAGAAATTAAACTCCATTCCACATATTATATCCTTTCGATTTACCAAAGAAATATTATGTTCATTATATAAAACCCTCTTTACAGAGTTCAGCGGAAAGAAAACAATTAAGCATAAAATTCTATACATCCATAGGTCAGAACAACTACAACGTTCCCAATACCCAATATATAATCCTTATTACAATTATACACTTGTGGCCCACACTGCCAGAAATAAAATAAAGTACAACAAAAAAATACAACTCTAATAATAAACAATACTGCGACAATCTCTTCACCCAAACAGAAGCTCCAAAGAAAATCTCCAAATACTAAACCTGCACATACATTCGACTACGTTTGATATAGAAACGCACCCGAATGCATTACGCACCCGGGTCAGTATATAAAATACTGGTGTGAGTTAACAAAAAAATATAAAACGAGTCTTAGGGAACAACGGTGTCCCATAGACTCCCAAAAGTACTCACAAAGAAACAACGTGACCACCTCATATCATACAATATCGTTGCACAGAAAATAAACAATGTCATCACACATAATTCATGTCGGGTTAGAACAGTAGTTCCACGCACATTTTAGGACAAAACGGTAGTTTCCTTCAATGTGGTGGCAGTGGCTCCAACCCCGAATAAAAACCACTGAATACTTGCCGGTCGGATATCTATGGTGAGTCAGCCCTGCATAAAAGTTAGTGGACCCACCATCCTATAATATATAGTTATCACAAACCAAGCAAATAAGTCAGTAAACAACATTTCCACATTCTAACTTAAACGTCGCATTCATTATTCCAAACTTATCAGTCTTATGAAATACTCCATTGTCATTATTTATTAGCCTTTAATTATCTTTGTGTTCCCTAGGTTCACCACTTGGCCACCCTCCATGGTACAACCCACACATATATCCCATGTGTGCCCAGACATACTACCAACATCCACTCCGGTGCCAGTTTGGTTGGGGTATCAACCAAACCAGGTATACACAACGGAAGGCCGGTCAATATGCCTAGACGTCTATACAATATAAGCCAAGCATAAGGCTTAGGCCAGCTTTGATCACGAAGCCACTGACAAAAAGAGTGCGAGCTACAAAAAACAATAACACAACAACGGGGAGTAGTGAACACTAAGGTCTTTTCCCAGTTTCTTACCATCTACGTTAATTCTCATAAGTATCCATTCATGAGGGTTTAATCACGTCATTAACCACTTCTGCAATTTATCATTTATTTCATGGAATATCATTATCCAATTATTCATGATACGGCCTTTTTTTTATACCAAAATTCTATTCAAGTCTCTAGCGTAGTATTTTCATAATAATTATTTAATGCCACACATAGAATAAGTTGGGGTTTCTTAACACATAGCATATAAAATCGACACTCAACAATACTATTTAAAATAGTCCCAAACATACCCTTACATTAAACAGTCCCAAAAACCAACATGGACTGAAATTATTCCTCATACTAATTCCGCACAAAGAAACATCTCTAACAATATTCATAAACACAAATTCGAAATTCGGAGTTAACATTCACTGCCACTGTAATATAAAATTGCCCAAATGGTGCAGAATTGGGAAAAATGCTATTAGACGAAAGTTGTGCAGAATTGCGTTTTACATGGGACATAACGGACAGAAAGCTAAAATTCCAAACAAATGATTCTATACAATGTTTTGAAAATTCAGCGATCATAGAAAAACCAATAAAAATGAATTTTTCTACTTATTTAATTAATTTGTTTTTCTTTCTCCCTAGGTTAATCTCATGAATCTCAACATTGGTTTATCAACGTATAACCATATCTATTTGGGTAATACTAGGATCCAAATCAACAAATCGCATACGATACTAAAATTTATATATCAATCCAAACATTGAACTTGCAATGATTGATTCAATTGCGTAAACATATATACCCACGTGGGTATATATATACATATATACCCACGTGTATATATATATATACCCAAATATATATATTTAACTCACCAATTGTGCCAAATCTCACAAAGATATGAATCGACGTTAACCACGACGAATGCACCGCATATGATTCAACGATCATTTTCATTCTTCCTCTTCGTTTTCTTCGTCTCTCTTTCTCTTCCTCTCTATTTCTTTATTCTCTTTTCTCTCCCTCTTTCTCTTTCTCTTCTTCTTATCTTCCCTTGGTGGCTAGGGTTGAGATAGTAGGGGTGAATGTATTGTTGGGAGAACTAGTATAGGGTTAACAAGACATAATCCCGTTTTTATTTTTACCCCTTCATAAATATACATCATATGACCCCAAAATGCATTGCAAAGTACTAAAATGAGTTACCCATTGGGTACCCATGACCCAGGTACTTAATTCTTATGTTAAATACATTGTTTAGAATATTTACGAGCCCTGTAAACACTACTAAATTATAAACACATCAGTTCTTTAAAATTTAAACTTACACAAATTTATCCCATCACTTAAGTTTATAAAAATATTCACATCGTAATTTGTACTAAAAAAATTAATACACATAGATATATAACCATAAACATAAATATCCATAGCTAATTTATCACATATAAAAATTCGGGTGGCCACATTAACATATATAAATAAATATTTATATCTTGAAAATTACGGGGTGTTACATTCTACACTCCTTCTGAAATTTCGTCCCGAAATTTGAAGCAACATTATATGTACAAAACAATTATGAATAAAATTAAGCACGCAATTTCATACAAAATTGTGATTACGTTTTAACTCTCAACCATACGAGACCAAGTACGCCGAGCGACTAATCCAAACAAGGAAACCCTCATATATATACTTTATTCTCGTATAATTAATCGTCAAAAGGCAATCAACAACATAAAGTTTGTTGCAAAGATTGTGAATATAAACTATGCATGTAACATGCTCATATTTAATCAATGATTTAACTACATGCTCATGTTTACCTCTTACCATGTCCCGAACTCCTACTACTCGGGATACCCAATACTTACAACTCAAATGTATAGCTTCAAGATCATTCAGAACCTTTCACTATGAATAAGAATACCCGTCCAAATTAATAAGATGTGGTAGATATAAGAAAACCTCTGGCTCAATATACACTTCCGAAAAATAATAAGGCATAGAAATTCCATGTTGAGAGATACGATAGATGCAGCAGTAGAATATCAGCCGATAATACCAGCTTCATAATAAGAAATCCAAAATACCCGTTGATAGATAAGAAATCCCAGAATACCAATAGTAATAGAATCCGCTTCAGAAAACCATAATAATCAATAGAGATGTGAAGGCTAGAAAACCAGTTGATAACATAAGAAATCCAGAAATCCAATCCTTGCCTCCAATTGCCGTACAAAATTTCTCAAGTCCATCGTATTCACCCACATAACTATTCCATAAACGAAAATAGAACTCACCTCGATACAACCCCAATATACCAATACAAGATACATGTACTAACATGTAAATTTAACCATTATCATATATGCTCATACTTGGTCTCAAAAAAAACAAGCAGTTAATACCAAGCAAGGAAGCAAATCAATATGTACGAGCATGTGGTTCACAAACTACTACTAAGATATAAAGACATTATTCATATTACAAAGCACATAGCAACAAGAAGCACGTAGTAGCACATACTCCCAATCCCAAAGAAATTCGCAAACCTAAAGCTCTGACAAGCCCATAAACCACGATCTGAGAATCACGTAGACTCGCTAAGCTAACCTTAAGCTCTGATACCAAACTGTCACACCCCGATTTTTGGACAACCAAATATTTAATCCAGAGCATATATCCAGACTAATATTCAATTTCCAAAGCACCGAGAGTGACACCCGGCCTCACACAAACTAATAGATAATTATTGAAAACAGTATTTTATACTCATTAAATAAGAACATGTGATTTTGTGTTTTAAAAAAAACTCTTTTTTATTAAACTTGAATTCCCAAACATTCGTTTTCATTATAAAAGAAATTAAACTCCATTCCACATATTATATCCTTTCGATTTACCAAAGAAATATTATGTTCATTCAATAAAACCCTCTTTACAGAGTTCAGCGGAAAGAAAACAATTAAGCATAAAATTCTATACATCCATAGGTCAGAGCAACTACAACGTTCCCAATACCCAATATATAATCCTTATTACAATTATGCACTTGTGGCCCACACTGCCAGAAATAAAATAAAGTACAACAAAAAAATACAAATCTAATAATAAACAACACTGCGACAATCTCTTCACCCAAACAGAAGCTCCAAAGAAAATCTCCAAATACTAAACCTGCACATACATTCGACTACGTTTCATATAGAAACGCACCCGAATGCATTACGCACCCGGGTCAGTATATAAAATACTGGTGTGAGTTAACAAAAAAATATAAAACGAGTCTTAGGGAACAACGATGTCCCATAGACTCCCAAAAGTACTCACAAAGAAACAACGTGACCACCTCATATCATACAATATCGATGCACAGAAAATAAACAATGTCATCACACATAATTCATGTCGGGTTAGAACAGTAGTTCCACGCACATTTTAGGACAAAACGGTAGTTTCCTTCAATGTGGTGGCAGTGGCTCCAACCCCGAATAAAAACAACTGAATACTTACCGGTCGGATATCTATGGTGAGTCAGCCCTGCATAAAAGTTAGTGGACCCACCATCCTGTAATATATAGTTATCACAAACCAAGCAAATAAGTCAGTAAACAACAGTTCCACATTCTAACTTAAACGTCGCATTCATTATTCCAAACTTATCAGTCTTATGAAATACTCCATTGTCATTATTTATTAGCCTTTAATTATCTTTGTGTTCCCTAGGTTCACCACTTGGCCACCCTCCATGGTACAGCCCACACATATATCCCATGTGTGCCCGGACATAATACCAACATCCACTCCGGTGCCAGTTTGGTTGGGGTATCAACCAAACCAGGTATGCTCAACGGAAGGCCGGTCAATATGCCTAGACGTCTATACAATATAAGTCGAGCATAAGGCTTAGGCCAGCTTGATCACAAAACCACTGGAAAAAAGAGTGCGAGCTACCAAAAACAATAACACAACAACGGGGAGTAGCGAACACTAAGGTCTTTTTCCAGTTTCTTACCATCTACGTTAATTCTCATAAGTACCCATTCATGAGGGTTTAATCACGTCATTAACCACTTCGGCAATTTATCATTTATTCCATGGAATATCATTATCCAATTATTCATGATAAGGCCCTTTTTTTTTGTTACCAAAATTCTATTCAAGTCTCTAGCGTAGTATTTTCATAATAATTATTTAATACCACACATAGAATAAGTTGGGGTTTCTTAACACATAGCATGCATATAAAATCGACACTCAACAATACTATTTAAAACAGTCCCAAACATACCCTTACATTAAACAGTCCCAAAAACCAACATGGACTGAAATTATTCCTCATACTAATTCCGCACAAAGAAACATCTCTAACAATATTCATAAACATAAATTCGAAATTCGGAGTTGACATTCACTGCTACTGTAATATATATTTTCTATCCAAATGGTGTAGAATTGGGAAAAATGCTATTAGACAAAAGTTGTGCAGAATTGCGTTTTACATGGGACATTGCGGACAGAAAGAGAAAATTCCAAACAAACGATTCTGTACAATGTTTTGAAAATTCAGCGATCATAGAAAAACCAATAAAAACGAATTTTTCTACTTATTTAATTAATTTATTTTTCTTTCTCCCTAGGTTAATCTCATGAATCTGAACATTAGTTTATCAACGTCTAACATATCTATTTGGGTAATACTAGGATCCAAATCAACAAATCGCATACGATACTAAAATTTATATATCAATCCAAACATTTAGCTTGCAATGATTGATTCAATTGCGTAAACATATATACCCACGTGTGTATATATATACCCAAATATATATATATATATATTTAACTCACCAATTGTGCCAAATCCCACAAAGATATGAATTGACGTTAACCACGACGAATGCACCCCATATGATTCAACGATCATTTTCATTCTTCCTCTTCGTCTTCTTCCTCTCTCTTTCTCTTCCTCTATATTTCTTTATTCTCTTTTCTCTCCGTCTTTCTCTTTCTCTTCTTCTTATCTTCCCTTGGTGGCTAGGGTTGAGATAGTAGGGGTGAATGTATTGTTGGGAGAACTAGTATAGGGTTAACAAGACATAATCCCGTTTTTATTTTTACCCCTTCATAAAAATACATCATATGACCCTAAAATGCATTGCAAAGTACTAAAATGAGTTACCCATTGGGTACCCATGACCCAGGTACTTAATTCTTATGTTAAATACATTGTTTAGAATATTTACGGGCCCTGTAAACACTAATAAATTATAAACACATCAATTCTTTAAAATTTAAACTTACACAAATTTATTCCATCACTTAAGTTTATAAAAATATTCACATCGTAATTTGTACTAAAAAAATTAATACACATAGATATATAACCATAAACATAAATACCCATAGCTAATTTATCACATATAAAAATTCGGGTGGCCACATTAACATATAAAAATAAATATTTATATCTTGAAAATTACGGGGTGTTACATCTACCTTCCCATCCGGCCTTTCTTCCTCTTGTAAACCCACTTACAGCCAATGGGTTTAATTTTAGCAGGTGGATCTACAAGTTCCCAAACTTGATTAGAGCACATGGACTCCATCCCAACTTTCATAGCTAGTCTCCAGTATTCTGAATCTTGGTCATCAACTGCTTCCTCATAAGTGGTAGGATCAAAATCAGGTTTTTTGGGAACTAGTTCATAAGCTTCTCCCAAGAACATGAATTTTTCAGGTGCCCTGATAGTCCTCCTACTACGACGAGGCTCTTCTCTAGGAATCTGTGAGGATGTGGTAGTTTCAGTTTCAGTTTCTTGATTAGTTATGACTATTGGGGATTCTGAGGGCTTTTCTTGAACTTCTTCTAGAATTATCCTTCCTTTTGGGTTTTGTGGTTCATAATATAATCCTCTTCCAGGAAAACAACATTTATGCTTACAAACACTTTCTGTTCCCTAGGATTATAAAGGTACCATCCTTTTGTTCCCTTTGGATATCCCACAAAATAACATACTTCTGATCTTGATTCCAACTTCCCAGTATTGCCTTTTATCACATGGCTGGACAACCCCATATCCGAAAGTGCTGCAAAGAGGGCTTTCGTCCACTCCACAACTCTCGGGGTGTCTTGGGAACAGACTTAGTTGGAACATGATTTATATGTATTTTGCTGTTTCTAAAGCAAAACCCCAAAGAAATAATGGCAATTCAAAATAACTCATCATAGACCTAGTCATGTCTAAAAGTGTCCGGTTCCTTCGTTCTGCTACACCATTATGTTGAGACGTGACTGGTGTAGTCAACTGAGACAGAAATTCTGTGTTAGATGGTCAAAAAATTCATTAGATAGATACTCACCACCTGGATATGATCGAATGGCCTTGATACTTTCCCTAATTGCTTCTCCACTTTAGCCCTAAAATTCTTTAAACATTTCAAAAGAATCGGACTTGTTGTGAAGTAGGTAAATGTATCCATATCTAGAGAAGTCATCGGTAAATGTAATAAAGTACTCATATTGTAATACCTGTAATTTCTCTACGTGCAATAATACGAGTTTTATGAATTTCTATATCTGGTTTATTATTATATTATTATTTTATTTGTGTGACTGTATCAGTGTAATGTAATTACTAATTAGACTGTAATCACTGTACCGACTCGACCGTAATTAGAATTAACTTAGTCCCGTACCTGGACCCGGACATTAGAAATAATACCCGTCTGCACATAAACCGAGATCGACACGCATAACGAGGAACTTATGCACACAAACCAAGGATGTAGCATGAAACCCGAGGTGGGCCCACCATGGCCGGCCACATGGCAGCCCATGCACCACATGGCACCACCTCCCTTGCCACTTGTCCACCTCTAGGACACTTGTCCATGCATGTACACTCTAGCACATGCATGGTGACACATATCCCACCACCATCTCTATATAAACATGCCTATATTCATGCATTACACCCTTGGCCATTTACAATCTGCATATAGAGTTAGAGAGAGCTAGGAGATGAACTCTATGGAGAAATAAGAGATACATGGAGATGGAGAAGAAGAACTAGGAACAAGTCTCCACCATTGAGGTTGTGTTCAAGCTTCCTAAGCTCAAATCCAAAGCCCAAGCTCAATTTCAAGTTTATGTGAGTATTCTAACTCACTTTAGAACCTATATAGTATGTAGTAATGTTTAGCAAGAGTTTGATGTTGTAATTTGAGGTTCTATGCAACATGCAAGTCAAATTTTCAAATCTGGGAAGCAGAAACTTCCAGCAGACTGTTGTTTAGTAAAACAAACATTTAGAGCAGTTACAAAATGGGAATGAGGCTAGGTTTTTTTGTGGAGAAAGCTAACTCATTTATCGAAAAATAACGCTTCCATAGCTCAGTCTGAAAATCACTTCTTCATAGGTGAAATGTACATGCAACGAAGTACTTTAAATCTGAGAAACTGAAACTCTCAGCAGAACATAGTTTAGTAAAAGCAATGTTTTGTGCAGCTCAAAATCCGAATTAAGCTAGATTTTTTTGTGCAAAAGGCTAACTCATTTATCTACAAATACCTCTTCTATAGCCCGGTCTAAAAATGGCTCCTTAATAGGTAAAATGCACATGCAACGCAGTACTATAAATCTGGGATAGAGTAGTCCAAAAATACTGAGATGTCTAAGTAAAATAAATATTTTGAGTAGCTCAAAAATGTAATTGAAGCTAGATTTTTTTGTACATGAAGCTAATCTAATTATCTACAATGTTCTAGTTTTGAGTTTGATCTACAAATCAATTTATCATGCCCAAATAAATCATATCAATTCAGTCGATATAGTAAAATTAAGTTCTGGCAGATTGTATAACTACTTGTCTGATGTGTTTATTAATGATGCTTGCTTTCCGGTACCTATGTGGTTATGGATATCTTGTGCTATGGTAGTGCTATCGCGTATATGAGTATGTGAAGGGTTTCATCTATATGGTTATTGATATCAAATCCATGTTATAGATCCACGAGCTACACGCTAGGTTTCCGTTGTTATAAATATAGTGTGATGACCATAGAGAGTTCATACCCAAGCTATAAGTATGTTGTATGGCATGATTATTGCGTTAATAGTGATTGGATAGGTTTCCATTGTAAGTATATTACGACACAAAACAGGATGACGGATGTATAAACGTAACTTTGAAAGTATATTCGGAAGTCCTTTAATGAACTAAATTCCGAAATGAGTGACGAATGCGCGGTGGGGAAAACGTAAGGGTCGGTTGTGCTATGGTAGAAGCAGATTATGGTAAGGATAATTTTCGGATAGGTAATCTGGGCAACGGAGATCAGGATAGTAAGAAAAAGGGATGTGTTGTTGAGTTGTGAAGTGGTGATTCTTTGTGTAAAGACTCCTTTCGGTTCTTCGTGATGAAATGGATGTTCTTGTACTCCGTAACGCTTTCGGTTCTTCGTGACGAAACGGTGATTCTTTGAGTAAAGACTCCTTTCGGTTCTTTGTGACGAAATGGATGTTCTTGTACTCCGTAACGCTTTCGGTTCTTCGTGACGAAGCGGTGATTCTTTGAGTAAAGACTCCTTTCGGTTCTTTGTGACGAAATGGATGTTCTTGTACTCCGTAACGCTTTCGGTTCTTCGTGACGAAGCGGTGATTCTTTGAGTAAAGACTCCTTTCAGTTCTTCGTGACGAAATGGATGTTCTTGTACTCCGTAACGCTTTCGGTTCTTCGTGACGAAGCGATGATTCTTTGAGTAAAGACTCCTTTCGGTTCTTCGTGACGAAATGGATGTTCTTGTACTCCGTAACGCTTTCGGTTCTTCGTGACGAAGCGGTGATTCTTTGAGTAAAGACTCCTTTCGGTTCTTCGTGACGAAATGGATGTTCTTGTACTCCGTAACGCTTTTGGTTCTTCGTGACGAAGCGGTGATTCTTTGAGTAAAGACTCCTTTCGGTTCTTCGTGACGAAATGGATGTTCTGGTACTCCGTAACGCTTTCGGTTCTTCGTGACGAAGCGGTGATTCTTTGAGTAAAGACTCCTTTCGGTTCTTCGTGACAAAATGGATGTTCTTGTACTCCGTAACACTTTGGTTCTTTGTGACGAAGTGGTTGATGAAAGATGAAGTGGTTGATGAAAGATGAAGTGGTTAGCAAGAGACACTTTGGGTTTGTAAATGATGTCGGATGTTAGAAATGAATGGTAGTGGCATTAAGAATGTCTAGACAGGTCTCTTGAATTGTTTGTATTCCTATCGAATACGTAGTCGGGTACGCTACTAGTTATAATTCGACGATGAGAACGTAAAGATCCTAAAAGACATGTTGAAAGGCAGTAAATGTATTCCTATTGTGTTTTAATATATACGTTCCATTTGATTTAGCTTACTCACTCAGCTTTCATAAGCTGACGACGTTCATGTCGCTGGACATTCCCATGTCCAGCTTATCCAGGTAACGAGTACACGGGTTATGATGCTACGCAAGCGGAGAACGTGGATGAAGAGTACACCGAAGATGGCTATGGATATACTTGTTAGAGAAAAGACTAGTGGCTGTCTTTTGTAAATGTCTTTGGTGGAAAGATCTATCAGAAGACTTATTATAGCTTTTGTAAGGCCCTAGAGCCATAAGACTCTGATGTATCTACCATGATGTAATAGTTAACTAGTACTGTGGCCTTTCTTTGTAATATATCAATGTGAGCAGATGTTGATTTTATCCTTTTGGTTACGTTGTTTATTATTAGTATTTGGTCATGGACAATTCGGTAATGCAACCAGTCACGTGCCTCAGGGTCCAAGATGGAAATTTTAAATTTTTTCCTATTTTGGCTACGCCGGGGCGTGACAGGGATTTTTGGTATTAGAGCTTTAGGTTAAGACGTGTACACCCATTGTCCTACACACTTAAGTTATGAACTGTTAGACCTTTTTCCATCCATAAATACATAAACCTTATGGTAGCTTTGTGATTAGCATGGCTCCTTATTACATCCCGGATGGATATGGAGGATGGGGTTGATGAGGAGATTGACCCAGCAGTGGGTATTGACCTAGCAGAGGATGTTGACCCAACAGAGGGTGCTGGTGAGGGGGAAGCAATGATAGTCATGGAGGCTGGAGAGCTAGAGGTTGAGGATGACTTTGAGGATGACTCTAAGGATGCAGATATAGAGCCTTTGGATAAGGATGAAGATGAGATAGTTGATAAGTTTGACCCGTACATGGACTAGGTTCCACCTATGGAGATTCCAATCTTGGATGATGTTATACCATATAAGTCAGATATGAAGGACTTTTGGGATAGGACTCCCAGGATCTAGAGCTTTACTTGTATTAGGACTAGTAGCCCATCTTTTTGTGCATATAGTATGTACCCAGGCATATAACACAAACTAGTGGTAGCGTGTACGCCTTTCTATGTAAATATTTGAAGTTATCTATAAAGATTTGTTTCCTCTACTTGATGAAATGTATTGATGTGATATGTACTCATATTAGAATTGTTAACTATACCTTATATCGTTTATATATCTCGTAACCATAGTTAGGGCTGGAGGGTAACCAGTGGTTATTCAGTTAGGTTCATAACACACAAACAGATGACAAGTCAGCCACCTCAGCTTAGGAATGGACCAAGGGGAAGACCTCCGACCCGTTTCCAAGGAAACAAACACCCGTGGAATAGTGGTAAGAAACCAGGACACACCTTTCCCCGGAATAAGCATGCAAAACCAACTGCACCACAAGTACCAACCACTACTACCGGGAACAACAAGGATGGATGTTTCAATTGTGGGATCCCCGGACTACACAGCCCCCAGAACCAACAACCGAGCTAATGTTATATGCTACAACTGACGCAAAAGAGGACGCATGAGCATGGATTACAATGCACCAAGAGAAACTAACATGGGCCTACTACTCAAGGTCAAACTAGCAAAGGTCGACTAAATCCTATCATACCCGAGGCGGCCAGCTATGATGAAAAGGAACAGCAGAACTTGGAAGGTACACTCTCATTATATGCTAGTCGAGTTAAATTACTTTTTGATACAGGTGCTACGAATTCGTTTATTGCCTTTGAGATTGTACGACGATTGGGTTTAGTACCCTAAGCACTTGAGGTAGCCCTGAACGCGGTATCACCTTTGGGAGTGACCGTGAAGCTAGGAAAGGTGTGCAAGGACTGCACTTTGACATTGGAGGATAGGAACCTACATGCAGACTTAATTGTTCTGTCAATGAAGGAATTCGATGTAATCTTAGGATTTGACTGGCTTACTAAGTATCATGCAAAGTTAGATTGTGCTGGTAGGTCGATCACATTTTCAGTACCTGGAAGTACACCCTTCAGTTTTCAATGCAACCCCACTAGTGATGCCTTTCTTATAAGTCGTTTAGCCGCTATGGAAACTACAGGCTCAGATTTGATGATCGCTCAGATTCCGATAGTCCGAGAGTATGAGGATGTCTTTTAGGACGTTTCTGGATTACCACCAAAGCGCAAGATCAACTTTTGAATTGAGTTAGCACCCAAAACGACACCGATATCCAAGCCTCCTTATCGTATGGCCCCAATGGAAATGTTGGAGCTGAAGAAGCAAGCACAAGAATTAAAAGATCTTGGACTCACCAGACCGACCACGTCACCTTGGGGAGCCCCAGTACTATTTGTTAGAAAGAAGGATGGAAATCTCTTACTCTTTATCAACTACAGAGAATTGAATAAGGTCACCGTCAAGAATAAGTACACCTTCCCAGGATAGATGATTTATTTGATCAACTGCAAGAAGCAACAACCTATTCGAAGATTGATTTATTATTCGGATACCACCAGTTACTCGTTAGGCCTGAGGATATACCGAAGACGGCTTTCAGGACAAGATATGGGCATTATGAGTTTTAGTTATGCCTTTTGGATTAATTAATGCCCCGACTGTATTCATGGATTTGATGGATCGGGTGTTTAGACCTTACTTGGATAAATTCATCATCGTGTTTATCGACGACATCCTCATTTATTTGAAGAGTGAAGAAGAGCATGAGAAGCATGTACAGATTGTACTTCAGACACTTAGAGAGAATCACCTTTATGCCAAGTGTAGTAAGTGTGAGTTTTGGCTAAAGGAAGTTAAGGTCTTGGGGCATGTAGTTCCATAAAATGGGATTTCTGTGGACTCAACAAAAATAGACGCAGTTTCTGATTGGAATAGACTAACCAACACATCAACGTACGAAGTTTCCTCAGATTAGCTGGATACTACAGGAGATCCATGGAGGATTCTCAAAGGTTGCATCTCCTTTAACCGAACTAACGAAAAAGGACTCGGAGTTTGAGTGGAAGGGCAAGCACGAACGCACCTTTCAGGAACTAAAGGAGAGGTTGATCTCAGTGCCAGCGCTAGCTATACCCAAGAGTGGTGAACAATACACTATCTACAGTGACGCATCATATCAAGGATTAGGATGTGTACTTATGCAGAATGGTCAGGTGATCGCTTATGGATCCAGACAGTTAAAGCCACATGAGTTGGACTACCTAATGCACGATTTGGAATTGGCTGCAATTGTTTTTGCACTTAAGATTTAGAAGCACTGTCTCTATAGAGAGAAGTTTGACTTGTTTTCGGATCACAAAAGCTTGAAATACTTGTTCTCTCAAAAGGAACTAAACATAAGACAATGATGCTGGATGGAGCTACTTAACGACTACGACTTTAATTTGCAATACCACCCCAGTAAAGCAAATTTGGTCGAATATGCTCTGAGCAGGAAACCCCGAGGGTTTATCACCCCACTTTTAATCAAGGAATGGAAAGCCTTAGAAGTTTTAACAGAATTTCACATTCAGGCAGCAAGACCAGATAAGGGACGACCTTTTGGACGTCTTATGGTGCAACCAACCCTCATTCATCGAATACTCGAAGCTCAAAAGAAGGATGAAGGATTGAGAAAATGGTTTGAGAAGGCGAAAGCAAAGAATCCGACTAAGTGGAATATTGGAATAGACGAAGGATTCAAATGTAAGGAAAGGTTATGTGTAACTGACACGGATGGTTTGAGGAAAGACATTCTGGATGAAGCACATAAGTCAAGAATGACCATACACCTCGGCGAAACCAAGATGTAGAAAGACTTAAAAAAGGAACTTTTGGTGGAAAGGCATGAAGAGAGAGGTCGTAGAATATGTAGCCAAGTGCCCTACTTGTCAGCAAGTCAAGGAGAAACACCAATGACCTCTAGGATTACTACAACCGCTACCAATCCCAGAATGGAAATAGGAGCATATCACCATGGATTTTGTTGTGGGATTGTCGAGATCTCAGCAGAACCATGATGCTATTTGGGTATTTGTTGATCGACTGACCAAATAAGCCCATTTTACTACCTACAACATGACCTATTGTATCGAGAAGATGAGTCGAGTATACCAGCAACAGGTTGTGCGATTACATGGAGTACCGGTGTCAATCGTATCAGAATGTAATTCGAGATTCACTACTAGAATTTTGGGATAGTCTTCCGAAAGCAATGGGAACGTCTCTGACACTAAGTTCTGCATTTCATCCACAGACTGACGGATAAAAGGAAAGGATGAAAGCAGCGCAAAGCAGATACAAGAAGCTACGCGGACAAATGACGTCGAGATCTATAATTTAGAGTTGGAGATCATGTGCAATCGAAAGTTTCTCCGGCTCGAGGCATTGTAAGGTTTGGACAACAGAGGGGAAAGCTATCACCGCGCTACATCGGACTATTTGAAATTCTAGAGCACATAAGGAAAGTCGTCTATAGATTGGCGTTACCACCGAAGATGTCGGGAGTTCATAATATTTTCCATGTAAGTATGTTGAGGAAGTGCCTTCGCAACCTGGCACACGAGATTGATTTCAAAGATATTATAGTAAACAACAATGCTACACTCGTCGGAGGACCTATAAGAATTATGGATCACGGAATCGAGAAACTAAGGAACAAAGAGATTCCGCTGGTAAAGGTTTAGTGGAAGCATCATGATGAAGGAGAAGCTTCTTGGGAGCCGGAATCGGAGATGCGAGAGAAGTTTCCATCTCTGTATAGTACTAGCTCATTCTGATTTCGAGGACGAAATCCTGTAATAGGTGGTAGAAGATGTAATACCTGTAATTTCTCTACGTGCAATAATACGAGTTTTATGAATTTCTATATCTGGTTTATTATCATATTATTATTTTATTTGTGTGACTGTATCAGTGTAATGTAATTACTAATTAGACTGTAATCACTGTACCGACTCGACCGTAATTAGAATTAACTTAGTCCCGTACCTGGACCCGGACATCAGAAATAATACCCGTCTGCACGTAAACTGAGATCGACACGCATAACGAGGACCTTATGCACGCAAACCAAGGATGTAGCATGAAACCCGAGGTGGGCCCACCATGGCCGGCCACATGGCAGCCCATGCACCACATGGCACCACCTCCCTTGCCACTTGTCCACCTCTAGGACACTTGTCCATGCATGTACACTCTAGCACATGTATGGTGACACATATCCCACCACCATCTCTATATAAACATGCCTATATTCATGCATTACACCCTTGGCCATTTACAATCTGCATATAGAGTTAGAGAGAGCTAGGAGATGAACTCCATGGAGAAATAAGAGATACATGGAGATGGAGAAGAAGAACTAGGAAGAAGTCTCCACCATTGAGGTTGTGTTCAAGCTTCCTAAGCTCAAATCCAAAGCCCAAGCTCAATTTCAAGTTTATGTGAGTATTCTAACTCACTTTAGAACCTATATAATATGTAGTAATTTTTAGCAAGAGTTTGATGTTGTAATTTGAGGTTCTATGCAACATGCAAGTCAAATTTTCAAATCTGGGAAGCAGAAACTTCCAGCAGAATGTTGTTTAGTAAAACAAACATTTAGAGCAGTTAAAAAATGGGAATGAGGCTAGGTTTTTTTGTGGAGAACTCTAACTCATTTATCTACAAATAACTCTTCTATAGCTCAGTCTAAAAATCAATTCTTCATAGGTGAAATGTACATGCAACAAAGTACTTTAAATCTGAGAAACTGAAACTCTCAGCAGAACATAGTTTAGTAAAATGAATATTTTGTGCAGCTCAAAATCCGAATTAAGCTAGATGTTTTTGTGGAAAAGGCTAACTCATTTATCTACAAATAACTCTTCTATAGCCCAGTCTAAAAATGGCTCCTTAATAGGTAAAATGCACATGCAACGCAGTACTATAAATCTGGGACAGAGCAGTCCGAAAATACAGAGATGTCTTAGTAAAATAAATATTTTGAGTAGCTCAAAAATGTAATTGAAGCTAGATTTTTTTGTACATGAAGCTAATCTAATTATCTATAATGTTCTAGTTTTGAGTTTGATCTACAAATCAATTTATCATGCCCAAATAAATCATATCAATTCAGTCGATATAGTAAAATTAAGTTCTGGCAGATTGTATAACTACTTGTATGATGTGTTTATTAATGATGCTTGCTTTCCGGTACCTATGTGGTTATGGATATCTTGTGCTATGGTAGTGCTATCGCGTATATGAGTATGTTAAGGGTTTCATCTATATGGTTATTGATATCAAATCCATGTTATAGATCCACGAGCTACACGCTAGATTTCCGTTGTTATAAATATAGTGTGATGACCATAGAGAGTTCATACCCAAGCTATAAGTATGTTGTATGGCATGATTACTGCGTTAATAGTGATTGGATAGGTTTCCATTGTAAGTATATTACGACACAAAACAGGATGACAGATGTATAAACGTAACTTTGAAAGTATATTCGGAAGTCCTTTAATGAACTAAATTCCGAAATGAGTGACGAATGCGCGGTGGGGAAAACGTAAGGGTCGGTTGTACTATGTTAGAAGCAGATTATGGTAAGGATAATTGTTGGATAGGTAATCTGGGGCAGCGGAGATCAGGATAGTAAGAAAAAGGGATGTGTTGTTGAGTTGTGAAGTGGTGATTCTTTGTGTAAAGACTCCTTTCGGTTCTTCGTGACGAAATGGATGTTCTTGTACTCCGTAACGCTTTCGGTTCTTCGTGACGAAGCGGTGATTCTTTGAGTAAAGACTCCTTTCGGTTTTTCGTGATGAAATGGATGTTCTTGTACTCCGTAACGCTTTCGGTTCTTCGTGACGAAGCGGTGATTCTTTGAGTAAAGACTCCTTTCGGTTCTTCGTGACGAAATGGATGTTCTTGTACTCCGTAACGCTTTCGCTTCTTCGTGACGAAGCGGTGATTCTTTGAGTAAAGACTCCTTTCGGTTCTTCGTGACGAAATGGATATTCTTGTACTCTGTAACACTTTCGGTTTTTCGTGACGAAGCGGTGATTCTTTGAGTAAAGACTCCTTTCGGTTCTTCGTGACGAAATGGATGTTCTTGTACTCCGTAACACTTTTGGTTCTTCGTGACGAAGCGGTGATTCTTTGAGTAAAGACTCCTTTCGGTTCTTCGTGACGAAATGGATGTTCTGGTACTCCGTAACGCTTTCGGTTCTTCGTGACGAAGCGGTGATTCTTTGAGTAAAGACTCCTTTCGGTTCTTCGTGACGAAATGGATGTTCTTGTACTCCGTAACACTTCGGTTCTTTGTGACGAAGTGGTTGATGAAAGATGAAGTGGTTGATGAAAGATAGTTTGGTTAGGAAGAGACACTTTGGGTTTGTAAATGATGTCGGATGTTAGAAATGAATGGTAGTGGCATTAAGAATGTCTAGACAGGTCTCTTGAATTGTTTGTATTCCTATCGAATACGTAGTCAGGTACGCTACTAGTTATAATTCGACGATGAGAACGTAAAGATCCTAAAAGACATGTTGAAAGGCAGTAAATGTATTCCTATTGTGTTTTACTATATACGTTCCATTTGATTTAGCTTACTCACTCAGCTTTCATAAGCTGACGACGTTCATGTCGCTGGACATTCCCATGTCCAGCTTATCCAGGTAACGAGTACACGGGTTATGATGCTACGCAAGCGGAGAACGTGGATGAAGAGTACACCGAAGATGGCTATGGATATACTTGTTAGAGAAAAGACCAGTGGCTGTCTTTTGTAAATGTCTTTGGTGGAAAGATCTATCAGAAGACTTATTATAGCTTTTGTAAGGCCCTAGAGCCATAAGACTCTGATGTATCTACCATGATGTAATAGTTAACTAGTACTGTGGCCTTTCTTTGTAATATATCAATGTGAGCAAATGTTGGTTTTATCCTTTTGGTTACGTTGTTTATTATTAGTATTTGGTCATGGACAATTCGGTAATGCAACCAGTCACGTGCCTCAGGGTCCAAGATGGAAATTTTAAATTTTTCCCTATTTTGGCTACGCCGGGGCGTGACACATATCCACCTCTAGCTCTAATGTTTATTGGACCACATACATCGGTATATATTAAATCCAATAAGACTTTGGCCCGATTGCCTTTTGAAGAAAAAGGCCTCTTTGTCATTTTACCTTCAAAACAAGATTCTCAGACGAGTATAGATTCTATAACCAAGGAAGCTAAAATACCTTCCGTCACTAGCCAATTAATCTTGTTCAGCTTAATATGACCTAGCCTCATGTGCCAAAGTCTTGTTGGATTATGTGAAGGTTCCTTTCTTTTAGTTGGCGTGTTTGCCACTAAGTTATTCAATTCCATATCAGAAACTTTATAAGATATAGGTGTCACTAAAATATAAACCATTTGATAAATTACCTGAACAAATAAAAGAGAACTATTCTTTTTAACCACAACTCTAGAACCAAAACTAACTAAATAACCTTTACTCGCAAGTAGTAAAACTAAAATAAGATTTCTCCTTATAGTAGGCACATACAAAACGTCTGATAATACCAAAGCTTTATTATTAGGAAATACTAAAACTACGACTCCAACTATAATAGCTGAAACTGTTGCACTAGATCCCAAGGTAAGTTAATTTTCCCATCACTGCACCGGCTGGTCTGCTTGAACCCCTGCAACTAATTACAGAGCGATTAGTGGCTCTCGAATCAATGCACTAAGTAGTTGAAGTATACGTTAAATAACTTACATCAATTACAAGTGATTCGACCATACCTTGGTCTTCTTCGTAGCCAAGTATGCAGGACAATTTCTCTTCCAGTGCCCTAGTTCCCCGCAATTAAAACATTTTCCTTTGGGTTGCTTGGCACCTACCTTTCCTTTTCCCTTTCCATTTCCCTTCTTGATTCCGCCAGTGGGACCCAATGTACCTTTATGAGCCTTTTTTCCTTGCTTCTTCTTCCTCCAGCTTTTGCCTTTAGGCTTAAGCTTAGAAGAGGTAGCCATCTCAATATTGAGAACTGAAAACTTTCCCTTGACAATCCCCTCCGTTGCCGTTAAAGAGTTCATCAATTCACTCAATGAATAATCAGCCTTGTTTAAATGATAGTTCAGTTTGAACTAAGTGAAAGACAATGGCAACGAATTCAGGACAATGTCAACCTGAGTCTCAAAGTCGATATCGGCATCTAGAACTTCCAGTACATTAAAATAACCAATTATTTTTAACATGTGTTCTCGTACTGGTGTTCCTTCTGATATCTTAGTATTTAAGATCGTCAGTATAGTACTTTGCCTAGCTGTGCGACCTTGGAAACCAAACATCTCGTTAAGGTTGAAGATCATATCTTCAGTTATGGCAACTGACTAATGTTGATGCTGCAACACATTTGACAGAGATGCCAAAATGTAGCAGTAGACCATGTCATTAGCCTTTTACCAACAAGCATAATCATCATCAACCCCAGCAGAAGCATCGGGAGCAGGAGAGGCAGGGCAAGGTGCGGTGAGAACATATTTATACCCCTCAGTAGTCAAAACTATATCTAAGTTTCTTTTCCCTTCCACATAATTAGGTCCAGTTAACTTGTTTTGGTTGAGAATAGTGGCAAGTGGGTTGAATCAAGACATTGTGATAACTGAAATTAAATAACAGACACGTATAAAAAAATGAACATCATGATATTTGACAATAATATATCGTATACAAAATATAGTGTCGTCAGAATATCAATTTATAAAATAATGCCTCCGAGGGGTGGTCATTACTTTATAAACTGATTGGGAAGCCCATCACAATCAACTACTATGTAACTCTTACAAATTGATTTGTGACTCCTAACACTTCAATCTCCAATGACTTCATTAAAACTTCGAGGGGAGTCTGTTAATGAAACATTAGTCTAGTGTTTTACCATCAATTAGAATCAGCGATATCCGTTTCAAGTAGTGCTTCCGAGGGGATGTCACCCTCTAATACGCCTCATTGATTCTATCCTCTAGGAAGTTCATATCTAGTAACCAACAAATAGAACACTGTCTGAAGGATGATCACAGATGAATCTATGACTCGCGATATCCTATTCATTTTACAATGAACTATGGATGGAAGACTGTGAGGTTACATGAATTATAATCCTCTCTCCCACTAGATTATTTATAATAGAGGATTTTTATGTGATCCATACTTACACATTTAAATTTTAAATATCTTATATTCAGTAATACATTAAAATTTAAATTCCTTTTAAAATAAACAATTTATTTAAAGAAAAAGTTTTAAGTGAAGTATGGGTCCATATTTGATGTCCAACATATTTATATCAAGCATATAAAATGATGAGCATTAAATAAAGAGCAAGCATAAATAAAAATGAATGTAATTAAAAGCCCTTCTCTCTCATGACTATATTCATGAACTCTTCATGCCTCATCTTCATGAACTCTTTCATGATTGCTCCATCTTTCTTGATTGTAAAGTAGTTTACATTCATTCCTATACCTCTTGCCAAGTGTACAATATTCAAAGAAAAAGTAAATTGCAAAATGGCCTTGGGAAACCATTACAGAATACCCTTTACAATTGCCATAAAACCATAATTAAAATTAATTAAATACTAATTGTGTCATGAGAGATTAGGGTTTTATGAACTGCAAGAAAGAGGCTAGCACATACATTCACAATATACATGTATTGCATCCACACAATTTGAATCACATTCATAATTAAAGACTAACATATTAATTTATGGACTTCCAAAATAATCCAAATCCAATTTGGACTAATAAGCATGATTAGGTCAACATGATTATGCACTTGCTTCTAAACCAATAAAATTAATCCCATCTTCCTTCCAAATAAAAACTTCCATAAAAAATAAGGCAAGGATTTAAATTTAATCAAACTTACTTTGAATAAAATTATTCCTTTTAAATATTCAAAGAATATTTATGTACATATAATTTTATTAGGTCTAAAATAAAATAACCTTTGATAAAATATATATGTATATATACACATATGTATATACTTTTTTTTTTAAATTAAAAAATTAAAACATCTGATCTCATATATTTAAAACTGCAGGGCATGACCGGTCATGCTAGTTTTATAGGACTGGTCATGGCCGCGACCGGTCATGCCCATGTTTCGAGACTGGTCATGGTCGTGACCGGTCCTACCTATGTTTCGCGCATGGTCACGGTCACTTTCTACAGAAATCTACATGCAGCAGTCTCTGTGCAGCCACCATGGGATGATCCATTTACAAGGTTTAAAACCCTAATAATCTCTGTCCTCTTTACATGCAACTATTGCAACCCAAGGACCACTAAGGCTGAAACCTTAATGGGTTATGTTTCTTACGCTTACAACTTTTGCAAGCTAACAAACACCATAACCGAAACTCTTTGAAGATTTTTTTTAAGATTATAAAACAATCAGTGGGTATCAAAAATTTTGAGATCAAAATAATGTTTTAGAAAGAAAATAATATTATGATCAATTCATCATACAATAAAATATGTATGTAATAACCATGTATCAAAACATACATGTAATGGAGATTATAAGGCCAAAACTCTTAGGGTTCAAAAACCCTAATGGCCAAAACACATAGGGTTCTTGAAAAGCCATATAGCCGAAACTACTAGGGTTCAAAAACCCTTATGGTCAAAACTCCTTATGTCCATAACCATGTCAATAAACCACTTTGGATATCCATAAAACAAACATACGCAAGGAATAAGCAAGGCTCTGATACCAATTATTGGAAACGATTTCCAAACGCAATGGAAAAATTGGTTTTAACACTTATTTTAAAATAGATCTTGAGACTGATTCGATTACGTATGATTGAAACAGAAGTAAAAGAAAACTTCACCTATGGAGATTATCTGAATCTAAACGAGAACACTTCTTGACCTTCTCTCCTATTAGTCTTCACCTCTATGGCTTCTAGATGCTGTCTTGGATGCTAGGGTTTGAGTGGGCAACCCTAAAGGAGAAGATGAATGTAGAGATATGAGATAGAGATTTCGGCTAGGGCTCCGATGACCATAAAGTGGCCAGCCCCCTCTTTATATCACATAGATATAGAGTTTGTTACAACTCTATCTCTACCCTAGTATCCTTATCCCTGCAACCAAACACATGTTAAGCTAGAGATGGGACTTTTAGGGTCTAATAACCCGACTAAATTAAAACTGATTTCCATCTAACTTAACTCTTAAGCTAAGGAAATAATTCTAATTAATTATTATCAATACCATTATATGATAATAATTGAACTCCAGATTTAATAGACAAAATTAACTGAAGATAAAACCTAGACTTGTAAAATAAAATATAGTGATGTGCCTCTACCAAACGTATTTGTAATTATTTCCGAGATTAGTGTATCAACTATACTGTCAACCTAGAGTTAATTACTTTTTATTATCCATGAGCCCCAGTCACTTCTCATAAATTACTGAATGTGTCAACAACGACTTGCTGAAAAGTCTACAATTCTTAGTAATTAACCCAGCGACATTCACGGGAATACTTACTCTTTACTGAGGGTAGATTCCATCTTGACAACCAGTGTTCACAGTACTATTGACTTAACTACCTAAGATATCCAGGTATTGATATGTGAAAACCTCAATGATTGATAAGTCAAAGAAATCAAGTCAATAGCTTGTTTTGACAGTCATCTCAGGATTGAGGTGTAGCACCCTAAATTTCTAGAAATTCCACGTAGGAATAATAAGATTAGTGATGTCACCGCGGTACGATTACAGAAGGTCCATTAGGATGACCTCAATTAGAAATCTTCATAAGAAACTTTAGTAATCGTCTTAATGATGACATCATTTTCTAACCTAGAACCTATTAGAATGGTCGTAACCTCGGCGTTTTAGATTTCATTTAGGATTCGTAGACGGGCTTGCACTTAGGCTATAACACAACCCTGTACTTTCAGAGTATAGTGTTCACTTTCACATTGTGCATGTACATTAGGACATTGGCACACAGTCATAGGTATCAACTCAAGAGTAGGACCCACATCACCCATTTATGGTCATGTGGACCCCACCAATAATCTACCCTTAGACATACACACACGAATACTACAAGTATATGTACATCTATTTGTGAACACACAAATGTTTGGACACTTATGCTCCCTACCCACATCTCCCTCTATAAATAGACACCCTTGAACTCTCATACACTCTCTTTTTTCAGCCCACCCACAAGCTATCCAAACAACTTGTATAGAGAGAGAGAGAGGCTGAGAGCTTTTGGTGAGAGAAACCCCCCTTACACACTCATATATTGTCAACACCACACATACCCACATTCTTAATTCAAACACTACACACATATATCCCTCACTGACATTCCCCCTCTCTGCCTTATACTCCCTCTCACACACTCACACGCATGTAGAGAACCAGAGGAGAAGGAGTAGCAGAACAATGAAGAAGAATGAGAGAAAGAAAGTTGATCAGAGGAGTTAGAGACAAATTGAAGCTCACTGAGGTAAACCCAACCCCCTTTGTTATTTTTAGACCTCTGCATGTCACTTAAAAGGCCATAGGATCACATGCACAGTCCGAAATAGAGCCTTAAGATCTGGACTAGCTCCGACCACCATTAAAGCTTCACTCTTGAAGCTCGATTTTTGCAACCATCACCAAAACACCTCTAAGTTGTTCCAATCTGACTCTAATGAACCCAGATAGATACTCTATGAGTAGTTTTTGAAGAGAAGTTCATTTGGTAGGTCATGCAGAGCATTATTCTTTTTCTTGGTTGAAACAATAACCCACTGGTCTGAGTACTAAATGAATAAACTGATCTCCCATATCCTAGTATGTTATAGAGGATCCTAAACCGGTCACAGTGCATTTGGTCTCGTGCATTTTGGGTTAGAAATGAAGGAGTTATGAGAGATAAAAGATTTTTCGGTGGGTCAGGTCACCGGCGGCGAAGAGCTCACCGGAGATGAAATTAGGAGAATGGGTTATAACACCCGAGTTTTAGACCGAGTCGGGTTTAGGTTAGGATTGGTTTGTTTTGTGTGTAGAAATGGGTGGTTAGCGGATTAGGATCGAGTTTAAAAACCTGTGGGTCCTTTTAAGTCAGATGACATCATTTTGAGTCTAGGTAGGTTTTTGGGTTTTGGTTTCGGTTATATTGAGTCTACAGTTAGTTTTGGGTTTGAATTAGGGTTAACTCGATGGGCTGTTCCATTTGGGTTCCTTTGTTCCTTTATATGGGTAGTCTATTTAGGAATGGATTGGGTCAGGCCTGACCGTTGGGTCACGCGGTTGGGTCCTTCTATGAGTGCATATGGGTCACCCATTTAATATAGGTCAGTTCAGGTTGACCCGTCGGGTCTGAGATTATTATTATTATTATTATTATTATTGTTATTATTATTAATTAGTAAATAGTTTTAAATGGTTTTACTAATTATAAATGGTTCATAATTAGACTATTAGTGTTTTATATTATAGAATATTATCATATAATATTCTTAATACTCTGTATGTTATTAATATATTATTATATTATATATTTATTATTTATATGATTAATATAAATAATAAATATTAGTTTTTAAGGGTATTTAAATAGTTAATTAATACCTATGTATGTTTATAAAAACTAGAAAATTTGGGTAATGACAGTAAGAGTATTTTATACTGTAATATAATTTATAAACGTATAGTATTATAGTTTAGTATTTTTTTTTTAATAATTAATAAGGAGTTGTTTTACTAGTATATTAATTATTGAAAATACCAAACGAGCTCTGAAAATTATGGGATAAATATTGAGAGTGTATTTTGATGTCTAGTATTTAATAAAAATACTTCCAAGTCCTATCTCTTATGTTTGGTTATACTTATGTATTTAAGGACCAATACAGTCATTTTTATATAATATATTACCTTCAATAATTCATATTAATTTGAGGACTCCCATAATTACGCGGTCAGTTCGCAGAGTCTTAGAATAATGTCTAGAATATTCCCTTGAAGTTTGGTGACCTTTTGGTAAGGTCAAAAAATACAGCTTGTCCTTAGGGCCCACATTGGTATAGAAAACCCATTATTTTATGTGACGGACTCCGATTGAGTCTGGTCAATGGCGTTGGACTTAGAATGACATGTACAACACTACCTTGAGGTCTATACTCTCATTTGGTAAATTTACCATTATGCCCCCACTTTAGGAGTTCACGTTTAACCATAATTCCATCATATGATTTATAGGGAATCCCGTTCCGATCATCATTTGAGGACAAGTAAGAGTTGGTATATCGAGGTGAGCATTTATAACCTCACTCCTTATATGCATAGGGGCTGCTAGAGTAATTTGTACATATAGATATATGGTATTCATTGTATTAATCCCATGCTATACTACTATGAATGTTTATAAAGCTCTATTGCTATGTATTGCTATCATTAGCTGTAATTGAATTTAACACCATGTATACGAACATATCAAGGGTTTATCTATATGTTTTGTTGGTAGCAATCCATGCTAAGAGATATATGACTTATGTTAGTGTTGTTTCTGATGATAAGCTCCTAGATGAATGTAATAAGATGAATGCGAATAAAGAGTGATAAAGCATGCCATGTTAATGATGAAATCGAATAAAGAATGTTCAGAACGATAATACATGCCATGACTGATAAATTTAACGTGTAGAGGATTGGGAATACGAGCATTCATGATACGGTGTTAGCATGCATTGCATAATCTGGATTCTATGGAAAGTGTTGAATGGTGTAAGACCCATTGAGGCAACCAGATCCGTAGTGATCAACGGCTGATGAGCCAGGGTTTTGTTATTGTTGGGCTTTATTTGTCCCAATGGTGTTGAATGTGACAGTCTTCAAACTAGGCGGGATGCGCTGGAAGTCTTCAGACTTGGCTGGATAAGCTAGAAGTCTTCAAACTTGGCGGGATATGCTAGAAGTCTTCGGACTTGGCTGGATAAGCTGGAAATCTTCGGACTTGGCAGGATATGGTAGAAGTCTTTGGACTTGAGTTTAACACTTCGATTCTTCGTGACGAAGTGATAGTTGTGAAAGTTGTGTATCCTTTCGATTCTTTTCGACGAAACGGATACGGTCTTCGTGACAAAGTGAAGGTTGCTATTATGCCAGAATTGATCAGAGATGTTGTTCGAGATGGGATATTATTATTTGGATTTCTTATTATATTCTAGAAGATATGAGATGATCTGGGAAGTCACCCCGACGGGAGGTCAAATGCATTGAGCACGCATTGGCATGCATGAGCATGATGAAAAGATAAGACGAGTGTTAATCTCGTAACAAGAACGTTAAGGGCTGATTATGAGTTGTTGATTATGACTTATTTATGAGATCATGTTTCTGGTTATGAGTCATTGATTATGAGTTGTTTTATGAGACCACATTTCAAGTTATTTTAAAGATGATAGGTGTAAATGATCAGTTTATTGAGTTGTTATTACCTCTATTATGCCCGTGGAAGGAACGTCTTTTGATAAGAGACTCTGTGCATCTTAAGATGCTGAACATTAATGCGAGAGTGAGTGGTTGTTATGTATATTGATGTTTTGTTGTGAATACTTACTCAGCTTGTATCAAAGCTGATGGTATTATGTCCTGGACAATCCAATGTCTTGGACAATCCAATGTTTAGATGTTTTACAGGTATAGTAGATAAGCGCAGGATAAGGTGCTAAGGCGTAAAGGAACAGTAAAGCCAGGTAGAAGACCAGAGATACCTATCGAGCAGTTGTAATATTACATTTAGAATCTTTAAATCCTTATGTATATTGTTTTAGACAAGTTAAGGCCAAGAAGACCAGGCATGTGTAATATTTCTATTATGACTTGATGTTGAGATAAGTTCTAGTTTGGATTGATTCTTGGTAAGTGTATTATGATATGGTTATGTGTATGTTTAGCATTTTCCCTTAATGATAATATATGTGCGGAGTTAGAAGGACAGACCTGTAATTCAACTGTCACGTATCCACAGGTCCAAAAGTGGAAATTTCAAAAATTTTCCTATTTTGCTATGTCGGGGTGTGATAGGATTTTTTGAAGACCAGAGATAGCTATCGAAAAGTTTCAATATTACGTTTAGAATCTTGTAATCCTTATATATATTGTTTTAGACAAGTTGAGGCCAAGAAGACCAGGCATGTGCAATATTTCTATTATGACTTGATGTTGAGATAAGTTCCACTTTGGATTGATTCTTTGTAATTGTATATGTTGTGGTTATGTGTATGTTTAGCATTTTTCCTTAATGAGAATATCTGTGCGGAGTTAGAAGGATAGATCGGTAATTCAACTGTCACGTATCCACGGGTCCAAAAGTGGAAATTTCAAAATTTTCCATATTTTGCTACGTCGGGGTGTGACATAAGAACATATGTCATATACAAGTTTGAGTGCCTATTAACCTATGACAGTTAATCTTTAATAGGTTTAACTCAATGTCCATCAATGCATTTAATGCACTAACACATTAACTTAGAGTCACTACTCCAATGAATGAAATTCATCACTCTATCATATAGAAGTTAATGTGCTATAGTGTAAACCTGATAAGCTACCATACTTTATCATTGACTGTGACAATTTGAAATAACTACCGAATATAGTTTATATCTCCCATGTGTTAATCTCATTAACACAAATGAATTTGACAATGTTGTTTATGGATAAACACGCCAAACCATTCAACTCATGAATAGCACATATCCAAATATGTAAAGATGCTCATAAAAAATACGAATCAAACATATCCAATTTCAATTATTAACTGGTTTGAGGGCTTAACCTCAACACTTTGATCGTCATCTAGATAGTCTAGGTCTCAGATGTAGTCCTGAATGGTTATGATTGCAAGTGAGAGTTTGTTAGGTTTGTGCCCTCAAACCATTAATTTATGTATGAAACATTGACATTTTAATATATGGATATCGGCTTCACATTTTATTATGTATGTTTCTTTCATGAGATGATTGTGAATCCTTAAGTATCATAGTAAGTAATTCGTGTATGTATGAGATGCATACAAGTGAGATACGAATTGTTATTCATTGATACTTAGAATTTGTCATAGTGGATGATGAGACTAGATATCTCATCAGGTATACACTGGCATGATTGACTACCATTGGATGGAGTGATTAATCTCAATCACTAGAGTGTAACTATTAGTTAATATGCTAATGCTTATAGTGTATTGACGGGCCTAAGTTTTCCTATTTAAACTTAAAACTGTCAACAGTCGATAGGAACTCATAACTTGTATAAGGTACGTGTTCTCAATCTTGAGACAATTATGAACATAGACTATGGATATGACTACTTTAACTTACCAATCAATGAGGTCTATAAAAGATCAACACTTGGGTATCTTGGGTATGTCATGTTCATAGGGTTGTGAACATATATTGTCAAGATAGAATCTACCCTCTGATAAAGAGTAAGCATTCCCTTGAGAATTTCACCGAGTTGATTACTAAGAATTGCAGTTTTGTTGATAAGTAGTTATCAACATGTTTAGTAATCATACGAGGTGAATGGGACTCAAAGAATGGAAGATGTAATCATTATTCAGGTTGACAATAACAATTATCTGACTACCAGATTATGATTATCAATGCTGACAATAGAGGGACATTGGTGCACTATACAAGTCTAGATTTCGCTTCAGATTTGTTCTTTTGCGTTGGAGTGCAGTTATCATTTTATAGTGGATTAAACATTTTGCTGATCAAAGAATTTGGTCATGGAAATTAACAACTGGTCTGAGCCAACAATAAAGAACCTAGGAGGTCCCACTCTTAGCTCCGCTAGGATGCTTGCAAAGGCACATGAGGCTGCTGTCAAGATAGGTTCAATCGATCAAAAATGTTTTGATCAATTGAAGTCTAGACAGGTTCGATCGATCGAAAGCTCTTCAATTGATTGAAGGTTTGATCGATCAAAGTCACTTTGATCGGTTGAAAATAAGGTCGGTTCTGGGAATCTACAAATAGGGTAGCTGCATCCCGAAATCTGAGTTCATCATTTTTAACATCCCTAAGCTGCAAAAACTCTTTTAGGGTTCCCAAACTTTCTCTAGCCTCACTATTAGGTTTCCCACCAACCCTAGTCTCTCCGGAAGCATCCATATGAGTCATAAGAGTGAAGAACGTCTAGTAGAGGCTGCTGGAAGTCAAAGATTTCATAATTATGTTCAAGACTTAAAGGTATAATTCTTGTCCCCTCTCTAGTTCGCATCTATAGAGTTAATCAGTAGTAGATCAGGGCTACCAATTAGTTTTATAAACTAAATTTTCCACTGTGTATGATTTAAAGTTTTTCAAAACCAAAACCCTTGGGGCTCTAGGGCTCAGACTCTCTCAAGCACTCGGGGTTGCTTTCTATGGAAAGTTTCTCCAAGGTCTCAACACATACAAGCACACAACCAAATCATAGAATAGACAAGAATCGTAAAGAGAACAAAAAGGATGATCTTATTATATATAGTAGAGAGTATTACTAAGAAGAATACAGAAATTCGGGATAATAGCTATGAAAATACAAATGCTACATACATAATCCACCACATATCAAAAGATTTTTTCCTCAAAATCTTAAGCAGTAGTCCTACAAAGAAAGAAATTCATCTTGCAAGACACACTCTAAGATGCTCAAGTTCTCATTTTTCATAAACAATTACATCAGTGAAGCAGTACTTCCCACCTTCATATGCTTATTATGCTTAAACCTTTTTGTGAAGATAAAAGCTCCCAATTATATTGCCTTGACTTCAATGTACCTCATCCCATAACCATTTTACTGATTTAGTTGAATCAATTGATTGGAATGGAGTTATCATGTGGGAGTGGTTGTGTGATATAAAAAAAACAAAGGAAGTGAGTGTAGAGAAGGAGCTAAAAAAGGAAATGATAAGGATACAATAAAGCAGGAAAAGAAAGAAGATGACGAGTTAGAGATTCGAAAAAGTAAAGTTGACGTTAGATTTGGCCAATCACATGCTAAGACATGCATCTTTCCTCCATCATTTCTATCTGCTACACAAAAACCAAACAACTCCAAGTCTTAATAATTCTTGACAATTTAGTTTCAACATCTAGGTATGAATTGAGTTATCTACAGTAGTTCGCTCCTCTAGTAGGTGGTATCTTACATGATACTTTGCACTCCACAATATCCATTTTCCAAGAGTCATATATGAAAGCATTCGTTTATCTTTTAAATTTACTCATTTTTAAGCTTTCATATGTTGAGTGAACATTCCTATGCTAGTTTCTAAGAGATTATCTTATGAGTTTAAATCGTGTAAGAATTGAGTCAAAGCTACGTATCCTTTAACATGTTGGTTTATGTAACTCTAAATAAGGTTTTACGTGTAACTGTTAACTCCACACACGCACACACATACATATACACACATAAGGATGCATGAATTTGATGTATGTATTATGATTACCTTGGTAGCATATAAAGAGTGTTGACATTCTTCATGGTTTATATATCCTTGTCGGGCATAGTTTTTAGTTCACAAAGAGATTGTAATTTTTGAAGTTTTTCTTATTTATCTTTACCTAAATAGAATTTTGTGGGCATATTCACTACAAACCCTCTCGAGACACCACTCATCCCCTAGGGGAACCTAGGGGTTTAACGGCTTATTGCACCGCTAAATGAAACCTCAATTCCTGTGAAAGAGAGTTTGTTCTTTTCTTTTCTTTTCTTTTGATTTAGTTTTGTTTTCATTTAGTCATTGTAGTATAACTTTAGTTTTGATTTCTCTTTATTGCTAGGGTCTAGCAATCTGCTAGTTGGGGGTTGTGACAATTGGGGGGGTTTTTGTAAAATACCACTATGCTAAAGCACATAAATGTAAACGTAAACATTTAAGTCCTCAAATCTCTAATTTATCTACAGTTGTATTGTAATGATTGAATATACACAATGATATGATTTTTGTGATGTTTATGTTGTGTTAGACTTTATATTTTGCAAATATTCTATAATGTTGTGAGCAAAAATCAATTACAGGAAAAGGGTAAAGCCATTTAGAAATATAAAAGACATTTCAAGTTGAAGGACCCCATCCAATCAATTGGACGGGATCCAATCAATTGAGAAGGCCGGATGCAATCGATTATGTCTGTTTTAAGTCATTGAGAAAGCTAAATAGAAGTTCAGACGATTGACAAGTGTTCAATTGATTGAACAGGACTTTTATCAAAAAAAATGTGCAGGTTGCACTGCACAACAGGATCTTTTGGTCAACCCTAGCCTAGAGATATCTATATATATGAGATGTATATACGTACAGTGGTGCACCCTACCTGGTTTCACAGTTTTCAAAAGAGTTTAGAGAGAAAAAGAGAGTTTATAATTATTTTTGTAGGGTTTTTGCTTGGTTGTTTGCAAGTTACATTGGTTTTCTAAGAAGTTAATTAGACAGCTTTCTTCTGCAAGGTTTCTTTTACTGTTCTTAACATTCTGCAGGTTATATTCATAATACAATTTATCTTTTATCATGGAATATTGCAACTAGTTTAGTTTCTCATAAAAATCCTTAGTTTTTAGTTTTTACTCCCTCCGTCCCTTAAAAATAGTCTACTCTTGGGAACTCAACTTTTTAAGGGGACAAAAAGAATCTACACCTACTTTCCACAATTGCCCCTAATCATTACAACTTTTTTTAGTTTTGTTATGGTGTAGATTTAAGGAAGTGTAGTTTTGGAAAGTAAGTAAAAATTGTATACCAATTTAAGCAAGTGGACAACAAGTTTGGGACATCACAAAAAGGAAATGAGGACTACTTTTTTGGGACAGAGGGAGTAATATCTTTGAATGCTTAAATATTGGTCAAACATATCCTTAATCATAAGAATAAGTAAAAACATCTTTTCCTTAACTTTTACCATGCTTGAGTAGAGTAGAAGTTGGGAGATCATGATGAAACGTTGATCTTCCAGCCTTTGCAAAAAACTCCCAATCAATCAATTAGACCCAGTTCAATCGATTGTAATGGAGTCCAAGCCAATTGATTGGACTCAGTTCAATCAATTTGGAGATGTCCCCATCTAATCGATTGTGTCTATGCAAACGATTGGGAGGGAAATTCTTGAGATGATTCCTTTAAGCATTCTAGGACCTTCTATTTTCAAATTTTGTCCATGAATTAATCTAGTAAGTTCAGTTTGTCAAACAAATTTTAGAACTTAAGCCTTAAGGCTATTTTTCTCAATGAGTCTTGCAAAACACTTTGTATACTAACTATTGGGAGTGCGAATCTCAGCCATTGATTTAAATTGCTAAACTATGTTTTAATATTAACTATTGATGATCTAGTTACACATTAGTCATGTTAATAACAACATGGTTAATGTAAAGGCTATTGATTCTTATATCTTTATAAAATATGGAATACTAAAGAGGGATTAACTCCATAGTTCATTAATGAGTATGTATGGTAGAGGTTTGGTCAACGTGGATTTGTGTGATCCCAACGCTTTCCTTAATTAAGTTACAACTATTTTCAATAGTTAGTAATTCATAGAACTTTGCGTTCTACAATTCCCTAAGTTATTTAATTTTTATTTCTTTTATTGAGTTAATCTACTTAGTTTCCCTGTGGGTTCAACCTGGACTTATTCAGTATTACTTGCACGATCATTTACACTTGATCGTAGCAAACAAGAGCACAAACTTTTTAAGTCATGTCAATTGTTGAAAGTGATATTGAAAAATTCAGACAAGGACAACAAGTTAAGCGAGTGAGTGAAGACAAGGAGAAGGGACAAGGTTTCTTCAAGAAGGCATTTTCACAGGGTTCGGGTTTCGGTTTGAAAAGTCAAGGGAGAAGTACCTTTTTTGGGGAGAATCATCCATTGTGTTTGACATACCACCGGTGACGCGTGAGAGTTTGCCACTTAACATTGGTGTGCAATATTTGCAAGAAGCTGGGATATGTTGCTAGATAGTGTCCACATGTTAGGGCCCATAGTACGGGAGGTTCTAATCTAGATATGAGGAGAAGGTGCTACACTTGAGGTGAGCTAGGACATTACTCTAATGATTGTCTAACAAAGAAATAGCAAGGGCAAGGATATGGCTACAACCGAGGTAAGGTCTGGAATAAATGTGGATAAAGGAAAAAGGGTCAAACCAAGGGAATGGAGATTCTTTCAATTGGCACCAGGAGATGTTTTAACCACCGACTCTATTGTATCAGGTATATTACCTATCTATTCACATCTAACTCATGTTCTAATAGATTCAGGGTCAACATATTTGTTTGTTGTACATGGATTTGTCAAACATTTAGATAGCATTGTGGACACGCGAAATCGGACCACTTCTCTTGTTTAAGATTGTTTTGAAAAGGAAAAGGAAAGGTCTGTTGAAAACAGATACAGAGTCGCCACTTGGTCTTTAAGGAACCAAGAAACCTAATTTTGACTCACCCAAATGGATAAAGGGCACCGGCCCTTCATAACCAAAGAACTTGGTTCGGGGTTTTGGTACGAGAGAGGAAGGAGCCTTTGTCGCGACTAAAACACCCTCAACTCGCCCCATCTTTCGACGGGCCTCAATTAGCATCCAAATAATCATCTTATACTATGTATGGTTCGGCAATTAATACTATGATAGTATATTACATTACATAAGAAACTTGAAAATGGAAGATCTAAAGATAAAATATCATTCATAAGATCTAAATCAAATATCATGCAATGTAAAGTGAAAGATCACACAAATAAACCTAGGAAAAATCGTCTAATCACGTATCAAGTAATTAAGTTTCCTTAATCTAAAGGGGACATGAATCGTTATTGAAACAAATAAACAAAGAAATCAAAATATGCTTAGCAAGCTAGTATGGTGCATGTTATTCTTTGATAAAAGAAGACCTCTCAATCCCCGGGACGGATGAGAAAGGATGATTAGATCAAGGGGAAGCATGAACGGGTGATCGAGTTCATTCCTTATAATCTCCTTAGATTAAGAGTTACAAAAACCCCAAATCTTGCATGAATGCAATGTATATATCTAAAATGTGCAAAGGTTGTAGTGTGTTTTTGTGTACATGGATTTCTAGAATGACTTAGAAGTCTAAAATGTGTATGAATGAATGAATGAAATTAACATGGGATGTGTACAAATGTAGTATGGACTACTTCCTAAGATATGAACTAATTTGGAATGCATATGAGCATCAAATCAAAGAATGAAAGTTGAAATGTACATGCTGTGAATAGTGGACAGAACAGTAGCATGATCTTTTGGAATTTGAAAATAGGGGTTAGGAATGTTTTCAATGCATGATTTTTTATGGAGATGTTCCTTATTGTGTCTAGAACACAACCCAAAAGGCCAATCTTGAATAGCTATCACATATTGAGAGAAATTATATAAACAATAGAGGTCACTCAGAAACAGAGTTCGTACTGTCGACTGAAATGTTAGAAAATCTTAGAAAATGAAAACGAATGATCTAGAGGCCCATTTTATACAGAAAGTTCCCTAAGACATTGAATTTTAAGGGAAAAATAAGTTAGGACCACCCCTTTGGGAAACGGTTTCTGGAAAAGAGGTCGTAAGTTGACCTAGCTGCTGTGACAGCAAAAACAGAATGTTTGGAAGGAATGTTTGGGTCCAAATGGACCATTTTCAAGTACTTCCAAGTCAAGCCAAAAATCATGGGTGTTCTATAGTGAGTTAGAAAGACTTTCCAAGTGGTCTTGCATTCATACATTGAGTATTGAACTCAAAATAATTCCTTGAAGTTAAATGACTCACTGTTTTGAGGGTTTTGAGAAAAAACAAGGGTTATTTCTTGAAATCAAAATGAGGGGTTTAAGAGGGGGGTTTTGAAATGAGGGTTTTGAAAGCATGTTTTCAACATTCAATGAGGATCATAGCCACTTAGAATACCTACATCAAACTCATCATTTAAGAACCTCCAAGATTGTTGGAGAGATTTATTTTGTTTTTAGACATAACTTCAATACATTCCAAGAATACCTTGGAAGTATTGAGGTTATGGTCATCATCTATCAAACATGTTTTTGAGGTCAAGAGCTACTATCCATGAGGATTCACTCACCCCAAACTTCATGTCATCACTTAGATGATGATGAACTAGTAAGTAAATAAAGAAAATAAAAGGAAATGGGATGAGAAGAGATGAACAATAAGTAAACAAGCAAGTAGATGATAATCAATAGATGATATTCATGAAGCATGAGACTTGTAGATTGGTGTATCACTCATATGTAATGACACTAGACATGGAAGAAGCTTTCACACTCTTGAATGCTCACTAAAATGGTGGTTGGGAGTATTGAATGTTGAAGTAAATGGAAGTAATGAAGTAAAAACAAAGTTAGAATCAAAGAAGAAAGCTTCTTTTCCCTCCACTCTAACCTTATCTCTACACTTTCTCTCCCAAACTTTCTCTAAACTTGCATTTGACTCCCCCTAAATGAGGAGTAATGGGGTGTTTATATAGGCCAACTTGGGGTGTTTTTGGGATTTAGAAAGTACTCCCATTGGCACCAAACATCTGAAATCATAAAACTATGTCGTTTTGGCTTTTAATTAATCAAAATGGGACCACAAACTTAATTACAAAAATGGACTGTTCTGGAGGGGAGTGCCGCCGCGGCACTGGGCCACTGCTGCGACGGCAGTGGGCCAGTGCCGCGGCGGCACTGCTCCTCCCTTCGTCTGGATAATGCTGTTTAGGCCCCCCGAAGTTCCGGTATTCGCGAAAAGGCCCTATTTTGTTCGAAATTCACAGAAAATGAACTCCAAATTGAGGTTGTGATATACCGTTGGAAAGGTAATGGAGTCTACTTTACATAAAAAATAGTTCGGGGATAGGTCACTTTGAAAAGTTTTGCGGTATTCGCGATAAATGCTGATTTGATCGCCTTTTTCGCCTTTGGAAATTCATAATAAATTCGTTTTAAATCCAGAAATTATGTGCGATATACCGTTGGAAAGCTATTGACCTCTAGTATCCATGAAAAATATTTGAAAATTGTTTCGGTGCCCCGATTCCAAAGTCAAATCTTGGTCAAACCGGTCAAACCTGGGATTCCCGGGAAGTTCTGGGAACCTCTGGGAGCTCCCAGGAGCCGACGTTTTTGCTCGATTCTCTTTTAAAACTTATTTTAATACTTTTCTAATGATTTCGGTGAATTTGGACAATTTCGGTCAAACTTGGTCAAACTTCGGTCAAACCTGGTCAAATCTCGGTCAAACCTGGTCAAACCTTGGTCAAACCGGTCAACGGGGACTTTCGGGGAACCTCCGGGACTTCCGGGGGTCTCTGGGTGCTGACGATTTCTTCCGGTTTTATTTAAAAACTCATTTTATCACTTTTCTTACGACGTAGCATGTTTTCAGAACTTTGGGACCAAATCTGGGAGTTTTCGGGCTTTCAGGGGCATTTTGGTCATTCTGAGCATTCTGAGAGATAGAGCTGACTTCCGAGAGTCCTTTTGAGTCTTTTACGATCATTGCAAATCACCAAGCTATGGGTCTCCTAAATCTGATAGCCGACAAAATGGGGTGTCTACATTTTGCCCCTCTTTGGCATGAACTTGCGAGGCAACGCATGTCGCAAGCGAGTGCCAAAGTTTTGAAGAGACAGGACCTTTTGGAGGCTATAGATTTAGGACAAACAGCGTTGCAAAAGATGGAAGGATGATGCTGGTCGTGCTCCGCGTGAGCTGCCTACGTATCCCAAGGGGAATCAGACCAGGACGTAGTTCAGGACACAAAGGGATAAATCATATATGCACATACACAACAATCAGGCGGATGGTATGCTATATGAGGATGATATGCAATGCGTGGATGTGATATGATCTCATACATGAGTCCTATCATGCCTAGTTTTCTGATCCTAGAATGAGCAGGTGCCCTGGGGTGTGCCACTCCGAGTGGGCTGGTGTTGTGCTAGTGTTTGTGATTGTGACGTGGTGGGTGACTCAGATAAGGGCATTGAAGTCTAGAAGACTCCGGGTTTAGGGGCAAACTTCTGGAAGTGTGCTTCGTAAACGAACGTAATTGGGTGTGGGGTCTCAGAGGACTATGATCGAAGATGCAAATAACCGACGGACACAGGGGCCCTGGAAATTAAGAGACTAACATAGAAGTCACGGGACGAACGTTAAATCCTGGGACGTCATATGATGAACATGGAAGCCCCAATGGTGTGATGAGAGCGATGGACCGACGATGTTTGCATCGAGATAACGAGTCGACAATGGACTACTGTGATTTGAACTGACGGTGTATAAATCCGCTGAGGATTAATCTGAATCTGCTGGGGATGAAGCGATACTTTCTAGGATCTCTCTTCAACTGCTCCTTTTGATCGAATCTTACGAGCCTGTCGGGGTCTCCGGGAGCCGGTATCTGTCTGCTTTTGTCCTCGGGGGATGATGCAGGGTTCTCGGGGAATCTCTTTTGGTGCTCAATCCAAGAGAGCCTGTCAGGGCCTCTGGGAGCTGGTATCTGTCTGCTTTTGTCCTCGGGGGATGATGCAGGGTTCTCGGGGAATCTCTTTTGGTGCTCAATCCAAGAGAGCCTGTCAGGGCCTCTGGGAGTTAGTATCTGTCTGCTTTTGTCCTCGGAGGATGATGCAGGGTTCTCGGGGAATCTCTTTTGGTGCTCAATCCAAGAGAGCCTGTCAGGGCCTCTGGGAGCTAGTATCTGTCTGCTTTTGTCCTCGGGGGATGATGCAGGATTCTCGGGGAATCTCTTTTCTTGTTCAATCCAAGAGAGCCTGTCAGGGCCTCTGGGAGCTAGTATCTGTCTGCTTTTGTCCTCGGGGGATGATGCAGGGTTCTCAGGGAATCTCTTTTCTTGTTCAATCCAAGAGAGCCTGTCAGGGCCTCTGGGAGCTAGTATCTGTCTGCTTCTATCCTCGGGGGATGATGTAGGGTTCTCGGGGAATCTCTTTTGGCGCTCAATCCAAGAGGGCCGGTCAGGGCCTCCGGGAGCTGGTATCTATCGGTTTCTGTCCTCGGGGGATGATGTAGGGTTCTCGGGGAATCTCTTTTGGCGCTCAATCCAAGAGGGCCGGTCAGGGCCTCCGGGAGCTGGTATCTATTGGTTTCTGTCCTCGGGGGATGACGTAGGGTTCTCGGAGAATCTCTTTTGGCGCTCAATCCAAGAGGGCCGGTCAGGGCCTCCGGGAGCTGGTATCTATCGGTTTCTGTCCTCGGGGGATGATGTAGGGTTCTCGGAGAATCTCTTTTGGCGCTCAATCCAAGGGCGCCGGTCAGGGCCTCCGGGAGCTGGTATCTATCGGTTTTTGTCCTCGGGGGATGATGTAGGGTTCTCGGGGAATCTCTTTTGGCGCTCAATCCAAGGGGGCCGGTTAGGGCCTCCGGGAGTTGAAGGATAATGTACTCTGTTAGGAAGAAGGAAATACGTCCATTAAATGGGAGTGAAGGTATCATTCTATTTGTGATGAGGGATACGGAGATGGCCTGCGGCAGTTAAGAGGAGAGTGATGGACTTATGTTGCTTTAGGATGAAAGAAGGTCATCAACAGCCACTCATGGACTTATGTTGCATGAAGAAAAATGAAAGATCAACAGCCACTCATGGACTTATGTTGCTAGGAGAAAGGAAGATCATCAACAGCCACTCATGGACTTATGTTGCATGAACAAAGGAGGATCATCAACAGCCACTCATGGACTTATGCTGCATGAACAAAGGAAGATCATCAACAGCCACTCATGGACTTATGTTGCATGAAGAAAGATCAACAGCCACTCATGGACTTATGTTGCTAGGAGAAAGGAAGATCATCAACAGCCACTCATGGACTTATGTTGCATGAACAAAGGAAGATCATCAACAGCCACTCATGGACTTATGTTGCATGAACAAAGGAAGATCATCAACAGCCACTCATGGACTTATGTTGCATGAAGAAAGATCAACAGCCACTCATGGACTTATGTTGCAAGGAGAAAGGAAGATCATCAACAGCCACTCATGGACTTATGTTGAATGAATAAAGGAAGATCATCAACAGCCACTCATGGACTTATGTTGCATGAAGAAAGATCAACAGCCACTCATGGACTTATGTTGCTAGGAGAAAGGAAGATCATCAACAGCCACTCATGGACTTATGTTGTATGAACAAAGGAAGATCATCAACAGCCACTCATGGACTTATGTTGCATGAACAAAGGAAGATCATCAACAGCCACTCATGGACTTATGTTGTATGAAGAAAGATCAACAGCCACTCATGGACTTATGTTGCAAGGAGAAAGGAAGATCATCAACAGCCACTCATGGACTTATGTTGCATGAACAAAGGAAGATCATCAACAGCCACTCATGGACTTATGTTGCATGAACAAAGGAAGATCATCAACAGCCACTCATGGACTTATGTTGCATGAACAAAGGAAGATCATCAACAGCCACTCATGGACTTATGATGCATGAAGAAAGATCAACAGCCACTCATAGACTTATGTTGCAAGGAGAAAGGAAGATCATCAACAGCCACTCATGGACTTATGTTGCATGAAGAAAGATCAACATCCACTCATGGACTTATGTTGCAAGAAGATGAAGGTCAACTTTTGATGGTTTGGAAAGGGATGAAATTCGCATTTGCCCTAAGTTTGGACGCTTCTCCTGCTGACGCCTTGACCGATGTAGTAATGGTGTTTTGTACTCCTGCTTGTATTGGCATGCTCTTTATAACTTGATTTGAAAATTTTATTAGTCACTATTGACTTACACATTTGAGACTACAACAGACTCAAAAACTTGACAGACATTGACGCACGAGGACGACACATTTGACACCAAAATGAAACAAGGTCGACTTGCCAAAACTTAATGTGCTTTTGTCATAAATGATGTACTATTTCTCTTTTGTGTTTACTTCTCTCCTTAACGTGGCATCACTTTGATGGTGAATCTTATTTTTGAAAATTCCTCCCTGTTGATCTAATCAATTTCTTTGCTTCTCTCAAGATGTGCTTTGAATTAGTGCCTTAGCTTATGGAATGAAAGACGCTCCATTTCCATCTGTTCAAGACAATGTTCTTGAAGGCTTACCATTGGTGTATAGGGATCAGGTGGCAAACGAAGTTTGCCCCTAGTTTGAAGGGCATGAAGTGGGATCGGTAGGCAAACGAGGCAAATGACCGAAGTTTGCCCCTAGTTTGGAGGAAGGTTCATTGGAGGTTTTGGGCAAACGAGGTAGGTGACCGAAGTTTGCCCCTTGTGTGAAGGGTAGATAGTAAAAGTCAGGCAAACGAGGCGGGTAGCTGAAGTTTGCCCCTAGTGTGGAAGGTGATTTTCTGGCTTGAGGCATGGACCGTGACTTTAATCTCTCAAATGCTCATAACTTTTGCCTAGGCACCAGTGAGGTGACCTAGCAAGCTCTTTTCTCTCTTTTGTTATTGCTCACCTTGGATTTAACTCTAATTTTTGCCTAGGCGTCCTTTCAGATTTTCGACCTAGCGAGCCATCCTTCTTTTTTTTCTTTTTTGAAAGTCTGCCTACGTACCCCCAAGTGGGGATCAGGTCCAACGTAGTTTGAGCATGGTTGGGAAGAAGCGGGTTGATTTTTGGGTAGGTGGGGTGACCGAACTGATGCGGTTGCCTACGTATCCCTGAGTGGGAATCAGGTCGAGCGTAGTTCAAGGCAAGGCTTGAAGGAAATTGGTTTGATTATGATGGTGTTGACCGAACCGATCTGGTTGCCTACGTATCCCTGAGTGGGAATCAGGTCGAGCGTAGTTCAAGGCAAGGCTTGAAGAAAACGGTTTGATTATGATGGTGTCGACCGAACCGATGTGGTTGCCTACGTATCCCCGAGTGGGAATCAGGTCGAGCGTAGTTCAAGGCAAGGCTTGAAGGAAATTGGTTTGATTATGATGGTGTTGACCGAACCGATGTGGTTGCCTACGTATCCCCGAGTGGGAATCAGGTCGAGCGTAGTTCAAGGCAAGGCTTGAAATAAAGGGTTTGAGGTATGAGGGTTTTTCAAACCAATCGTCAAAGAAGTTCAAACTTGAGCCACTTGTGGTAGCTAAAAAAGATTCAGTTTCAATCTCCCTTTCTTTTCTTTTTCTTTTTCTTTTTCTTTTGTTTTGAGGATTGATCCTTTTCACTTTTGCCTAGCCAGTCAATTTTTGCTTTTCATGTAGTTGATTCTTGCAAGATCCTTCAATCGCAATCTCAGAATTCCAGAATGTGCATGTCAGCTCTCGGAATTTATTTGTGGTCATTCCGTGCCTTTTGAAATGTGATCTTGGCACGTTCTTAAGATGTATCTTGAAGCGTATGATTCCCTTATTTGTTTCATCAAAATTTTCTTCAACCTTTTGACTAGCTAGGGTCAGATTTTGGAAATCAACACCTTTTTAGCTCTCACTTCTGCCTAGGTGCCCTTTCGGGTTTTCAACCTAGCGAGCTCTTTTTTGTTCTTTTTCTTTGTTGTTTTTTTTTTTGAAAGTGGAGATGAAACTCACTGAAATGTTTGGCTACCATCAAGAACCAAGTCCCCACAGGTTCGCATGGCTATCAATTGGGTTGGGCCCAAGGCTTTGAAATGGTAGGAATGGTGGAAAGGGTGTTGGGCAAGCCCCAAATCAGTCTCAAGTATGTCTTTTCAAGATTGAGGCAAGAGAATCTTTAAATTCTTAAAGTAAGACTATTCAATTCCAGCTCTTCATCAGTGTCAGCGTGAAATCGATTTTAACCTTTCAGGATTTTTTTGTTTTGTCGTAGAAAAATTATTACCAGAGTAATATCCACGGTAATTTGAAAAGTGACACTTCAGTCTAGTGATTCATGCATCTATGACTAGGCACATCAGATTAGGCAAAATGAGACTTCATTCCATCAGTAGAGAAGGATTACAGACTCATTAACAACTCGGTGACAGACAGACTCGATCACAAGACTAAACTTGAAATAGACAAACACACAACAGACTCGACTGGACTCGACCCGGTCTCAAATGGAATGTCACAGTGACTCACTTATTCTTTTTATTTCTTTTTTTTCTAAAGAGCATCTTCATTTGGTTTTCTAGCAAGAGTCCCAAACACCATCACTTCACCAGCACAGGTTCAACATTCATGGGCCTCAGCGAAGAGGATCATTCGAACGGATAGGTCAAGGGTTGGTCCAGACCGAGGTAGTGGATTGGATTAGGGTGCGGCGCATCATCTAAGAGATCCTGAATTGAGTGACGGAGCCTCTTACAGTTGTCGGTCTCATGGCCTTGGTCTTGGTGGTAATCACAATACTTGGATTCATTATACCCAGGAGGTGGGTGATTAGGAGGCTTACTGGGCTCCAAAGGTACAAGGTGGCCCTTTTGAACAAGCTGATTGAGAGCGGAGGATAAGCTCATGTCAAGTGGTGTGAAGACTCTTTGGTTTCCTTTCTTGTGCCTCTTACTGCAGTCATTTTGGCTTGATGATGGGCTTAAGGCATTGACATCTAGGCTCTCTTGATCTTCACCAAAGGTATGGGGTCTCTTTTCCTTTTGCAGTGACCCAGCTCCATTGATCTTGCCTTCACAGATAGCATCCTCGATTCTAGTCCCAACCTCAAACAACTCTTCAAATGTTGAGATGGACTGGTAGAATAGTTTTTCATGGTATACTGGTTGCAGGTTCTTGACCAGCATACGTACTTGCTCTTTCTCAATAGGCCTGTGGATCATTTGGGATACTTTATTCCTCCATCTGCTCAAGAATGCAGCGAAGGACTCATTGAAATTCTGCCTGGTAGTTTCCAGGTCTCGGATGGTGACATCAAGCTCTTGGTTGTAGGAGTAATGATCAATGAAAGTTCTAGCAACATCTTCCCAAACTCGGGTCTTGGAAGTTTCAAGGGTTAGGAACCAGGATAGTGCGGCTTTCTGGAGGGTTTGAGGGAACAGCATAGCTATGTGCTCATGGGTGCAGCCCAGTGACTGGAAAATGCTCATACAAAACTTCACGTGGCTCTTCGGATTTCCAGTTCCATCAAAACGGTCGATTTCAGGCATCTTGAAGTTCTCGGGTAGCCTCACCTTGTTGGGCTCAAACAATCCTTCTAGATCTAACATGTAATCGTCGACTCCCTTACTCTTCCTTAGTATGTTCTCAAGCTTGTCGACCTTGTCTATTTTCTCTTGGAGCTTTTTCTCATATACAGGCGGCGGGACCTCTTGAAACCGTTCTTCTTCCCCATTGTTCTCGGGAGGCGGTCCAAATCTAGGCGGTGGTGGTGGCATGAACCCTTGTGGTGGTGGGAACCTAGGTGGGTACTGTGGTTGCTGTTGTCGGAACTCTTCCATAAATTTCAGGACTTGAGTCAGCCGATCTGACTGTTGATTTATTAATTCAGTGACCTTGGCTTCCAAAGTTTCCTGATTCATGTTGAATTTTCTCGGCGGACTGATTCTAACCAAATGACTGCTCGAACTTCTGACCCAGGATGGGGATCTCAATGGCTGATTTTGGGAATCTACAATGACCTATAGATTCGAGAGGAGTGTATCAGATTCTGATAGTGATGACTAGAGAGACAATGACAGTGAGGTTAAGGAAAATGGACTGACTTATGTACAGACTGACTGAGATAGTGTGCGCAGACTGATGAGAATGGTGCATGCACATGAGACAAGCATGCAGATGCAAGCCCTAATCTATATGATGCCCTTACTTCTAACAGATAGAAGTTAAACAAATAAGGTCCTAGCTATACAGAGTGTGCTAACCTTACTTTCCAGTATGATCACCAAGGGATAACAGGGATTTCCGGGATACTTTGGGAATTTCGGATAGAGTTTCTGGGAGAAACATGGGTTTGGAAGATTCGGAGAAATTTCTAGAAGTCATTTGAGTTTCTAGGAGAAAAAAGGATTTCTGGTTGATTTGGACTGAGCTTCTAGGAGAAACTGGTATTTTGGGTATTTCTGAGAAATATGGATAGAGTTTCCAGGGGAAACAAGTATATCTGGGCATTTCTGGGTGATTTGGGCAGAGATGTTGGATTTTTGGAGAATCTGGGAGATTTGGGCAGAGCTTCTGGGAAAACAGGTACTTTGGATATTTCTAGGAAATTTGGATAGAGTTTCTAGGAGATAGGACAGAGTTTTTGGGAGAAACTGGTATATCTGGGAAATCAGGGAGATTTAGACAGAGTTTTTTTTTTTTTGGGAAAAAATGGTTAATATGGTTATATCTGGGATATCTGGACAGAGTTTCTGGGAAAAATTGGTTAATATGGGTGTATCTGGGATATCTGGACAGAGTTTCTAGGAGAACTGGATAATATGGTTATATCTGGGATATCTGGACAGAGTTTCTAGGAGAAACAGGTTATGATGGTGATCATACGGTCTAGCTAGTTTTCATACTCCTATGTCCTAGGACCAACAAACAAGGCTTGCGGTGTATATCTTTGTGAACATGGAGCAGACTTCCTTACCATGGTGCCTAGGCAGGTCACTCAATGTGGTCACATGTAAGTGATTGCCTTGGGGATCATAAGAAAGAAGTTCTGCCTCATGCCACATAAGCGTCTACACCGCGCAGGTAATCCCGTCAGGGCATACAACAGTTATATCACATTGTCCTATCTGAAAAGATAAATGAACAGTCCTATGAAAGGTTCTACAGGAATCTATATGCAAAGGCTGGGTTTAGTCAAAGAGGGTCCGTTGACGAGAGTTCCAATATACCGTCAGGGAGACAGTACGGAGGTTTTTACTCTTTTTGATATACCTTGGAAGGTACAGTATCAACGGTGACTTGTGCCCTGGCACAGCAAGACCTGAACAATGTCAGCGCCGCGTTTCAGACACAGTCAGAGGGGGGGAAATGCAAGAGTGCAATGCGGTGAACCAGACACAGTAAAAAGATGATTTTAAGGATGATTCTTATGAGTCAAACCTCTGTATTATTTTGTTTTGAAAATAAATATCCCCAGCAGAGTCGCCAGATTGTGGACACGCGAAATCGGACCACTTCTCTTGTTTGAGATTGTTTTGAAAAGGAAAAGGAAAGGTCTGTTGAAAACAGATACAGAGTCGCCACTTGGTCTTTAAGGAACCAAGAAACCTAATTTTGACTCACCCAAATGGATAAAGGGCACCGGCCCTTCATAACCAAAGAACTTGGTTCGGGGTTTTGGTACGAGAGAGGAAGGAGCCTTTGTCGCGACTAAAACACCCTCAACTCGCCCCATCTTTCGACGGGCCTCAATTAGCATCCAAATAATCATCTTATACTATGTATGGTTCGGTAATTAATACTATGATAGTATATTACATTACATAAGAAACTTGAAAATGGAAGATCTAAAGATAAAATATCATTCATAATATCTAAATCAAATATCATGCAATGTAAAGTGAAAGATCACACAAATAAACCTAGGAAAAATCGTCTAATCACGTATCAAGTAATTAAGTTTCCTTAATCTAAAGGGGACATGAATCGTTATTGAAACAAATAAACAAAGAAATCAAAATATGCTTAGCAAGCTAGTATGGTGCATGTTATTCTTTGATAAAAGAAGACCTCTCAATCCCCGGGACGGATGAGAAAGGATGATTAGATCAAGGGGAAGCATGAACGGGTGATCGAGTTCATTCCTTATAATCTCCTTAGATTAAGAGTTACAAAAACCCCAAATCTTGCATGAATGCAATGTATATATCTAAAATGTGCAAAGGTTGTAGTGTGTTTTTGTGTACATGGATTTCTAGAATGACTTAGAAGTCTAAAATGTGTATGAATGAATGAATGAAATTAACATTAGATGTGTACAAATGTAGTATGGACTACTTCCTAAGATATGAACTAATTTGGAATGCATATGAGCATCAAATCAAAGAATGAAAGTTGAAATGTACTTGCTGTGAATAGTGGACAGAACAGTAGCATGATCTTTTGGAATTTGAAAAGAGGGGTTAGGAATGTTTTCAATGCATGATTTTTTATGGAGATGTTACTTATTGTGTCTAGAACACAACACAAAAGGCCAATCTTGAATAGCTATCACATATTGAGAGAAATTATATAAACAATAGAGGTCACTCAGAAACAGAGTTCGTACTGTCGACTGAAATGTTAGAAAATCTTAGAAAATGCAAACGAATGATCTAGAGGCCCATTTTATACAGAAAGTTCCCTAAGACATTGAATCTTAAGGGAAAAATAAGTTAGGACCACCCCTTGTGGAAACGTTTTCTGGAAAAGAGGTCGTAAGTTGACCTAGCTGCTGTGACAGCAAAAACAGAATGTTTGGAAGGAATGTTTGGGTCCAAATGGACCATTTTCAAGTACTTCCAAGTCAAGCCAAAAATCGTGGGTGTTCTATAGTGAGTTAGAAAGACTTTCCAAGTGGTCTTGCATTCATACATTGAGTATTGAACTCAAAATAATTCCTTGAAGTTAAATGACTCACTGTTTTGAGGGTTTTGAGAAAAAACAAGGTTTATTTCTTGAAATCAAAATGAGGGGTTTAAAAGGGGGGTTTTGAAATGATGGTTTTGAAAGCATGTTTTCAACATTCAATGAGGATCATAGCCACTTAGAATACCTACATCAAACTCATCATTTAAGAACCTCCAAGATTGTTGGAGAGATTTATTTTGTTTTTGGACATAACTTCAATACATTCCAAGAATACCTTGGAAGTATTGAGGTTATGGTCATCATCTATCAAACATGTTTTTGAGGTCAAGAGCTACTATCCATGAGGATTCACTCACCCCAAACTTCATGTCATCACTTAGATGATGATGAACTAGTAAGTAAATAAAGAAAATAAAAAGAAATGGGATGAGAAGAGATGAACAATAAGTAAACAAGCAAGTAGATGATAATCAATAGATGATATTCATGAAGCATGAGACTTGTAGATTGGTGTATCACTCATATGTAATGACACTAGACATGGAAGAAGCTTCCACACTCTTGAATGCTCACTAAAATGGTGGTTGGGAGTATTGAATGTTGAAGTAAATGGAAGTAATGTAGTAAAAACAAAGTTAGAACTCACTTTTGTTTTGAAAAATCAAAGAAGAAAGCTTCTTTTCTCTCCACTCTAACCTTATCTCTACACTTTCTCTCCCAAACTTTCTCTAAACTTGCATTTGACTCCCCCTAAATGAGGAGTAATGGGGTGTTTATATAGGCCAACTTGGGGTGTTTTTGGGATTTAGAAAGTACTCTCATTGGCTCCAAACATCTGAAATCATAAAACTATGTCGTTTTGGCTTTTAATTAATCAAAATGGGACCACAAACTTAATTACAAAAATGGACTGTTCTGGAGGGGAGTGCCGCCGCGGCACTGGGCCACTGCCGCGGCGGCAGTGGGCTAGTGCCGCGGCGGCACTGCTCCTCCCTTCATCTGGATAATGCTGTTTAGGCCCCCCGAAGTTCCGGTATTCGCGAAAAGGCCCTATTTTGTCCGAAATTCACAGAAAATGAACTCCAAATTGAGGTTGTGATATACCGTTGGAAAGGTAATGGAGTCTACTTTACATAAAAAATAGTTCGGGGATAGGTCACTTTGAAAAGTTTTGCGGTATTCGCGATAAATGCTGATTTGATCGCCTTTTTCGCCTTTGGAAATTCATAATAAATTCGTTTTAAATCCAGAAATTATGTGCGATATACCGTTGGAAAGCTATTGACCTCTAGTATCTATGAGAAATATTTGAAAATTGTTTCGGTGCCCCGATTCCAAAGTCAAATCTTGGTTAAACCGGTCAAACCTGGGATTCCCGGGATGTTCTGGGAACCTCTGGGAGCTCCCAGGAGCCGACGTTTTTGCTCGATTCTCTTTTAAAACTTATTTTAATACTTTTCTAATGATTCCGGTGAATTTGGACAATTTCGGTCAAACTTGGTCAAACTTCGGTCAAACCTGGTCAAATCTCGGTCAAACCTGGTCAAACCTTGGTCAAACCGGTCAACGGGGACTTTCGGGGAACCTCCGGGACTTCCGGGGGTCTCTGGGAGCTGACGATTTCTTTCGGTTTTATTTAAAAACTCATTTTATCACTTTTCTTACGACATAGCATGTTTTCAGAACTTTGGGACCAAATTTGGGAGTTTTCGGGCTTTCAGGGGCATTTTGGTCATTCTGAGCATTCTGAGAGATAGAGCTGACTTCCGAGAGTCCTTTTGAGTCTTTTACGATCATTGCAAATCACCAAGCTATGGGTCTCCTAAATCTGATAGCCGACAAAATGGGGTGTCTACAAGCATGTTCGAACCCTTAGGATATGAATTGTTAATATCCTTACCTCTAAGTAAACCAATGACAAACTCCTTAGTATTCAAAGCTTGTGATATCTAAGTAAATGATATGGTTTTGATAGTTGACTTAATACCATTGATCGTTAATTATTTTAATGTGATATGGGGTATAGATTGGCTGTCTGTGAACCATGCTTCTATCAATTGTGAATAGAAAAGAGTTATTTTCCGACCACTAGGACAAAGAGAGGTTTTTTTTATAGGGAATTAGTGTTCTAGTACCACCATTTTTAGTTTCATCAATTCAGGTAAATTGTTGAAATAGGCTTGCCAAGGATTCTTATGCTTTGTGATTAATACACGTGTCATGGGAACTAAGGTTGAAGACATATCAATGGTACAGGAGTTTCCATACGTATTTTCAGAAGACTTGCCAAATGAATTGATTGAGCAAGAAATTGAATTTACTATTTAAGTAGCCTCGGGATCTCAGCCAGTATCAAAGACACTGTACAGAATGGTACCGGTAGAACTAAAAGATTTAAAGATTCAGCTGCAAGAATTATTAGACAAGGGGTTTTCTGACCTAGTTCATTGACGTGGGGTACACTGATTTATTTGTCAAAAAGAAAGATAGAACCACGAGAATGTGCATCGACTATCGTGAACTTAATAAGGTAACTATCAAGAACAAGTATCTGTTACCTAGGATTGACAATCTATTCTATCAACTTCAAGGAGGTCAAATATTTTCAAAGATTGACTTGTGGTCAGGCTATAATCAACTAAGGATAAAGGAAGAAGATGTGGAGAAGACTGCATTTAGGACCTGCTATGGCCACTATGAGTTTCTAGTTATGTCATTTGGGGTTACTAATGCATCGGCGGCATTCATGGACTTGATAAATCGTGTATTTAAAGAATACTTGGATGAGGTTGTGATTATTTTTATAGATGATATCTTGATATATTCTAGAAGTGTAGAAGACCATGAAAGACATCTTCAATTAATTCTGCAATGACTTTGAGAAAAAAACTATTTGGGATGTTGAAGAAGTATGAATTTTGGTTAAAAGAAATTGCCTTTTTGGGGGCATGTGATAATAAAGGAGGGTGTGTCAATAGATCCACCAAAAGTTGAAGTTGTAGCTAATTGGAATTTGCTGACAAATGTGTCAAAAGTACGAAGCTTCTTGGGGTTAGCTGGTTATTACTAGAGGTTTGTGGAAAACTTCTCAACAATTGTAAGGGCTATGACCCGATTGATGAGAAAAGATGTGTCAGTTGTGTGGAGTCCTGAGTGTGAGGAAAGCTTTATGGAATTGAAGACTCGACTGATGCCGGCACTGATCTTGACCATTCCTTCGAAATTGAGGGGTTTAATATTTATAGTGATGCTTCGCATCGGGGATTGGGATGTGTCTTGAAGCAAAATGACAAAGTAATTGCCTATGCTTCATGACAATTGAGACCATATGAGATCAACTACCCAACACATGACTTGGACTTGGCGGCTGTGATATTTGCTTGTAGATTTGGTGGCACTATTTATATGGGAAAAAGTGTATGATTTACATCGATCGCAAAATTTTAAAGTACCTATTCATTCAGAGATATTAAAATAATGAGACAAATGCATTGGTTAGAGTTAATAAAATATTATGACTTATCCATTCAATATCATCCATGAAAGGCCAATGTAGTGGTTGATGCACTAAGCCATAAGTTAACAAGTAACTACGCCTTGACAACTCAAGAGAAGTTAATATGGGAAATGGTACAACTAGAGATAGAGGTAATTCTAAGGACTAAGGTTGCTTTAATGTCAGCTATAATTGCACAACCGTCTTTAGTTGATAAAATTCGAGAAAAATAGCTCCAAGACTCAACCTTAAAGAAGATTTGTGATAGTATACCTAAGGGTAAACAATCGGAGTTTACTTTTGAAAGTGGTGTGCTAAAATTTAGGAATTAGGTTTGTATACCCAATATGAATAGAATCAAAGAAACAATTTTGGAGGAGGCACACAATACTAAGTATTCCATCCACCCAGGGAGTACTAAGATGTACCGTGATTTATGAAACGTCTATTGGTGGTCAGGTATGAAACAAAATATAGCGATACATGTAGTCAAATGTGTGTTATGTCAATAGGTCAAGATAGAGCAATAGAGACCAGTAGGGTAGTTAGAGTCGTAACCTATACCAGAATAGAAATGAGAGAACATTACAATGGATTTTGTAGCAGGTTTATCGAGATCCAAAAAGTCAAATGACATTATTTGGGTAATCACTGATCGATTAACCAAGTTGGTACACTTGTTGGCAATCAAAACTAATAATCCATTTAAATTAGCAAAGTTGTATGTTCAAGTGATTGTAAGCGTACATAGAGCTCCAGTATCTATTATTTTCGATAAAGATATCAAGTTTACAACACAATTTTGGCAAGGAATGCAAAGAGCAATGGGTACTAAACTAAGATTTTGTATGACTTTCTTTCCTCAGATCAATGGCCAGTCAGAGCAGGTAATTCAAATATTGGAAGAAATGTTTTGATTGTATGTATTGGACTTCAAAGGTGATTGGGAAGAACATTTGCCCTTAGCTGAATTTGCTTACAATAATAGTTTTCAATCTAGTATTGGTATGGTGCCTTTTGTGTCATTCACCAGTTTGTTGGACTGAGGTGGGAAAATTATTAGGGCCTAAGATAGTTCAATGAACCACAGAAAAGATAAAGATGATACAACAACGTTTGCGAACAGCTCAAAGTCGTTACAAGAGTTACGCAAATTTAAAGAGAAGATCACTAGAATTTGAAGTAGAAGATTATGAATTTTTTAAGATGCTGCATTCGAAAGGAGGTGTAAGATTTTCAAAATGAGGAAAATTTAAACCAAGGTATGTAGGACTTGTAGATACCTTATTTTTGCTTCGTCCGTTCGACAAAAGGAACTCTGCTTCAAGAATGACCCGATGACTGGAATCAGGATTTGCTGGTTATGAAATAGAACTCTATGAACACCGTGGTCTCCAAAATATGTTAGGATAACCTTTAGGAAGAATACATTAGAAACACAATTTAGAGACAAAAGCCCAATTTAGGATAACTTTTTCACATGAAATGAAGAAAAATCTCCTTTTACCAAGCAAAATACGGACCTCAGAGTGGGATCTTGAGAACTCACTTTACAAAATATTCCTAAAATAACTTAAATTAGTGACCAAGCCCTCAAATTGGACAAAAAACTACTTCGGGATATTTTTACCCTTTTTGCACCTCACAAGTTTGCTCCTTCTTGGATTCAGCCTCACTCTTTTGACCATAACTCAAAATATACAAAATATTTTTAAATAAAACCAAAAACACTTAAACAAATCTCCCATATATTTCCAACGGTATATCATAAGCCCAAAAAGGATAACTGAGGTGAGAGAACAAAGTTCAGGAGTCTAGAGAGAAAACATAACTTCAGAGCTGAGAGCCATGATGGCTCTCAACTGAGTGCCATGTAGCAGTCTCGGAATGCCGCCTTAGAGTTTTGAGTGCCACTATGGCTCTAAAATGTCCCAGATGCATTCTGGACCCTTGATTTGACTCCAATCCTTTTGAAAATGCCCAAAAACATGAAAATTTGTGTTTTTGTTGTCCTACATCGCCTAACTACAAACTTTTCAACCAAAAACTCAAAACTATAAAAGGGGTTCATCCCTTCCCCATCCATCACACCTAAAAATCCTACAGACTAGAGAACCAAGAAAACTCCTCTGGAGGATTCTGAAGCACTCCTAGAAAGGCCTTTGGAAAATATAAGTCGTTAAAGTTAGGAGTCGAGTCTTGGAGCCTGTGGTGCCAGCGAAGCTCTACTGAAGGAGCATTTTGAGGGGAGTTCTTGGGGTAAGTTCTTCTTTGTATTTCAGTCAAACAAGAGATATATTAGACTCCATGGTGTTTATGAGTTCATGATCAGCCTGAGTCTTTCTTTTTATTTTCTGCCTTCTTTTCCTGTTTTGATCTTTTTTATTTATAGTTCTAGGTTGAAATTCTTGTTTATTCATACTATTCCTAGTTTATTAGTTTTGGTCTTTAAAGTTCTAGGATAGTTTTCACTCCTTGTTTGTAGTATCCTCATTAAGGTTGAGATATCCTAGGTGAAGCTACCCCCAGATGTTGTGGTAGGTAGAGCCTTTAGGGTTGGTATCCAATCCATGGATATCCGATCCCCGGGGATAATGAAACCTTGATTTGGATCTATGAGTCTAGATTTAGGGCATTTATGTAGGAATAATGTTGTAATTCATATTAATTAGGATTGGCTATCCATGTTTTATTCATATCCATGTTTTAATTCCTATCCTTGCATGATTAGTTTAATTCACTTAGTTTAATCCATGAATTAGTTTATTTCATATCCATGCACATGCATACACTCACACACTATCCTCACTTAGAATAGTAGATTATCCATACTGAGGATAACACTTAATTAGGCTCACATATGCACAATACAACACATAGTAGTCATGTTTGGACATACATACACTATCCATGCTTAGAATAGTAGGATATTCTCCATGTTTATCCTATATATATTGCTATTATCATCCAAACCATGGTTAATTAGGATAATTGGTAATGCTATGCTATCCCAGGTAAGTTTCAAAGATTCCCTTTTATTTATTGCTTTTTTAGGATCACACAGAAGCATGCATAGGTGGACAAAATACAAATTTAAATTCCTGACATGATTATTTGTGCATAGAATTCATATTTTTTTAAGGTTTTGAGTGCACTTTTCATGTTAAAATTAATTTTATTTCCTTTTGCATGCATAGGGGAGCATAGTAATATGTTTAGTCCCCGAATTACTGCTTTACCATATGTATTGCTTGTAATTACTTAGTTTCTTATTTGTTCATAACTTGAATTAGGATTGTATTAGTGTAATTGAAATGGTCCACCTAATGGCTAGTCAATCACCTTGAAAGCTACGTAGAGGCCCATATCACGATAAGGCAAGAGGGGGTGTTTTAGCACGATCTAGCTCCTTCTTCTCTTATACTGTAACCCTCGAGCCAAGCTCTTTGGTGATGACGAGGCGGTTTTCTCTATCCATTGGACTTGATAGATTTAGTTTTCTTGGTTTGCTCTATCAAACCAAGTGGTGACTCTATTAGTGAGGATCTCTCTGGATTTAACCTTGTGGGATAAAACATGGATTACTCACTCGTGTAGCCTCGCATATGAATCATGGGCATTGATTGTTGTCTCGGGTGGGATAAAAATCCCCATGGAATCCAAATATGAGAAATCCAAATTAGTCAGATCGGATGAAGGCTAATGAAGGGTGGTGAACCTCACTCGTGGTTGTTGACATGAGATTCTTAATGGGATCAATCAAGCACGCTTAATCTTTCTAGGCCCTAAGCTTGGTTCGGTTACCCACAGGACCATCTAACATTGTTGGAGGAGTTAGACTGGTAAGATTTGCCACAAGAACTAGCAAATATGCACAATGTTTTTCATGTATCAATGCTACGGAGATGTGTCAAATTCAAACCAAGTGATTGAGATAGAGCCATTGGAAGTCAGAGAAGATTTAACTTATATTGATTATCCAGTCAGGATCCTTGACAGAAAAGAACAAGTATTGAGGATGAAAATTATTCCATTTTTTATGGTATTATGGAGGAATCACTATATTGAGGAAGCCACGAGTGAGAGGGAAGAGGAAATGCGAGAATAGTATCCATACCTATTTGAGAATTGAGATACTGCGAATTTGGGGACAAACTCCTTTTTAAGAAGGGGGGAGACATAACACCCGCTCCCGTGGATTATATTTAATCTTGTTTTAGCATGCATTATTAGTGATCTAATAATGATGAGAACATATGTGTTAAGTGAATTTTGACAATGTTGTTTAGGGGTGTCCAGTTGGGAACCCAAATTTGGCCAGCGTGGCAGTCCCAATTTGGGACATATAATGAGAGGTCCCTGTGTGATGGGATATTTATGTATGATAATTCCTATGTGCCTAAATGTTTATTAAGCTAAGGCTTATGTGGTTATTAATATATTGTCTTATTAACAAGGTAATTGTTAGAGACCACTTCTTTGGTCAATTTGGAATACCTTGGGACCACTCATGAGACCCATACATGACATAGAGAAACACCCCTTTAAGTTTGGGATAGTTTTAATAAGTTTTATAACTAGCAGGGGCATAAATGAAAAACTAGCAAAACTATAAGGAGGCTATAATAAAACACCAAAATGGTTGAGTTACATATTGCAAGACACCTAGCATGGTGACTCAACTCCTTCTTCTTCATCCTAATAAAAATTCACAGTAGAAGGAAATGTGAGAAATTTGACGAAAATCTCACCTAAGCTCTCGACGCCAATTGACGTGCGATTTGACATTGGTTTTCAAAATAGAACATATATTCAGACTCCTAAAGGTGAGTCTAAAGTGTCAGTACCAACATAGTTAAGTTCTGTGATAATTTTTCTGTGCCCCAATTCGGGGTTTTAGCTCATAATCTATAAATTTTGTATTGGAATTATACCTAAAACTTGCTAGGATCCTAATTCAGTAATTAGGAGCAGAAACTAAGAGGTGAGTGGCAATAATTATGGAAATTAGATGATTCCATGTTTGAGTTTGTCTTAATGGTGCCAAGCATGTTTAGTTAGCCTAAATTTTACATGTTTAGTAGAATTTAGCAATTCATGATGTAGTAGTGTGATAATACGGTGCAATGGCTCTATGAGCATGTTGAGTTGATTATATAGGCCTAAGGAGAACTTGTATTGTGATAGAGCTGATAAGGCTAGGAGGTTGCACGTCTGAATTGAGAGAGGCATGGGTCTCGGCTAGTCACGTGAACTTACCAATGTAGTCACAGACTAGTGTGAAAGGGGGGGCTTGTATTTGTATTCTCGAAACCATAGTTATATGCAAAGAGATGAAAATGAGCATATTTATTATCCATGAGCATGATTGTTGTTATTCACTAACCATATAGCTTATATTTTAGTGGTTATTGAATAACCATTGTAGGTGATCAAGGAAATGCCTCAAAGAAGTAAAAATGGAAATCGGCGAGGTTACGTGGGGTTTTGGGAAGAGGTTGAAGCTCAAATGGATAGTTTCATGTTTTGTACTCAAACATTTATTATGGTTGGAACTAGTTTTGTATTTGGATTGGTTATGTTAATAGCTTAGGTTACCATATCATGTCAAGTTAAGTTTATAACTTGGTTTCAAGACTATGCTTGTTAAGTTGGAGTTAATACAATTCAGATAATGTAGTTCATGTAATAACTTGGTAACTAGTTTAACTATTGTAATATAAGATTTGAACTATGTTGGTTTAGTTGGGAATGTTGCATATCCTTATTTCTTGCTTGGATATTTTGGGACGACAAACTCGGAGTTTCACTCAATGAGTTTAACATGAATTGGTTTAAAGCATTTACTTTCATTATGTTGTTTAAATTGGTGGAATGAACTCGTGAAGTCTGGAATTGTGATCCTTATGTGTTTTTACATGTTTTCAGAATGAGTATTATGTTTTAGAATGATTGAAAGTTGTTAAAACTCGAAGTGGTTGAATGACACTTGGGCAAAATTCTGCAGTAGGGGAGGATTCTGCCCAGGGGTCGTTTGACCGGTTGAAAGGGGTTGTTCGACTAATCAAAAAAATCCTCTAGTTTGCGTTGATTTCTCCTATTTTGGGAGTTTAGTTTAACTTCTAATTAAGTATAAGGGTAACTTTGGGACCCCTTTGACCTACAAAATTGTTACTTTCAAAATTAGACTTCATTAGGGTGTGTTTGTGTGTGTGTGTGTATGTATAAAATTCCGTTGAAAATGTTCAATGCGTGTTGAGTTCATCTGTCAAAACTTTTACTAATGTAGTTTTTGGACCTTTAATGACTTGGGACGTGCCTTGGTTGCGTGCCACATGTCCTAGAATCGTTTGTGTAGTTTCAAGGTGTGACAATTTATAACCTATGTACCAGTGCATAAACACAAGTACCTATTGGTCAATAAAAAACTTTTGATAGGTGGTTTGTATAATATAATACTTATGAGAATGTTTCACAAATTCAACAATCATTAAATATGAACTGGAAGCATAGATAATCAAATAAAACAAACTTCCAAAACAACTCTTATAATAATATGAACATAGGAATTACAAGAAGTAGAGTCTATACACTAGCGGTCAAAAGCATGTACATAGTAGTTCCATCTAGAACCACAAGCAGTGAAGTAGCTACCGCACTGTCAACATAAACTTATAATCATACAAATACATTATCCACAGTATAAACACAAAACAAATGGCCCAAGGCCTATAGAAGTACAACAAAAGTATGGGAAGCCTATCCCAAAAGTCCTCCACATCCGACTCCACTGGTGGTATCTCATCCTCGAGCAACATAATCTCCTCTAGCGGTACCCAGTCCAACCACAAATTGAACTCATCAAACATCATCCCATCCAGATGATCGCCTAAGCCCTCAAACCATACCGCGTCTCCCACCTGCAGGTCTGGCTAAATTGCAGGCCATACTAGATAAACTGGTGCTGCAGGAATGATCTCCTCCTATCCAATGGCTAGGTTGTCCTCTGTCGGCTCATCCTCAGGACCTCCCTCCTCATTCTCCACAATGTCCTACTCTAAAATAACCACATCATCGCCCTCTGGGGCTATCCCTGACTCCTCCTCATCAAGCTCATCTTCATCAGGAAATATCTCTGGCTAATTGTCCTTCGTGTCCGCACCCATGTCCAAATCCTCTGGCTCTTCCTCCTCCTCCTCATCATCATCATCATCGTCATTGCCATCATCTCCCTCAATACCCTCCTCTATGGGATCCTCATCGAGATCCGCATCAGCATCCTCATTAGCCTCTGCGTTTGTCTCTGGAAATGTTGGTACTAGAGGTAATAGATGTATTGGCTGTGCTAGCTGTGGCAGGTGCACTGGCTGATTGGGTACCATATGAATAACCCATACAAAGAGTGCCTGGTAGCGCAAAATCTGTTGTAAGATAGCCTCCATCTCTCGATCAACCCGAATGAGAGTGAAAACCCAGTGTAAAGCCTCCACACATACCCTCTCGAAATCATGGACCTGTCAATATGAATAGCTCTCCAAACGTCATCCTCTACAAGATGCTCTACCCATTCTCAGACTCTATACAGATGTAACTCCTGATTATCGACCTACAAATGATCGGGGAATAGAAAGTATCCTCCGTACGGGTCCTTAACATAAACTGGCTCCATGCTGACCTATAAGTAAAACTATCAAAAATAGTTAGTACTAGCACAAGGAATCTTAAAGTTCAAATCGAACTAGTACGACAATGAGTGAGCACGTCTAAACCTAAGCTCTGATACCAAAAATCCCTGGTATGCCCCGGAGTAGACCAAAAGTAGGGAAATTTTAATATTTCCTTTTTCGAACCATGGACATGTGGCTAGTTGGAGATCACCTGATTTTCCTCAAACATAATATTAATAAGAATCATAATAATACTGGACATGTATCTAGTTCAACCACAACACAATTAATAAACTTAACAAGTCTTACATTACCATTATGTTATAAATCAACCTAATTAAATTCCAAAAGAGACAGAAATAAAATTAAACAATCTCGTGACATCCAGTGTTACTAAATCCAACATTTATCTACAGTATTACATCATAAAAAAAGATAAATAGGATACTAGGGTACACAGTCTTCAACTAGCAAATCCATAACTATTACCATAGTGGTCCTCCTCGGTGTACTCTTCTTCATAATATCCTTCATCAAAGAACCCCTCTGCGGTGTACCCACCATTGTCTTAGTTTCCATTGGGCTGAACATCGCCTGTTAGATCTGGAATAGCTGGATAGGGATGGTCTAGTGGCATAAAATGTCGTCAGCTTGAATACAAGTTGAGTAAGCATAAAACCTCAAAAAGCACTATGAAAAACAGATAAGAAAGTTATTAAAGTCTATTATCCTTGAACAACTTATTAATCGGGTCCTAAGTTATAGAAAGTTACGACTGAACTTGAACAATGATAGAGAAACCAAACTCAGCTGAAAATAGCTCTACTACTTATGACCTAGACCATAGAACAATCAAAGAATTCAACCCTATTAACACCAATTCCTCATCTACACGAATCTGGCGTTAGCCTTTGGGTTTAGAATATAAACGTGCTTTAATAGCTGCTTGGTGAGTAAATTATCGTGCATCAACAACCGTAAAATCATAGTAATATGCTTTAACAATTGACTCAACCAAGATATTCAAGGTCCATGATCTGTCAATGCATAAATATAAACATGACTTACTAGAGTAAACTATCGTGCCTTATTGACCGCAGGAGCATAGTAACGCTCTTTAACAACTGACTCAATTAAGATATTCATCAACGGATCCCTTAATCTCAAGAGTCCATTAATCCAAATACTACCTCTAGAAATAGACTTCAACACTCAACAAGACTCCCATGACTTAAAAGGATATTCTAAAGACTCGCATTCAACATATAGACCAAACCCAAAAGAGTTAACCAAAGTACAAGAATATGTTATACGTAGCACAACAAACAAAGGCGTGAAGTTATGTTATGAGTTTTGATCTTATTACACACGTGTTATTCCCATTATCTCAGTGGCACATTACAAAAAGCATCGTCCTTCTTAAGAAATAGTTCATAAGTATAACATAAGGAATCAAAATACAGTTGGCTTGAGTGCTCAGAGATACTTGAGTGCTTGGGCATGCGAGCATTCCACTGGGAGAGAGTGCTTAGATCTCAAGCGCTATAGCTAGATCAAGCGCTTAGGCTTACAATTTACAAAATTCTAAACATGAAATTAAGTGTCAGATTTTATATATGCAAAAACATAACAAGCACATATTTTAAGTATAGATTACTTATTTAACATATGAGATTCGGGTGTGGTTGTTTACGTTAACATGCAAGGCCCGGATCATGAGATCCATATACAGGAATGTGACATACAAGAAAAATATACCTCACAGTATAAGGATCATACATATTTCACCATATGCGAATGCTCAGAGTGTTTGAGCACTCAGACTACTCAAGCCCTGTAGAGTGCGCTAGCACTCGGGTCTACGGTTTTAGCAAATTCTAAGGCAACATACATGCAATTATGAAATATGGTCTAAAGTTATATGCAAGTTGGTTTTAAGTTGTAAAATCAATTTCTAAGAGTATCTAAATGATGTTAGATGCTCACACAGTCTTAGATGAACTATAGATGATGAAAATGGGAATGAAATGTTGAGAAAGCTTAGATCCTTGAGCTGATGTGCTCCAAAGATGTCTTTACTTCTTATATCATCACTTGATCTTCTCCTTCTTGATTCTCTTCAACTTTAAGTACTAAATATGGGTGTACAAGTAAGGGAGATGAAGTTCGGATGAAAAAATGAGTGTGTATAAACTTAATCTTAACATGCAAAGGTGTATATAGGTGTATGGAGGTGATATGGGTGGTAGAATGACATGGTATGAGCTTTGTAGATTCTCTCTTGTAACTCAGTTTTGAAAACGTACTAAATGAGAGAGCATTCAAGCTATTTATAGGCAAAGTAAAGGGCCACTCGAGCACCCCAAATAGCTTCAAGTGCTCGAAACTCGAGTGCTCCAAACCCATCTAGCACTCGGGATCAAATTTTATCCAAAGCTTTCCAAGGGTCAAACACAAGCATACAATCAATCATGATAATGAAAGAGGAATAGAAAGATGATTTTATTTATATAATAGCAAGATTATAGAGATAATTTTGAGATATCGGGAAAGCAGATAAGAAAAATACAGGTGCTAATCCAAAAATTAAAGGCTTTAAGATTATGCAAAGAACCTTTATTGTACAATCCACATTTCCTTTGCGATTATTTTCAACTTCCTTGAACTGAATTATTTTACTCAACAACACATTTCTATATGGATGCATTAACAAATTATGTTTATGAATCATTATATATCCAGCGAACATAGAAATGATAAGGTAGGTAAAAATCACTTATGGGGATGTAAAAACAAGAATAAGAGAGAATAGTTAATATTCAAGGAAGAAAAAGCTTCACCCAAGGACAAAGCTAGAGCTGGCATCGTGGTGTGTAACAATCTTCGAGCTTTCATACCCCTGAGCAATAGCATTTTTTCTATAACTAAGATTAAAATTAAGTGACAAGTCTATCACTCAGTAGGTTGTTTCAAGTTCAATTTTGGAGGATTTCAAGTAAACCCATCATCTAAATGGGAAAGTTTAGTTATTTCTAAGTGAAAACTAGAATGATTAAGAGTTAAAACTTAAAACTAAGATTTTAATCTCAGCCCCCAAAATAATCCAACTCTATCCTACAAATGATTTACATAAGGTTTCAAAAAAAATTCTTAGGACGCCTTCATTACATGAAGGAGGGGGCAAAAATAGGGCTTGGTCTTTTCCATTTAGGAATAAAGTAAGTATATGAAAGCGAGGCCACTATCTCATTCAAAATCAATTAATTAAAACAATTACCCACTTTTATATGGAACTGAGATCCTTTTTAATTTTCTAAATCAAACAAATTACCCTTAACTTGTCAACTTAGTTAATTTTAAAAGTCCAAGAAATGCACACAATTCCATAAAGAATCTACCACCTATGCGTGTACATGTAAACTTTGTTAGAGCATCTCCAATCCTTGAACCAAACTCATATCAAGCATGAATTTGGTTTAAAATTCCTTAAAATGCTCTCCAATCCTAGAACCAAACCCATACCAAAGTGAGTTTTACCCAAATCTTATACCAAATCAAAATAACACTACTCATTGAACCAAATTTTGGTATGTGTTTGACTAAGGGTTGGAGGTGAATTTATTCAAAAAATTTAAGTTTGTTACTCAAATTTGATTTGATATGGATTTGAGTAAGGGTTGGAGAATCTTTTATTCATTTTTAAGTGAAATTTGGGGAAATTCTGAGTAAGAGTTCGAGATGGTCTTAGTTAATTAAAATATGAATGCATTTAAAGAAAAATAGAATAATTAGGGTATTACCAAGAACCATGGTGACGAAGAAGAGTTGGTTAATTCGACATTCAGAAGAGAAAGGTTGAGGGTTTTTGATATGAGAACACTATACGGAAAAAAGTGTTTAGTAGTCTTTATACAAATATTTAGGTTCAACAATTTCTTGCTAGATAGTCTGGCAGAGTGGTTTAAGGCACCAGATTTAAGCTTCGGTGTTGAAGGGCTTCGGTTTGAATTCCCACGGTTCATTATTAAGTTAAATTTTTTTAATAAATTCATTTGCAACCCATACTTAAACCCATACCTAAATTTGATTTAATGAAGATTGTTATTTTAATTTGGTAAATGATTTGGGTAAAACTCACTACCAATTAGGTTTATTCGATGACTATTGGGAACTGGGCCTTTAATTGTTTCTCGACTTCTTCTTTGATCTTGAGGGTCCAATTTGGCCTCATTTGCCTCAGCTTTTTCTTAACGAGTTTAGAATTTGGTAAAAGAGGGATATTGTGTTGGATGACCTTAGGATCTATTCCTGGCATACAATATTCGAAAAATTGACTTAGGCGGCCACCTAGGTACTAGGCAGAGCCTAGCCATCATGTTTTGCCCTAGGCATTAGTTTAAATTGCCCAGGAGATTAGGCAGGCCATAGACGCTAAGTAGGACCTACAGTCACAAGCTTAGAATTTTTTAACACCCTCTCGTGCGGCACTTAGACTCAACCCCACTACTATAAGATAAGTAAGCTTTACTAGTACTCGAAGTAGAGAAGAAGGGGAGAGTTGGGAGAAAGAGTACTGTATTGCTATCAAATGCTATACAACTCTTGGATGGTTTGACCAAATGAGGGCCTCACCTTTTTATAGAGAACTAAGAATATAATGGATGTTCTAGATCATTTTGATTTAACGGTCGTCACCAATCATCATGAATACTCATAGAAAATATCTAAATATGTACAAGCTCTACCATCTTCTAGAATTCTATATAGAAGTCTACAATGTACAAGATGTAAAAGCACATCAGAGGTCCTAGATTCTTCTACAATGTACAAGTTCTCCAATGTACTAGAACCTTCTTCCAAAGGCTACACTCCAAATGTATGATAAAATGTCAAGCCTTGACACCAAGTGGGCCTAGGTGGGTCTTTTCTAAAATGATTTTTAAAGGGTGAGATTGTTATTTTAGTAAATGATATTAAATTAAATTCGTGGTATTTTTGAAAGAGATGAAAACTTTGATGAAGAGTTTGAGTTTGAGTCCCATAGAGAGAGTATTGGAGGGATATGGAGAAGATGAATTAGAAACTTATTTTGTTTATAATGTGAGTTTGTTTATCTGAGAACTGTCTCTATATTACTTGTTTTGTTTAAAAATTAATTTTTTGCCTAGACCCCCTTCCACCGCCCACGTACTGCCTAGTAATTTTTAGAAAATAGCTACCATATCATTATAAGACTATGCAAAGACATCTGCAAATTCATTTACCAAAGTGATTAATTTGTGCCTTCTTCATTGCTAAGTGTAGTGCCAATAAAAATATTTTGAGGATTACCTTCATTACCTGTCACGCCCCGGAGCAGCATAAATAGGGAAAAATAAATTTCCTTTATGGGTCCATAGGGAATGACGGGTGAATAACCGCATTGTCATCTACTCAAACCAATAAACACCACGATAGGGAGGATGCTATTCACAGAACATATCTTATTAACATTAATCAGAGGCTACAGCGGAAACTATAAAAGGTATGAAAGCAACAGATGCCCAAGTACCAATTATAAAAGTCTACTAAAACTATTACAACAGCTGGCTTAGAGTCTGAAGCCTATAACAATAATAACAGAAGATACAAAAGATATACCAACTAACTATTACAAGCGGCACATCTTCGTCTTCCAGCCTTCAGCTCCAAGTCTGGCAGAACTATCAGTCTTCAGTCCTCAGGACCTACAAATCCCTACACATTGGAATGTCCAGGGCATTAACGCCATCAGCTTTGGATACAAAGCTGAGTGAGTACACTAAACAACACTCCTCACCGTTATTGTTCAGCATCTTAAAATTCGGTAAATCTCTTAACAATGGCGTCACTCACGGACATAGCAGAGGTCTCATTAAACTATACATGAATTCATAATAGCAGGAATCATATTAAGTAATGACAAGGATAAAGATCATGGTATAATATCTTATCACATATTCATCAAATCCATGCATGTAACCCATGCATCCACCCCATGCATATACCTTTACGTCGGGACGCTGGATCCACAACTGAACCATCTTCTTACTAGCCATTCTCATATCCATATCCCTATCCATCTCTGTATCTGTACGTTGATACCATAATCCAAATTCGTATCTATACATAGATACCATAATACCAATCGGAATCACCCGACTAGGCAGTAGGTCCTACAATCCCTTGATAGGGTTACCGGTCGTCTACACGGTACCACCTATCTGTAAACGATGGAAGCGGCACAACGGACGTCTTCTACGCTGTATATATTCTCACTGGTCGTCTACACAGTGAGTATATATTAGGGCACTAGCCGGACGTAATCGTCAACGGTATACTGGACGTCTTCAACAGTACATACGCATCACTGGACGTCTTCAACAGCGAGAGGCGCACTAGGAACTCTAACCGTCCCACGTCCACCCGACTCGTCAGCCGTTGATCCCACGGATCCCAAAATACACATATCTCATATAAGCCACATAAGTCACATATCCCATTTCTCATCAGCTTCTCTTGCCTCTTCACATCACTATCCCATGCATGCTGACACATGTTGTGAAATGCTCATATACTAAGTACAGGAAATGCCACATGCTCTGTATTAATCATATCTACTGATCATTGATTATTAACATGCAGTTGTATTCCGTTCTACTATTCAGTTTGACAATAACATATGACAGTTAAACAATTCATCTCATATCGACAGTTAACAATAAACAGTTCATCTTGTAACATTAACATAAACATCATATAGGGCTAACGTAGTATCATGTTGACTAAGCACATATCAAATATCACGTATGGTACAACCATTAGCAGCTTGGGTACATTACAATCAGCTCATAACATATAACAATAGATAAACAACATTCTGCTCTTCCCCAATCGATTGAACAAACATGTCAATCGATTGGACTTAATGTCAATCGATTGAACTAGTATGTCAATCGATTGGAAATAATGTCAATCGATTGGACTAATGTCAATCGATTGGATATATCAATCGATTGAACTCTATGGCAATCGATTGAGAAATCATTCAATCGATTGGATCTAATGGCAATCGATTGGACTCTGTCTTCTTCCTCAAAACTGCTGGTTTTATATATAAAAACGTTGGGGGATTCTCTTCTCTTTATAAACGTTATTAAACACATATATACATCCCAAAAACAACCTCTTTGAGTGAGTTAATAAACTCACCTCTCCCGGCGGTCCGCTGACGGCGTCCCGAGCTCCGCGGCGGCGGCCATGGTGGTTCTCTTTCCTCTCTCTCTCTTCTCTGCTCTCTCTTCCTCTGTCCATCTCTGTTCTCTCTCTGTCCTCCTCTTCTTCTTATTCTTCTTCTTCTTCCCTTCTCTTCCTCTCTAACCCGAGAGGGTGTGTGTATATATATAATATATATATGTATGCGTGTATATATAAGAGTATATATCTCTCCCTCTCCCAAACATACACACAAGCAAACATATATATGTATAAGGGGAGGGGTATATATAGGGGAGGGAAACAATCACAACCACACAAAACCAACGAGATGGCCAACTCCAGCTACTTCCAATCGATTGATACCAGGTGTCAATCGATTGGAGTTAGGTCGGCAGGATACCAATCGATTGGTAAAACATCCAATCGATTGACATATCAATCGATTGAGATAAGGTCAATCGATTGAACACACAACATCACCAAAGGCTAAGAAAAGTACTAGGGATTTATATATACCTGAAAATACAGGGTATTACATCATCCACCACTTATCAAAAGATTTCGCCCTCGAAATCTGAAGCAGTGGCCCCCATTACCAAAAAGAAATCCATCTCAGAAGATAGAATCTAAAAATGCTCAAGTTCTCGTTTTACGTAAACGATTACCTCAGCGGCCAACGGATTAAAGTTCTAGACACGCGATATGAAAATATCAACGATCTACGAGTACTAGGGTGACAACTACCAAATCCTCGGGTTTAGATATATAAAATTCGTAAGTCGAACTTCGGAAAAAGGTTCTAGGTAGCACAATCAAATCCTCTCACAACATCTGTAACGGCTAGTCTCTAAACACATGAGGTTCCTCCCTCAGGTCAAACTCTACGGTGTAAGGGTTCTACTGATCAAGTGTTCTAATCTCATCTAAGTCATAGTGAAGCATTGCTGTCTACTCCTGTCTCCAAAGATGCTTCCTATTGTGCTGTCGATGTCTGTACTGCTGCATCAGTTGATTGTCTTCTATCTCTGAACTCCTTGTTAACTCCCATATTATTGTCGCCGTCCCTCAGGATATTGACCTCAAAGCATTTGTGACTCTAATATCGTAACTGGTGATTTAAACTTCCTTACGTATCTCCAAATTCTCATGTACTATTGGTATGATCATCTCTTGAGGTCGTACCATCCATTAAATACTCGTTCTGCTTCCACGTATTACCTAAATAGGTTAGGCAGAGCTATATACTGATTTTCGTGAGTCGTTCTATTATATAATCTCGACTGGGTGAAAGCAACATGCAATCGGTGTTGAAAAGAATCCTTCTATGATACTCTTTGTAATTCTGGTGTTGTCTCTACGTTACTCGTATCTCTTCCCGTATACTCGCAATCTTCTAGTTCATCCTCTCTTGTCAAAGCTACATCTAAAGCAAATTTAGGTTCCTCATCTCTAGTCTCTGTCCAACATACCAATGGTTGGCGTAGTCTTTCGATAGGGAGGCAATTGACGTCATATATGGATGCATTTGAAGTCTTATAGGGATGTAAAAGAAGTCATATGGGATGCAATTGATGTTATATCTATACTTGGATAACTACTGTTGATCAGTGTCAAACGAATTGTTCCGGTAACTACAATTTACGGTGTAGGCTAATCCTCTTACAATCAAATCAAACAAATACCAAACTTCCTGCAATATCGGGATCATATATAATACATGATGTAGGTGTTGAGTGTTGTACCTTCTGTCTCTCGTCCTTGTCTAAGTTGAGATCCATTACTTGTATGGTGAGTCTGCCCTCGTAGTACTTGTTGCGATGGAGCATTGTGTTGCATCTCTAATTTTGGACAAAACTTACGGACATGACCAACTTTATCACAGTTAAAACATCGTATTCCACGTCCACTAGATTTCCTTGATACTCTGCATTCTTGGGAATGGTGTCCTGGTACTCCACAATTGTAGCAGATATCTCGTTCTCTATGTCGTGTTGGAGTCGCCACTGGTTTTGATTCTTTCTTATTGTTCCCCAACCTCTTACGCTTCTGGCGGTTGCCCATGTAACTTTTCTCTGTATTTCCTTGTTGAACTTGGTTAGCAGCCAACACAATCTGACTATCTCTTCCTCTCTGATCTGTTAGGAGAAACTGATCGTACTCTGGAAATGTTTTATCAAAGTATGGTCCTTCACTAATCTGAGTATCGTCTTCTAGCTTCGTTGCCATTTCTACCAAAGCTTCGAAAGATTGATCTAAATGTCCTATAGTCATATGACAAATATGCGGAACTAGTCCTTGATGATATCTTTTGATCTTCCTTCTTGGTGTATCGATCATATGCGGTGCAAATCGTGACAGCCTCTCGAATTGAGTTGTATATTCCGGCACCGTAAAACTACCTTGGACTAATTGTATGAACTCCATCTCCCTTTTGTTCTTCTCGGATTCTGGAAAGTACTTCTCTAGAAATCGAGTCTTGAATGATTCCCAAGTCATCCTTCCTACAGCTTCTTCACCTATCGTAGCTTTCACTGCGTCCCACCAATCTGCTGCTGAGAATGTCAGTTGAAATACTGCCAAATATCTTTTCTCAATGTCAGTACATTCAAGTGTCTCAAATATCAATTCTATCTGGCGAATCCATTGCTCGGCTTGCCATGCTCCCGTTAATCCGGTAAAGGTCTCTGGTTGAAGAGCACGAAATTCCTTTAGCAGCTTGACTCTTGTCCGACGTACTGGTGCTTCATTGCCGATGACGTGATCCGCACGATTGATAACTTGTTCCATGCGACGGATGAAAACTCCGACGATTCCTGTTGGATCTATCTCAGGAGGTACTACACTAGGTACTCCATTCAGCTGGCCCGAGTTTCCTTGAGTCGTCCTAACCATAACGAGTACTGGTAGTGTTCGGTGTTGCTACCTACAATGAAAATCTATTCGGTCAGACACATTCTATCTTACAGCTCAAGCAAGAACAAAATATGTGGTAACCAATATATAGTACCACTATATAATACGATCACATTAAGCAATACGGATACCTCACATAAATAATAATAACCACAAGGTCAGTCTATCTACCAAGTGTACTCCAATATATCTATGCTCAAGACACGGATTATGAAACTCTAGGTTCTACACGTAACGTCAAATCTAAACATTCTATTCCCATTCTCAGGTTCCAAGCTATGAGTATTGTTCAACTAAAATGTGAGAACACTCAACTAACATGTGGCTCAAGGTAACAGGATAATCTTATCCTAAACCTCTTTCTATTTCTAGATCATACCGACTGCTCCGAGATTGCTTCGGGATTTGTCAGTGTCTAAAATCCAACGGTTCTATATTTATAGGATCTCCACAACCACAACTAATTCTCAACGCATTGTTCTCCGTGAACTCAGCTATTAACAGTTCTAACGATTCTTATCGGCTCTAGCAGTTACTACCTGCTAACGAAACATTCTCAGATGGATTCTTCAAACTTCTCGTCCACATGACAAGATTCCAGTTCTATCTCATCTCAACTAATCCTCGTGCTATTGACATTAACTTAGAACTCGGGTTCTAATCACAAAAGACAAGCGGTTAACAACTAAAACCTAGGCCTTGATACCAAAAATCCTGTCACGCCCTGGAGCAGCATAAATAGGGAAAAATAAATTTCCTTTATGGGTCCATAGGGAATGACGGGTGAATAACCGCATTGTCATCTACTCAAACCAATAAACACCACGATAGGGAGGATGCTATTCATAGAACATATCTTATTAACATTAATCAGAGGCTACAGCGGAAACTATAAAAGGTATGAAAGCAACAGATGCCCAAGTACCAATTATAAAAGTCTACTAAAACTATTACAACAGCTGGCTTAGAGTCTGAAGCCTATAACAATAATAACAGAAGATACAAAAGATATACCAACTAACTATTACAAGCGGCACATCTTCGTCTTCCAGCCTTCAGCTCCAAGTCTGGAAGAACTATCAGTCTTCAGTCCTCAGGACCTACAAATCCCTACACATTGGAATGTCCAGGGCATTAACGCCATCAGCTTTGGATACAAAGCTGAGTGAGTACACTAAACAACACTCCTCACCGTTATTGTTCAGCATCTTAAAATTCGGTAAATCTCTTAACAATGGCGTCACTCATGGACATAGCAGAGGTCTCATTAAACTATACATGAATTCATAATAGCAGGAATCATATTAAGTAATGACAAGGATAAAGATCATGGTATAATATCTTATCACATATTCATCAAATCCATGCATGTAACCCATGCATCCACCCCATGCATATACCTTTACGTCGGGACCATGGATCCACGACTGAACCATCTTCTTACTAGCCATTCTCATATCCATATCCCTATCCATCTCTGTATCTGTACGTTGATACTATAATCCAAATCTGTATCCATACATAGATACCATAATACCAATTGGAATCACCCGACTAGGCAGTAGGTCCTACAATCCCTTGATAGGGTTACCGGTCGTCTACATGGTACCACCTATCTGTAAACGATGGAAGCGGCACAACGGACGTCTTCTACGCTGTGTATATTCTCACTGGTCGTCTACACAGTGAGTATATATTAGGGCACTAGCCGGACGTAATCGTCAACGGTATACTGGACGTCTTCAACAGTACATACGCATCACTGGACGTCTTCAACAGCGAGAGGCGCACTAGGAACTCTAACCATCCCACGTCCACCCGACTCGTCAGCCGTTGATCCCACGGATCCCAAAATTCACATATCTCATATAAGCCACATAAGTCACATATCCCATTTCTCATCAGCTTCTCTTGCCTCTTCACATCACTATCCCATGCATGCTGACACATGTTGTGAAATGCTCATATACTAAGTACAGGAAATGCCACATGCTCTGTATTAATCATATCTACTGATAATTGATTATTAACATGCAGTTATATTCCGTTCTACTATTCAGTTTGACAATAACATATGACAGTTAAACAATTCATCTCATATCGACAGTTAACAATAAACAGTTCATCTTGTAACATTAACGTAAACATCATATAGGGCTAACGTAGTATCATGTTGACTAAGCACATATCAAATATCACGTATGGTACAACCATTAGCAGCTTGGGTACATTACAATCAGCTCATAACATATAACAATAGATAAACAACATTCTGCTCTTCCCCAATCGATTGAACAAACATGTCAATCGATTGGACTTAATGTCAATCGATTGAACTAGTATGTCAATCGATTGGAAATAATGTCAATCGATTGGACTAATGTCAATCGATTGGATATATCAATCGATTGAACTCTATGGCAATCGATTGAGAAATCATTCAATCGATTGGATCTAATGGCAATCGATTGGACTCTGTCTTCTTCCTCAAAACTGCTGGTTTTATATATAAAAACGTTGGGGGATTCTCTTCTTTTTATAAACGTTATTAAACACATATATACATCCCAAAAACAACCTCTTTGAGTGAGTTAATAAACTCACCTCTCCCGGCGGTCCGCTGACGGCGTCCCGAGCTCCGCGGCGGCGGCCATGGTGGTTCTCTTTCCTCTCTCTCTCTTCTTTGCTCTCTCTTCCTCTGTCCGTCTCTGTTCTCTCTCTGTCCTCCTCTTCTTCTTCTTATTCTTCTTCTTCTTCCCTTCTCTTCCTCTCTAACCCGAGAGGGTGTGTGTATATATATAATATATATATGTATGCGTGTATATATAAGAGTATATATCTCTCCCTCTCCCAAACATACACACAAGCAAACATATATATGTATAAGGGGAGGGGTATATATAGGGGAGGGAAACAATCACAACCACACAAAACCAACGAGGTGGCCAACTCCAGCTACTTCCAATCGATTGATACCAGGTGTCAATCGATTGGAGTTAGGTCGGCAGGATACCAATCGATTGGTAAAACATCCAATCGATTGACATATCAATCGATTGAGATAAGGTCAATCGATTGAACACACAACCTCACCAAAGGCTAAGAAAAGTACTAGGGATCTATATATACCTGAAAATACAGGGTATTACATTACCCAAGTTAGTTGTTAAAGTGTCCTCAATGATTTTACATGCATGTTCATTTTCTTTTTTATTTACTCTTCGCAAGTCAGTTATAATGTCCATTTCACAATCATCACAATTATTACGCGCATTGGAGTAAGTAGAAGCAATCAAGTTTTCATTGATATTTTTAGCAACAGTTACATTGGCATCAACAGAAATTGAAGCTGGCTAATATTGGCCATTACAGACTCAGGGGCGAACCCAAGTGAAGGCCAAGGCCCCCTCAAAACTTTTAAAACTTTGTGAGATATATGTAATTTTAGCATTTGAAAATTATTTTAGAAATTGGCCCTCCCAAATTTTTAATACATATAATATAAACCATCTGTAATTTAAAAATCAAAGTCACAAGACCACAGTTTGTTTTGTAGGACTAATTTAAGGATACAAGAAATCAGACTACCAATCATTTTTAATTTAATAGCTTGTTGTTTGGTAGGCCAAATAGTGCAAGCTTAATTGTCAATATCAACTTAGTAGTTCTCCTATGGAGGTCTATTTACTCCAAGGGTATGGCATTAATTGTCCCACATAATAAAGGGGAAGAGTAATCCCCAATTACTTAGCACATGAGACAAAAATGAACTACTCCCTCCGTCTCATTTTTTGAGTCCACCTTTGGGAACTCAACTTATTAAGGGGACAAAAAAATCTACACCTACTTTCCACAATTGCCCCTAATCATTACAACTTTTTAAATTTGTTTTGGTGTTTGTCTTAATTGAGGAATCAGCCTATCCATTTTCTTGAGCAAAATATGGAGTAGAATTAAGGATTTTAATACATCGGCTTTAAGAAAATTCCTTAACCTCATCCCTATAAAGATCGATCCCTGATCTGCCAGATCATTTCTGGAAGCCCGAATTGGTGAATTATATATTCATTGGTGAACTTGATCACGTAGGCTTGATTGACCGATTTTGCAGGCATAGCTGGCACCCATTTGATGAAATAATCCGTGGCCACAATGATGAAGCAGTGTTAGCCTGATGATGGAGGAAATATTTTACCAATCAGATCCATAGCCTGACCCCAGAAAGGCCATGGACTTACAATCATCTACATCTCGGTGGCTGTTACTCATTGTATTGGCCCATGTTTTTGGCAAGCCAGGCATCCTTTAGCGTAGTCGATGCAGTCTTTCAACATGCTTGGCCAATAGTAATTGTAACTTCTGAGTACCTGGTGTAGCCCACATATGGCTTCATATACTTCAGCCATTACTTTCATGGCCTCGAGTTTATAAGCACACCTAAGCAAGACTTCATCTTTCAAACTATTCTTAAATAATTCTCCATCTAGTAGCACATAATTTACCAACAACAGCTTTATCCTTCTCTTGACTTGTCTTCTTGGGCAAAGGAGACATCTAATTATCGACGACATCTAATCTTGGTCGTCTAAGATCACCGAAAAACCTTCAGTTTCCATTTCTCGTTGGTTCACTGATGGCAATACTCTTCTCTGGACCTTTATTAGCTTCTCGTTGTCGGCTACTTCTAACTTGGTCTCGGATGTGATTTATGCCAAATTATTAGACTCAAAGTTATATGCTCGAGCGACATACTGAACTCGTACATCCTAAAACTCACATAGTAGTTCTAGCATAATTGAGTTAAGCGATAACAATTCCCAACTCTTACATCTGAACTCACCACAAAACTAACTTATAACTAGGCTTGAATCGCAGATAATGTGAATGGATGAAATATTCATTTTGGCCATTGCCTCAAGACCGATAATCAGGGCTGCATACTCAGCCTGGTTACTAGAACATTCAAATTCTAGCTTGTTCTTTCTCTTCTTTGGTGATACAATGACTATCCCAGCCCTTGCCCTATCTGCACTTCACGACCCATCGAAGATTATTGTCTAAGGGATCAGAGATATGGACGATAATAGGGTAGGATAAACTGCATTTGATATTTTGGGGCCGATATCTAGACGTGGATGATCGGCCAAGAAATTAGCAAGGGCTTGCCCTTTCACCGATCTCTGTAAGACAAACTAATATGTGAATTCCATAATTGATAGAGTCCACTTGTCGATATGCCTACGCATTATTGGCCTTAGTAACATGTATTTAATCATGGTAGTGACAAATCAAATAAACCAACAGAGGAAGCATATATACTCTTACTTTTTGTGAAGTAAAATACAAAGCTAGGCATAATTTTTCTATCGGCTTACATCTATGCTCGATAGGAGTTAACACTCTTAGGTAATACACAGATTTTTCCTTTCCCCACTCATTATCTTGTGCTACCATACATGCTACCCATTCTTCAGAGGCCGATAGATACTGCTTCAATGACCTTTCTTTTCTCGGGGGCATGATCAATACTGCTTGATAGCTTCAAAAGCTTCTTGGTGCTAAGTCTCCCATCTGAATTCTTCCTTGACCTTAAGTTTCAGCACCAGAGACCAATTATGTGTTCGTCCAACAGATTTAGAGATGAATCTCTATAGGAAATCAATTTGCCTGAGAAACCTTTGAAGTACCTTTTTGCTTCTTAGGGGTTTAGCTGACTAGATTGATCGGATGTTATTCTTGTCTATCTCAATGCCCCTTTTATGCACCAAGAATCCAAGGAAGTTCCCTGCCAATACCCCAAAAACACACTTCAGGGGGTTCATCTTCAATCCATGGGCTCTCATTCTTTCAAATGACTTCATCAAATCGGCCAGATGCTTCTTCTGCGTGGCCGATTTTACCACTATGTCATCTATGTAAACCACCATAATCTTTCCTGTCATGTCATGGAAAATTGCATTCATGGCTCGTTGATACGTAGCTCTAGTTTTTTTAAGCCCGAATGGCATTACCAACCATTTGAAAGTTCTAATGGCTCATGGGCATCTAAACACAATTTTATGGATGTTGTCTTCATCTATATAGATCTAGTTATAGCCCAAGTGCACGTCCATGAAGGATAAAATTGGTGTTTAACTACAGCATCAATTAGTTGATCGATCATTGGCGTTGAATATTCATCCTTAGGGGTTACCATATTCATATTTCAGAAGTCTATACAGATCATTTACTTGTCGTTCTTCTTTATCACTGGCACAATATTGGAAATCTAATCTACAAATCTGACCATTCTTATCAAGCCGGCATTCAATAGTCGTTAGGATTTTTCTTTGACTTTCAGAATGACCTCGAGAGACATTCTTCTGGGTAGCTACTTGAACGGCCTGAATCCTTCCTCAATCGGTAGCCGATGCTCTACTAGATCCCAATCTAGGCATCTCATGGTAACTCCTGGCAAAGCAGTCCTTGAATTCTCTAAGAAGAGAAATCATAGCTGCCTAAAAATCATAAAGTAGGTTGTTCGCGAAAGTGACCCTGTGCTCCCCACTTGCCCCTAAATGAACCTCAAGGAGAGGATTTTGTACATTAGCGTTAAGATCGTCCAGCTTAGCTAGAGTCGATGCCATTTCCTCTATATTAATGCAGTCTTCTAGGATTTCATCTTAAACCTTGTCCTCAACATCGGTGTTGTTGATCGATGACATTTGTGTTCTTTTGTCAGCCAAGAAAGCTTGCACCGTAGCTACACTGGCCTTCACGGCTAGTGCCCTCCTATACTTCAATGATGATGGGTTCTGGGTTATTAGAAACATTAAGCTCTTCATCGTCTCTGATCGACTTAATCATGATTGATTACTGATCGAGTTACTTATACAGTTGAATCAAATGCTTCTTCTATTCCTTCCATATACTGGTCTTTGAGCTCAATCAATAAGGATCTTTTCCTGAGTCTTGGTCCAAAAGGATCAAAAACATAGCCGAGCATGGAATTCTCTCCTATTTCCGGCCAAGGTGACCGGATTTCTTTCACCATAGTAGCTGATTTAGGCCTACCATTCTTGTTTTTCTAATGAATTTCATAGGGCCGATATAATCCTTATATAATATAGCCTCAGAACAATGAACTCTTGCAACGAAGGGCTTGTGATCAGCCTAGACCACCTCCACCTCACCACCATTCTAGAAGATCAAGAATTGACGCAGGGTTGATGGGATACACCAATTGGTATGGATCCAATCTCGGCCAAGGAAAGCATTGTATGATGCTTCAGAGTCCACCACGAAAAAGGCCATTATAGTTGTCTTTCTTCTTACAGTGAGCTCCACAACGAGGATCTCTTTTGTTTTCGTCGGTGCTCCTATAAATCTGCACATAGTAAGTTCAGTAGGGATCAACTCGCTCTCATCACGCTGTATTTTTATGAGCATGATCGATGGTAAAATATTCACCACAGCTCCATTATTGATAAACACCCTCGAGTACGGCACTTCATCAATGGCCGCGTTGATGTGTAATGAGTTTAAATGTTGTGACATTCCTTCTACAGACTTCTCAAATATGACTTTACTAGGCTTTTTCCCAACTTCATCTTTAGTCTTAGGCATAATTACTGAGACCTTTGGTCTTTCTGCTTTTACCTTTTCCTTAACAAATATCGATGTCGATGGACTATTCTGATCCTCGTGCACGTCACCAGCCATTTGACTTTCCTGTTTAGGCCTTGCCCTAAAGGACATTGGTAGCGTGTAGACCATTTTCACCGAAAAGTCTTATGGAATGTTTCCAAACTAGATGTATTTATCTAGTGGTTCTTTATAATCTGAATCGATGTCGGCCATCTCTGTGTCCGATTCATTTGCTTCAGGAACTGATGGCATTTTCAACGTAGTTCATTGCTCATGCTATCCATTTCGATCTTCTCTTTTCACTTCCATCTTGGAATTACCCTTGGTATGATGTTGTCACTTTTTTTATTCCTTCGGTCTGCCCTTTTTTCCAAATGGTATTTAGCTTCCCAATCTTGAACAAATTACCTTAAACTCTTCATTCTCCTTTTCTATATCTTAGTGAAGTAGGCTTGCTCTAAGAACTTAGGATGTTCCAACCTTTTCCAATGGTTTAATTCTACTTGAGGAGGAACAACCATTCTTGGAAATCGATCACGATGTTGATACTTCTTCCTTTATATGTCTTGTATCTCCTACGTTGGTTCTTTGTAATGACACTCACATCTTTGGAGCTTGGACTTCTTGAGTGACTCCTGATTGATATAGCTAAGATGGCTTTGTATCGGCCTCTTTGGGCTTGGAGACTGATAAACCTTTTCTTTCTTTGGTGTAAATTAAGCATTTATTTAGGCCTTATATTTGGGGCATAAACCTTGCTCGATCAACTCGACCATCCATTGTAGCATTGGAATCTTGCAAGTATTTATCTCGGCTTCATCAGATGTAACTTTTGAGGCCAATTTTACCTTTGATGCCTGTCCATTCTCTCTTGAGCTCATTTTGACAATCCCAAGGTTAATCTATAGATGAGTATTAAGACTAGTTTTGATATTAGATAGTTCTTTTTAGGTATCATGGCACCTACATTCGTCCTGGATTTGTATAGAGGACATTGGGTGTATTCAAATAGAGCCAGTGGACCCGTCATACTATGCTAGGAGGATCTCGCTAGGAGTCATGGCTACACTAGAGAGGAATATATGGTATGATCTACACATTCTGAGGATTGAGGATTCAAAGGAGCTCAGCATAGAGGCAATCTACCATGAGGACACGCTAAGGCGTATTAAGGAGTCATTAACAATGTTGCATGAGATTTATCAATACTTTAGTAAGAACGTCTGACATATGCCCCCACCACTTCCAAAGGAGCCATCTCCCCAAACACCACCGCTACTATCATCCCCAGAGGAGGAGGATGAGTCGATAGTAGTAGATACCACTGAGGCAGATGACAAGGATCAATACGGTGATGATAAGGCTGAGATGGAGCTAGAGGAGCCAGTAACTCACCTGATCATTATAGTTTCAGATGATGAGAAACATCCTAAGGAGGATGAGGATGACGGGGAATTAGATGACTACGATGATGATGAACCAGAGGAGGAGCCCGAGTATGAGCCAGAGGAGGATCGGAGGAGCCAGAGTATGATCCAGAGGATCCAGACCCGGTAGATATGGATATCGTAGTTTAGAGAGGACATCATGGTCGTAGAGGATGATACACCAGAAGAGGATGCCATACTACCAGAGGTGCCGTGTAGGTGGCATAGCATAGATGGCAGCCATATGAGCCATAGAGATGGTAGCACAGCTAGATGGGTTTATTATCAAAAAAACTAAGTTAGCAAAGGCCATGGCCATAGACGAGGGAATTACAGCTATAGTAGCCGTCGATGCAGTCGAGCCAATATTAGACGGTATGGATGAGTTGGATGTCGATGACATGGTTGAGGATTATGATGTCGGGATCTTGATGGGAGATCTCAATGCACTGATGGAGGACGATTCACCTGAGGAGCCCAAGGTTATACCGAAGGATGAGGCTTCACTGTCGTGTCAGATGTGGATGACTTTTGAGTCAAGAACTGCAGGACTTAGATTCTAGTAGAATCAGGACATGTTGTCCACTTTTTAAGGATTTTGAGAGATAGCTATTGACCATAACTTTTTTGTATAGGTAACAGCCACTAGACGTGGTATTGTAAATAGTTAACAATAGTGCATGTATTAGCTCATATCCCATATAGTACACAGTTTGATTAGTGTGTACTACATGGTATATCTTTTGGTATATATATATATATGAGTATCATCATTTGGAGATTTCTACGATGTGGTCTTGATTTTGTTATATGCTGGTAATATAAAACTGATGTTCATCCTATTTATCGCCTTTTATCTTATCTCGATTATGTTTCTTCGAAAAGATTGTCAGCTAATCGAAAGGTCTTTTCATAGGTACACAGCACACAAGATCACCATGGTTAGAAACATGAGATACCAAGCCAGGGTAGGAGTACCTATTCCAAAAGGCATGGACCCAAGTGGCTTCTTTACAACTTTCATGCAATGGATGGAACATATTGGGAAAACCTATAATCATGCTGCTCACCATCATCTTGTCCATCAGCCTGTCGCACCACCCCCGCCGAAGCACACAGATGACAAATTGTTGAACATTTTTGTGCATTGCGTTAGGAGAAGTTCGATGGCATAATGGAGCCATGGAAGACAGGGTAGTGGCTACGAGAGATGGAGCTTATCTTTGAATCCCTATAAAAAACAATTTTTGAATTTTATTTTAGAAAACTTATTTTAAGTGCATGCAAGCACATGCAAGCAGTAACAATAATTAATGCCAATCACAAACAAGCATGTGTAAAACAAAACTAAAATGAAATAAAGGCATCCAAAATGCCTCTATCTCCCTTGGCTCTATATTCATAGAACCATCTCTTGGTTCGATCACTTCTAGCTCCATCTTCATGGATAACGACTTGTTGCTCCTTCTTCATGCATTACCCTATTCTATTACATTTGTCGTATGCTTCATTCGAACCTTACAATTTATCTAGTAAAGGAAAAAACACAAAGAATAGGCTAGGGAAACAGGTACGACTCTCCTTTTCGCAGGAATGAAATTGCAGCGGCCCTTTATATATGCCTTAAAACCAAACCATAATACACCAATCTCACATTTAAACACAAAATATGAAATTTTGGTGCCATAGGAGATAGTGGTCTAGTACATGCTACAAAAGGTTAGACGTACATACATCCATGTTGGAACATGTAAATAAGATTGGAACAGAATTACCGGATCACTAGCCTCTTTAACAGATCTTGGGCTGAGTCGCGGATCTCGCTCTCTTTAAGACATTTCGTGGCTCTGCCCAAAGTTAGCAAGCAGTTTGTACTCGCCATGCCATCCCCAGGATAAAACAGCCCAGAAGCACCTCTGTCTCAGTTTATTCTTTGCACCAAGAAAAATTGGACTAAACACTCTTTCTGATTTAGTTGCTCGGTAACCACAATCGGGAAAGCTTTCTCTAGTTTTGTAAACTCAGTACTTTCAAACTTGAAACTCACAAAAAAATAAAATGGTTTTCAATTTCAAGAAGAACCAAAAAATAAGGGAAAAATATCATTCTCTCACTTTTGAGGACTACTGCTAAGCCAAAGGATATAGGGGGTAAGAATATATAGCATTACAAGAACCAACATGAAAACCCATCACTAGAAGTCCTTTTCCTACTCTCTGTAATCTCTGTTTTTTATTATATATATATATGGGATAATTTGTAGAGTAAGAGAATATTGATTTTTCCTTCTCCAAATGAAATGAAAATGTTATACTTAAAGTGAGAAAGAATTGATTTCTATTATAAATGCCACATTTAAATCCTAATGTTCGTAAACGTTGTAAACTATATTACTTATTATATATATATATAATAGTCTATACACTCTTTGATCACCAATTCTCTCAAGGGTGATAAATAGAAAAATAAATGTGCCTACCCAAGTAGTGATTCAAACGTTCATATGACAGTTAAATGTTGATGCTTTATTGTATCGTCAAATTGGTTTAATAGTCAACCACTAAATGTTCAAAATTAATTAAAAACTTTATGTAACTTCCTTTTGTTTTTTGTGGAATTAAAATATTAGACCACTCTAAAAAGAACATCACTTTTTTTTATAATACCTCAACTACATTTTAAGAATATACTATTTTTTATTAAAATACTCTAACAATCCATGCATACATATATCAACTGGAACTTATAGTTGACATGCATACTTCATAAAACATTTTCACAAAGTGTTTTAGTCTTTAAAATAGTAGCATGTGTTCTCTGTGAGACCCAATCAATTGCCTTAAAACCCAATCGATTGCTTTACCAATTGATTAGAATTAACCCCAATCGATTGGCTTACCAATCGATTGGAATGAACACCTATAGATTGGATAAAGCAGTTGTGGTATATTTATAAAATTTAAGAATTCTGTTTGAAAAAAATTATATATACTTTATAAAACCTAAGAGAACACCCACTGGTCAAAATCAAGGCAATCGATTGGATAAGCCACCAATCGATTGACGGTACCTCCAATCGATTGCTTCTATCACTAATCGATTTGATCCTAAATGTTACAGGTCTGTTTTTATAATCAGAATAATTACAGAAACACGAATCTATCTTTGTAATTTTATAAAAATGACTAAAAACACATGCAAACATATCCAGGATTCCATAAAACACATTTCTAGATTCATTTAAGCGTGGCTCTGATACCAATTGTAGGAAATAGATTACGAAAATCAGATTTATGGAGCAGAAAATAAGTTTCAAAACTTTGTATGCCAAGAGGTACTACTTATGTAAATCTAGTAATATATAGAGAAGAAGTATACATTTTGCGCGATTAAACTTTGATTGATTCTTCTTACTTGAGATCCCAGCCTCCTCCTCTAGATGATCTTCACTCCTAAGTCTCTGTTGGATTCCCTCTCAAAGACTAGAACTAGTGGGAGTTCAACAAGAGAGAAAAAGCTATAGAAATACTATAAAACTATTTCTGGAGACCTAGGGCTTCAAAAATGACGAGTTAACATATTCTGCACGTAGGTCTCCTATTTATAAGTATTTCCAACCGACATTAGGTGCAATTGATTGCCACGTCGATTGCCCAAAGAGGCAATCAATTGCCCATCCAATCAATTGCCTAAATTGGCAATCGATTACACTGCCAATCGATTGGTTAAATTGCCAATCAATTGGTCTCTTTCTCTCTTGTCTTCTTGCATCCTTTGGAGCTAAGAGTGGGACCCCTAGGTTCTTTACTATTGGCTCAAATCAGTTATTAATTCCCATGATCAAACTCTTTGGTTAGCAAATTAACTAGCTGATCAGTTTCGTGTACTCCACTATAAAACGATAACTGAACTCCATCGCAAAAAAACATATCCGAAGCAGAAACTAGGCTTGTATGATTGCACTAATGTCCCTCTACTATCAGCATTCGTAATCATATTCAGGTAGTCGGATAAAAATAGTAACTGTCAACCTGAATAATGATTACATCTTATATTCCTTGAGTCTCATTCACCTAACATGGTTACTAAACATGTTGATAACTAATTATCAACATGACAACAATTTTCAGTAATTAACTTGGTGACAGTCTCAAGGGAATGCTTACTCTTCATCAGAGAGTAGATTTTATCTCGACAATCTATGTTCATAGCCCTATGAATACTCAGGTGTTGATCTTGAAGACCTCACTGATTGGTAAGTTAAAGCAATCACGTCCATATTGTGTGTCCATAATCATCTCAAGATTAAGAACACGTGCCATATACAAGTTATGAGTTCTTATCAACTGATGATAGCTTTAGGTATTAATAGGAAAGCTCATGGTTTCTTTAATGCACTATAAGTACTAGCATATTAACTAAGAGTTTCACACTCTAGTGATCCATCCAATGGTAGTTAATCATGCTACAGAGTACACCTAATAAGATATCCAATCTCATCATCCACTATGATACTTCAGGATTACTAACAATTATCTCATGAAGCATACATAATAGAATGTAAACCGTTATCCATATATAAAATGTCAATGTCTCATGCATATAGTAATGGTTTAAGGGCACTATCCCAATAATAGGTTGCCTAATTGGTACCTAATCAGACTCAAAAGCCTTATAAGGGAGGGCTCTTCCTTCTATAAAAGGGCCCTCCCATTCCCCTTAGGGGTGATCAGATCCCCAAAAATAGCGTAGGAACAACAGATTTCTCAAAAACAAATCTTATAACTAATAGACATGCCTCTGAAGAAGGGTAAGAAGGTTTCTCAACAAGCTAACCGGGATATCTGATGACCTCGGTGCCAGCCACAGTAGTTCTAACTCCGGTGCAAATCATACCAGCCCTCGCACAACTTCTGGAGGGCCAACGTTAGACCCAACAACAAATTGATATCATGTTGGTCCAATAGAACAATGTCTAGCTGACTAATAATCACCCAGGGAATGTTAGCGGTGGTAGGCACCACCCCGAGGCCATCTAGCCCCCGTAGAGGATGCCAGGGATATGACCAATGACAGGTGTGCTACCTGAGAAGAGAGGCTCAACGCTCGACTCAGGAATCGGTCCAAGATTCCTCAACTAGAAGCTGTGGGGATCTTAGGCACTAGATTAACCAGAGTCGTAGTCGAGCTCTCTTCCAGAGGACTACCACTCATGATTTGGAAGAAGCTTCCTCTACAGCCGCACCTATTACACAGATAGTGATCGGACTGGGTGGAAGTCAAAATTAGGGACATGGAGAAACAAATAGGGGACATGGCTAAAAGCATCAACAGGAGGTCGGTCTATGACCACACTAACACAGATACCAATTCCCTTTTGTTATAAAGATCTCCAGGTTTGCCATCCCTCACAACTTCAAATAGCCTCAGATGGAGTCATACAGCGGGTTGGGAAGCCCAGTGGACTATGTCTGACTAGACAAATCCCGAATGGTTCTCACTACCAATTTTGACGAGCTCTATTGCCTAGCCTTTTCCAGCACTTTGAAAGGCTCGACAACCTAGTGGTTCCATTCTCTAAATCTAAGGTCAATCAGCAGCTTTAAGCAGCTCAATAAATAGTTCATCAGCCAGTTTATTGGTATGCCTGAGCAGCCAAAGCCTGATACGCAGTATTTAACTTTCAGGCAAAAAAAGAATGAGTCTCTCAAGGAAATCATCGATCAGTTCAACCAGGAGAAGCTCAGGGTCTATAATTTGAATGAAACCGTTACTATTACCGCCTTCTACTCAGGGGTTCAGTATGCCAAGTGCGCTATGTCGTTTCACAGAAACGGACCAGCAACCTTGGTTGAACTCGTAGAAAGGGTCAGGAAATAGGTCGACACTGAAGGGTTTCTAAAGATAACAGACCCTAGGAACACAAACGACATGCCTCTAAGAAGCAAGCGGGAGCAGGTTCTACCTGAGAAGAACAATGGAAAGAAACCCAGGAAGGAACAATAGAATAGTGATCAGGATCAGTCCCTGGTACCATTCACGCTACTTTTTCGACCTATCCCGGAGGTCATGGCCACTGCAAAAGCTCAAAATCTACTCAAAAATCTAACCAAGCAGAAGAGCCTATCTAAAACAGTCCTCCTATCCCCCTAGGGGGAATGGATCCCTAAATTCATCTAAAATTCAACCTAGCAAATACACTACATTGTCTAGCCTTTTCCAAGAAACCCAAGAGGTATACCCTATACGGCCAACCCTTGGTAGTTCCAGTCACCATTGTTGCATCACCAAGGTCCCTATAGTATTTTTCTTTCATAGAGTGGAGTGTTCAGACATACACGTGGACATACATTTCTGCGTTAGAAGGGCCAAACAACACACAAATTCTCTTTCACTCTTTATCTTGTCCTTTTATCTGCTCTAAATACATTACATTTTCCTTAACTAAAAATAGCATCATCAATTTGGCATCGTCTGTGGGAACAATAGATTTCCTAAAAACAAATCTCTTAACTGATAGACATGCCTCTGAAGAAGGGTAAGAAGGGTGTTAAGTAGGCTAACCAGAACGTTATGATAACCACGGCACCAACCGCAGTAGTTCTAACAGCGGATCAGATCACAGCAGCCCTCATATAACTCTTGGAGGGCCAACATCAGACTCCAGCTACAAATTGATATCCTGTTAGCCTAATAGAACAATATCCAATCGGCTAATAATCCCCTTGGGAACATTAGTAGCGGACGGGCACCACCCCGAGCTAGAAGACCCATCCAAGAACATCTAGCCCCCATGGAGGATGCCAGGGATGTGATCAATGACAGACGTGCCACCCGAGAAAAGAGTCTAGAATGCTCGACTTGGGAATCAGTCCAACATTCCTCGGCCAGAAGCCATGGGAATCTTAGGCACTAGATTATCTAGAGTCGTAGTCGAGATCTCTCCTAGAGGGCAACCACTCAGGATCTGGAAGAAATTTCCCCTACAGACCCTACCATTGTGCTGACAGTGATCGAAATGGGATGGAAGTCAACATCAGGAACTTGGAGAAACAGATCGAGGACATGGCTAAAAACATCAACAAGAAGTTGATCTATGATTACACCGACATAGATTTTGATTCACCTTTGTTACAAAATCACTAGGTTTGCCATCCCCTACAACTTTATATAGCTCTAGATGGAGTCATACAGCGGGCTGGGAAGCTCAGTAGAATATATCTGACCGGATAAATCCCAAATGGTTCTCACTACCAATTCTGACAAGCTCTATTGCCTAGCCTTTTCTAGTACTTTGAAAGGCCCAGCAATGTAGTGGTTCCATTCTCTAAAACTGAGGTCAATCAATAGCTTTAAATAGCTCAGCAAACAATTCATCTGCTAGTTTATTGGTATGCATGAGCAGCCAAAGCCTGATACACGGTTACTCACTGTCAGGCAAAGGAAGAATGAGTCTCTCAAGGAATTAATCGATCTCTTCAACCAGGAGAAGCTCAGGGTCTACTATCTGAATGAAACTGTTGCTATTATCGCCTTTTACTTGGGTTTAGTACGCCGAGTGCGCCATGTCATTTCACAGAAATGAACCGGAAACCTTGGTTAAACTCGTAGAAATGGTCAAGAAATAGGTCAACACTAAAGAGTTTCTAAAGAAAGCAGACCCTGGGCACACAAATAATAGCCTCTGAGAAGCAAGCGAAAGCAGGATGTACTTGAGAAGAATAATGGAAAGAAACCCAGGAAGGACTAGTTGAAAATTGATCAGGATCAGGCCCTGGTACCATTCACGCTGCTTTTTTAACCTATCCAGAAGGTCATGGACACTATAGAAGCTTAAAATATGCTAAAAAAGTCTAACCATGCTAAAGAGCCCGTCCGAAATAGTCCTCCTATCCCCCTTAGGGGGAACGAATCCCCGAATTCGTCTAAAATTCAACCTAGAAAATACACTGCATTGTTTAGCCTCTCCCAAGAAACCCAAGATGTACACCCCGTACGGCCAACCCTTAGTAGTTCTAGTCACCATTGTTGCATAACCAAGGTCCCTGTAGTAGTTTTCTTTCATAGAGTGGAGTGTTCATATGCACATTTGGACGTAGGTTTCTACATCAGAAGGGCCACAGCACATACAAACTCTCTCTCACTCTTTATCTCTTCCATTTATCTGCTCTAAATATATTAAATTTTCCTTACCCAAAAATAGCATCATCAGTTTGGCACCGCCTGTGGGAACAACAGATTTCTGAAAAAACAAATCTCTTAACTGATAGACATGCCTCTAAAGAAGGGTAAGAAGGGTGTTTAGCAGGTTAACCAGGACATTCTGATAACCACAACGCCAACCACAGTAATTCTAACATCAAAGAAGATCGCAACGGCCCTCACACAACTCCTGGAGGGCCAACATCAGACCCCATCTGCAAATCGATATCCTGTTGGCCTAGTAGAACAATATTAACCAGCTAATAATCCACCTGGGAACATTACCAGTGGATGGGCACCACCCCAAGCTAGATGACCCATCCAAGAACATCTAGCCCTTATGGAGGATGCCAGGGATGTGATCAATAACAGACGTGCCACTCGAGAAAAGAGTCTCAAATGCTTGAATTGGGAATTAGTCTAAGATTCCTTGGCCAAAAGCCATGGGGATCTTAGGCACCAGATTATCCAGAGTCGTAGTCGAGATCTTTCCCAGAGGACAACCACTCATGATCTGGAAGAAACTTCCCCTACAGACCCTACTTATTATGCTTACAGTGATCAGACCGGGATGGAAGTCAACATTAGGGACTTGAAGAAATAAATCGAGGACATGGCTAAAAACATCAATAGGAGGTTGATCTATGACCACACTGACACAGATTTTGATTCACCTTTGTTACAAATCCCAAATGGTTCTCACTACCAATTCTGACAAGCTCTATTGCCTAGCCTTTTCCAGTACTTTGAAAGGCCCGGCAACGTAGTGGTTCCATTGTCTAAAACTGAGGTCAATCAATAGCTTCAAGTAGCTCAGCAAATAGTTCATCTGCCAGTTTATTGGTATGCATGAACGATGAGCCTCTAAGAAGCAAGCAGAAGCAGGATCTACTTGAGAAGAATAATGGAAAGAAACCCAGGAAGGACTAGTTAAAAAGTGATCAGGATCAGGCCTTGGTACCATTCACGCTGCTTTTTTGACCTATCCAGGAGGTCATGGACATTACAGAAGCTCAAAATATGCTAAAAAATCTAACCAGACTAAAAAGCCCATCTGAAACAGTCCTCCTATCCCCCTTACGGGGGAACGGATCCCCGAATTCATCTAAAATTCAACCTAGCAAATACATTACATTGTCTAGCCTCTCCCAAGAAACCCAAGATGTATACCCCGTACGGCCGACCCTTGGTAGTTCTAGTCATTGTTGCATAACCAAGGTCAATGTAGTAGTTTTCTTTCATAGAATGGAGTGTTCATACATACATGTGGACATAGGTTTCTGTGTTAGAAGGGCCAAACCACATACAAACTCTCTCACACTCTTTATCTCTTCCTTTTATCTGCTCTAAATACATTAAATTTTCCTTACGCAAAAATAGCATCATCAGTTTGGCACCGTCTGGGGGAACAATAGATTTTTGAAAAATAAATCTCTTAACTGATAGACATGCCTCTGAAGAAGGGTAAGAAGGGTGTTCAGCAGGCTAACCAGGACATTCTAATAACCACGACGCCAACCATAGTAGTTCTAACATCAGAGAAGATCACAACGGCCCTCGCACAACTCTTGGAAGGCCAACATCAGACCCCAGCTACAAATCGATATCCTGCTAGCCTAGTAGAACAATATCCCACCAGCTAATAATCCACCTGGGAACATTACCAATGGATGGGCACCACCCCGAGCTAGATGACCCATCCAAGAACATCTAGCCCCTATAGAGGATGCTAGAGATGTGATCAATGATAGACGTGCCACCCGAGAAAAGAGTCTCAAATGCTTGACTTTGAAATTAGTCCAAGATTCCTCGACCAAAAGCCATGGGGATCTTTGGCACCAGATTATCCAAAGTCATAGTCGAGCTTTCTCCCAGAGGACAGCCACTCATGATTTGGAAGACACTTCCCCTACAGACCCTACCTATTGTGCTGATAGTGATCGGACTAGGATGGAAGTCAAAATCAGGGACCTAGAGAAACAGATAGGGGACATTGCTAAAAACATCAATAGGAGGTCAATCTATGACCACACCGACACAGATAATGATTCCCCTTTGTTACAAAGATCACCAGGTTCGCCGTCCCTCACAACTTTATATAGCCCCAGATGGAATCATACAGCTAGTTGGGAAGCTTAGTGGACTATGTCCGACCGGACAAATCTAAAATGGATCTCACTACCAATTCTGACGAGCTATATTGCCTAGCCTTTTCTAGTGCTTTGAAAGGCCCAAAAACCTAGTGGTTCCATTCTCTAAAACTGAGGTCAATCAACAGCTTTAAGTAGCTCAGTAAATAGTTCATCAGCCAGTTTATTAGTATGCATGATCAGTCAAAGCCTACTACGCAGTTACTCACTGTCAGGCAAAGGAAGAATGAGTCTCTTAAGGAATTCATCAATCGGTTCAACCAAGAGAAGCTTAGGGTCTATGATTTGAATGAAGCAGTCGCTATTATTTCCTTCTTCTCGGGGGTTCAATAAGCTAAGTGTGCCATGTCATTTTACAGAAATAGACCGACAACCTTAGTTGAACTCATAGAAAGGGTCAGGAAATAGGTCGACATTGAAGAGTTTCTAAAGACAACAGACCCCGGGCACACAAACAACGAGCCTCTGAGAAACAAGCGGAAGTAGGATCTACCTGAGAAAAATAATGGAAAGAAACCCAGGAAGGACCAGTAGAAAAATGATCAGGATCAGGCCCAGGTACAATTCACGCCTCTTTTCCAACCTATATCCCGGAGGTCATGGTCACTATAGAAGCTCAAAATCTGCTAAAAAATCTAACCAAGCTAAAGAGCCTGTCCAAAATAGTCCTCCAATCCCCCTTAGGGGGGAACAGATCCCCGAATTGATCTGAAATTTAACCGTGCAAATATACTACATTATCTAGTCTCTCCTAAGAAACCCAAGATGTATACCCTATACGGCCGACCCTTACTAGTTTCAGTCACCAGTGTTGCATCACCAAGGTCCCTGTAGTAGTTATCTTTCACAGAGTGGAGTGTTTAGACACACAGTTGGATGAAGGTTTCTATGTTAGAAGGGCCAAACTACATACAAACTCTTTCTCACTCTTTATCTCTTCCTTTTATCTGCTCTAAAAATATTAAATTTTCCTTACCTAAAAATAGCATCATCAGTTCGGCGCCGTCCATAGGAACAACAGATTTCTTAATAACAAATCTCTTCACTGATAGATATGCCTCTGAAGAAGGGTATGAAGGGTGTTCAGGAGGCTAACTGGTACATTCTGACAACCATAGTGCCAACCGTAGTAGTTTTAACATCAGAGAAGATCACAGCAGCCTTGTACAACTCTTGGAGGGCCAACATCAAACCCCAGCTGTAAATCGATATCCTACTGGCTTAATAGAAAAATATCCAACCGGCTAATAATCCCCCTAGGAACATTAGCTACACGACCACTCTAAGATCATCTAGTCCCCATGGAGGGTGCCAGGGATGTGATCAATGACAGACATGACACCTGAGAAAAGAGTCTTAAATGCTTGACTTGGGAATCAGTCCAAGATTCCTCGGCCAGAAACCGTGGGGATCCTAGGCACCAGATTAACCAGAGTCATCGCCGAGCTCTCCTAGAGGACAACTACTCATAATTTGGAAGAAACTTCCCCTACAGACCCTACCTATTGTGCTGATAGTGATCAGACCAGGATATAAGTCAAAATCAGGGACCTAGAGAAATAGATCGGGGACATGGCTAAAAACATCAATAAGAGGTTGATCTAAGACCACACCAACACAGATACCAATTCCCCTTTGTTACAAAGATCACCAAGTTTGCCATCCCTCATAACTTTAAATAGCCCCAGATGGAGTCATACAATGAGCTAGGAAGCCTAGTGGACTATGTCCGATCAGACAAATCTGAAATGGTTCTCACTACCAATTCCGTCTAGCTCTATTGCCTAGGCCTTTCCAGCACTTTAAAATGCCCAGCAACCTAGTGGTTCCATTCTCTAAAACTGAGGTCAATCTATAGCTTTAAGAAGCTCAACAAATAGTTCATCAACCAGTTTATTGGTATGCATGAGCAGCCGAAGCCTGATATATAGTTACTTACTGCCAGGCAAATGAAGAATGAGTCTCTCAAGGAATTTGTTGATCAGTTCTACCAAGAGATGCTCCGCGTCTATGATCTGAATGAAACCATCACTATTACCGCCTTCTTCTTGAGGGTTTTGTACACAAAGTGCTCCATATCATTTCATATCAATAGACCGACAACCTTGGTTGAACTCATAGAAAGGGTCAGGAAATAGGTAGACACTGAAGAGTTTTTAAAGATATAAGACCTCGGGCACACAAATGACGAGCCTCTAAGAAGAAAGCAAAAGTGGGATTTACCCAAGAAGTGTAATGGAAAGAAACCCAGGAAGGGCCGGTAGAAAGGTCATTTGGGATCAAGTCCCAGTACCATTTACGCCGCTTTCCAGACCTATCCAAGAGGTCATGGCCACAAAAGAAGCTCAAATTCTGCTAAAAATTTTGACCAAACTGAAGAGCCCGCCTGAAAGGGTCCTTCCATTCCCCTTAGGGGGGATCGGATCCCTGAATTCATCTAAATTCAACCTAGCAAATACACGACATTGTTTAGCCTCTCCCAAGAAACCCAAGATGCATATCCTGCACGGTCGACCCTTGGTAGTTCCAGTCACCATTGTTGGATCACCAAGATCCCTGCAATAGTTTTCTTTCATATAGTGGAATGTTCAGACACACGCGTCAACATAGGTTCCTTCATTAACAGGGTCGAACCACATACAAACTTTCACTCACTCTTTATCTCTTCCCTTTATCTGCTCTAATTACATTAAATTTTCCTTACAAAAAATAGCATCATCAAAGGCTAACAAACAAATGAGTTATGATGGTTTTAAGGTGACAGATAATATTGCCTTAGCCATTTTTCTATTCCATCGAGGGGGCTTTTTATCAAATTCAAAAAGTAGCAAGGGGTTTATAAAAAATGGCCAAAATATGTCAGTTTTTGGCTATAGCATTTAATTTTAAGGGGTCTATGACCAAGTATCCCTAAATTTCCTTGCTGGACCATTGACATATTCTCACTACAGAGTAGAAAGTCCATTTCCACCATAAAACAAGAAATCAACGAAGAAAGGAAACAACACCCAAAAAAAAAGTAAAACTAGATTGCACATGATAATCTTTTTACGGTTAAATACATTTACACCCTTGTAATTTGTCACTTGTGTTAGTTTGGTCCCTGTAATTTAGAAAGTGTCACTTTAGTCCCTATAGTTTCATAATTGTGTTAAATAAGACTAATAAGTCCTTTAGTGATGACTAATTTTTTAATTGAAAGTAAAATAATTATCACAAAAAGTGTTAGATGGGCTAAAATGACACACTTATGAAACTACAGGGACTAAAATAACACTTTCTAAACTACACGGACCAAATTGACATAAAGGGCAAACTAGAGGTGACCGACAAGGTCTTCCGTACAAAGCTTCAAACAGTGCCATCCATATGCTATTGTGATAGCTGTTGCTATAGGCAAACTCGATCAGTGGTAGGTGTGTCTCCCAAGAACTCTTAAAATTGATAACGCAAGCTCACAACATATCTTCGATCACTTGATTAACTCATTTAGTCTGACCAACAGTCTGTCGATGAAAGGCTTAACTCAAATTTAGTGTAGTTGCCATTGTTGTTTGAAGACTTTTCCAAAACTCTGCGATAAAATGCCAATCTCGATCTGACACAGTTGAAAAGCGTACATCGTGTAGTCATAAAACTTATTGTAGATAAATCTGGCTTAAGTGCTCTACTAGATACGTCATGCTGGAGGAGATAAAGTGTGCCATCCTGGTAAGTCCATCAACTATTATACAAATAGCATCATGGTTTTGCTGAGACCTTAGCAAACCTACCACAAAATCCATGGTTATATATGTTCCCATTTCTATTGGGGAACTGGTAGTGGCTATAGAAGTCCTGGTGGTTTTTGATGTTCTACCTTCACTTGTTTTCTAAGACATTGAGATACGTACTCAGCTACTTCTCGCCTCATACCTTCCCACCAAAAATTTCTCTTTAAGTCCTTGTACATCTTCGTACCTCTAGGGTAAACAGTCATTCACGACTTGTATGCTTTGTCGAACACATCCTTTCTGAGATTATCCTCATTAGGCATATAAAGTCTTCCCTTATATCTTAAGGCTTTGTTAGAACCAATACTCCATACGTCTAGTTCTTTTTCTAACATCTTAGCGAACATAGTTACAAATTATCATCCAGCTATTTAGCTTCCATAATACGGCTAATTAGGGTAGGTTGGATAACTAGATATCCAAAATGTTGTCCTTCTATTGATTTTACTGGCTGAATGTCAAACTCGGCTAAAATCTCTACAGCTTGCCATTCTCGAATCAATATGGTGGTAATCATAAGATGAGGTCAGCGACTCAAAGCATCAGCTACAATATTACTTTACCTGGATAGTATTGCAAAGAGAAATTATAGTCCTTAAGTAATTCCATCCATCTTTGGTGATGTATGTTCAACTCATTTTGAGAGAATAAATACCTTAAACTCTTATAATCTGAGAACAGATTGAACTTCTCTCTATATAGATAGTGTCTCTAGATCTTTAGAACAAAAATTATTACAGCCAATTCTAAGTCAAGGGTAGGATAATTATTCTCATATGGCTTCAGTTATCTTGATCCATACGCATTAATATTTCTATCCTGTATAAGCACACAACCATATCCTTGGTGTGATGTATCACTATAGATGATAAACCTTTCTCTGCTCCTAGGTATTATAAGTACCAATGCTAAGGATATTCTTTGCTTTAATTCTTAAAATGCACCTTCATGCTTATCCATCCATTCATGATTTTCATCATTCCGTGTTAGGTTCGTCAATGGTCCTATGATCTTGGAGAATCCTTCCACGAATCTCCGGTAATATCAAACTAGACCAAGAAAACTTCTAACTTTTGTTATATTAGTCGATCCTATTTTATCTTAAAACTGCATTGATCTTAGATGAGTCCACAAAAATACCATATTGAGAGATAACATGTCCTAAGAATTTGACTTCTTGTAGCCAAAATTCACACTTATTGAACTTTGCATACAACTGATTATCGCTGAGTGTCCATAGAGCAATTTGTAAATGTTTCTTATGCTCTTCTTCCATCTTTGAGTAGATCAGAATGTCGTCAATGAATACTATAATGAATTAATTCAGATAAGGTTTAAATTCTCCATTTATTAGGTCCATGAATACTACTAGGGCATTAGTTAGTCTAAAAGGCATCACTATGAACTCATAATGCTCGTATCTGTAGACACCCCAATTTTGACCGACCGTCGAATTTAGGAGAGCGTCACCTCCACGTCCGATGATGATAAAGACCGAAAGAATCGAAGTATTCCAAGCTCTTCAGAAAATTCTCCAAACGCGATAAAATTTCACAGAAAGAAGAAAATACCAGGTGTTTAGGAGAATTCAGGTATAAAAAACACCACTTTTGGAGAAAATCATCGAAAAAAATTTTTGGAAGAAAAAGAAGAAAAGAAAAGACCTAAAAGAGGAAGTTCAACAAAAAAACGGCACACGGCAGATTGCCGTGGCAATCAGTGAATGCCGAGCGGCACTCACTGAGTGCCGAACGGCATTCAGTGAGTACCGCCGACATTTTCTGACTGCCGTTTGCTTTTAAAGTCCGTATTTTGTGGTACAATACGTATGTGTAGGCGGATAAAAACAAAAATCTGATAAAGTAAGGTTGATGGAAACCCGGCAATCAACAATCTTCCGTGGCACTCACGGAGAGCCGTGCGGCAGTCACAGAATGCCGGCGCGGCAGTCACAGAGTGCCGCAGCGGCACCCACGGACTGCCGCAGATGAATTCTGACTGCCGCCCTGGGCAGCAGTCTGCCTAATTTTAGGAAGTACGTATTGTACCACCAAATGGGATGATTACACCTGTCTTTTACTCCGAATTCACTGAAAATACTTGGCAATTTTGCCTATAAAAGGGGAGGAACACATGCAAGGAGGATAGACAAGAGATAGACCAAAAAATATTGGGGGATTTTGAGGGGAGTTTAGGAGAACTTTTGAAAGAAGAACATTTGGGTGGAAGAGAGAACATTGGGAGGAGAGTTTAAAGAAGAGCTTGGAAGACCTTCAAAATATAGAAGTTTGAGGATAGTTGGAGGTGATACTCCAATCTTGTTAGTTTTCTTTTATGGATTTAGAGCACTTGCTCTCTTAGTTTCCTTGATTTCATTTCCTCTTTTTTGTTTATACTTTTCTCTTGAGATTCTTGGAGATCTTCACTATCTCTCTTGAAAGCTCTTGAGTTTGATATTTTGAATCTCATGTAAGCTTATGCTTCACATGGGAGTCAAAGTTTGATCATCACTTTACTTTGTAAACAAATAGATGGATCCAAGTCCATATTCATGACTTGGATTCTCTAACTTGGAATTTCATGGGGTCTTCTCTATATCCTCTTGAAGTTCATGAGCTAGTTCTTTGATTCTTCTTCTCTTTTTCTTATTTATGTTGTTCTCTTGAGACTCTTGGGGATCTTCCATATCTCACTTGAATCTCATGAGTTTGATCTTTTAGTCTCATATAAGTTTATGATTCACATGAGATTTAAAGTTGATCATCATTTTAGTAAGAACAAGTAGATGAATCCAAACCCCTACCATGGTTTGGGTCCTCTAAGCTTGAGTTTTCATGGAGTCTCCTTATATTCCTTGAAAATTCATAAGTTTTAGTCATGTCTTGATCTCCAATGACCATCAAATGGTAGGAGAAGTGGTTTGGTTTAAACCCAACTTCATGGTTTAATAGTTGGGGTTAACAAATAAAAGTTGAACTTGACAAATGAAAACAATGAGTTCACAAACTATTTTTGATCAAAGATTTTTGGTTCGAAATCTAACCGTTGGAATCAAGTGAAACCAGCGGGAAAGTGTCTATAACTCAAAGTTCTACCACTGTAATTTTTGTTTTAAAGAGATTTCATGTTTAAAATGGTTTGGTCATGAGTTTTGTGAAGTAACAACAATCTGTCCAGAGTTTCAGCACAGTGACACTCTTTTGAAATAAGTAAACCAATGCTTTAATAAATTGTTTGTGACCCAAAATAATTTTTTCTAAGTAGATTAATGTGTTAGGAAGTCACCCTAAAAAGAACAAATCATTTTTGATCTTTTTGCTATTTTTAACAAATCAAACAATATCTCTGGACAGAGAGTTGTACATCTCTAAGTGATGTCTGGTGTTTGTCCTTTTCCCAGAGATCTATCCGTTGAAACTTCTATTTTCTTTTTGATTTGGAAACTAGACTCACAGAGGCATCTTGTGTCCAAAATTCACCGACATCAAACCGTGGGAAGCATGCTTTTTCTTTTTTTAAAGTTCTGGTCTGCTCTCTGTAATTTTCAGAATTTTATGACACATTTGGCCAGCTTTGTAAAGAATGGCCCAAATGATTCTCCTATGACTTAGGGCTTAAATCATATATTAATAACAATTAATTAGGCTTAAGTCCAGAGGCTAAGTGATCCAAATTAATGAATAAATTCATGTCTTATCCTTGTTCATATTCATTCATGTACATTAACGCCTATAATTAGAACTATGTAATTGAATAAAGTTGGATTTCATGCTAGATAGACTTAAGCTAGAAAATTAGGATTGATTGTTTGATACCATATTATTATGAGAAACATGTGGACTAATCTTTGTTTTGTAGCGCATTTGAGGTACAATTTCTCATCTCCCTTTTAGTTTATTTCATTCCTTGATTTTATTGATTTTTAAACTCATGCGCGACACCTTAGAATTAGGAGCTTGCCTTATATGTATATGTGATTAGAGACTTTATTAGGATTTTCTTTTGCTTGTATGCATTGCACGTTTAATATCGCTGCTGGATCCCGAGTAAGTTCTCTTGTTCCTTATTGCATATCATATTGCTTGCTACTTGAAATATTTGGTTTATGAATGATATTTTGTCATTAGCAATTTTACACCCTTTGGACATGCTTTTGTGATGTATATGTATATATATTAGTTGAGGGCGTGCTTAGATTAATAAATTTGATTAAAAGGATGTTGAGTAGAGGCCTATCACAAGATAGGATGAAAGAGGGTGTTTTAGTCTGACGGGCTCCTTCCTCTCTCATTCCATAATCCCCGGACCTAGTTAATCTTTGGTTTCGCAAACGATCAGTTTCCTTTCAAAATGGTTTCTTAATTCTTCCTTTTAAAAATTAAGTGGCGACTCATTTGTTTTGAATTTGAACTTTAAAAGAACTTTAAAAGAAAAGTTGTGGGTAAGAAAACCTGCGATATCCACAATCTGGCGACTCTGCTGGGGATCGAATCCAGAATCTCTGGTTTCGCAGACCAGAATTTCTGATTTTGGGTTCACTTGAGGATTAGACTTGAAAAATGTCCTTTTAATCAAATAAATTAATATTTGTGTGCCTGTTGCATTTCACTTGCATGTCCAGCCAGTCGATTGCACGGAACTATGACCTTGGAGGCTCGGGGCAACCCGGTCGGTCAAGTCATCGTGGAACTGTGTGATCATCCTTGATCTCGTACCATGATTTGGTATATGAAGCATCCTATCGGATGTGTGTCAAGGGTCCCTTATTTGACCAAAACCCAGCCTTTGCATGATAGTTTCTGTAGAACCTTTCAATCTTAGGAAATCAACTCTTGATTAGGATTATGTGCTAGGGAGTTTTGTATGCCCGGAAGGGATTACTTGAGATGATGACAATACTTGCTTGATGAAAGATATATAATCTTTTAATCACCTTTTAGCAAATTCTCCTCATGTTCTGCGACATTTGGAGAATATGCCGAACCTTGATTATAAGATTATATTTCTTATATCATGTCTAGTTGAGCATCATTGACCTTGTATGTATCCAAATTCATGGAAAGTACGGTGATAATCCGGTCATGTGATCCCCCTACCCAAAGGTTTTTCTCAAGGTTTTCGATTACCTTTTCAGAAAAATCTTTTCCTCTTTTCAATTAAAAATTCCCAAATTACCCTTGTTAAGGCATATTTCACTTGATCGTCTTCAAAAGAAAAATTTGAAAATCCTTGAAAATTATTTTGGTAGAAAATTGTTCTCAAAAAGCACTCTCAAGGATTGTTTTCAAAGTCCTTTTTTTTAACTACCCAAACACAAAAATGCTTTTCAAATAGAATTTGAAAATTTCGAAATGACCAACCTCTGAGAAGGTAGTGAGGATCACAATGAGAGGAGAAATCAGCGCACTTGACATGGGTGAGGATCTTATGTGCTTATGTGCTTATGTGTTAGGATTAGGATTTTCTCTTTTTTTTGACATATAGAGTAGGCACACACACACGTGCATTTCATCCGTGTGCCATATGTGCGGTGCATGCATTTAGTTGCACCAAATCATCAAAGCATGAACATGTTTATCACATTAACCAATATCATTACATACATGTAGCATACAAGTCCACAACATTTTCCTTCCAATTAAGATCAAAATAATTCATCAAAATTCCTTGCCTCCTGAAAATTGATTCTGCATGCGGACCTTTTCATGTCATGAATCTGTAGAAAGAGTGGAACAACCAGATCCCCTAGCGAGGACACTTCTAACCTCTTGAGTTCGTCTTCTTGATTTTAGGAGAACATAGACCATCATCTTGAGATTGATTCGCCAATGGCCTTAAGAGATTTGGAAGAGAGAGTGAACAAGCTGCAAGCCACTATTGAGCAACAGAACTTAAGGGTGAATCAATTGGAGAGGGTAACGCTTGAGCTCTATCAGTTACTCAAAAAGCAAGTGGGTTTGAATGAGGTAGCGATGAACAAATTGGAGAAGGGAATAATGGATCACCCGGCCGAGCACCAAAATCCACATCCAAGTCCAACCAATCACCAAAGCGCATGTCCGAATCCAACCTATCCCCAAAGTCCATATACAAGCTCAACCATTCACCAAAGCCCATATCCATGCCCAATCCCAATGAACCAAAGAGTTATTCCGAACCCATATCTCAACCCAAAAGGCAACTCAAGTTCAAAGTCGAATCCGAAATTAAGCCGAGCCGGCAGGTCAAGAATATTCACCAACCTTGGCATGACATTATCCATGGCCCTTGATCACCTCATCAAGAGTGGTCACCTCAATCCCCTGGACCCAAGGCCACCATCAAAACCCTTACCTCGCAAATATGACCTATCCTTATACTGCACCTATCACCAGACTCAAGGCCATAATACCGATTCTTGCTCAAGACTCCGCCATGAGATCCAGGATCTCATTGATCAGAAAATCATCACTCCTCTGCCAAATCCACCGAGTGACCTTTGGCATAATGATCTTGACTTGCAAGCTCTTCACTCTTCAACCTCTCAATCCCAGCCATCACTGAGAACCCTCAAAGGGTTTGCTACATCCATGAGTTCTCAACAACCAACTGGCCCTGGCCCAATCAAGGAATGTGGAAAAGGTATTACTTGGTATGAGTCAGATGAATACTCTCCCGCTAAAAATTGGGCCATGGACATGGATAATATTTCTGCACACATAATGTTGGGGGAAGACGGACCCGGAGGTACAAATGATGATAGTGAAGTGATAGTGTTTGGAAGTACTGTTGTTGAAGCAAATGTGGATACTCACGGAGACCCAATAAATTGAAAATCTTCTGTGACACTCCAATTGAGACCAGAATCGAGTCATGTTGGAGTCAAATGTCAAGTCTAGTCAAGTCTTTGAGTCAGTCGGTTATCTAGTTTTTTTTTTCAATTCTCTTTATCGAATCAAGTGATGTATTCCTTTTCCCTACTAGTTGAATAAAATCTCATTTCGCTTGATTTAATGTGCTAAGTCGTGAATGAATGGATCATTAAGCCAAAAAAAAAAAAAGAAAAAAAAAATCAAAAATCACTTTTCATACGATAATGGAAATACTTGGTTAATAAATCTTTGCATTGAAAGGGATCCCCAAGTGATTAAAGCAAATTTTGTGCCAAAACCAAGGAGGAGTAGAGAATTGGTTAGCTTTATTTTGAGAATTTAAAGATGCTCTTGCTCGATCTTGAAAAGATAAAATCAAAACTTGAAGCTTGCTCACTCAAACACCAAGTCTAAAAGATGAGCCCAACCAATCCAAAGCCATAACTTGATCCCTGATGGTAGCCAGACATTCTAAATGAACTTCTTCTTCCAAAAAAAAGAAAAAAAAAAAGAAAATGGGGCTCGCTAGGATGAAAACCCGAAAGGGCGCCTAGGCAAAAGTTAGAGCAAAAATAAGATGCGTGTTGATTTCAAAATTTGAATCCTAGCCAGTCAAAATCATGAAGAGAATAAGAGAGAGTGAGTGATCGGGAGAGAACTAATCCTATTTATACGCCTTAACGAGCATTTGTTAGACCATTTTATCCTGTTTTTGTATATTTTTACTTCGTTTTCTATTTTCTGACAGGTTTTGGAAGAAATCAAGTACATCAGGCTAAACAGGGTGAGGAAGCATAAAGAAAGAAGCTGAAAAAGCCAAGTCGCGCGCGCGACCCGCGCCCGCGAAAACCAGAAATCGCTCGCGCGAGATCCCCAGATTCGCTCGCGCGATCCGCGCGCGCGAGGTACCAAAAGTCGCGCTCGCGCGACCCGCTCGCGCGATATGCCCAAAAATCATAGTTGCGTATTTCAGTGTACTGAAGACTCCTGTGCAAACGAAACTGCAGAATGACGTCCAGATTGTAAATTACATCAGTTTCAGTCCGTTTCGAGTTGTAAAGGCTTCCAAAACTTGTTGTAAATCTATATATACTCTATTTTACTTCAATTAGAGGGTTGGCAATTATTATACACACATTCTACAACCATACTTCCAGCCATTGAAGGGAGGGAAGCAAGGAGAAGAAGAAGAAGACCAAGGGTTTCCATGGCCTCCTCCATCAACCTCTTGCTATCTACTACTTCCATGGACGGCTAGATCATTGATCTAGGGTTTCAATGAAGCCCTAGATGAGTAATAAGGTTTTATTTATGCTTTTATTTTAGTTTTATTATGTATGGATGACAGTCACATGTTTAGAGGATTTTTATAAATAAATCGTACTACTATTGATCAAATCATTACTTTCAGAATTTATTCTTGTCTTAGATCTATTTTGACTGTGATGTGGTCAACGATCTATTCTTGCTGTGCTTGTTTAGATTGTTTACATGTGATGGTGCTTTATTGATTCGGTGCTATCAAGTATCCGAATAGTCCATGCCTAGGTTAGACGGGTTAGATCACAACCCTAGTTTAGTGTGAGATAATTCGTGCTATCCGCAGATGGATTATGTTGGTGCTTGAACCATGATTATCTTCTTGTCGGAGGAATTGGGCTTGTAGCTATAATTCCCCATATTCATCCAACGTAATAAGCTAAAGTAATTCATGAATATTCCTATTATGAATCTAGTGGTGGATTTGCAATCCTAGGTTCCCTTAAACATTCATTAAAACAATTTTAATTGCTTTCATAGTTTAGATTTATTTTTATTGTTATTAGTTTAATTAAATCCAAATCAAACTCCGTTTTTCCTAATTAATTAGACTTAGGTTTTAAAATTAAGTTGCTGTAGTAATCAATCTCTGTGGGTTCGACCTTTACTTCCACACTGCAAATCCTTTGAAAAGTAAAGTATACTTTTATATCTTGATTCTGACAACATCAATTTTTGGCGCCGTTGCCGGGGATTGCATTACTACTCTTAGTTTTATAATCGTAGTTTAGTTAATTCGTAAATATTAGATTAGTGTTTATTTTTCTTATTTTCTGTTTTTGTTTTTAGTTACTAACTTGTTTTTTTTTTTATTTTTTTATTTTGTAGTCAACGTTTCCGAGTGGAGCAGCTAATTACATCAAAGGAGCTTACGCAAAAATAAAATAAATAAAAATTAAATAAATTGCTTCCTTTGGAATTCGCTTTAAACCGCTGTAAGTCAGGGCGCTGTGACGCACTATTTGCATTAGTTTAGGGTTAATTGCACTGCATTAGCTAGGAAACCCGGGGCGCTGGGCTTGACGCGGTCATTGCATTACAGGATAATATTCATGCATCACAGTAGTTGAGTGCTTGTTATCTTAGTTGCGTGATTGCTATTTGTTTTTTTTAGTTGAGTCAGTTTGTGTTTTTAGTTTACTTTCTTTTAGTTTATGTTAGGTACACGTTCAAATAAACCGGAATTAAAACCTTTTGACTCTGAACTTGAACGTACATTAAGACTTAACAAGTCTTCAAACTTAACTTCTAAAACAAGGTTTTTAATAGACGACGATTTGACACCAAAACCAACGTCTTTATTTGAATCCGAAATACGTAATACTCTTACAAGACTAAAGAAACCACGCTTTAAAAACATAGAACCAATTAAAATGGCAGACATTGGAAATAATAACGACAACAACCAAAATAACAACGGAGCTAATATGAATAATCCTAATATACCACCACCTCCTCCACTTAAAGATTACTTTATTCCGACGACTTACACGCCACAAACATGTATTGAATTACCGGAGGCGACGGCATCTCACTTTGAGATAAAGTCGTCTACCATCTCGCTACTTCCATCTTTCCATGGCCGTTTAAATGAAGATCCATATAAACACTTAGGAGATTTTCAAGATATATGTTCTACTTTGAAAATTCAAAATCTTACTGATGATGAATTAAAAATGCGGCTCTTTCCATTCTCATTAAAGGACAAAGCTAAATATTGGCTCCAGTCTTTGGAGCCAAACACTATTAGAACATGGGAAGACTTACACACCGCATTTTTACAAAAGTTTTTCCCGATTATGCGTACAAACCAGATAAGAAAATCAATAACCAATTTTGTAATGCAAGATGGGGAATCACTTTACGACACGTGGGAAAAATTTAAAGAATTACTACGCTCGTGTCCACATCATCAGGTTCCTAAGTGGCAACTTGTTCAGGTCTTTTATGAGGGGCTTATTCCCTCTGTTAGGAACATCGTCGATGCCGTTTGTGCGGGAACCTTCCTACACAAAAGCGCCGATGAGGCCTGGAAAATATTTGAAACGTTAAGCGAGAACTCGATGCATCAGGCTGTGTCGGTACGTTCGGAAGGATATCATCCTCCAACCAAACGAGAGGTGAAGTTTGAGTCGAGTCATTCTATTGAATTTCAAGAATTATCTAAAAAACTTGACCGACTTATGACAATGAATCAAATGACAACCCCACCCGCTCATGAAATTTGTGCATTATGTTCTGATCCTTCACATTCTATACTTTCGTGTCCATCGGCAAGTCAATTTCCGGAATTCGTGGAGCAACATATTAATTCTATTCAACAGTACCCACGAAATAATTATAATGCAACTACTAACAATCCGGATGCGCCATGGAGAAACCATCCTAACTTCTCGTGGAAAAATAATAATAATAATCCTAATGAGGCGACTAATTTTCCAAATGCGTATTGACCTCAGTTTCAACCTAATCAATACCAACACCCGCCTCCTAATTCGAATCCTTCAAGGGGTAATGCTTTCGAGGAAAAGGTGTTGGCATCCCTTAAGACTATTGAAACGCAAGTCCAGGCACAAGCACAAATAGTGCACTCACACACACAATCCATTGCGAAGCTTGAATCCCAAATGGGACAATTAGCTACTGTAGTGAGTCGTAGAAACGAGGGGACGTTGCCTAGTCAAACAATTCAAAACCCTAAGGGACAATATGAGGTTAAGGGGTCGAATGAACAAGTAAACGCCGTCTCAACTAGGTTGACTACACGAGAGGACGAGGTAATAGAAATCCCGAATGCGAATGTGCAAGATATGAATACTAACTCGAATAAGATGGGTGAGGACGTGAGCCAAAATAAGAAAGAAAAAGAATCGGTCCCAACAAATTATATTCCGAGAATGCCATATCCACCTAATGTTGAGGAGCCGTCTAATCTTACAAATAAAAAGTCTAAGGTTGAGGATATACTCGAGGTGTTTAAACAAGTCAAAATAAATATTCCTTTCCTCGACGCTATTAAACAAATTCCCGCTTATGCTAAATGTCTAAAAGACCTTTGTACACAAAAGCGTAAAATACGCAGTCATACGCCTAAAAAGGTCTTCCTCACGGAAAAAGTAAGCTCTATATTCCAACACGCTCCTCCAAAATATAAAGATCCAGGTACGCCTACGATTTCATGTGTCATAGGTGACACTATCATTCATCGGGCTCTCCTTGACTTAGGAGCGAGTGTTAACCTTTTACCCTATCACGTCTATAAACAACTAGGTCTAGGTGAACTTAAGCCCACGGCCGCTACTATTCAGTTAGCGGATCGTTCTGTCAAAATACCTAGAGGAATCGTCGAGGATGTTTTAGTTAAAGTTGATCAATGCTTCTATCCCGTTGATTTTATGGTCCTTGACACCGAACCGGTGCTAGATACTAGAAAATACACTCCTGTTATTCTTGGTCGTCCATTCTTAGCCACGGCCAACGCACGTGTCAATTGTAGAACAGGGGTGATGAAAGTGTCGTTCGGGAATATAAAATTAAAATTAAATGTTTTTAATGCTATTGATCAACCTCCCAAAGATGATGATTATCTAGGTGTGGAGGGTAGAGAGGTTACACGGAATATTGAGCCTAAGAACGTAATAAATATAAGTGCGGGAAATGATATAGAGGATGATGAGTGGATGAACCCTAATATTTCGGACCCTAATGATGAATCTACTCGGAAGGTAAGAAATCGAATTGAACATACTGACAAACCGTCGATTGAATTAATTAGAAGCGACGTAGTTTCTGCTTACCATCGAGCTCTACCTGACATCCTTAGGGGTATACAGTCCGATTTACGGCCTCCATAAAATCTTGAGCTAGAATGGTCTAGCTGAAGACGTAAAAGTTAGCGCTTCTTGGGAGGCAACCCAAGCTCTAGTTCACCTGTTTTCTTTGTTTTTGGTCGTTTTAAAGTAGTTTTTGTCAGTTTTGGAGTTTTTCTAGACTGGGTTGGGGGTAGGAGTAAAATAATTTTTAATCTATATACATAAAATAAATGCTGCAAGTGGAAAAAGCCATTCTCGCGCGCGCGGCCCGCTCGCGCGAGACGTCGCTCGCGCGGCCCGCTGGCGCGAGATTGCCCCTTAGTGTTTTTTTTTCGTTGTTTTCTTTTTATGAGGCCTCAGGTTCTCCTCGCGCCTGGAATCGCGGGCGCGAGGTACCTCGCTCGCGCGAAATTTTAAAAAAAAAAAAAAAAAAAAAAAAAAAAAAATTCCCTGGGAATTCGCGCGCGCGATACCCCCATTTCTGCATATTTTCTTTTGTTTTCTGTATCTTTCCCCCATACTTGTTCTGATAATGTTTTCGTTTCTGTTTTTGTTTTCTTTAGCCATTATAGATCGAGTTAGTTGTTGTTTTCCTTATTACATCTATACTTTTCCGTTTTATTCCGGTTATTCGTTTAGTTTAGTTTAGATTAGTTTATCGACTTATATTTTATAGTTTAGTTTCATTTATTTTTAATATTCTTTTGTTAGTTTCTTTTCATTTATCTAGTATTCACAGGTAACATTGAACTTTATAGACATATTCCTTTGTGTTCACCTGTTTGTTAGTGCCGAGATTGAGGTATTATCGTTACTTTCTTACGTACTTCCCTTTCGATTTATTGTTTCATTGGGGACAATGAAAGGTTTAGGTTTGGGGGTCTGCACACACATGCATATATTATGCACTAATTTTGAAAATTTTGAAATAAGTGTGTTTAAATAAACGATGATTACCGACGTTTTTGCAATATTAATTTGATACTTTTTGTTAGAGAACTTTGAATTGTTATAGAATGGTAAACCAGAGAAGATGTGATTAAACATTTGCTAAAGTTATGATATGGCGTTTTAAGTTATGTATCGTTCGAATCGTAGTTTTATATCATAGATTTGCACATAAACTTATGCACTGCACGTAGTCATTAGAATACATGTTGGTTGTGAACTATAATATGATTCGGATTTCTAGATAACACATGGTGGAGACTAGACCCAGTGAGCTATTGAGCCTATCTTTTCTGTTTTGAGGGTTATAAATTCATTTTGTGTTTGTCGAATTTCATTGAGATAGCGCATTAACTTGTTGGTTAGTCTCATTATTCTGGTTTTGGTTGATAGTCAAGTTAAAATATTTATTACCATGCTAAATAATCTTCCGTCGTATATGTTGAAGAACCATATAACCATAGGAAGTGATTTTAGGCCTTCTTTGTTTATTACCGACCGATAAATGATGAAAATTTCCTTAGTTCACCCTTTGAGCCATTAAAATGCCATTTCTTTCTTAAATTACCATTATCCTTGTTTTTGCTTCAATTTGGCCAACTTGGAGTTTACTTCTGAAAGATTGATCACCTTTTAGTGGTGTTAAGGCGATGTGTGATTGAGAAGAAGAAGAAAATAAGATGATGTTTGGGGTGGTTGCCTTGTTATTTATTGAATATTCGTTTCAAGAGCAAGAAAAGAAAAAGGAAAAAGAAAACAAAATAAAGAAGAGGAAGGTTGAAAAAAAAGATTGAAATGAAAGAAAAGAAGAAAAATGAATGAAAAGGAATGAAGAGAAAGAAAAGATGAAAAGTTTGTAGAAGAAGAATGAAAGAGATCGAACATGCCTTACAATGCCATTCTAAAACTACCTAATGAATCCTTTCTATCCTTTTTCATTACCTGAGCCATGTTACAACCTTTGAAAAGTCCTAATTGATCCTAGAAAACATGGTTTTGATATGTAAATGATGGGAGGGGATTAAAACATGGTAATGATTAATTTTTCTTGATTGATTGGCATCTTATCCATGAGACTACTGTTTTTTCGTGTCATGCGTCTTTTCCGAGTCATATGTGAGCATTTATCGTTTTGAAAATATATTTCCTTTACTCACATATATTAGAAAAATTACACATGTTTCTGAGTGTTTCATTTGAGAGTGTAATTGACATTGTGAGATTCGTAGTCAAGACATAGTTAGATGGTCATCCGAGTTATATTCCAAGTTTATGACATGCGCGTGTTCATTTGACTACCATATCACACACGTGCAATTTTATGAGAAACTCTATTGATTTATACGATGCATGTGCTTGAGATTGTTCTTCATGATGTAGGTAGACGTTTGATTCTATTTCTTTATGTTCGTTATTCTATTTCAAATCTTTGTTGTATAATAAGGAGTATTGAATATTATGTTCTTTGTTTGAATAAAAGTTTTTAAAATATTAAGTTAATAAAGATGGTTGTGGGTAACTTGTTGACGAGAACCCTCACGAGACTTCACTCGTCCGACTAGGGACACCTAGGGGTTTAAAAGGCTTGTTGCATACGCTAAATGCAATCGTGATCCATACGAAAATGGAATAGATTTTTATTAGTAGTTTTTATTTTAGTTTTGCTTGAGGACTAGCAAAATGTAGGTTTGGGGGTGTGATCGGGAGAGAACTAATCCTATTTATACGCCTTAACGAGCATTTGTTAGACCATTTTATCCTGTTTTTGTATATTTTTACTTCGTTTTCTATTTTCTGACAGGTTTTGGAAGAAATCAAGTACATCAGGCTAAACAGGGTGAGGAAGCATAAAGAAAGAAGCTGAAAAAGCCAAGTCGCGCGCGCGACCCGCGCCCGCGAAAACCAGAAATCGCTCGCGCGAGATCCCCAGATTCGCTCGCGCGATCCGCGCGCGCGAGGTACCAAAAGTCGCGCTCGCGCGACCCGCTCGCGCGATATGCCCAAAAATCATAGTTGCGTATTTCAGTGTACTGAAGACTCCTGTGCAAACGAAACTGCAGAATGACGTCCAGATTGTAAATTACATCAGTTTCAGTCCGTTTCGAGTTGTAAAGGCTTCCAAAACTTGTTGTAAATCTATATATACTCTATTTTACTTCAATTAGAGGGTTGGCAATTATTATACACACATTCTACAACCATACTTCCAGCCATTGAAGGGAGGGAAGCAAGGAGAAGAAGAAGAAGACCAAGGGTTTCCATGGCCTCCTCCATCAACCTCTTGCTATCTACTACTTCCATGGACGGCTAGATCATTGATCTAGGGTTTCAATGAAGCCCTAGATGAGTAATAGGGTTTTATTTATGCTTTTATTTTAGTTTTATTATGTATGGATGACAGTCACATGTTTAGAGGATTTTTATAAATAAATCGTACTACTATTGATCAAATCATTACTTTCAGAATTTATTCTTGTCTTAGATCTATTTTGACTGTGATGTGGTCAACGATCTATTCTTGCTGTGCTTGTTTAGATTGTTTACATGTGATGGTGCTTTATTGATTCGTGCTATCAAGTATCCGAATAGTCCATGCCTAGGTTAGACGGGTTAGATCACAACCCTAGTTTAGTGTGAGATAATTCGTGCTATCCGCAGATGGATTATGTTGGTGCTTGAACCATGATTATCTTCTTGTCGGAGGAATTGGGCTTGTAGCTACAATTCCCCATATTCATCCAACGTAATAAGCTAAAGTAATTCATGAATATTCCTATTATGAATCTAGTGGTGGATTTGCAATCCTAGGTTCCCTTAAACATTCATTAAAACAATTTTAATTGCTTTCATAGTTTAGATTTATTTTTATTGTTATTAGTTTAATTAAATCCAAATCAAACTCCGTTTTTCCTAATTAATTAGACTTAGGTTTTAAAATTAAGTTGCTGTAGTAATCAATCTCTGTGGGTTCGACCTTTACTTCCACACTGCAAATCCTTTGAAAAGTAAAGTATACTTTTATATCTTGATTCTGACAACATCAGTGAGGTAGAGAAAAGAAAGGAAAAAGCAGAGAATAAATAAGATTGAGAATTCTTGAGCACTTCAAAGTACATCATTGGTACATGAATTATCCCAAGGCTTTGTGTTGTTCTCAACAAAGAAAAGAAATTGGAAACGAAAAGAGAGATTTGAAAGTATCAAGTAAATTTTTGTGAGAGACTCAATGGATAAGTGATAAGTGGACCTAAAACAATGCAGAAATATCTTTGAGAAAGATAAAGAGTGATTTGAAGGGCTGATATTACTTTGTGAGTATAATAGAGTATGATTAAAACACGATATATTATGAGAGTTGTAAAGATTGACTGGCTAGTGATAAGGTGAAAAGAATCAACTGCCACAAAACAAAAAAAAAAGGGAAGGAAGAAAAGAGGAAAAGAAAAAAATGCATAAAAGGGAGAAGTAGTTCATATTCCTGTTCAAAGGCTACCACAAGCAACCCATTTCGGAAAGAGCACTCATTGGACCCAAATGAAAACATGGCTTGAAAAGCTTGAAGCCTTATTCCTTCAAGACCTCCAGAGTCGCCGAACTACTTTGGACTTGATTCCCACTTGGGGATAAGTAGGCGAACTTTCCAAGGTTCTCGGTCTATAACCATTCCTAAACCAAAAGCATCACCCTATGCACCTTTGGTTTCCTTCCTTCAAACTAGGGGCAAACTTGTGTTTGCCTGGAGCCATATATCTATTGCCAAACCAGGAGCAAACAAAGTTTTCCCATCAGTATTGGGTTTCCCGCTTTAGCCCACTATATTCATGATGATTACCTCTAGGTTGGGAGTAAATGGACTAAAGGCATCCTGTACCATCATGTTCTCAAAACTCTTGGATGAGTCTATTTGCCCTTAAGACTAGGGGCAAACATTGTCTGCCAAAAAAATAAAAAAAAATAAAAAAACCCTCTATGCCAGTAGCAAGTTCTCAAGTAATTGAGTTTGTTTTGAAAGATTGAAATAGAGCGCCTTTCATTCTATAAGATAAAGCATTAATTCGAAGCACATTCTAGATGGGCAAAGAATTTGCTAAATCAAAAAGGGAAAGTTTTAAAAGTTTTGATTTATCAGCAAAGCACTACCATTTGTAAGATGATGAATAAATGAAAGGTGAGATGATACATCATTCACGTTGATTCATAATAATACAGAATCTGAGTCAGTCATCTTGTATAATTGGCTTTGTCAAGTCTGTTCTCCTTTGATGAGTCAATAAATGGTCTCCATTGTGTGGGTTTAAGATGATGAATAAACGTTTGACAAGTCTCTATGAGCATCCCAAGAGCAATACGAGCAGAGATTTCGAACACTATCACAACATGATGTTCAAGTGAAGATATGAGAAGAGTCCAAGACTAGGGGCAAAGGTGACTTCCCTCTTTTGACAGAATCGATGTGTTTTTTTCTAAAGGTCCGCAAATGCAAGAAAAAAACCATTCTATCAGCTTCGTTCAAATTTTTTGAGTCTCATTTAGAAAATAATCGACTCCTAATAAGTGGAATTCGAACTTGATTTGAGTCAAAATGACTCCGGATTTTGGTAAAATTTAACCTATTTGAGTCTGACTGACTCTTGATGTGGAAAGTGAAATAAATGGAGTCTGATTGATTTCTGATTTTGAAAATCTGAGTTGAATGGAGTCTGATTAACTCCTGATTTTGAAAAGTTGAATTGATTGAGTCTGATTGACTCTCGATTTTTTTGAATAAAATTTACGTAAGTCTCCTTGCAAGGTTGTTGATCTCCACTTTTGCAATGTACGTCCCTGAGTAGCTTTTGACCATCGTTTTTTGCAATGTAATGAGTGGCTATTGACCAATATCTTCTCTTCTCTAAGCATAAGTCCTCAATGGCAACCTTGCGTTAGTCCTCAATGACAGCATCTTTTGCATTAGTCCTCAATGGCAGCATCATTAGTCCTCAATGGCAACCTCGCATTCGCGTTGTTCCTCAACGATTCTTTGAGTCTCATTCAAACTCCCGATTTTGAAAATTCAAATTTTTCTGAGTCAAATTGAATCTAATGTTGTAAATTAAAATTTTTGTGTAGTCGAAGTGACTCCGATTCTGAAATTTGAAATTCTCTTTGAAAATTTGAATTCGTTCGAGTCAATTCGACTCCCAAAATTTGGAAATTTGAAAATTCTTTGAGTTTAATTGACTCCTGATCTATCCAAATATGGTTGCCCCATTTTTGGGAGTGTAACATATTTACATTCTCGGTTTTTGCAACAAATTTGCGTCAACCCTCGTTTTGAGAATATAACAAATTTATATTCTCGGTCTTCGTAACAAATTTACGTCGATCCTCTTGGTTGGGAGTGTAACAGATTTGCACTCTCGGTTCTCGTAACAAATTTGCATTAACCCTTATTTTGGGAATATAACGGATTTGTATTCTCGATCCTCGTAACATATTTACGTTGATCCTTCAGAATGTAACAGAATTGCACTCCCGGTTCTCGCAACATATTTGTGTTAACCCTCGATCCTCGTAACATACTTGCGTTGATCCTTTGTTTGAGAATGTAAAATATTTACACTCTCGGTTCTCGTAACATATTTGCGTTAACCCTCGATCCTCGTAACATATTTGCGTTGATCCTTTGTTTGAGAGTGTAACATATTTTCACTCTCAGTTCTCGCAACATATTTGCGTTAACCCTCGATCCTCGTAACATATTTGCGTTGATCCTTTGTTTGAGAATGTAACATATTTGCACTCTCGGTTCTTGCAACATATTTGCGTTAACCCGCGATCCTCGTAACATATTTGCGTTGATCCTTTGTTTGAGAATGTAACATATTTGCACTCTCGGTTCTCGTAACATATTTGCGTTAACCCTCGATCCTCGTAACATATTTGCATTGATCCTTTGTTTGAGAGTGTAACATATTTGCACTCTCGGTTCTCGCAACATATTTGCATTAACCCTCGATCCTCGTAACATATTTGCATTGATCTTTTGTTTGAGAGTGTAATATATTTGCACTCTCGATTCTCGCAACATATTTGCGTTAACCCTCGATCCTCGTAACATATTTGCGTTGATCCTTTGTTTGAGAATGTAACATATTTGCACTCTCGGTTCTCGCAACATATTTGCATTAACCCTCGATCCTCGTAACATATTTGCGTTGATCCTTTGTTTGAGAATGTAACATATTTGCACTCTCGGTTCTCGCAACATATTTGCGTTAACCCTCGGTTCTCGCAACATATTTGCGTTAACCCTCATTTTGGGAATATAACGGATTTGTATTCTCGATCCTCGTAACATATTTGCGTTGATCCTTTGTTTGAGAATGTAACATATTTGCGTTAACCCTCGATCCTCATAACATATTTGCGTTGATCCTTTGAGAATGTAACATATTTGCACTCTCAGTTCTCGCAACATATTTGCGTTAACCCTCGATCCTCGTAACATATTTGCGTTGATCCTTTGTTTGAGAATGTAACATATTTGCACTCTCGTTTCTCGCAACATATTTGCGTTAACCCTCGATCCTCGTAACATATTTGCGTTGATCCTTTGTTTGAGAATGTAACATATTTACACTCTCGGTTCTCGCAATATATTTGCATTAACCCTCATTTTGGGAATATAACAGATTTGTATTCTCGATCCTCGTAACATATTTGCGTTAACCCTCGATCATCGTAACATATTTGCGTTGATCCTTTGTTTGAGAATGTAACATATTTGCACTCTCGGTTCTTGCAACATATTTGCGTTAACCCTCATTTTGGGAATATAACGGATTTATATTCTTGATCCTTGCAACATATTTACGTTAACCCTTGTTTTGAGAATATAACGGATTTAAATTCTCGGTTCTCGCAACAGATTTGCGTTGGCCCTCGAAATCAAATCGAAAACATCATGACCCCTGTAACAGATCTTCGCATCAGTCACGAAATTAGGTAATCTTTCCTGACTAACGCATCACGTAAAGTGCGTCGCACGCGGGGAAAACATGATGAACATGGCGTTTGTATGACCGGGTCAATTCAGAAAATACCATTGCATGGCACTTGCGTCACGATAAGATAGGTGCATTCATCTGTATGGTTACTTGCGCTTGTGTATGTTTGGCTCCTGCCTGAACTACGTCTTGGTCTGATTCCCGAATGGATACGTAGGCAGCTCACCGTTGAGCACGACCAACATGAACCATTTGTGAGGCAGTTTTTGCAACGCGTTTTGTTTTACCTAAATTCAACAGTCTGGTCAAAGGCTTGTCTTCACACAGGCTTTGACATTCACTTATGGGACGCGTTGCCCCACCAGCTCTGTCAAAGAGGGGTAAACTATAGACACCCCAATTTTGACCGACCGTCGAATTTAGGAGAGCGTCACCTCCACGTCCGATGATGATAAAGACCGAAAGAATCGAAGTATTCCAAGCTCTTCAAAAAATTCTCCAAACGCGATAAAATTTCACAGAAAGAAGAAAATACCAGGTGTTTAGGAGAATTCAAGTATAAAAAACACCACTTTTGGAGAAAATCTTCGAAAATTTTTTTTGGAAGAAAAAGGAGAAAAGAAAAGACCTAAAAGAGGAAGTTCAACAAAAAAACGGCACACGGCAGATTGCCGCGGCATTCAGTGAATGCCGAGCGGCACTCACTGAGTACCGAATGGCATGCAGTGAGTGCCACCGACATTTTCTGACTGCCGTTTGCTTTTAAAGTCCGTATTTTGTGGTACAATATGTATGTGTAGGCGGATAAAAACAAAAATCTGATAAAGTAAGGTTGACGGAAACCCGGCAATCAATAATCTTCCGCGGCACTCACGGAGAGCCGTGCGGCAGTCACGGAATGCCGGCGCGACAGTCACAGAGTACCGCAGCGGCACCCACGGACTGCCGCAGATGAATTCTGACTGCCGCCCTGGTCAGCAGTTTGTCTAATTTCAGGAAGTACGTATTGTACCACCAAATGGGATGATTACACCTGTCTTTTACTCTGAATTCACTGAAAATACTTGGCAATTTTGCCTATAAAAGGGGAGGAACACATGCAAGGAGGATAGACAAGAGATAGACCAAAAAATATTGGGGGATTTTGAGGGGAGTTTAGGAGAACTTTTGAAAGAAGAACATTTGGGTGGAAGAGAGAACATTGGGAGGAGAGTTTAAAGAAGAGCTTGGAAGACCTTCAAAATATAGAAGTTTGAGGATAGTTGGAGGTGATACTCCAATCTTGTTAGTTTTCTTTTATGGATTTAGAGCACTTGCTCTCTTAGTTTCCTTGATTTCATTTCCTCTTTTTTGTTTATACTTTTCTCTTGAGATTCTTGGAGATCTTCACTATCTCTCTTGAAAGCTCTTGAGTTTGATATTTTGAATCTCATGTAAGCTTATGCTTCACATGGGAGTCAAAGTTTGATCATCACTTTACTTTGTAAACAAATAGATGGATCCAAGTCCATATTCATGACTTGGATTCTCTAACTTGGAATTTCATGGGGTCTTCTCTATATCCTCTTGAAGTTCATGAGCTAGTTCTTTGATTCTTCTTCTCTTTTTCTTATTTATGTTGTTCTCTTGAGACTCTTGGGGATCTTCCATATCTCACTTGAATCTCATGAGTTTGATCTTTTAGTCTCATATAAGTTTATGATTCACATGAGATTTAAAGTTGATCATCATTTTAGTAAGAACAAGTAGATGAATCCAAACCCCTACCATGGTTTGGGTCCTCTAAGCTTGAGTTTTCATGGAGTCTCCTTATATTCCTTGAAAATTCATAAGTTTTAGTCATGTCTTGATCTCCAATGACCATCAAATGGTAGGAGAAGTGGTTTGGTTTAAACCCAACTTCATGGTTTAATAGTTGGGGTTAACAAATAAAAGTTGAACTTGACAAATGAAAACAATGAGTTCACAAACTATTTTTGATCAAAGATTTTTGGTTCGAAATCTAACCGTTGGAATCAAGTGAAACCAGCGGGAAAGTGTCTATAACTCAAAGTTCTACCACTGTAATTTTTATTTTAAAGAGATTTCATGTTTAAAATGGTTTGGTCATGAGTTTTGTGAAGTAACAACAATCTGTCCAGAGTTTCAGCACAGTGACACTCTTTTGATATAAGTAAACCAATGCTTTAATAAATTGTTTGTGACCCAAAATAATTTTTTCTAAGTAGATTAATGTGTTAGGAAGTCACCCTAAAAAGAACAAAGCATTTCTGATCTTTTTGCTATTTTTAAAAAATCAAACAATATCTCTGGACATAGAATTGTACATCTCTGAGTGATGTCTGGTGTTTGTCCTTTTCCCAGAGATCTAACCATTGAAACTTTGATTTTCTTTTTGATTTGGAAACTAGACTCACAGAGGCATCTTGTGTCCAAAATTCACCGACATCAAACCATGGGAAGCATGCTTTTTCGTTTTTTAAAGTTCTGGTCTGCTCTCTGCAATTTTCAGAATTTTATGACACATTTTGGCCAACTTTGTAAATAATGGCCCAAATGATTCTCCTATGACTTAGGGCTTAAACCATATCTTAATAACAATTAATTAGGCTTAAGTCCAGAGGCTAAGTGATCCAAATTAATGAATAAATCCATGTCTTATCCTTGTTCATATTCATTCATGTACATTAACGCTTACAATTAGAACTATGTAATTGAATAAAGTTGGATTTCATGCCAGATAGACTTAAGCTAGAAAATTAGGATTGATTGTTTGATACCATATTATTATGCGAAACATGTGGACTAATCTTTGTTTTGTAGCGCATTTGAGGTACAATTTCTCATCTCCCTTTTAGTTTATTTCATTCCTTGATTTTATTGATTTTTAACCTCATACGCGACACCTTAGAATTAGGAGCTTGCCTTATATGTATATGTGATTAGAGACTTTATTAGGATTTTCTTTTGTTTGTATGCATTGCACGTTTAATATCGCTGCTGGATCCCGGGTAAGTTCTCTTGTTCCTTATTGCATATCATATTGCTTGCTACTTGAAATATGTGGTTTATGAATGATATTTTGTCATTAGCAATTTTACACCCTTTGGACATGCTTTTGTGATGTATATGTATATATATTAGTTGAGGGCGTGCTTAGATTAATAAATTTGATTAAAAGGATGTTGAGTAGAGGCCTATCACAAGATAGGATGAGAGAGGGTGTTTTAGTCTGACGGGCTCCTTCCTCTCTCATTCCATAATCCCCGGACCTAGTTAATCTTTGGTTTCGCAAACGATCAGTTTCCTTTCAAAATGGTTTCTTAATTCTTCCTTTTAAAAATTAAGTGGCGACTCATTTGATTTGAATTTGAATTTTAAAAGAACTTTAAAAGAAAAGTTGTGGGTAAGAAAACCTGCGATATCCACAGTATCTTATCCTAAAAGTAGTCTTCGACACATCCTCTAGTTCAACAATAACTGTTGGTATCCTGAACGTAAATCAATATTCAAAAAGATCTTTTGAACGGGTCATCTATCTGAGGAAGTGGATATCTATTCCTAATTATAAACTTGTTCAATTCTCTGTAGTTGATACAAAGTTGAAATGTCCCATCCTTTTTCTTTACGAACAGCACTGGTACTCCTCAAGGTGAAGTACTCAGGCGAAAAAATCCTAAATCTTCGAGCTCTTGAACTTGCTTCTTTAATTCCAACATCTCAATTGTTGCCATCCGTTATGGAGTCTTGGAAATTGACAATGTTCCAGGTGATAATTCCACACAAAAGTCTATTTTTCTCTTCAGTGGAAGTCCCAAACAATTCTAAAATGCATCTTCAAAATCTCGTTTGGTAAGAATCCGGTCTATCGTAAGCTTCGTACTCATATTTCTAATCACAGCTAAACAACTCGTTAAAAAAATGTCACTCGTCAACTGGCACTAAAATTCGATCATAGGACATCTTGGTATCATAAAGACATTTATTCCGATAGTATAATCCAAGTTGGCACCATGCTTGGTAAGCCAATCGATTCTTAGGATGATTTCAAACTCAGACATTGACAGAACTACAATGTTTGCTGGAAGATTCCTATCTTCTAGTGTCAAGAGGCAGTCTTTGAACACCTTACCCAATTTAACAGTCATTCCTAATGGTGACACAGCATTAAGTGTTGGCTCAAGTGCTTGGGGTTCTAAACCTAAATGGCGCACAATCTCAAATGCAATAAAAGAACATGCAGCACCAGTATCAAATAAAGCTCTACCTTGACTAAGAAAGAGTACGAGTATACCTTCCAGATTCTGTTGTTCCTCAACATCAAAGATGGATTCCTCTGGGATGATGGCATTCACCCGAACCTGATTTGGGGGTCTTTGTAGTCCTTGAATTGGTGCCCCATAATATCCTCTACGAGGTGCGTGGCAGTCCTTGCTAAAGTGGCCCAACTTATTGCAATTATAGAAAATGATATCTGACCAGTGGTTAGCTCTAGGGGCTGTGCAATACCTTGCAATATGCCCAGGCACTCCACAATTAAAACATCCTTCAGTACCTAGTCATGGAGCAGCGAACAGTTCTTAAGGTGGTGGTGCTCATTGTTGATATTACTGAAGTTGAGGAAAGGTAGACTGGGGCTTCCTAATTCTATCCCAGCTTCACTTATTTCACTGATAATTACCTTAAGGTCTCCAACGTTGGGCATTCCTTAAAGGTAAGGCTTGAAAATTCCTCGATTAAAAGTTCCTTGGCGGAGGGGGTCCGTTCATCGGTTGTTACTGAACTGGATATGCATCTTTCTCCTGACTCATAATGAATCTTACCAGCCCTTTAAATGATTTGTTAAGATGTTGAATCATCATGTACTATAGGTGAGGTTAAGTCCTTGGTAAAACCTCTTAACCTTTTTCTGGGGTGTGTCAATCATGTGTTGAGAAAAACGAGACAATCGCTCAAACCACACCATGTACTCCATCACTGTCCAACTCCGTTGGACCAAATTTAGGAAGTTCTTCTTTTACTGGTCCTTCTCATCCTCTAGAAAGTACTTCTCTAGAAACCTACCTTTAAATGTCTCCCAAGGCATCCTTCTTGCAGCTTCGACTCCGATTGTAGCTCGTCCAGCCTCCTACCAGTCAGCGGCAGCATAGGTTAGTTGAAAAGTGGCCAGGTGTCGCTTATCCTGCTCATTACTCCCAGTCTATATCAAGTTATCAATAAACTCATTAAAGAGATACTCGCCACCTAGATCTGATCAAATGGCTTTGATATGTTTAGCTAACTGCTTCTCTACCTCAGCCCGAAACTCTTTGAACATTTTAAAGGCTTCAGACTTATGGTGCATTAGATAGATATATCCAAATCTAGAGTGGTCATCAATAAATGTAATTAAAAACTCATAATCACCCCCATTCTCCAATATTTATCTGTCTACATACATCGATATATACAAATTCCAACAATTCATTTGATCGATTGCCCTTCGTTGGAAAAGGCCTCTTGGTCATTTCTCCTTCTATACAAGATTCACATATTGGCATTGGTCCAAGAACCAAAGTGTATAGGATCCCATCCTTGACCAGTCTATTAATCCTATTTAGATTGATATGACCTAGGCTCATATGCCAAAGTCTTGTTGGATTAGAAGAGGGTTCCTTTCTTTTAGATGGTATAGTTACCACTGAGTTATTAAGTTCCATGTAAGAATCTTTAGAAACATTTGGAGTGATCACATACAAGCCATTTGTTTTAACACCAGAACATATAAAAGAACCATTTTTATAATGACAACTTCAGTTCCAAAATAAACGGAATAACTATTATTCGATAATTCTGAAATAGAAATTAAATTATGTCTCATTAAAGGGACATAAAGTACATCTAATAAAACTAATGTCTTATTGTCTTGGAATTCTAAAACTACCACTCCTATAGCAACGACAAAAATGATTGCACTAGAACCCAGAGTCTGCACAATCTCCCCATCTTGCACCTCCTGGTTGATCTGAATCCCTTGTAATGAATTACAAATATGGTTAGTCGTACCAGAATCAATGTAATAAGTGTTCGAAGTATCAGTTATAAAAACTTACTTCAATCACATGTAATTCGATCATACCTTGAACTCTTGTAGCTAAGAATTCTAGACAATTCCTCTTCTAGTGGCCTTTCTCGCCGCATTAGAAATACTTTGCTTTGCCTTTACTACTCTACTTCCACTTTTCGTTACCCTTTTCCTTAGATTTCGCAATCATTGGGACTGGTCCAACACTTGGACCACCAGTGCCAGTCTTCTTCTTTCCTTTCTTACCTTTCAGATTGGATCGCGAAGAAGTGCCTTTCTCAACGTTCATAATGTTCCCCCAGGTTTAATCACCCTTTTTGCTGCCTAAAGAGAACTCATTAACTCGCTCATAGAAATTTTCATTTGAATCATATTATAATTAAGTTTAATTTGAGCGAATGATGGAGACAGGGAGTTGAAGATCATGTCAACTTGGGTCTGCATGCTTCAATGTTAGTGCCTAGAGTCTCCAGTTCATTTAAATAACCGATAATTTTCAAAACATGTTCTCGAACTTGAGTCCCTTCCAACATTTTAGCATTCATTACCTTTTGCATGGCAATCTACCTAGTAGGTCTGCCATGTTCCCCAAATATTTCTTTGAGGTTGATGATATTGGCACTAGCGGAATTATTTGACTGGAAATGGTGTTGCAACAGACTAGCCATAGAGGCTAGTATGTAGCAATGGGTCATCCTATTCGATTTATTCCATCTGTCGAACTCGCGTCTAGCAGTTGTCAAAGCATTTGTAGTGGGTTCAGCATGGCATGGGGTAGTAAGGACATAAATATGATCCTTTGCAATTAAAACAATATCAATGTTGTATTTCTATTCGATGTAGTTGGTTCAAGTTAATTTGTTTTGTGTGAGTGTGGTGGCAAGTGGACTAAATGAAGACCTAGATATGATGAATTTTGAAAAGAATAATGGACATTATAAATATAGATATCAATAACTTTGACTAAATATAAAATAGAAGAATCCTTTAAAGCCTTTAATTTTAAAATAAAGTCGTCAGAATATCATAGCAATAAAATGAAGCCTTCGAGTGACGATCATCATTTTATCCTATGATTGGGTAATCCATCACGATTTGTCCACTATGCAACTCTTGCAAAACAATTGTGACTCTTGACCATTTGATCTCTAAGTTTATGGATAATGCTACGAATGTAATCCCTTATCCATAGCCTAGCTAGTGTACACGATTAAATAGAATCCCATGACAATCGTCTCAAGTAGTGCCTCCGAATGTCTGCCACCCTTTAACATGTCTCATTGATTCTATCAATAAGGAAGTTTATATTTAGTAACCAATGAATAGTCTACCCTCCAAGTGGAATGATCATCCATAAATGAATGACACAGAGTATCCTATCCATCTTACAATGAACCATTAATGCAAGACTATAGGAGTTATAATACATCCTTCTCCTACTAGATTTTGTAAACAAGGATTTTTTATTTGAAAAACTATTTCTTCACATTGCCCATAAACATCTAATGTTTACTAATGTTCTATCTCAATTGATTGTATCAGACATGCCTCAGCAAAATGGTGTAGCAGAAAGAAGAAACCAGACTCTTTTACACATGACTAGGTCAATGAGTAATTCAGAGTTGCCATTGTTCCTATGGGGGCATGTTTAGGAGACTGCCTCATATGTACTGAATCATGTTACAATCAAATCTATCCCCAAGACACCTCAGGAGTTGTGGAGTGGGCATAAGCCTACTTTACAACATTTTTGTATTTGGGGGTGTCCAGCACATGTGTTGAAGGGAAAGGTGAGCAAATTCGAGACACGATCGGAAGTATGTTACTTTGTGGGTTATCCAAAGGGTACTTATGGTTGGTATTTTTAGAATCCAAGAGAACAAAAAGTGTTTGTTAGTACGTATGTTGTTTTCTTGGAGGATGATTATATCATGAACCATAAACCTAGAGAAAGGTTAGATCTGAGGGAAATAGATGGATGGCCCTCTATTCCTACAGCAGTTGAAAATAATTTAGGATAAGAAAATATCACACCTTCACCTAATTCTGCCTCGCTACCTCATCGTAGTGGGAGTATAGTCAGCCAGCCTGATAGATACATGTTCTTAGGAGAAGTTTTCAAAGTTGTCTCCACAGAATCTGAATCTGATCCTCCCACGTATGAAAAGGCAATGGATGATGTTGATTCAGACCATTAGGTCAAAGCTATAAAGGCTGAGATTAAATCCATAGATTCTAATCAGGTCTGGGATCTTGTAAAAACACCTGCTAATATTAAACTCTTGGTTGTAAGTGGGTCTATAAGTAAAAATGTGGATCTGATGGAAAGGTTGAGACCTTTAAAGCGAGACTTGTAGTGAAAGGTTATACTTAGAAAGAGGGCATTGACTATGAGGAAACCTTCTCGCCAGTGGCCATGCTCTAATCAATTAGAATACTCTTATCACTATAAGGGAAAAGGCTTTTTATGTCACTTAAAAAGTGACATAAATAGGTATTTGTGTCATTTTTTTGTCAATAAAAAGTGACATAAATGGAGGCGACATAAATGTTTTAAAAGTGACATAAATGTTTTATAAAAGTGACATAAATGTTTCATAAAACCAACACATTTGTTAATAAAAAGTGACATAAATACCATTTATTTATATCACTTTTAACCTAAAGTGACAAAAGTATAAAAGTGACATAAATACCAAACAAAATTATTACATCAAAGTCTTAAAAGTGACATAAATACTTAAAAGTGACATAAATACCATTTTATTTATGTAACTTTTAACCTAAAGTGACATAAAAGTAGAAAAGTGACATAAATACCAAACAAAATTATTACATCAAAGTCTTAAAAGTGACATAAATACTGTAAAAGTGATATAAATACTTTTAAAATGACATAAATACTTTAAAAGTGACATTAATACTTTATAAAAGTGACATAAATACCACCATGTACATATATACAATACCACCCTGTACAAAATTAAATCCAACTCAAAAATCTATTTCAACTACTAAATTTCATCGATTCATCTCAATATCAACCAATTAATTGGAATGAATAAAAAAAATATATACAATCGATCCGAGTTAAGTGCTAAACTAATAACATATACATATTACATATTCATCAAAAAGTACTACAATACTATAAAAGCAACAAAGAAAAAAAATAGCCCTACAAAAAAAGTGGTTCGCTTGTTAGAACCTTCCATCAAAATGTGAAACTTTGTACCTACAAAAAAGAAAAAAGTTTTCATTAATTAGTTGTATATAAAATAATAAAAGAGTAAAACTATGTTTGGGGGTTTTGAGAGACCACAACGTGTTCGGGGACTCGGAATGATGAAAGAGTCATTTTTTCGCATTATTTGTGAACTGTGATTCCGTTGTGCATTCGACTAGTTCTCACAAGTTTATTTACGCATGTTTGAGGTGCGAGTAAGGCTTCGTGACATTTTGTTTAGTAGTTTACAATTTCAACCCTCAAAACCCCAAAACTACGTTTTTTCAAAGCCTAAGTGATGAAAGAGTCATTTTTTCGCATTTTTTGTAAACCGTGAAAATAGCATCAGGTAAATTTTCCATCAAAGAGAAAATAGCATCAAGTAAATTTTCCAAGAAAAATCTTTATATGAACACAGAAACATTAAAAATCATCATTCAAGCTAAAGACACAGAAAATATATTTGTACATTTCATTTACGTGTGAATCTTCTGTTGATAGCTCACATGCGTGATGTATCTAGCATGATTGTACAAAATGGTAACTCGACAAGCTCCTCTTTTACACCCTTTTAAGTTCAAACTAAAAACAATTGTTTGGTAAAATATAGATTTTATTGCCTCCAACCATATAAAAAATCAAAACGAGCCTTTATTATAAGTTACAGAATCTCCTCAAACTTTGGTTCATACAGACTCTCTCTCATAAAAATCAGTATTATGTTGGTTTGATAAAGAACCAGTTCTTGGAGCATGTTTAAGCCAAACACGAAGTCCTATGTGCCAAAAAAGCAGGTACACAAACGTAGAACTAAATAAACTGCGTTCTTCTCTGAACCATAAAACTGGTTCTTTAGTTAACCAAACATACTCTAAGCTGCAAAATTTATCAGCTAAACATCAGTTTCTCTGAACTCCATATCAGCATTTGTACTTTCAAAGGTTTCATCCAAAAACTTGTAGCTTTGGACAATAATAGACTTTCAACACACTACACCTTTTGTAATTTTGAAAACGGCATTAAGACTGCTACTCAAGTTTTTTTTTTTGCCTCTCAAAAAACTGTACACTTCATGGGAAGACAGATTCATACTAATTGAATTTTAACAAGAAGAAATAGTGAATCATACAGGATGAAAGAAAATTTTCATATATCACTGGGAAGATGCACACAGAGAGAGAGAGACATAAATAGATAGATATCAGATCGAGAGATCGAGAGAGAGAGAGAGAGAGGAGACATACGATCTTCAACATCCTTCAACTGGTAGTAGTGAGGAGCGATTTCTACCAGCCACTCAGGTTTTAGTTCAGTAGCCTGCAATATAAATCACAGTTGTAACTACAAGAAGCAACCCTTCAACAGCATTCAGAACTGATAATGATCTTCAATTTTGAGAAAATGGGAGCAAGCCTAAATATATATATATATATATATACATGTCGCATATATTCCTTGGTTGTCAAAACCAATTCATGGTAGACTACCCATCTTGGTAGCACCTACAAGAAAAAAAGAATCCAAACATCATAATCGGTGATATCACGATACTCTTGGATTTCCATTTAAGTCATTAACTTCTCCATTTAAATAGGCAAGTTTGACAATTTTCATTTATTCTACTCCGTACAGAAGAGCAAATGCAACTGTAGGATTTGGTCTCCATAACTCAGGAAGCCTTTAGATGTTTCATCAACTAGTAGCATCACGATTTCTTTAATCTAAGAGAGGTTTTTAGAACTGCATTTATCAAATTTATAAAATTATAAATCGGGCATCCAAGACATGTGAAAATAACAAAAAAAAACCTAAATGTAAGCTTCAACCGCAACTACAAGGCAACCATAGAATAGAATGAAATCAATCAGTGTAAAAAAAATAATGAAACAAATTCAGCAAGTATTTGTCCAATTATGCGATCCAAATCTGAACTTGGTGCCATCAAAACCAAAGGCACAGCCTCTGTTTCTCTCATCTCCTTGGCAACCCAAAATGGTTAACGTAGTGATAAATAGTTAATTAGTACAACACCGTAATGTCCTCTAACCACTCTGCAATTCATTGAAAAGATCCACAACTATTTCATGTTCCATGCACCAAATTCAACTCAGCCTGCCTTATAGTACACATGTAACACATCCACATGGTCATGATATGTTAACCAAGAAATGCATGGCCTACAGAGGGACCACCTCCATTTCTTCTACCACCAAAGGCTTTCCTAGCTACTGCTTCACATGACACGGCCCATGAATCAACAAAAAAAATGTGAATTCAGAAATAGATAAAGAGAGAGATATGTTAACCAAAAAATAAAGAAAATACAAGCTTTAGAAACAAAAAAAATTGAATAAAAGAAGCAATCAAGCAAAATGGAAAAGTTCAAGCAATCAATTCTAGGTCTCATAGGGAAAAAAGTTACTCAGCCAAGTGAAATTTCACAGAAAAGGAAAAAAAAACACTCTTGTTCTAAAAAGCAATGAGGGAAACACATTCCAGGAAACACAAATTGCAAAACATAAGGTACTAAAAATTTAAGGATGTACTGCAAAAGGCTAATCTGTTCATTCGTTAAATTTAAGGTACTAAAACATGAATAAATGTGGGAAAAATAAATAAACCTAGGCACAAAAACATGAAAATGTAAACTTGGGCACGAACATCGGAACATATATCGTAATAAGTTAATAATAGTCCTCATTACATATTCACAATTAAAAAATTGCTTATGTTAGAAGTTAATTTTCTAATGAACGGGTCAAACAAAATCCAAAAGAAAAAATACATTTACATCAATAAAGCACTTAATGGGCACAAATATCATATTGATAACTGCAATCTTCTAATTGAAAGCTTTTCTAACCACTAATTTTAAGTTTTAACTTCCAATCCATTCCAACCCTTCCAACCATGTATACGAAAAATGTGAGAAATCAGCAAACCATGACTTGCAATTTCAAAACCCATTAATAAATATGGACATAACACAGACAAAAACCAAAAGAAGAGCCCTTTTATTTAAAAGGCGAAAATCGACCCATTAAAATGGAGCCAATGTCCAATTTATATATGTAAGCTTAAGGTAAAAAGTGGTCCATGATGTTCAGAGTATGAAAGGCAGAGATGACTTGGAATTTTGAAAAGAATAACACATTCCATTCCGTTCAGATTAATTGAAAAGAATAATAGATAAAAAAAAAACTGAAATTGATACCTGTAATCAACTACGGTTCAGCTGCCAAAAAAAGAAAATCATGAAAGTCACTGAACAAAGGAACAAATTGGAAAATCAAAAACCCTTAATAGAATAACAAAGGAAAAGAAGAAAGAAAAACCAAATCAATTAAGAATTAAGAAATAGAACCAGAAAGGGAATAACCACTTACAGGGTTTCAGATCCGATTAGCTAACACAATGAAGGGGAAAAATCTTTGCCGTCGAGCTGCAGCAAGAGAGACAGAGAAGTGAAAGAAATAGAGTTAGGGGAAAAGAGAGAGAACAAAGAGAGAATGTGTGTGTGTGCAGGATATAGATGGACCACATGTGTGTTAGTCGAGAGTGGAGAGATTACCAATACAGAGGGACCTGGGCGGCGCTGAGCTTCCGGCAGTGGCAACAATTGAGAGGGAGAGCTTTAGATAATGGTGATTGATGAGCCTTCGAGACCTAAAACCCCACAAGAGCTCGTGAGATTAATGAGCCTTTACACCATTTTTCCAATTTTCTTTTTGTTGGTTTATGAGATGTATAGATCTAGAAATGAGAGAGAGAGAGAGAGAGAGAGAGAGAGAGAGAGGAGGAAGAGGTGGACGGCGGGGAGGTGGATGGAGGTGGACGAGATGAGAGGGGGTAGGAGGAAGATGAGAAGAGATGAGGAGAATGCGAGAGGGACTAAAAAAAGGGGATCTGCACCCCGTTTCCCGCGCGCCCAAATTGTTTTTTATGTCACTTTTTAAAAATATTAGGGCATTTTTAAATAATCAGGTTTTTATGTCACTTTTTTAAAATAAGTGACATAAATAATCAGGTTTTTATGTCACTTTTTACAAAAACTGACATAAAAATAAAAATTTTTATTTACAAAATTGCCACCGCGTTTTCATTTATGTCGATTTATAAAAAGTGACATAAAAACGTTATTATTTATGTCACTTTTTTTTTAAAAAGTGACATAAATAATAACGTTTTTATGTCACTTTTTTAAAAAAAAGTGACATCACTACTGAAAAAGTGACATAAAAAATACATGTGAGAAATATTTATGTTACTTACATTTTGAGTGACATAACAACTATTTTAAAAGTGACATAAAAAGGCATTTTTCTTGTAGTGTATCCATTACACCATGCCTAGATTTTGAAATCTGGCAAATGGACATCAAGATTGCATTCTTAAATGACAATCTTGAAAAGGACATCTAGATGCAGCAACCAGAAGGGTTCACAATTGGCAAAAGAGGAATTTATGGGCTTATGCAGACATCCAAAAGTTGGAACATTCGATTCGACCAAGCGGTCAAATTGTTTGGTTTCATACAAAATCTAGATGAACCTTATGTATATAAGAAATGTGAAGGAACGGTGGTGGCTTTTCTTGTACTTTGTGTTGATGACATTCTACTCATTGGGTATGATGTAGGGGCATTGTCATCAATTAAAGTTTGTCTAGTAGTACTTTTAATATGAAAGATCTAGGAGAGGCGAGCTATGTCCTTGGGATAAAGCTCTTTTGAGATCGTAAGCAGAAGATAATTGGGTTATCTCAAGTTTCTTATATCGACAAAGTACTAACTAGGTTTTTTATAGATAATTCGAAGAAAGGTTTGTTACCTTTCAATCATGGTTTAGCATTCTCCAAGGATCAACGTCCTAAGACATAAGAGGAGAGGAGTCACATGGCAGGAGTTCCCTATGCTTCACTAGTGGGAAGTCTCATGTATGCGATGTTATGCACTAGGCCAGTTATCTGCATTTTATCGTTGGCATGGTTAGCAGGTACTAGTCGAATCCTGGTCCAGAGCACTAGACAATTGTCAAGAATGTTCTTAAGTTCTTGAGAAGTACTAAAGATTACATGCTCATGTATGGCGGGGATGAGTTAGTTCTAGTAGGATACACTGACTCAGAATTTGTGTCAGATAAAGATCTGAGAAAGTCGACATTTGGGCATCTATTTGCCTAAGAGGTGTATTGTTAGTTGGAGGAGCAATAAGCAGAAATGCATTTCAGACTCGACTACAGAAGCTGAGTATGTAGCTGCTTGTGAAGCTACAAAGGAAGTTGTTTGGCTCAAGAATTTCCTCATGGCACTCGAGATGGTACCAGCTTCATTGTCACCTATTACGCTATACTATGATAATAGTGGGGTAGTGGCACATTCCAAGGAACCAAGGAACCACAAAAAGGGAAAGCGCGTAAAAAGGAAGTATCATCTCCTTTGAGATATAGTCCAAAGTGGAGATGTGACTGTCACCAAGATTGCCACCGCTGACAATCTTGCAGATTTGTTTACAAAGGCCTTGCCTCAGAAGGTTTTTGATCCTCATTTACATAGTTTAGGTCTTAGATGTAGTCCTAATGAGTTATGAGTACAAGTAGGAGTTTGATGGGATTGTGCCCTCAAACGATTACTGTATGAATAAGACATAGACATTTTATATATAGATATCGGTTTACATTCATTATGTATATTTTCATGAGATAATCGTTAGTAATCCTTAAGTATCATAGTAGGTAAGTCGTGTATGTATGAAATACATACATGTGAGATACAAATTACTATTCTTTGATACTTAGAATTTGACAAAGTGGATGGTAAGACTAGATATCTCATGAAGTATACAATGCAGCATGATTAACTATGAGTGATGAATCTCAATCACTAGAGTGTGAAACTCTTAGTTAATATGCTATTGCTTATAGTGCATTGATGGACCATGAGCTATCATATTGACACCTAAGAACTCATAGCTTATATAAGGCATGTGTTCTCAATCTTGAGACGATTATGGACACAGACTATGGATGTGACTGATTTGACTTACCAATCAATGAGGTCTTCAAGATCAACACCTGGTAATCTTGGGTAAGTCATATTCATAGGGTTGTGAACATAGATTGTCGAGATAGAATCTACTCTCTGATGAAGAGTAACCATTCCCTTGAGAATGTCACCAAGTTGATTACTAAAAATGGCAGTCCTGTTGATAATTAGTTATCAACATGTTTAGTAATCATGTTAGGTGAATTAGACTCAAGGAATATAAGATGTAATCATTATTCAGGATGACAGTTACTATTTATCTGACTGCCTGAATATAATTACTAATGCTGATAGTAGAGGGACATTAGTTCAATCATACAAGTCTAGTATCTGCTTCAGATATGTTCTTTTGCAATGGAGATCAGTTATCATTTTATAGAGGAGTAAACATTAACTGATTAGTTAGATTATTTGCTAATCAAAGAGTTTGTTCGTAGGAATTAACAACTTATCTGACCAACAATAAAGAACCTAGGGGGTCCCACTCTTAGCTCCAAAGGATGCAAGAAGACAAAAGAGAAGAGACCAATCAATTGGCAATTTAACCAATCAATTGGCAAGGCAATCAATTGCCAATTTCGGCAATCGATTACCAATTTCGGCAATCGATTAGACCTAAGGTAGGTTGGAAATACTTATAAATAGAAGATCTATGTGTAGAATATGTTAAGTCATCATTTTTTAAGCCCTAGGTCTCCAGAAACAATTTTATAGTATTTCTATAGCTTTTCTCTCTTTAGTTGGACTCCCACTAGTTCTAGTCTTCACGAGGGCATCCAACGGATACATAGGAGTGAAGATCATCTAGAGGAGTCTACTAGGAACTTAAGTAAGTTTAATCACGCAAAAGGTATTCTTCTTCTCTACATATTACTAGATTCACATGAGTAGTAGCTCTTGGTATACAAAGTTTTGAAACTTATTTTTCGCTGGGTAAATCTGATTTTCGTAATCTATTTCTGTCACAACCCGGACAGCAAAAATAGAGAAAAACAAATTTTCTTTTTGGGTCTATAGGGAATGATGGGTGAAAGTCACTGGTTATCCACATCACACAATACTAGTCCAATTAAAAAATAGGAACAGTAAACAAACTGAATATATAATAACAGTTATATCTATTATAAACATCAGAGTGGTCCTTAGGATCACAACCGGTCTGGAGACAACATATGCCCAAGTACCCGTTAAATTAAAATAGTCTAATAGAAATATAAAGTGGTAATATAAACTACTATCTATCTTCAGATCCTCAACTGGCGTAAGGGTAGTCGTCAGAGTAGTAATCTTCTCCGGCATAATCAACATCAGTGGGATCACCCTCTGCATATTCCTGTTCAGGGTAGTAGCTATCATCACCTGTATTATTAAGAATAGGGTAGTCTGGACGGGGAATGTTCAGGCAATAATGACCGTTAGCTTACTAAGAGCTGAGTGAATAGAAACTCATAAGGTATTGATTATATAATGTAATAACAAGTTGTGATAATCATAAGATAGAGTTCTACTAAGTAACACCTTTTCTTTATTCCACGTCTTGCTCAACCCTTATCGTCTTATTATCCTAAGACTATCAACACAATAACCAACACCTTAACTAAAAGAACATACTCAATCGTTCACCTTATATAAACATACCATCATTTTGTCCATTGCTCGTTAAGGATATAAACCATCCACCGCATATCATGGACACCACGTCAGTCCATCCCCTGCTCGTTAAGGATATATACCCATCCACCTTATATCAGGGATACAACGCTTTGAACAATAGCATATTAAATCTATTGCCACGACTCATCGAAATATATATCAGTGATCCCCATCCACCGCTCGTTAAGGATATAACCCATCCACCGCTCGTTAAGGATATAACATGGATGATCTGGCTACCTTAGGACTATATAGTCCTGCTCACTGCTCGTTAAGGATATAATCCATCCACTGCATGTGAAAGCATATCATGACCAGGCTTCCGCCGACATACCATTTCCAAAACTTATCAAACCTACTTATGCTTCGTGCTAAAATTGATACTTGACTTCCCATTGTGGCCTGACTACTCTGATTCAAATGAACAGATATCGAACTCATATATGAATCGCATAGTATCTAACATTATCACATTAATCTATTATTATTAATTATACGTATCTCTGTTGTCACATTATCCGTAATCAACCCATAATCGCATAATAGAAGTCTGAATCAAAAATTGGATAATCGAACCTTATATAATAAACCAAACAAATAATCCATGTTCTGCAAAGTTCGATCGATTGAAACCATTTCAATCAATTGAGAACAATAATGTTCGAGCGATCAAAGTATGCTCGATCAATTGAACCTTCGATCTATTGAACTCCGTTCAATCGCTCGAGAGTCGTCTTCTCCAACAGTTCTAAACAGTGAACGTCCAGAGGTCTTAGGGCGTGTTTGTGTCTACTATCAAAAACTTGTAAAACATCATATTAAAGGTACTAAGTGAGTTTAGAACTCACTGAACATCGTTAAGGGGGTGTTTGGCAAGCTTGAGCTTCAATGGCCTCTAATGGTGACTTCCTCTCTCTCTCTCTCTCCTCTATATCGTCTCTTTCTCTCTGTCTCCTTCTTCTTCTTCTTTACTTCTCTTCTTCTCCTCTGCTCCTCTCTCTCTCAAACAGAATGTATATATGATATGAGGGTGTATATATATATGGATGTATATATATATATGCAAAACACAAACACACAACTCTCTCTCTCTTTCACCTTTGGGTAACAAACCTCACACACACATACGAGATACATATACATATAGGGAAAGGAAAAAGGGCAGGTGGCATTGTTTGCGTGAACTCAAAACTGAAATATCCAAGTGTGTTCAATCGATCGAAGTATGCTCGATCGCTTAAAAGTAATTTGTTTAGTTTGATCAATTAAAAAGGGGTTTGATCAATTGAAGTAGGGACCACATCATAAATTCATATCGGTAGGGTTTCGAAGGTTCGATCGCTTGAACTTTGAGATGCTTGATCACTTGAAAGTGATTCGATCAATCGAAAATAGAATTTCAAGTATGGTTAATGGAAGTATATAGAATCTCTTTGTATTAATAATTACTAGAAAAATATAGGGTATTACATCATCCACCATTCATTAAGGATTTTATCCTCGAAATAAAAAACAAACAAGGTCTAAAATAGAAATAGAAACTTCTCACGTATCTCTGACTCTAACTCCCATGAAGCTTCGCCTTTATTATGATGCTTCCACTGGATCTTCACTAACGGGATCTCATTGTTTTTGAGCTTCTTAATTCCATGATCTAGGATCCGCATTTGTCTTTCATTGAACGTAACGTTGTCGTTGACTTCAATAGCTTCAAAGTTGATCTCGTGCACTGGGTTGTGAGCACATTTCTATAGTAGACTGACGTGGAAAACATTGTCCACTCCTGACATCTTCGGCGGCAATGCAAGTCGATAAGCAACCTTTCTAATACATTCTAGAATCTCGAGTGGTTCGATGAACTGCGGCAATAGCTAGCCTCTCTTTTGACCAAATCTGACGATGCCTCGAATAGATGAAACCTTGAGTAGCACATGGTCTCCAATAGTAAACTCTAAGTCTTTGTGTCGCTTGTCAGCATAACTCTTGTATCGGGTCTAAGTTGCCTTCATCTTCTCACGTACGACTTGAATTTTCTCACTTGTTTCTCGTACCATCTCTGGCCCAACTAGCCCTAGACGTTGAGTATCTCTAACTTCGGCCCAACATAGCAGAGATTAGCAAGGTCTTCCATATAAAGCTTCAAACGGCGCCATCCATATGCTTGTATGGTAGCTATTGTTGTAGGCGAACTCGATAAACGATAGGTGCGTCTCCTAAAAATTCTCAAAATCAATAATGCAAGCGCATAGCATGTCCTCCATCACTTAGTTGACTTATTCTATCTATCCATCAGTTTGTGGATGAAAGACTAAACTCAGGTTCAGTGTTGCTCCCATTGCTATTTGGAGACTCTTCCAAAACTCTACAGTAAAGTACGAATCTCTATCTGACATGATGGAAATAGAGACACCGTGTAACCGTACCAGGTGCTATAGATACATTCAGCTCAAGTGTTACACTGGATATGTTATACTGTAGGTGATGAAATGCGTAGTTTTTGTAAGTCGATCCACAATTACACAAATTTCCATCGACTTTAGAAATCGTGAGGGTTCAAGTCCCTCTATCCCCAAAAAGCCCATTTGACTTTCTTTCTGTGTCTGTTGATATCTCTTTGGAATGAGAATTTTCTTTTCAAATAGAGCCGATAAATTAGTTTGAAAAAGACCTCTTGTTAGCCGGTAAGCCCAAACCTTCCCTTGTCATGGTTTTGTTTAGACTTTGGCAATCCTACCACGAAATCCATGGTGATGTGTTCTTATTTCCATTAGCGAATTGGTAACGGCTGTAGAAGTCTAGGTAGTTTCTGATGTTCTGCCTTTATGTTTACAAGTCTGACATTAAGCTACATACTCAGCTACCTCTCTCTTTATTCCTTCCCACCAAAAATTTCTCTTTAAATCCTTGTACATCTTCGTACCTCTAGGATGAATAGTCATTCATGACTTATGTGCTTCATTCCATTTCTTTTTAGAGATTTTATTTGTCAGGCACATAGAGTCTACCTTTATATCATAAGGCTCCATCTGTACCGATTCTCCAAACGTCTGGTTCCTTGGCTGTCATCTTGTCAATCCATAACATCAAATCTTTCGTTGTTTTTTGAGCTTCATGATACGACTAATCAAAACTGGTTATACCGCAAGGCATCCAAAATGTTGTCTTTCCATTGGTTCCACTGGCTGAAGATCAAATTCAGCTAAAACTTCCAATGCTTTCCATTCTTGAATTAATAGTGCCGCAATTACTAATCGAGGTCTACGAATCAAAGGATCGGCTACGACATTTGCTTTACTCGGATGGTATTGTAATGAAAAATCATAGTTCGTGAGTAACTCCATCCATCTTCTTTGTCGCATGTTCAACTCCTTCTGAGAGAACACATACTTTAAGCTCTTATGATCGGAAAACAGATCAAACTTTTCTCTATAAAGATAGTGTCTCCAAATTTTCAATGCAAACACTATTGCTACTAATTCCAGGTCATGCATCGGATAGGTCTTCTCATGTACCTTCAACTGTATAGATCCATATGGAATGACATTCCCGTCTTGCATAAGCACACAACAAGTCCTTGGTGCGATGCATCACTATAAATCACATGCCTTTCTCCACTCTTAGGTATCGCAAGTACTGGTGCAGAAGTCAATCTTTCCTTTAACTCCTGAAATGCATTCTCATGTTTGTCCATCCATTCCTACTTCATCTCTTTTCTTGTCAAATTAGTCAAAGGTCCTGCTATCTTGGAAAATCCTTTGACAAATCTCTGATAATATCCTGCTAGGCTGAAGAAACTTCTTACCTCCGTCGTATTAGTTGGTCTATTCCAGCTTAAGACTGCATCGATATTAGATGAGTCCACAAAGATACCGTCCTAAGATATAACATGTCCCAAGAATTTGACCTCATGTAGCCAAAGCTCATACTTTCTGAACTTTGCATATAACTTACTATCTAGAAGCATCTGTAAGGCAATCTATAAGTGTTCCTTATGATCTTTCTTCATCTTTGAGTAGATCAAGATGTCATCGATGAACACTATAATGAACTAATCCAGATACAGTCTAAATACCCTATTCATTAAGTCCATAAATATGACTGGCGCATTCATCAATCCAAAAGGCATAACTAAAAACTCATAATGCTTATATCTCGTCCTAAACACAATCTTTGACACATATTGTGGTCAAACTAGCAGTCGATGATATCCTGAACGCAAATCAATCTTTGAAAAGATCCTTGATCCTTGTAATTGGTCGAATAGATCATATGTCTGAGAAAGTGGATATTTATTCTTGATCGTAACCTTATTTAACTCCCTGTAATCTATACAAAGTCGAACCATTCTGTCCTTCTTCACAAATAGAACTGATGCTCCCTAAGGTGACGTACTCGGGCGAATAAATCCTAAATCTTCAAGTTTGCTGCTCATCAGCGTACCTTCCAAATGTTGCTGCTCATTAGTGTTAAAGCCTACTTTTGCTGGGATGATAGCATTTATCCTTATCTAATTTTGGGGTCCTTGAATTCCTTGAATTGGTGGTCCATAGTATCCTTCTTGTGGTGCACAGAAATCCGTGTTCAAGTGCCCTGGCTTGTTTCAATTTTGGTAGTTAGCACCTATCTGGTGGTAAACTCTGGAAGTTGTGCAAAACTTAGCAATATGCCCTGGCTTTCCATAATTAAAACATCCTCCGTTGTTGGTTGGCGGGGCTGTAAGTAGTGCCTGAGGTTACGATCCTCGCTGTTGATATTGTTGGGGTTGAGGATAGCTTAATTAAGGCTTCCTGGTTCCATCCCAGGTTCTCTTATTCCCTTGAAAGTTACCCCGAGTTCTTCACCCTTGGGTATTTCCTGGTGGTTGGTTCTGGAAGTTCCTCTGTTGGAAACCTCTTGATGACTGCGATTGATTTATCTATTGTCGTTGTGTTGGATAAGCATCCTTTTCCAATCCTATAGTAAATCGGGCAATCCCCTCAAATGACTGATTCAATGACCAACCATCATATACCTGAGGTGGGGGTTCAATCCTTGGTGAAACCTCTTTACCTTCTTCTGTGAAGTATCTATCATATGTTGAGCAAATTGAGCTAGACACTCGAACTGTGTTGTATATTCTCGCACAGTCCATCCTCCTTGGACCAAACTGAGAAAGTTCCTCTCCTATTGATCTCTCTCATCTTCTGAGAAGTACTTTTCCAAAAATCTTTCACAGACTATCCTCCAAGGCATTCTTCGTGTAGCTTGGGCTCCTATTGTAGCTCTTTCGGCTTTCCACCAATCTGCAACGGCGTAAGTCAACTGAAATGTGGCAAGACGATGCTTATCTTTCTTAGTACATTCCAAAACTTCAAAAATCAATTCCATTTCTTGTATCCATTGTTTCGTCTTCTATGACTCCATTAATCCATCAAATTTCTCTAGGTGTAATCCGCAAAAATGTTCGAGTAATTTATCACCAATTTATCCTGGTGGCGGTGGTGCAGTAGGTCTCTGGTGAGTAGAGGGGTTATAGGTATCTCCCATATGTTCCATCCTTTGCATGAAGGCTTCAAAAAGTCTGCTGCTATGGCTGCAATAGCTCCTTTCAGAATATAAGTTTCTGATACAATGTTTCATGATTTCATTCATAGAACTTTGCATCTATCCCTTGCTCATTTTAATTCATAGTGAACTATTGCTTATGGTTTATAATATGTGTACATGCTATTTTTGTTCAATTTTTTGTCCAACATTATGAACAACATATTGGCCTTATGTTGTGACATTGTTTTGTATCTATTTCCATTGCTTCAACCTTACCATTATCACCTAGGATTCTTCTATTCTGTCTGCAAATTTTTGTTTAGAATCAGTGGTTCAAAGAGCATTGCGAGCAGATTGAGTATCATGCTTATCTAGATTTTGTTTCCTTTTTCTCATAGCATGTTGTTCTATTTGAGACACTTTGGTGGTATTGGTAACCCTGGGTTGATTATTTAACAAACATAAATTGGGACTAAAAAGAGTTGGAAAATAATGATACCATACCACCACTTCTAATTGCTTTCTTGTTTTGCTTTGTCTTCCGTAGAAGACTTTGATTTGTAGGTCGAGAGGTTTCATTTTGCATTAAACCTGGGTGAATTTTCTAGGCTCTGTTTGGTTCATGGATCATTTAGGTAAGCATCAAGGAAACATTTTCTTTATTTGCTTAACAAGGAAAATAGTTAGGACAATATGAAGGGAAAGAAAATAAAGTGAGAAAAACTAAAAAAAATTTGAATGTTGTGAGTCAAGTCCCTTCTTTTTCTTCTTAAGTGCAATTTTATTTTATTTTTTTAATGCTATTTAAGCATGGAGGAAAAATCAAGGGGCGAACACTAAGGAACCAGTATTCCTTCCATTTTTTTTTCGTCCTTAAATACGCATAACAAACAAAGCCTTAATCAATGTGACTTGTTACTCTCCAATTGGAAGCTCATCTTTGTTCCCTTCCCTTGGAGTACCTCTCTATTTCATCTAAATCCCAAACTAGTGCCATCATCAAATCGATGTAAAAAAGTTTATCATTTGCAATTTTTAAAAGAACATACAATAGATAAAATGAAAAATGTATCCAATCCATTTAATTTACTACTTATGACAAGTGACAACAATACGAGTTATGTGCATGCTTCTCGCTTTGTATTGTCTTGCTTTTCTCCATTCAACTACTTCAAGGTATATATATATATATATTAATCAGAATAGAAGGATCTTTTTGAGAAATGGTGGATGTGTTGGTGATGTCAATTCACCTAAGAACCTATGGTATATGGACCCCGGCCGATACTTATATCCAGCATAAGTGTGTATTTAGGAGGCAAACGTTCCAAACACCAAATCTTAGGATACAAGGGCTCGACTTAAAAGATGTCCAAAACCTGGACTCTGGTATGCAGACACGTCTTAAAGAGATAGAATCTTCAAGGAAAAACCAATTAATTACATGCCCAAAACTCTATTTCTCATGATCAATATACAATAGTCTAATAAGCAAAAATTTTCCTTTAGATATTTAATTGTGCTTGATCCAACAGCCCAACTCAATCACAGAACTGGAGTGATGTATAAATCACAAAACTCATATATATCTAGAACCTCTTCAAATGAACTCATATATAGCACGGCCATCTGTAAATGTAATACATCCATTACTAGCTGAACATAGATTTTTCAAGTTTTATGTAAACTTACCCATTGTAACAAAATTCGTACTTGTGGTTTCTTTTGTACTCTTGTTTTATAGGTTCACGAGGAATAAGGAGCAAATAATTTCTACATCAGTTATCTTTTGTTTTACTCTATTCCCAACTAGTAGGAAATACTTCTAAACTTTTTATGACTTTTCATGTATCAAGATATTGTGAAGATTTTAATGTTTTGATGTTTGGGGATGTAGACTATTACTTATTACTATTGTGATTATAATTTTATTTGGGTGTTATGTTTTTTTTTGCATTTACCTGCTAAATAAATTCGAGAAACAGGTTTAATTAGGTACCATCCAAGAAATAATTATAAAATATTTCATTCATCACAACTATAACTTTTAATCACGGTTGTAACGTTTGTTGAAATAGGCAAAATATTGAAAAGTGTATTTAGCGACGGTTTACAAACTGTGACTATTCCTCCCGTGTGTTAGTTAAACGAAGCATTAGCCACGGTTTCTAGACTGTTGCAAATACAATAGGCAATACCCACGGTTTTCTCAACCGTCGCATAAAATACAAAAATCCAACACATTTGGTCAATTATTTACGACGGATGTAACCGTCGCAAAAACCGTGGGTAAAACTATTCGCCACGGTTGGTAAACCATGGCGTACCAATAACCACAGCCACAAATTCCACGAGTGGAAAAACTGTGGTAAAGACGGTTTCTACTACCTTTGGCGATAGTTTTTGAACCATCACCAAAGGTCGTTTTTCTTGTAGTGTCTCCTGGTATATGGTTGTTCGGGTCATAGCATAGTGATACGCAACCATGCGTATCTCTGTCGGGTATGTCATGCCTACAACATAGAGAGAAGTCCACATTCTCTCCTCCAAGTATCAACTAGCTGTCTGGTGAATATGGCTAAGATATATCTCTAGGATGGCTAGTTCTACTGTATCGCCATGAAGAACATGTCACCCAAAATAGTCATCCACAAACAAGTGGAAATCCGGATCCATGCTAACCTGCAAAGGAAACTATCTATCACTAGGAAGACGAACTTATCTTAAACTCATATCTCATCTCAGGGAATCTTAAATACTAGGACCACATAATGTGGAATCGTGAGTGAACGAAAGTATCACAATCTAGAATTCTGATACCAAAAATCCTATCTCGCCCTAGAGTAGCAAAAATAGAGAAAAATAAAACTCCTTTTAGATCCATAGGGAATGAAGGGTGAAAGTCACTAGTTATCCACATCATGCAATACTAGTCCAATTAATAAACAAGAACTATAAACAAACTAAATATATAATAATAGTTGTATCTATTACAAACATCAGAGTGGTCCTCAGGATCACAACAGATCTGGAGACAACATATGACCAAGTACCCGTTAAACTAAAATAGTCTAACAAAAATATAAAGTGGTAATATAAACTACTATTTATCTTCAGATCCTCAGCTAGTGTAAGGGTAGTCGTTAGCTTAGTAATCTTCTCTAGCATAACCAGCATCAGTGGGATCACTCTCTACATATTACCTTTTAGGGGTACAGTTTCTGAACTTTTTGGGTCTTTCCGTTCACAGGGTGTTCTGGACAGGGAATGTCTAGGCAATAACGACCGTCAGCTTACTGAGAGCTGAGTGAAAAGAAACTCCAAGGTACCGATTATATAATGTAATCACAAGCTATGATAATCATAAGATATAGTTCTACTAAGTAATATCTTCTCTTTATTCCACGTCGTTGCTCAACCCTTATCGTCTTATTATCCTAAGACCGATAATCGCCACGATAACCAACACCTTGACTGAAAGAATAGACTCAATCGTTCACCTTATATAAACATACCATCATTCTGTCCATTGCTCGTTAAGGATATAAACCATCCACCGCATATCATGGACACCACATCAGTCCATCCCCTGCTCGTTAAGGATATATACCCATCAATCGCATATCAGGGATACGACGCTTTAAACAATAGCATATTAAATTTATTGCCATGACTCATCAAAATATATACCAGTGATCCCCATCCACCACTCGTTAAGTGAAGGAAAAACCGGTTTAAATTAATTTTTAAACGCGCAGCGGAAATAATCAAGTTATAAAACGTTTGGTATCTCAGGATCTACTACTCGTCAATTCCATAGATGCGTACAAGAGGGGACAAGAGTTATACCTTAGTGTCTTGAACCCAATTCTGATTTTCTTCTCCTTGGTGATGCAGCAGCCTCCACTAGGTTCTCTTCACCCTTATGTTTCCTGCGGATGCTTCCCGGAGAGACTAGAGATGGAGGGATCTCTAATAAAGAGGAAGGAGAAGGTTTGGTGCTCTAAATTAGTTTCAGAAGCGTCTGGTTAATAAAAACAACGAACTTCTTTTCCAGAACGCAGCTGCCCTATTTATAGATTCCCAGAACCGACCTAATCTTCAATCGATCGAAGGACTTCGATCGATCGACCATTCGATCGATCGAACCATTCTCGATCGATCGAACCTGCCATGACTTCGATCGATCGAACTAGCTTCAATCGATCGAACCTGCCTTGACAGATTCCTCAAGTGTTTCTCCAAGTATCCTGACAGAACTAAGAGTGGGACCTCCTAGGTTCTTTATTGTTGGCTCAGATCAGTCAATTAATTCCCATGACCAAACTCTTTGATCAGCAAATTGATCGACTAATCAGTTAACGTTTACTCCACTATAAAACGATAACTGAACTCCAACGCAAAAGAACATATCCGAAGCGATAACTAGACTTGTATGTTGTACTAATGTCCCTCTACCTTCAGCATTCGTAATCATATTCAGGTAGTCGGATAACTATTACTGTCAACCTGAATCATGATTACTTCTTGTATTCCTTGAGTCCCATTTACCTCTCATGATTACCAAACATGTTGATAACTCTTATCAACAAGACTGCAGTACTCAGTAATCGACTTGGTGACATTCTCAAGGGAATGCTTACTCTGAAACAGAGGGTAGATTCTATCTTGACAATATATGTTCACAACCCTATGGACATGACATACCCAAGATACCCAGGTGTTGATCTTTTATAGACCTCACTGATTGGTAAGTCAAAGCAGTCATATCCACAGTCTGTGTTCATATTCGTCTCAAGATTGAGAACACGTACCTTATACAAGTTATGAGTTCCTATTGATTGTTGACAGCCTTGAGCGTCAATAGGAAACTCAGGTCTGTCAATGCACTATAAGCACTAGCATATCAACTAAGAGCTACACTCTAGTGATTGAGATTAATCACTCCATCCAATGGTAGTTAATTATGCTACAGTGTAGACCTGATGAGGTATCCAATCTCATCATCCACTGCGACATATTCTAAGTATCAAAGAATAGTAATTCGTATCTCACTTGTATGCATCTTATACACACACGAATTACTTACTATGATACTTAAGGATTAATAATCATCTCATGAAATGAACATACATAATGAAATGTAAAGCCGATATCCATATATTAAAATGTCAATGTCTCATACATAAAGTAATGGTTTGAGGGCATAGACCCAACAAACTCCCACTTGCACTCACAACCATACATGATTACATCTGAGACCTAGACTATCTAGATGACGATCAAAGACCTTCTGTGGCAAGGCCGTTGTAAACGGATTAGCAAGATTGTCAGCGGTGGTAATCTTGGTGACAGTCACATCTCCACGATGAATAATATCTCAAATAAGATGATATTTCCGCTCTACGTGCTTTTCCTTTCCGTGGTTCCTTGGCTCCTTGGACTGAGCCACTGCCCCACTATTATCATAATAAAGCGTAATAGGCAACAGCGACGCTGGTACCACCTCGAGTTCCATAAAAAACTTCTTGAGCCAAACAGCTTCCTTTGCGGCTTCACAAGCAGCCACATACTCAGCTTCTGTAGTTGAGTCTGCAATGCATTTCTGCTTAATGCTCCTCCGACTAACAGCACCACCTCCCAAGGTAAAGAGATGACCGGACGTCGACTTCCTCGAATCTTTATCTGACATAAAGTCCGAGTCAGTATATCCTACTGGAATTAACTCACTACCGCCGTACATAAGCATGTAATCTTTAGTTCTTCTCAAGTACTTTAGAATGTGCTTAACGGCTGTCCAGTGCTCTGGACCAGGATTCGATTGATATCTACTAACCATGCCAACGGCAAAGCAGATATTTGGTCTAGTGCATAACATCGCATGCATGAGACTTCCAACTGCCGAAGCATATGGAATTCCTGCCATGCGATTCCTCTCCTCCTGTGTCTTTGGACACTGGTCCTTGGAGAACGCTAAACCATGCCTAAAAGGTAACAAACCTTTCTTCGAATTATCCATTGAAAACCTAGTTAGCACCTTATCGATATAACCAGCTTGAGATAATCCCATTATCTTTCGCTTGCGATCCCGAAAGAGCTTTATCCCAAGAATATAGCTCGCCTCTCCTAGATCCTTCATATCGAAAGTACTAGCTAGCCAAACCTTGACTGTTGATAATGCCGCTACATCATTCCCAATGAGTAGAATATCGTCAACGTAAAGCACAAGAAAGGCCACCACTTTTCCTTCACACTTCTTGTATACACAAGGTTCATCCAGATTCTGTATGAAACCAAACGACTTGACCGCTTGGTCAAATAGGATGTTCCAACTCCTGGATGCCTGCTTAAGCCCATAAATGGACTTTTGCAGCTTGCATACCAAGTTACCTTTCCGACCAGCTATGAACCCTTCTGGTTGTTGCATATAGATGTCCTCCTCAAGATTGCCATTTAAGAATGCAGTCTTGACGTCCATCTGCCAGATCTCATAATCTAGGCATGCAGCAATGGATAAGAGTATTCTGATGGACTTGAGCATGGCTACCGACGAGAAGGTTTCCTCATAGTCAATGCCCTCCCTCTGAGTATAACCTTTTGCTACAAGCCTAGCCTTAAAGGTCTCAACCTTTCCATCAGATCCTCTTTTCCTCTTATAGACCCACTTACAACCAATGGGTTTAATATTGGCTGGAAGTTCTACAAGATCCCAGACCTGATTAGAATCCATAGATTCTAATTCAGCCTTCATAGCTTTAACCCAATGTTCTGAATCAACATCAGCCATTGCCTCTTCATATATGGCAGGATCAGATTCAGATTCTATGGAGACAGCTTCAAAAACTTCTCCTAAGAACATGTATCTATCAGGCTGGCTGATAATCCTCCCACTACGACGAGGTACCGGTGCAGAAATGGGTGAAGAAGTGGTATTTTCTTGATTTACATCGTTATCAACTGCGGGTTGGACTGAGGGCTCTCCTTCTATTTCTCTCAGATCTATCCTTCCCTTAGGTTTATGGTCCATGATATAATCATCCTCTAAGAAAAGAGCATTTGTACTAACAAACACTTTCTGTTCTCTTGGATCATAAAAATACCATCCATAAGTACCCTTTGGATACCCTACAAAATAACATACTTCTGATCTAGAATCCAACTTGCTCATCTTTCCTTTCAGCACATGTGCCGGACACCCCCATATCCGGAGATGTTGCAAAGAAGGCTTACGCCCAATCCACATCTCCCGTGGTGTCCTGGGAACAGATTTGCTTGGCACTAGATTATTATGTATGCAGCGGTTTCCAAAGCATAATCCCAAAGGAATAATGGCAATTCTGAATAACTCATCATTGACCTAGTCATGTCTAAAAGAGTCCGGTTCCTTCTCTCCGCTACACCATTCTGCTGAGGCGTGCCAGGTGCAGTCAACTGTGACAGAATCCCATTCTGCACGAGGTGATCAATAAACTCATTAGAGAGGTACTCGCCACCTCGATCAGATCGAATGGCTTTGATATGTGAGCCCAATTGCTTCTCCACTTCAGCCCTAAACTCTTTGAACTTTTCAAAGGCTTCAGACTTGTGCTGCATTAGGTACACATATCCATACCTAGAGTGGTCATCAGTAAATGTTATAAAATACTCATAACCACCCCTTGCTCTAATATTTATTGGTCCACACACATCAGTATGAACTAATTCCAACAATGCATTGGTTCTATTGCCCTTTGCAGGAAAGGTCCTTTTGGTCATCTTACCCTCTAAACAAGACTCACAGACTTCCATTGGTTCGAGAACCAAATCGCCTAAGACCCCTTCTTTGACTAGTCTGCCAATCCTATTTAGATTGATATGGCCAAGCCTCATATGCCAAAGCCTTGTTGGATTAGTGGAAGGTTCTTTTCTTATAGATGGTATAGTTACCATTGAGTTATTAAGTTCCAAGCAAGAATCTTTAGAAATATTGGGAGTGATCACATACAAACCATTTGATTTAACACCAGAACATATAAAAGAACTATTTCTTTTAATAACAACTTCAGTTCCAAAATGAAAAGAATAACCATTATTCGATAAATTAGAAACTGAAATTAAATTACGTCTCATTGAAGGGACGTAAAGTACATCTGATAAAATCAAAACTTTATTGTCTAGAAATTCTAAAACTACGACTACTATAGCAACCGCTGAAACGGTTGCACTAGAACCTAGAGTAAGTATGATTTCTCCATCACTGCACCTCCTGGTTGATCTGAACCCCTGCAATGAATTACAGATATGGTTAGTCGCACCAGAATCAATGCACCAAGTGTTTGAAGTATCCGTAATAAAACTTACTTCAATCACATGTGATTCAATCATACCTTGAACTCTTGTAGCTCAAAATTCTGGACAGTTCCTCTTCCAGTGGCCCTTCTCACCGCATTGGAAACACTTTCCTTTGCCTTGGCCACCCACCTTCCCTTTGCCCTTACCTTTTCTCTTAGATTTTGCAATCTTAGGGACCGGTCCAACACTTGGACCACCAGTGCCAGCCTTCTTCTTCCCTTTCTTTCCTTTCGGTGTAGATCGGGAAGAGGAAGCGCTTTTCTCAACGTTCAAGACGTTGACCCCAGGTTTGATCACCCCTTCCGCTGCCAAAAGAGAACTCATCAATTCGCTCATTGAAAAATTCATTTGATTCATATTATAGTTAAGTTTAAATTGAGCGAATGAAGGCGACAATGAATTGAGGATCATGTCAACTTGGGTATGTGCATCGATGTTGGCACCTAGGGTCTCCAGCTCGTTCAAATAACCAATCATTTTTAAAACATGTTCCTTGACTGGAGTCCCTTCCGACATCTTTGCACTCATTATCTTTTGCATGGCTACCTGTCTAGCAGGCCTGCCATGCTCCCCGAACATCTTTTTGAGGGATGTGATAATATCACTGGCAGAATCATTCGATTGGAATTGGTGTTGCAACACACCAGCCATTGAGGCCAGAATATAGCAACGAGCCATTCCATTCGACTTCTTCCATTTGTCGAACTCGCGTCTGGCAGCTGCCGAAGCATTTATGACGGGTTCTTCGGGGCATGGGGTGGTGAGGACATATATGTGATCCTCTGCAGTTAACACGATGTCAAGGTTACGTTTCCATTCAGTGTAGTTATTTCCAGTTAACTTGTTTTGAGTGAGTATGGTGGCAAGTGGACTAAAAGAAGATCCAGACATTATGATTACTGAAAATCAAACAAACAAAATAAATATGGATATCAGAATTAGACAGTTTAAAATAAAAGAATCCTTAAAAACTCTTATTTTAAAACAAAGTCGCCGGAATATCGAAACAAAAGAATAAAGCCTCCGTGTGGTGGTCGATTTTTGATTTTTCGATTAATCAAGACTTGTCCGCTATGCAACTCTTGCAAAACAAGTTATGACTCTCGAACCCTTTTGATCTCTAAGTTTCTGAATAATGCCCCGTGTGGGATCCCTTATCCATAGCTTAGCTAGTGTGTACCATTAACTAAGATCCAATCACAACCGTCTCAAGTAGCGCCTCCGTGTGGTGGTCACCCTCTAACACGTCTGATTAATCCTATCAAAAGAAGTTCACATCTAGTAACCAATAAGTAATGCACCCTCCGTATGGAATGATCACCCCTGGCGAGGTGACACAGAATGCACAACTCATCTTATGGTGAACCGTTAATGGAAGATCGTGGGTGTCAAAATAAGACCCTCTCCCACTAGATTTGGTAAATTAAGGATTTTTGCTTTTAAAGAAAAATTTGTTTTTACACACTACCCATAAACATCCAATGTTTACTAATGTGTTGAAAACGGTTTTTGAATTTTATTTTAGAAAACTTGTTTTAAGTGCATGCAACAATGTATTATACGCCAATTACAAACCAAGCACATAAAACAAAAAACTAAAATGAAATATAGGCATTCAAACAATGCCTCTATCTCCCATGGCTCTATCTCCATAGAACCACCTCTTGGTTTGATCGCCTCCGACTCCATCTTCATGGATAACGGCTCCTTGCTCCATCTTCATGAAATTTCTAATTCTATTACATTGGTCCTATGCTTCTTTCGAAGCTTACAATTTATCTAGAAAACAGAAATTGCAACAATAAAAAATAAAAAAAGGCTAGGGAAACCGGTGCGACTTTCCTTTTCGTAGGATTGAAGTCGCAGCGCCCTTTACATATGCCTTAAAACCAAACCAATAATAAATTACAACATGCACCAATCTCAAACAATTTAAATACAAAATTTAAAATTCTTGGTGCCATGGGAGATAGTGACTAAACTAGCTGCAAAAGGATTAGTCGTACACACATCCACACATACATAACAAATATATGTAACTATTGGAATATGTAATTGATTCACACAGTATATAAACTCTTTACATACTGAATTAGAACTTAAAATAGCATCTTACTTCTCTGTCACAGTTCGATCGATCGAAGACCGTTCGATCGCTCGAACCTTCGATCGATTGAACTCTTATTCAATCGCTTGAACTTTCTGTTTCATAGAATGATTTAAAAAATTTGCAGAATACTTTTAAAATAAAGCTTTTAATTTCAAAACACCTTACAACCGTGAAACAGAGAGTCTGACAAAGAATCTGTCTTGATCGATCTAACTTTATTCGATCGATCGAACACCAGACGGTTTCGATCGATCGAAGTCTGTTCGATCGCTCGAGTACAGAGGGTGTTCGATCGATCGAAACATGTTCGATCGATCAAACCCGCCTTGCATCCCATGCAATCACAGATTTGTATTCTGTTGTGATAACACTGCAGAAACAAATCTGTGACAATGCCGTTTCGAAAACAGTTCTAAAATCAACACGCAAATCAATATAGTGTTCCAAAAACGCATCTATAGATCCAAACGAGCGTGGCTCTGATACCAATTGAAGGAAAAACCGGTTTAAATTAATTTTTAAACGCGCAGCAGAAATAATCAAGTTATAAAACGTTTGGTATCTCAGGATCTACTACTCGTCAATTCCATAGATGTGTACAAGAGGGGACAAGAGTTATACCTTAGTGTCTTGAACCCAATTCTGATTTTCTTCTCCTTGGTGATGCAGCAGCCTCCACTAGGTTGTCTTCACCCTTATGTCTCCTGCGGATGCTTCCCGGAGAGACTAGAGATGGTGGGATCTCTAATAGAGAGGAAGGAGAAGGTTTGGTGCTCTAAAACAGTTTCAGCAGCGTCTGGTTAATAAAAACGACAAACTTCTTTTCCAAAACGCAGCTGCCCTATTTATAGATTCCCAGAACCGACCTAATCTTCAATCGATCGAAGGACTTCGATCGATCGACCATTCGATCGATCGAACCTGCCATGACTTCGATCGATCGAACTAGCTTCAATCAATCGAACCTGCCTTGACAGCTTCCTCAAGTGTTTCTCCAAGTATCCTGACAGAGCTAAGAGTGGGACCTCCTAGGTTCTTTATTGTTGGCTCAGATCAGTCGATTAATTCCCATGACCAAACTCTTTGATCAGCAAATTGATCGACTAATCAGTTAACGTTTACTCCACTATAAAACGATAACTGAACTCCAACGCAAAAGAACATATCTGAACCGATAACTAGACTTGTATGTTGTACTAATGTCCCTCTACCTTCAGCATTCGTAATCATATTCAGGTAGTCGGATAACTATTACTGTCAACCTGAATCATGATTACTTCTTGTATTCCTTGAGTCCCATTCACCTCTCATGATTACCAAATATGTTGATAACTCTTATCAACAAGACTGCAGTACTCAGTAATCGACTTGGTGACATTCTCAAGGGAATGCTTACTCTGAAACAGAGGGTAGATTCTATCTTGACAATATATGTTCAAAACCCTATGGACATGACATACCCAAGATACCCAGGTGTTGATCTTCTATAGACCTCACTGATTGGTAAGTCAAAGCAGTCATATCCATAGTCTGTGTTCATATTCGTCTCAAGATTGAGAACACGTACCTTATACAAGTTATGAGTTCCTATTGATTGTTGACAGCCTTGAGCGTCAATAGGAAACTCAGGTCCGTCAATGCACTATAAGCACTAGCATATCAACTAAGAGCTACACTCTAGTGATTGAGATTAATCACTCCATCCAATGGTAGTTAATTATGCTACAGTGTAGACCTGATGAGGTATCCAATCTCATCATCCACTGCGACATATTCTAAGTATCAAAGAATAGTAATTCGTATCTCACTTGTATGCATCTCATACACACACGAATTACTTACTATGATACTTAAGGATTAACAATCATCTCATGAAATGAACATACATAATGAAATGTAAAGCCGATATCCATATATTAAAATGTGAATGTCTCATACATAAAGTAATGGTTTGAGGGCAGAGACCCAACATTAAGGATATAACCCATCCACCACTCGTTAAGGATATAACATGGATCATCTGGCTATCTTGTGACTACATGGTCCTACTCACTGCTTGTTAAGGATATAATCCATCTACCACATGTGAAAGCATATCATGACCAGGCGCCCGCCCACGTACCATTTCTAGAACTTATCAAACCTACTTATGCTCCGTACTAACATTGATACATGACTTCCCATTGTGGGCTGACTACTCTGATTGAAATGAACAGATATTGAACTCATACATGAATCCCATAGTATCTAACGTTATCACGTTAATCCGTTATTATTAATCTTACTTATCTCTATTGTCACATTATCCCTGATCAACCCATAATCCCATAATAGAAGTCTGAATCATAAATTGGATAATCGAACCTTATATATAATAAACCAAAGAAATAATCCATGTTCTGCAAAGTTCGATCGATTGAGACCATTTCGATCCATTGAGAACAATAATGTTCGAGCGATCAAAGTATGCTCGTAGTTCAATCGCTCAAGAGTCATCTTCTCCAACAGTTCTAAATAGTGAATGATGATGCCAAAAATTGGTAAGAGTAAAGTAGAGCAATTTAAGGAGAGAGAGAGAGAGTGAGAGACTATTTTTTGTATGTGGTTCGGCCCTGTTAATGAAGGTACCTACGTCCACGGGTGTGTCTGAGCACGTTCACTAGCAGATCACTAGCGGGCCTGGTGAGCCAACAAAGAGGGGCGGCACTACCAGTAATACCGGCCGGGTGTATGCGTATAATGGTGAATTATAGAGGCACTGTGTAGACTACAGAATTGGCCGCGCCCTCAATGGGGGGTGAGTGGTCTCTTTTATAGATGCAAGAGACCTACTCATACATGGATAAGGAAATATAATCCTATTAGGGTGTGATTGACACCAATCAAGTAAGTTTCCTAATTGTATTAGGATTGATTGACATTAATTGTGGGAGTTTCCCAATTGGATTAGGAAATAGATGCACTTTCCATTAGTCTTCTAGCTTGAGTAGGAAACTGCCCATAATTTTGGGCATATCAGCTGCCCCCATTTCCAAGATTGGTCAGATGCTATATCGGGGCAAGTTTGGAAATTAGTCGATACCACTTGCCACTGTCTGATTGCTTGAGGAAGTTGCCTCGGGGCTTCTGAGCCTGGTGAGTCCTCGGGAACTGGCTGAAAGTTGAGACCCTGCCTAGCTCGGGACTTTTAGGTGCTCGGGAACTGACCGGGAGTTGAGACCCGGCCTAATTCGGAGTCTTTGAATGCTCGGGAAGTGACCGAGAGTTGAGACTCGGCCTACTTCGGAGTCTTTTTTTTTTTTGCTTGAGTTAGCTCCCAGGATGGTTATCTTCTGGCCGTAAACCTTCGTCAAGGCTGTGGGTAGAAAGATTTTACCATGTTGGAAAAGCTGACCTAAAGCGTATTGCTTTAGGGTCCTTTTTATGTTAGCTCCCCAGGATGGTTGTCTTCCGCCCAGTTAGCCTTCGTCAAGACTGTTGGGAGAAGAGCTTGACCATGTTGGTGGAGCCGACCTAAATCACGGTGCTTTAGGGTCCTTTTGCTCCTCTATCGTCGGCCAACCTAAGAGATTTTAGTCACCTCTATCGTCGGTCTGGACCTAAGTGGAGTTAATGTCTCTGAGTACTGTAGGTGCTCGGGTTGTCCAAGATTTTGACCTGGTTATCCGCGAGGCCTGTAGATACCCGGTGTGATTACCTGTTTAGTTCACTACGCCATCTTGCCCCCCAAGCTTTCGCTAAGACGAGGGTCTTACAGAGGCTATGATCTGTAGATAACCGACCTGGAACATGGTGGTTGCAGGGTCTTTTGAAGCTTGCCATCATCAGCCACCTAGGAGGTTTGCCTCCATCGTCGGTTGGACCTAAGCGAAGCCGGTGCCTCGGTCGTGACCCCGAGGTCTTTAGTGCCTGGGTTCGGAGCCCGAGGTCTTTTAGTGCCTGAGTTCGGAGCTCGAGGTCTTTTTGGTGCCTCGGGGTTAGGCCCGAGGTCTTTTTATATGCCTCGGGGTTAGGCCCGAGGTCTTTGGATGAGCTCTCTGACAATCGGTGGAGCCTCACGTAGTGATCAGGCAAGTACCATTGTAGTCGGGCTCATCTAGAATAATGCAGATAGGCGGTCGGATCAGGATCGTCAAGCTCCAGATTTCTCTGTGTTGGAGGCAAAGTCGGAACTGCTTGATCCTAACCGATATATACTGGAGGTCGGGTCGGGACTGCCGAACCATGCATGTTGTGAGCTGGAGATCCGGTCAGGGCTGCCTGACCCGGACTGCTGTGAACCGGTGGTCGGGTCGGGATTGCCGGACTCAGAACTCTGTGAACTGGAAGAACTGTAAGAACTCCCGGGCTGATCTCGCTTTCGCTTACTTCTGGAAGACTCGTTGCTTTCTTGCCCGGTGTCTTTGGTCTTCAGAAACTCTTCAGTGTCAATGTATTTTCCAACCCTCTCAGAGAGTTCGACCAAAGTTTCCGGTCAATTTCTGTGGAAGGACGCGGCGCACTTGGTGTGTTGAACTCCCGAGCAGAAGGTTATGATGGCGATTGTCTCGTTCAAATTGCGGATTTGAAGCTTCTGTTGGTTGAACCGGTCGGTGAACTCCTTGAGGGACTCATTATTCCGTTGTCTGACTGTTAGTAGTTGCATGTCTGGCTTTGGCCGCTCATGCATACCGGCGAACTGGTTGATGATCTGCTTGCTGAGTTGTTTGAAACTACAGACCGATCGGGGCTCCAAGGAGTAGAACCACTGCATGGCCGGGCCTTTCAAAGTGCTGGGGAAGGCTAGGCAGTGTAGCTCATCGGAGTTGGTGGCTAGGGCCATCTGAGCCTTATAGGTCCGGACGTGGTCGATCGAGCTTCCTGAGCCGTTGTATGACTCTAGCCGAGGCTGCTTGAATTTGCGCGGGATAGAGAACCTCGTGATCTGGCTGGAGAATGGTGACTCTGTCTCGGTATTGGCTTGATTCAGAACACAGTTTTGCCCAAGCTTTTTGGCCACTCCGTCGATCTGTTTCTTCAAGTCCTTGATTCGGGCTTCCACTCCTTCCCGACCGGTACCTGTGGGGCTGGTCGGGTTGGTGGAAGAGGTTTCTTCATGGCAGGGTGTTGTCCTCTGGGATCGGGCTCGGCTATGACTCCGGGTAACCGTTCGCCTAGGGACGACTTGGCTCTTGACCGAGTGACCCTGGACTGATTCCCGGGCCATATGTTCCTGCCTTTCCTCTCGGGCAGCACGCCCACTGTTGATGTCTCTGGTATCCTCAACATGGGACAGGTTGGCTCGGGTCCGTTGTCTGGTCAAGATCGGTTCTCGACCGTACGCAATGTTCCCGGGTCGTTTCCCCGGCCACTGGAGGATTGCTTTGCTGGGCTAGCAGTGCTTCGATCTGTTGCTGGATTTGACGCTGGCCCTCCAAGAGTTGTGTGAGGGTTGCGGTGATTTGCTCATATGTCGGGACTGCTGCAGTCGACGCCGGGGCCGAAGGAACATCCCAGTCGGACTGCTGTGCAGCCTTCTTTGGTGGCATATTGATCAGTCAAGAATTTGTTGATGAGAAGAATTGTCGTTTCCCACAGACGGCGCCAAACTGATGATGCCAAAAATTGGTAAGAGTAAAGTAGAGCAATTTAAGGAGAGAGAGAGAGAGAGTGAGAGACTATTTTTTGTATGTGGTTCGGCCCTGTTAATGAAGGTACCTACGTCCACGGGTGTGTCTGAGCACGTTCACTAGCAGATCACCGGCGGGCCTGGTGAGCCAACAAAGAGGGGCGGCACTACCAGTAATACCGGCCGGGTGTATGCGTATAATGGTGAATTATAGAGGCACTGTGTAGACTACAGAATTGGCCGCGCCCTCAATGGGGGGTGAGTGGTCTCTTTTATAGATGCAAGAGACCTACTCATACATGGATAAGGAAATATAATCCTATTAGGGTGTGATTGACACCAATCAAGTAAGTTTCCTAATTGTATTAGGATTGATTGACATTAATTGTGGGAGTTTCCCAATTGGATTAGGAAATAGATGCACTTTCCATTAGTCTTCTAGCTTGAGTAGGAAACTGCCCATAATTTTGGGCGTATCAGTGAACATCCAGAGGTCTTGGGGCGTGTTTGGGTCTACTAACTTACGTCAAAAACTTGTAAAACATCATTTTAAAGGTACTAAGTGAGTTTAGAACTCACCGATCATCGTTAAGGGCGTGTTTGGCACGCTTGAACTTCGATGGCCTCCAATGGTGGCTTCTTTTCTCTCTCTCCTCGATCTCGTCTCTTTCTCTTTGTCTCCTTCTTTTGTTCTTCTTCTTCTTCTCTTTTTCTCCTTTGCTCCTCTCTTTCTCAAATAGTATATATATATGATATGAGGGTGTGTATATATATATGGATGTGTATATATATATATGCAAAACACAAATACACTACTCTCCCTCTCTCTCTCAACTCTGGGCAACAAACCTCACACATACACGAGATACATATACATATAGGGAAAGTAAAAGGGCATGTGGCATTGTTTATGTGAACTGAAACTAAAATATTGAGGTGAGTTCGATCGATCGAAGTATGCTCGATCGCTCGAAAGTGATTTTGTCAGTTTGATCAATTGAAAAATGGGCTTGATCGATTGAAGTAGGGACTATGTCATAAATTCAGGTCGGTAGGGTTTCGATCGATTGAAGAAGGTTCGATCGCTTAAACTTTGAGATGCTCGATCACTTGAAAGTGATTCGATCGATCGATCGAAAATAAAATTTCAAGTATGGTCAAATGAAGTATATAGAATATATTTGTATTAATAATTACTAAAAATAGAGGGTATTACAATTTCCTACACCTATCATGATTGCTGTATTTTCGGCCAGTTTCCTCATCTGATTAGGAAACTATTGCTGTAAATTTGGGAGGCTTCCTAAATGGTTTAGGAAACTTCTAGGTTTCGAGATGTGGGGGTCGCGCCTCTAGGTGGACCGAGATGGTTCTGAGTTATACTATGACTGGACGAAGCTATCCCGACCTAGCTGTCGGGCTTCTTCTGTGATTGGGCCTTGTGATGCAAGACAATGAAGGTCTAGATGTCCTTAACCGCTCAGGATGGTGCCCATCCAAGCATTTGTGCGTATCTTGGCCCAGATATAGGCTGGTCATTAGATATAGAATAATGCTATGCTTCCCAAATTTGTTTTCCAAAAGTGTCTCTTAATACATGTGGCAGTGGGCCCAGTTGATTTGGATGAGTTGATGTTAAAGTGGTCATACCATAAATGAAGAGGGGCCAACTACCATATGTGTTGGGAAACACTTTTTGAAAAAAAAAATTTGAGAGGCATAGCATTACTCTTAAGAATAACAGCTTGGTCATTGTGGATATGGGACCCTAGTGGTTTTACTTTTCAAAATCAAATAGAGTTGCCACTTAATTTTTAAAAGGAAAATTAAAAAACCATTTTAAACGCAAACTGATATTTTGGAAACCAAAGATTTGTAGGTCCGGGGATTATGGAATGAGAGGGGAAGAAGCCCGGTAGACTAAAACACCCCCTCTCATCCTATATCATGATAGGACTCTATTCAACATCCTTTTAATTAAATTAATAATCTTAGAATACCCTCAACTAATTCATAGATATAAATATTCATTCCAAAAAATATGTAGAAAATGGTGCAAAATTGCTAACAATAAAATGGCATACAAAACCACATAGTTCAAATAGCAAGCAAAATGATCTGCAATGGAGGACAAGAAAACTTACTTGGGATCTAGCTACGATCTCGAAACGTGCAATGCACACGAAAAATTGAAAAACCTAAGATAAAGGTCTCTAGTCCATATATGCACATAAGGTCAAATCTTAGTCTAAGATGTCGCGCATGGAGTTGAAAATCAATAAAATAAAGAAATGAAATAAATGAGAGAAAAGTTGAGAAATTGTACCTCAATAGCGCTAAAAAACAAAGGTTAGTCCATATGCTTTGAACACAATGTTATACTAAATTTTAACCTAAATCTAACAAGAATGGGGAGGTTGACGAAATTGTGAATTCTTTTCAATTTGTTGAAGTCACAACATTCCTATACATATACAAGTCTCAATGGGGAGCAAATATCCATATAGAAATGATATGACCTCAACGTAAATGAAAAGAATCCATGACTAAGTTCAACCAATCATTAATTATCTCAACACAAACCAATGTCTTAAAAAACAAATATCACTACCACATATAATGATTGTGAATGTATGAGAATGAGCAAGAGATAAGCTATTCATTGATTTGGAACCTTTGGATTTAAGCTTAATCAATCTTATTCAAGACATGATTTAATTCCTAAAACATGGAAAAAAATATTTGGATCATCATTAGTGAGATTCATCAAATCAGTCACAGAAATCAGGATTTACAAAGAAGAAACCAGATATCTAAAATAGAAAATTTATGGTTCCCATGGCTTGATTTTGTTGATTTTTGGATATGATGTGCCCATGTGTGTCTAGTTTCTAACCCAAAAAGAAAATCAAAGATCAAATGCTCCAATATCTAGGAATTGGACCAAGACTAGACATCACTCAAGATTTATCAACTCTTTGTCCAGAGATTTTGGATTTATTAAAAATAGTAAACAAACCTTAAACCTTCTAAATTTTTTTAGAGAAAGTAGTGAGTTCATCATGGATCATAGAAAAAATTATTTAAAGCCTAAACTACTTAGCTAAGGCTCTGATCCAAACATTTTAAAAGAGATTTACTATTCTGAAATTTTAGACAGAGAGTGGTTAAATAACATAAACCATGTTCAAACCATGTTAACCCTACAATTTGCTCAAAACAAAAATTACAGAGTTAAACTTAGATGTTATGAACACATTCCAATTGGTCTCATCCAATCCAACAGATAATGATTTAATTAAAAATCTTTGATTACAGCTTGTCAATAGATTCACTGCACCATTGTTGAATGGTCACCTATTTGTTGAATCCAATTTGATCCAAATCCAATTTGATCCAAAATTCTAGTGAGAATTTGGATCAAACAAGGATTATAACCACTAATACAATAATCAATTTCATAAAAAAGAAGTCCAAAAACTTGACCTTAATGAGGCTTCAATGAAGACCTTCATAGATTTACAACTCCCATGAACATGCTTGAATACTTAGTATTGTTTAAATTTAAACCATCAAGCCATGAAAATTGGCTTTTCGAAAGTCCAATTCCTCTCTCAAGTTGATGGTCCTTGAGAAATTGAGACTCGTTTTGATTACTTCTCCTCTCAAATCAATGGTCCTTGGAGACTAAAGACATTCAACCTATATGAATTTCAATGGAATATGAAAGGGGTTCCATGAAACTCCAAATTGGAAGACCCAAATCATAAACATGGAACTGGATCCACCAATTAGGCATAAGCATAGTTAAAATCAACCTTAATTCTCATGTAAATCATAAATTTACAAAAAATTAAAGGATCAAACTCAAGGAATTCAAGTAGAATATTGAAGATCCCATTGATTTCCAAGAGAAGAGCATGAACAAAGAGAGATGCACTCTAAACACAATTGATGATTCAAGTCAAATTCTATTTGGGAAAAAAACATATTTCATACTAAATCCATAGTTTTTTAGGTCCAAACCAACAAAATTGAATGAAGATTCAATCACAATTCAAATGGTGTGTGATGAAATAGGATTAGAAGAGACTTTTTGAAAATTGTGTAAAGATCCTAAAGAATTCTATGAATTTTGATTGAATTTAAGCTAAAAACAAACTAAGGTTAGAGGATTACCTCTAAATATCCTCATATTTTCTTTATTTTGGTGAAGATCTTGAATGCTCTTCAAGCTCTTCTTCAAACTCTTCAAGCTTCTCCAATGGCTTCCCTTCTAATTCTCTCAATTATACTCACAAACTCTCTCTAAATTGTATCAATTGTCCAACCCCAAACAATGGAGATATACATCTCCTTATATAGACCAATTGAGAGGGGTTAATTTAGTAAATTCGAGGTAATCTTGCATTTGCAATGGTATCTTTGGGTGTTCAATACATATTGTTAAAAAATACACTGTTATAGCGGGCGAGATTTGGTGAGTTGTCTGTGGCACTCAGCGAGTGCCGCGCGCAACTACCGCGTGCCGGATTATTCCTTCTTTTTTGTCACTACAACAAATCAGACCTTTAGTGATGAAACTTTTACCCGCGAAATTATTTTCGTCACTAATAGTATACTATTAGTGACAAAATCAACGTTCGTCAGCAAAAGTGTTTATCTTTCTCGACAAAACCAATTTTCACGGGTAAAAGTCGAACAATTATCGACGAAAATTCATTTGGTCACTAAAGTTTGTCGCAAATAGTTCGTGGGTAATTTCCCTTGCCAAAAATTTGGTGGGAAAATACCAAATTTTTTGCGACGAAACGTTATCAATTGGTGACAAAATTTTTCGTCGGTAATTGTTTTACTTATAGTGATGAAATATTTCGTCGGGAATTTTTTACCCTTTCGTGATAAAATATTTTCGTCGGTAATTGTAACAATTAATGACGAAATACTTTCGTTGGTAATTATTTTACTTTTAGTGACAAAATATTTCGTCGGAAATTGTTTAACCTTTCGTGACGAAAGACTTTCGTCGAGAATTGTTATAATTGGTGACGAAATTGTTTCGTCGGTAATTGTTTTACTTTTAGTGATGAAATATTTCGTCGGGAATTGTTACAATTGGTGACGAATTTGTTTCGTCGGTAATTGTTTTACTATTAGTGACGAAACATTTTGTCGGGAATTGTTTAAATTTTCGTGACGAAATATTTTTGTCAGTAATTGTAACAATTAATGACGAAATATTTTCGTTGGTAATTGTAACAATTAATGTCGAGGTTAAGTATGTGACTTTATTAATGTATGAACATTTGTTGGTTTCTACGCATGTTTACTATGACGTCTTTTGTCGTATTGGAAATGTGAAGTGATTTTTTCAATTTCTATGCATGATGTTATTTATTTAGTCCTATTATGTGTATCCACATTTGCCACAGGTTAAACTATGGCACCTGGAAAGCGGCGTTTGTCTAAATCATTGCCACTGGTAGTTGATGATCAAAGTAGATATTGTGGAGGTGGGCCATCGGAGTTATCTTCACCCCATGATGCCCCTGTCCACCATCACTCAGCAGGCGAGGCGAGTATACCATCAGAGCCTTCTACTCCGCATACACTGTCATCTATTGGTAATGTTTATCATGTTGTATATTTTGTTTTTAGCAATAATATATTGTCTAATACATACTCATTTGCTTTACAGTTATGCGGATTACATATTAGTGATTATGTCTCTCTATTTGTTTATTATAGGTTCTACCGTGAGTGGTTGTGGGCCCACTAGAGGTAAGGGGCTAGATAAGCTTATACAAAGTCAAGGTCGAAAGCTAACGGTTGACATAGACCCTGTTTTGGGTAGACCAACCGATGAAGTTCAGTCTGCCAAGCTCTCTAATGAGAGTGGTGTTCTTACTAGGGAGAACATTGCAATGAAATACAACAAATGGAATGAAGTGCCTGAAATAGATCAGGAGGAGTTGTTCACCTGTTTGAAAGTATATTAATAGTGTTTGTTACTAAAGCTTTATATATAGATATTTGACAATAATCTATTTTTTTTTTAATTTACATGTTTGAATTTTTTTTATAACTTGCAAATGAGGATTGATGTGGATACATCTACACCTCATGCTAAGCGAACCTGCACTGGGCTCGCAATGGCAAGCAGGAGGGACAGCAACTACGAGTTGCACAAGTTATTTCAAAAGTACAGCTCAGTGGATGAGGCACGTGCCCATTGCCCCCATTGAGTTGAGTCAGCCTGATTGGGATAAAAAATGTGACTATTTCTCATTAGAAGCCTTTAAGGTACAATTACAAGTTTAATCTTAAGATTTGAGAACAACATTTATATTTGTTCACTTACTTCAAATTATTTACTCTTGAAGAAACTGTCTCAGACAAATAAGAAGAACAGAGCTAACCAGACTGTCACTCATTGTACGGGATCACGATCATTTGAGGCAGCCAAAGCAAAAGAGGTAAATATTGTTTATAAAAGTCTTCAAATTAATAATATTTCTTTGCGATTCTATTTAGTTTTTTTCCAATTGTAGGAAAAGACCTGTGGGAGGCCTCTTGGCCATTATGAATGTTGGAAATGCTCACGTCACACGAAAGCCAATAGTTGGTGCTGTGACCAGGCTAGGGTGATACATGTAAGTTACTAGTTATATCTTATTAAACTTGGCCAAGAGTGGTAATGACTACTCACAATGAGTGCTTATAAGTTTCCACATGCTTTGTAGGAGGAAATGGAGTAGAGGTTGAACCAACCTGTATTTGAGGGAGGGACCTGCCCAACACAGAATGAGGTTGCTGATTGTGTGTTGGGAAAGAAGCCAGGTTATGTTAAAGGTCTTGGTCATGGGCCTAGGCCAACGTTGTGCTCATCTTAGACGGTATCTAGGGAACCCGATCTAGAGGTTATTTCCTTGCGTGGTATTGTTGAAAGCCAGTAAGATATGATAAGTCGGATGGCAATAGAACAAGCGCAAATGAAACAATTGCTAGAACAACTGATGAGGCAGAATCTGCAACCATCTCCCGCTTCTTCTACATGGTTAGTTAATTTTAAGTTTAAAAAGTTACTCTAAACTCTTTTGAAACCTTAACTCTTTCACTAAAGGACATAAAAAACAATGTTTTTTTTTTTTTTACATTGATGTTTAAATTTTTGTATTGCAGATTTACGGGCATCTCAAGGACTGAATTCAACGCCGTATTTTGATCTTTTTGGACTGAAGTAATATTTGTATTACGGGATTGACGTTCGATTTTTCATTTTGAATTTGTATTTTCTATGTATTTTGGATTTTAAATATACTATTTTGTTATGTTGGATTGAGTAGGTGACTTTATTAATGAGTGAACATTTGATTATTTAATATGAATGTTGTGAATATTTTTAGATTACTCAATTAGCAGGTGAACAAAAAAAATTGGACTGAAAATGCAATATATTCCCAAATAGGGCATGCTTCTTTAGTGACGAAATTCTCGTCACTAATTGTTCGTATTTGCCTATTTGGTTCACATCTCATTTTTCTTCTAACATTCAGTGACGAAATATTTCATCAATAATTGTTCATATTTCGTCACTAATGGTTCACATCTCATAATTCTTCTAACATTTAGTGATGAAATATTTCATCACTAATAGTGAACTTTTAACTGCGAAATGATTTCGTCAGTAATTGTATACTAATTAGTGACGAATTATTATTTCGTCGATACTAGTATACTATTAGTGATGAAATAGTTCGTCGCTAATAGTTATTTTTAACTACGAAAAGAATTCAAAGACAAATAGTCATCTTTAGTGACGAAATAATTCGTCGCTAATAGTTATTTTTTATCGACGAATATATTTTGTCGGGAATTTGTCACGTTTAGTGATGAAATATTTCGTCAATAATAGTATACCTTTAGCGATGAAATAATTCGTCGTTAATAGTTCTTTTTCCTGACAAAAGTTCGTCACTAAAAGTAGATGACCTTTCTTGACGAAATATACTTCGTCGAGAAATATTCTTTTTGTTGACAAAATATTTCGTCACTACATGAAATTTTAGCGACGAAAGTTCGTGGCTAAAATTATCTTTAGTGACGAAATATGGTTTCGTCGCAAAAAAAATCTTTTTACCGATGAAATATTTTGTCACTAAAGGATACTTTTAGCGACGAAATTTTTTCGTCACTAAAACCTTTCCTGTCAAGGAATTAGTGACGAACATTTGACGAAATATTTTTCGCCGGTAAAGACCTTTAGTGATAAAAATCAGACTTTTAGTGACGAAATTTTTCGTCACTAAAAGTCATTTTTCTTGTAGTGTTTTTTTCTAATTCAATTTTTTTTCCTTTTTTTTTCCTTTTCTTTGGAAAATTTGTTCTTTTACTTTCTTTTCTTTTGAAATTCTTTTCTTTTATTTTCAAATTTGACTAAACAAAATCCATTTTTCTTAACAAAATAGAACAAAATATTTTTAAATGAATTAATAAACTCCCATGCTTATTCTCACACCCGAAGTCCCCTTAACCCCTTGTTTCCTTTTCAAAGTTTACAACTTTGGAGGTTGAAAGACATTCTGAAGAGCTTGAATCACCCTCAAAGAATCTTCGAATTCCGTCAGACATTGTCGTCATCGGTTTTAGATGTAATCATCTCCTAAATTTGACAGTTAGTCAAAATTAGAGTGTCTACAGTCATATGGTAGAGCCATTTTTTGGTGTATCAACCTTTTTGAGTGATTTTTTTTATTTCATGTATTTCTTCAAGATCTACACAATGGAGTTGAAAAATTCTACAAACGAAAGTAATTTGGAATCTCATTTTTTTTATTTAATTTGTCAAAACAGATGACATCATCTATCAACTTTAAAACCATCATAACTTACTCATTTTTTTTTAGCATTTTTGAGTGATCTTTTTTATTTTTTTATTTCACGAATTTCTTTGAGATCTATGGAATGGAGCTGAAAATGATACAAAAGAAAGTAATTTGGCTCTCATTTTTTGATTTTATATGTCAAAACAGATGATGTTATCTTTCAACTTTAAACCACCATAACTCACTCATTCTTTAGCCTTTTTGAGTTATTTTTTTATTTCATTTATTTTTTCAATTCTATGCAATTGAGTTGAAAATTGTACAAAAGCAAGTAATTTGGAACCTCATTTTTTGATTTTATCTGTTAAAATAGATGATATTATCTGTTGATAGACATATAATATTAATATTATTTGTCAACTTTAAAGCACCATAACTCACTCGTTTTTTTTAGCCTTTTGAGTGATTTATTTTTTGATTTCACGTATTTCTTAGAAATCTCTATGCAATAGAGTTGAAAATTGTACAAAAGAAAGTAATTTGGAACCTCTTTTTTTTTTTGTCAAAACAAATTATATTATCTATTGACAGACATATAATATTAAGTTAAACAATCATAATTTTCTTATTTTTTGGCCTTTTGGGATGATTATTTTGTTTGCATTTCATGTATTTCTTCTAGATCCATGCAATGGGTGTGGAAATTTTACAAAAAAAGATACGCTCTAGCCTGATTTGGAGAATTTATCTGTCTAACAGATAATATTATGTGTCTACAATAGATCATATTATCTATAATAGTATATGTTGGCGATAACTTTCACAATAATTGGGCTTTTGGGGTGATTTTACTTTTTATTCCCTATATTATTTCGAGATCTATACACATATGTGTCAATTTTATGAAAGAAATATATTTTTGTTATATTTGTACAAAAAAAAAAACACAATTTTTCGTATTTATTTAGTTTTTAGTCTCTTTCCCCAGTTTTTATGGTCAATGTTGATCTCGGTTGACAGATCTTATTTTGCTAATTTCAAAACATCAAATTTTACGGATTTGTAAAACATAAGTTATAGCAATTTGAAGTTGTTTAGGCATAAAAAAAATAAAATAAAATAAAATAAAAAAAAAAAAAAAACATACTCCATATGAGTTAAAAAAAAAAGTAACATGAGTTTTAGCTTAAAATTTTAAGAGGGCTATGCTCGAAACCCCTTATTTCATTGTGTGCATGTGTTTTTTCATGAGAATTATTTTATTCTGAAAGCATCTTTCTGAGTAAAGCTCCCTTCGGGTAGTGTTACATGCCTAATAGCATCTCTTAATAAAAAAATAATGCTATGTTTTTTAAATTTTTGTATTTTAAATACTTCTTAAATACACGTAGTAGTATATTTATTGAATTTTAGTTAAAGGATGTTGAAATGATCCCACTATTACCACATGTATTTGGGAAACCCAAATATTTACAATACAAAATTTAAAAAGCATAACATTACTTTAATAAAAAAAAGGGATTAAAATGTTAATTATGCCTCCTTAATGATTGATTTCTATCATTTAATACTGAGTTTAACTAAAAATTTTTGTTTTTACTTGCTCTTGAGTTGGTGGTAGCCCATCTCTTAATGGGGAGGTTGTGAGTTCGAGTCTTTTTGGGTACTCTTTGGAAGTGATTTTAAGAGAGCCAATTACTTTAAAGTGGGGTATGGATCCCTCTTGTTTGTGCGTGTATTACTAACTTTTAGACTACTAACTCAGTTCATATCACAGAGACGGTTAGACATTTGAGACGTAGACTAAAAAAAAAAGTTGGTGGTAGGCATTTTCGTCATTTCAAAAACAAACACCTCTTATCCATAAAAGTGGTCCCATCCACGTCAGCCAGAGAGAGAAAACTTAAGAGGGAAGAGAGAGAGGGAGAGAGACTGTCAGAGAGACAAGAAAAACTGGCCGAATACGAACCAAAAAAAAACGTAGTACAAAAGAAAAATGACAATCTTTTCCGCATAGAAATAGAAAAAATGTGCATACGCAAACCAAATTCAAATCGAAACATGTTTATCTTATCTCTCACCCCTTAATTCCTCATTTTTGGAACTCATCATCTTCAAAGAAAGTCCCAGTAAGGTATGTTCTCTCTCTCTCTCTCTCTCTCTATAGTCTTCGCTTTCTTGCATTCCTTTAACTGTTTGCGACTTTGCGTATCAATATTTGAGTATTATGAGCTGTTGTAAACCTAATGCATTGGTAATCTAAGATAAAGATTCTTGGGTTCTCTCTATGATTTTGTTTGTGGGGTTCTTTGATTAAATTTTGACTGTTATGTTCTGTTTTTATTTTGTCTTTAGTATGTTCTCTATTATTGCATAGATGGAAGTTAATTTATTCTTGAATGAATGATAACTAAGGGCTCACATAGTAATGTTGCGGTTTTTGGTTTTCCCTTTTTTTTTTGTTAAGTCTAATGTGTGAAGCTTCTTGTATGAGAAAGACGAGTTTTAACCGTGGATGAAAATCTGACAATAAATGTATCTCCAGGTTCTTGGGAATTTTATGGCCAGATTCTCATCTAATGGTTAAAACATGCCTCTCGTATGAAACTTCTCACAACAGACTCACCTTTTTTTTTTGTATTCACGATTGACTCTAATACGAGAAGTAGCTCCAAAAATGAAAACAAAAAATGGAAAAACCAAAAACTGCAGTGTTACCTTGCGACCCCTAAATTAGTGGGAAAATTAAATGCTTAAATTTATGAGTTACATCTAATGCCAATTACTAGATTTGTGTTATCAGTGTTGGATGAAAAAGGACCAAATAGGTAAAAAAAAAAAAAAAAAAAAAAAAAAAAAGGTTTTTATTTTCCAAGGTATGTATGGTTTCATTGGGAGTTGTCATGATGTAAATGGTGTTTGTAGTTTTCATTGGAATGGTTTGTGTTGAGGTAGGGATGAAAGGTCATTTTTTTATTTTATTTTATTATATTTTATTTTATTATAGTAAAGTTGTGTTTATGTCAATTAAGGGAATGAGATCAGAAAGTGCCTGAATTAAATGTCACTAGATTATTTTTATTAAGCACGAACAAAGTGTTTTTTCTTGCGACTGAAACTTTGGTTCACTTCCAAACATGAATTATGATTGTTTTTTCTTTATTGGGAAAAATTCTCTAAGCATTTTGGACATGAGATTATAAGGTTGAGACTTATAGAATAGTTGTTAACCAGAAAGGACTCAAGTTTCACTCTGGAGAAAGTTAAAATTGAGACCCTAACCCTCTTAAATGTCCTAAATGAGACTTGGTTAAATTGATTATGGCTTTGGATTCAATAAATAGAGAATAAGACTTGTCAGCCAGATTCCATTGCTCCTTTTGTTTTTCCCCTATGTCGCAGCCATTGTTGGGTGGTTCCTTTTCTGCTTATTGTTGATTATTGATGAGCGATGATGATTCGTTATCCGCCCTTGTAATTTTTTTATCTTAAGGTTTCCCATTAGAATGTACTGTGCTATGCCAATACATGTTAAATCGAATGATTTTCCATGCTACTAAGTTTGTAATTGTGTTGAGGGCAGATGTAGAGATGGTGTTGAATTACCAAGTGTTTGTTTATGACTTTCTACATGTTTTCTTCTCCTGATGTAGGATTTATAATTAAATTTGGAGCTCCATAATCAATTTGGGCTCCAAAAGCTGGTACCATTAAGACACAGAAATGTTATTTGGTGTCAGCTTTCGCATTATGTAGAACCTTATTGTTCTCAGTTTGATTCTAAAGAACCACCCCCTCCCTCCTCATCTCATCCCTAACAATCCAGTGCAGGACCGTGATTTCAAACCTTGCTTGAGCGAGTAGGTTGAGTTCTTCATTTTCTTATGTGGTTCATATTTCAAAGTCTTTCAAGTTCAAATGGATATTTATGCCTTTTATCACAAGTAAAAATTGTCGAAGATATTGTCATGAGATAAGAAAGTATGGAAGGGATTCTAAAATGAGATGCACCAATTAATATTGATGTATCTCATTAGAATTAAATATATGTGAGTGTGTTGTTTATATTAAGAAGGGGAATATATGATTTCTATATTAATTCACTTTCTATAATATAGCATGGCCGTCTTAGTAAGTCTAATACGTGACTCTTTTGTGACTCAATAAAGCAAACATTCTCAGATTTCTAAAAAAAAAAAAATATATGCACTGTAAACGGGAGCAAAGAAGTTATGGATGGTTAAACTTTCTAGATTGCCTTTTTGTTGCTTCTACCCCTAGAACAAAATATAATGCAGCTTTTACCTTCTAAGAACTAATGAAATGTAAGAGCCTGAGATTTATATAGTTATTTCTGATGTGTAGATATAGGCTGGTGCCTGGTGTATTTAAAAGAACATTGATTACAGCAACATCCATTCTGACATCTTCATTATTCTTTATTTTTTTACTGTTTATTGCAGAAAATCTTTCTTTTTGGATGCCGTGCAGTAGTTGTGTTCAGGACCTAGCTATATTCCAAGTGATTTTACCTGTTATCGGTGCTACCTTGGGAGGAATTGCAAAGAGGAGCATTTCTCAACAATTACAGTGTCATAACAAAAGGGAATGGTTTTTCATTCCAGTTATGATGGAAGTCAATGCTGGAAGTTCCCGTTATAGTGAGAAGCGATCTTTGGAGGGTCCCACGTCTGCTAATGACGTGAAAATGCCTATCGAAAACAATGGGAGCACTTCTGTATATGTTAATCATGGTATGTCTTGCACACTCAAGCTGGATATAGACTATAGAGGAGAAGAAAATTCGTTTAACTATGTTCTAATAATAATGTCTATAATGGTACTCCCATTTAAATATTTCCCTTCTTGGATTATTCCATTAGGCTCTGTTTGGTTCATGGATCTGGTCAGGGGAAAGGAAAAAAAAATAAAATAAAGCACTTTTCTTTGTTTTAATTTCTAATGTTATTTAGGCATGGAAGAAAGCACAAGGGCACCCACTTGGGAATTAGCTTTCCTTCTCTAAATCCACTAACCAAGCGGAGCCTTGAAGTCATGTAGACCTATGGTATACATCATCAATGGGAACTGTAATATTTACATTTTTCATTATGTATCTTTAAACGGTCGTCTATACCATGGTATACAGCACCAAAAGAGATAATGAGATATATATTATCTGCATCTCTCTTTATAGTAGAAATGTGCATACCTATAGGGGATTTCATAACTCATTCTCGTGTGGTTGTATCATCCTGATGACCCATGTGTAATTTCACAAAGTTTCTTGAGAGGAAATCACAAATAAGATTCTATGTCTGTCATACGGGGAAAGGAAACTGAAAGACTTGACTTGCCTGACTTTGTTTGACTCTTATCCAAAAGTTTATTAGAGAATAAATTTTACGAGTATACGTGCTTTCTTGACCAAAGTTGATAGAGAATAAATTTTGCTGTATGCCACTAAAGTCCATTATTTGTAGTCTCTCCTCTCCTTTGCCAATAAAGATCATCCAAGTCTCTCCTCTCGTTTGCAGTTTCATGTCTAATTGTAATGCACTTTTAGCAATGTAGCATGTTCCAACAAACTCATTATTTAAAATATAAAAAAAAAATGTATATGTTTCTATTTTGCCAGGAGAAATATTTATGGCATGTGTTTTCAGCCAGCTCCAAAATCTAACCCTACGACTCAATCACAGTTATGATGGTGAGATGGTCTTATTAAAGCATTGAGATACTACTGACCGGAAGGCTATTCTTTTTTTTTTTTTTTTTTTTCTCTCTTCTTTTTTCCGTGACCAAAAGTCGGGATTATGTTCCTGCAGTTTGTTGCCCTGTAATGAGGATACAGATTGGTATTATGAGATGAGATGGTGAGAATTAATTGACCATAACAAGATTATGCGGTTGTGGATTTTGATGTTTCCTTTTTTGAAAATCGTTATTCCGTCCTCTTCTTTTCATTGGATTATATCATGACTGAATGTATTTTGCAGCTGCCGTTGCTTGGCACGAGAGCAGAAGAAAATGGGTTGGAGATCAAAATCGGTCGCAAAGAATGCCAAAGGATCCAATTTTAAGGTACATGACTAAATGGTATCACCATAGCTTGTTCACGGACAATTGAGATTCATATTTTGTTACTTAACATGGATACTGGATTTGGTGTTCCTTTAGGCTTTGTTTGGTTCATGGATTTCGTGATGGAAAAGAGAGGGGAAAGGAAACCATGATGGAAAACTAGTTCTTTTTGCCTTACGGATGAGATTAGTTTTCCTTCTCGTTTTCTTTTCCCCTCTCTTTTCCCTCACGGAATTCATAAACCAAACAAAGCCTTAGGCTACTTTTATAGGAAAGGATTGTAGAGGAATGTTTTTTTGGTTCATGACTTTGACATCATCAAAGGCAGACAACTGCTGATGTTTCCACTCATATACGTAAACTGATATTTGTTTTGAGGTTGACAAGAAGGGATCAGGTGCTACAACTTTGCAAAATACAGGCTACTCAGTGACAAACAAATTCAGTTTAAATTTGCAAATCTGAGTCTTTTTTAAGTGGAAAATTTTTATGAATAAAGCACTTCTTTTGCTACTAAAGTTGGGGCTGGTGACATGGAGGATACTATCCCAAATGAAAACGAAATGGTTTGACGGACTTCTAGACAAATGTAGGAACCCTTTGGCATTTTGGTTTCCGTTTATGTTCAAAAAATTCAATACGATCACAGTTACTTGAATTCAATATTGACAGTAGCTTATTACTAAAATATGGAAATCTAACTGGAATCTTCTTTCGCAGCTGGTCAATGACTTATGAGGACCTGCTCTCCACTAATGAACCTTTTCCAGAGCGTATTCCTTTACCAGTAAGTATCTTTATGCACACAGATACCTTTTTCGTACTTCTTGGTTACATATTAGCGGTTTATCATTCTTTCTGTCACTAGGTGAATCTTGAGAGTACAAGATAGGAAAGGGATGCAACCTCTTTTTTAAATTATTCCACTAGATTCTGTAATTTTGCATTCTCTTTCATCTACAATTGTGTTATCCTTGTCATAGAATGAATGTTTATATGGAAAGTGGGTCTTTGTTGCCTTTGAGCAAATTAGTCCAGCTCTATTAAGTAGAATTGTTGCATATCCTCTTTGACTCATAAACAACCTTCCTTGAATGGATGTAACTTCGGTGTGCAAAAAGTAGTGCAAGTCCCCAATTTCTTTCATATAAAATTCAAGGCTGAGATTCTCAATCAATTGTGATAGGAGTGAGGGATTGTTGCTTGTGATGATTATGGCGTTCGAATACAATTGCAACAGAATTACTCCAACTGAGCTATGAAGTATAAACAATGAAGTATCATATCAGTCTTGCTGCACTTTACCCCCGCTTTTAGGTGATGTAGACTAAATCTGTCAAACCAAGCCCTTGGAGCTTGTTTTAGTTCACAAATAGCTTTCTTTAGTAGGCAGACGTGTAGGCATCATGGGATGAGTGAATCCAGGTGGCTGTATTTTTTCATCTTGTGTCTGGATAACTGAGTTGCTCATTGGTCGGATCTCTAGTTGACTGTCTGTTGAATGTTGTTCTTCACCCATTCTTTCTAGAGCATTAGTGACCTTTGAAAGTTGTTACCTTGAGGAAGAAATCATGAAATGTGGACATGAAAGCTGGTTCCTGTCTGCAAGACATGTACTCATTAGGAAAAGCATATGGAAGTGAAGTTTCATCAAATATAACATGTCTAGACTAAAAACTTTTGTTAATGGGGGCGGATGGTAACATGTATACCCCTTGTGTAGACTACTAGACCGAATTACCCATTACCCAATGAACAACACACATGGATTGGACTTCTGTTGAAACTTGTACTTGTTGTTGTCCCTTAGATAAGGAAAACACCTTCCACTAAACAGTTTGAGTGAGTTTAATCAGGATGTTTGTACAGTCTGTAGAATGGACTCTTCCAGCTTAGGATGAAGTTGGTCCCAGCAGTCAAAAATGCTTCTGTCCAGAGAAATATGGTAATTGTGTGCATGGTGTGTGAGTTCTTGTGTGATGTGTATGAGATATATGGATGGGTATAACACGTATGCAGGTTAGTATAGGTGGAACAACAGATAAAATATAATAAAATAATGCAAAAAGTGTAGTAGAACAATAATGTATAAAAATACAGTAGAGAAATGGGAGTCGGAGAGAGCATGGCTCGAATCGGATGAGAACCGAAGTAGCCCCAAGTGAGAGAGAGAAAAAGCAGTAAGTGTCTGGGAGTTATGTATTCTGGAGTACGTTCAAAGGGCGGTAAACAAGTATTAAAATAGGGTGAAGTGTAGGGTGAAACGAAGGGTCTGGGAAACCGAGGGTGTTGATAGAGACGAAGGGTCAAGGTAAGGCAAAGGGCCAAGTAAGGCGAGGGGCCTTGCGGTCCGAAGGGTCTGATTGTGCTCGGGACAATGGGAATATTTTGTAAATGGGTCGGAGGAGTAGTCACTGTTGATCTTTTGCGGTAGTAAAGGATTCTATATGGTTGTGTTGGTTCAGTTGGATGTAATAAATGAGACTACTATTTATACAGAAAGTCATATGAGACTGCTAAGTTTTGATGCGGTGGAGAGAAGCTGAGTTGGCATTCTCTGAGTGGATCGTTTGTTTTAGGTAGATGAACGGTATGGATGGTTTAAATGCTCATGTTTAAAGTAGGTGGAGGTATTGAATGAGATGTTGATCTGTCATGGGCTTCGGGAGAAGCAAGTCAAATAGAGAAGGTATTGTCCCTCGGTGGCAGACGAAGGTTGTGGGGTTAGTCAAGGGGGAAAGATATGCTATTGGTGCAGAGGTTTAAGCGAGTGAAGATACCGAGGCTCATGCCATTGGTGTAGAGGATTAAGCGAGGGCGAGTGTCGAGGCTGCAGAGGGTTAAGCGAGGGCGGGAACCAAGGTTCTCTTTTATTGGTGCAGCGCAAGCTTAAAGTGACTGAGCACTGTTGGTCAAGGGTTTAAGCAAGTTTTACGCTAATGGGCTTCGCCCATTGGTTGTGAGACTGGTCGAGGTCAGGAACGTGAAAGTCACGTGTCTCTCTCTCTCTTTGGGGCCAACCCTAACCTTACTCATGGGGCGCAGGCTAGGGAGATGCCTTCGGTTCTAACCACCTAGCCATGAGCTTCCGAAATCCCAGCGGACTTGACCACCCTTAGGTACTGCTTCCGAACCAAGGGTGGGTGTCTGAGTGGTGAGTGTGTATTTGAAGTGGGCTTTCCTTGTGGGCCGCTCTGAGGCTTCGGAAAGAGCTTCTCTGAAATGAGGCTTTGGATTGCACTTCAAAGTGAGGTTTCGGACTGGACTTCTCCCAAATGAGGCTTCGGGTTGGACTTCTCCGAAGTAGGGCTTCGGAGTGGGCTCATTGAGGTGGGCCTCAGGGCGAGTTTCTCAGTCGTGGAGCTTCACAATGGGCTCCGTAGGGTGGGTCTTGTTTGTAGCGATTGTTGGTGGAGCCCGTATTGGTACACATGGAGTCGTTGGTGACGTGTACTAGTCAAGCTGTATGAGCGGTCAACTATTATCTACACATGGAAAAGGATTTGACTCCACTTTTTACAATATGCCTTTGCTTTCTTTCCACAACCAAATTTTGCAATGGGGTTCGTGGACATGATATGTTGCTTAGTATGCTATGTGAATCTATAGTTCAAGATCTCAGATTTTGCACTCTCACCTCCATCACATTGAAAGATTAGTGGCCTTCCAAACAGTTTCTCCACCATTTTGTGAAACTTTAGAAACTGATTATAAATTCTTACTTATGCCTCCTGGGTATAAGCCAGGTGAAGCTTGTGAAATCATCTATGACTATTACATAATACCTCATGTACTGAGATGAACGTAGACGAGCTGGTCCCCAAGATCACAATGAATTCTAGACAATGGCTCGATAGAGAAATTATCATTTTGATTAAAAGAAAGCTTGCAACTTTTCCCAATAGGAAACTAACAGAAATGGTAGGCTATTTATTCCAACAGCTAGCTAACCTTCAGATTATTTTTTTTAATTTTTATTTTTAGTATTCAAGACCTGTATAGCTTTAGACTTGGTGTGTCCAACTCTTTGATGGCAAATACTGTCTGGCTTCTGAAGAGTTCATTCCTTGTTGCAGTCTTGAAGATGTGAAAATAGGATCTGTCATTTTGACTGTCTGAAATCTCTGCCTCTAGAGGACAATCCTGTTGTTTTGATATCTTCTTCCTCTAAATTTGTTGCTTTGTCCCCTTCCTCCATTGTTGGGCCTTTGAGCTGCAAATGCTGCATTGTAATCCAACGGTGGTGTTTCTGATTGATGGTCTACTCATCCCTCATGCCAAATCCCATAAGAGCACTTGTGTGCTGATTTAGTGTAGGGTAAGGGGCTTTCCCAAGCACAAGAGTTCTGAAAGTCTTGTATTTTTCTCCAAGACCTTTAGCAAAACGGATTAGTTTTGGCTGATTTGCACCCAATTACTTCGTATATACTCTCTGTGAGTGCGAGAAACCAACTCCTCAGAAGCACATCCTTTTCTTCCCACATTGCGTATTTGGGATTCTTCTTTTCTTTCTTAATTTCTTACACCATCTTCCCTGGTGGTGGATCTTCCTTGACTAGATTCATAAGCCTTGAGGTTGAGATTAATTACTTCATTTGGTTTCTCCAAATGAGATGGAGGGTTTCAATTTTATTGCACAAATGGCAATCAGTTGGTGCAAAAAATCTGCTGACAGTGTGAGACCATTGTTCGTAGATGTGGATGCCATCCGAGAAATTTACTAATGGTTTCATCAAGAGTCCCGAAAGAGCTCTGATACCATGTAGAAATGGAGAGTTCATGAAAGATTTAATGAGTTGTTCCAGTCGCCATTTCTGATACAACTGATGGTGTATAAATCAATGTTCTAATAATCGCTAGGCGCTAGTCGAGCGGCGAAGGGGGGCCTAGCGCCTAGGGGCCTAGGCGGACGACTAGGCGGGACCTAGGCGGATTTGTTTTATAAATAAAATTAATTATATAATAGATATATATATGAGTTATGTGGTGTTAATTAAAAATAATTATAGATTTGTGGTTCAAATAATAGATACATATATATATATATATAAAAAGGGTATGTGGTGTTTTTTGTAAATAAGTAAAGATTATTAGAAGGTTTTAATATTTAAAAAACTGTTAGGGATCTCTCCATAATTAACTTAAACCTTAAGTGTATATATATACTAATGTTAGGGTTTTTTTTTTTCCAAAGAGTCACACCCAAATAAGATTCTCTAGCATTCTCACCCTAGTCCGCCTAGCACCGCCTAGCCCGCCTAGAGGCCGACTAATCCACTGGCCGATTTTCTCAATCGCCTAGGGAAAATCTCGGCGGCCGGGCACCGCCTAGCGCCTAGAGGCCGATTAATCCACTGGCCAATTTTCTCAAACGCCTAGGTAAAATCTCGGCGGCCGGGCACCGCCTAGCGCCTAGGCGCCGCCTAGGCCGATTTTTAGAACACTGGTATAAATAGATACACTCCTAGTACTACATTCATCCCATTTTATTTGTACTTTCCTTTTTTGGCTATGCCAAAACTATTGTCTATTTAGGAATATTAAATGATAATTTTTTTTTTGTTACTTTCCAGAATTTCCCTTGTTAGATTTTGAAAACTCCTAACAAAGACTAAAATGGGCATGTACAAGAAAGGGTAATTTTGGGACAATGCATTACTTCCGTGCATGTGAATCCAATCGTTAATGTTTCTTTAAAAAGTTGGACTCCGACAGATGGACACGCAGAATGGAATGGAGGGAGTACTAGATAAGTACTGTTAGTAGTGGATTTAAAATACTTTTCTAATCCCATCGTAAGCTATCTTGGATGAACTAACTTCCTTATCTCTTGGTTGATCCTCATCCAGTAACCTAGCTTCACTTTCCAGTTGGTTTCTATCTATATTCATTAACAGACAAGTACCCCGAAAAAAAAAAAAAAAAAAAAAAGTGTTCACTTTTGTACCAAAGGAAATGTTACGCAAACAAGACCAATGATGTTTTGTGCTTCTGAGATTATTCCGGCAGTTACTTTTCTTATGTTGTATGCATTTCATATTTCGGGATCTAATATAGTTTTGATTGATTCTTGGTCTTTGCAGGAGATGGTAGACTTTTTAGTAGATATCTGGCATGATGACGGCCTTTACGATTAGGTTGTCAGTGGTGAATTATTGTTCATCAGATAATTTCTTTTTTCGGGTAGCAGGATGGCAATTGTGAAGGTGAAAATGATATTTACTCTTTTATGTTCATTCAAGCCACAAACTCGGTTTACATTTGATTCTTCAGCTGATTCTTCTATTTGTCAATCTTGTAAACTATGAAAAGCCTTTGATAAATCTCTTCAGTTTAGCTCCCTTAGGACAAGTGGCACCAAAAGTCTTTGATTTGGCTTTTTAGAAGTAGAAGCATATTGAAATAGACATTAGTAAGCACAATTTAGTGGCCACTTTCTGTAAAAACCTTGACGTGTTTGATCTATGTTGTATTTCTGATACCTTTGTAAAACAAATTTGATGTTGAACCTTCAGAGGGTATAATTTTAACTGTTCTTGCTCTTATGGGTATTACATTTTCAACCCCTTTTTTTTTGGGTGGGGGGGCGCGTGGCAAGAGATATGTTCCCCCATTCGTAATTTGAGAAAAGCATATAATAGAGGTGGTATTGGAAATTCACACTGCCGGTGTTCTTCAGAAACATGTTATTTATTGAGACATTTCCTCTCTTTTCGTAATCATTAGAATTTTTATTTGGTTAAACGTTCATTTGCTCATAAATTTTGTGTGGAAAATGTAAAGAAATGCAAAGTAAAACACTTTTCATGTTTGGTTACCAGAGAAACTAGTGAACAAAGTAGAGAGGAAAAGAAAATAAGCTGAAACTTTAAATAATTGCAATGCCATTTACCGATTGTATTCTTCTTTTTTTAGGAACTTTTTTTATTTCAACCATTATTTGAGTATCTGCAAAAAAAAAAAATAAATAAATAAATAAATTAATTAAAAAATTTAAAAACTATATTAATAATAATAAAAAAAAATTATAGAAAAACTAGGATGACTCTGTTCTTATTTTTATGCACCTTTACTTGGTTGGGACTAGGGACTTTACAGAGACAAGCAAGGAACGTAAAACATTACCGAAGAGAGGAGAGAGTTTGAAAGCATATGAGTGTTCTCCTTCCTATATTTTTGGTTTGTTTAGGGGAAAAATGTTGGAAAGGTGGAATCTAGTACCAGGGAAGGAAAGGGAAAAAATTAAATGTTTAATTTGTTGGTGAGAATGATAAATGTAATAAAACTCTCACTAAAATTTAGTTGGAAGATGGTAAGTCATTTATTTTTACAATAAAACTTTCACTAGATACATGTCAGAAATAGAAAACTTTCTCAACTGGCATATCATATGCAAGTTACTGAAATAGATCAAGAACAATATATATAAACTAGTAATCGCCCGTGTCTGGGGGCACGACCTCCAATAAAACAAAGAAGGAAAAAACGAAGAAGATTTTTAAAACATAATCAAAATCTCATTCCGAACACTCTCGGAATCATTCTAGACATGAAGAGGGTCTAACATGAATTGCTTGGATATACTTTGACCAAAAAAAAAAAAATTTGCTTAGATCTACCAAAATAATAGTTTGTCTAATATTCAATTGTGCGATAAAACCTGTTTTAAAGTCATACGACAATAAAGTTAATTACATTATTAAGAAGAAACTTTAACATTATAATTATTCCCTCTAAAGATGAACTCCTGAAATCAAAAGAAACTTTTATTTCGTGATTGGTCCTTGGAATATTTTGAAGTTCAAAATTGATCCAAACTTTTTGAACATGAGGGTCATTTTTATTGAAACTTTATGACTAAAATTGAAACTTTTTATTTTCATTTTCTTGGTAAACAAATCAAAATCAAACTTATGTTGCAACCTTAAAGGTTCCTGTGACTCCTGTCATAGCCCATTTTCATAAACAAAAGAAATACATGAACTATAATGTGCAACTTTTGACAACTTCATGAACAATTAATTAGACCTTCATTGAATCATATATAATTGGTGTACAAATAAACAAACTGAAGAGAGATTTATAGTTGGAGAGAGATTTATGGGTGCATGTTTATTGGAAAGTGAGAGAAACGTGCAGAGGGAGAGAGATTTATTAGATAGTTGTTAGTGGGTAAGGATTGGTGAGATTGTTTTATGGCCGTTGGATGAGTTGATCTAATGGTAAAAAATAGATGTGGTGTGAATTAAGGCCAAGATTCAAAGTTGGGAAAGTGGTGAATTCTTGGCCGTTGGATCACTCTTTTTTGGGTCCTACACCATTGCCCAATATAAGATAGATATATAATATATAATATATATATATATGTACATATATTTATATAGTTTGTAACAAGTTGGATTATTCATAGCTTTTATTCAGTTTCACAACTTCTATATATATACGCAGGAAACAACTGAAATTGAAATTTCAGAAATCCTCATTGTCAAAGCCAACAATGAATACCAATAGAAAAAACTTCAGATAACTACTGAATACCGACGAATAAGAAGAATCCTAAATCAAGCAAAAAAAAAAAAATTTGAAAAATCCTAAACCCACACTAATAATGTTTTCTGATGAGTTTTCTAAGAGACTCTGAAAGTGAAATTTCTCGTACATTCTCGTGCAAAATTAAGTGCATTTTAAGAACAAAATAAACCAGTGGTAAACACACATTGCCCTGTTCTAGTATTACGTTTGATAGAGATAAAGTAACACATCCCTGTTTCAGAGACAAATTTTCTCAAAAAATTATAGGGAATTTTTATTACTTCCATTTGATTGAAAGCCCCAGGGAATTGTTTATTAGGTAAATTACACAAACCTCCCTTGAGGTATGGCTTAATTACATGGATCTCTCTTGTATTTTAAAAAATTACACCGACCTTCCTTGAGGTTTGTAGTTGGGTTACACGCACCTCTCCTACCGTTAGTCAACTGTTAGTTGACCAAACCGAAAAGTGAAATTTGTGTTATTTTTTTTTTAAAAAAAGAGGAATTTATCCTTCTTGGTCATATTAACCTAAAACAAATCTTCTATTTTCTCTCTCTATATGTATATATGTGTGTATATATCTAAATCACCACCGGCAACTTGATAATTTATACAAAGAATAAGAGATGAGGGATGCGAATAAATCATATAGAACTATAGAGCGCGCTCTCTCTACATATACATATTACGTATGTGTCGTGTATATACTCCAATGTATAAGGCATTTTTATTTATTTTGACCTGAAATATAACAAACAAAACAAGGGCAAGTTAGTAAATTCATTATTTTCATCACCACCATTTCAAGTCAAGGTTTGACAAGGGAGGTTGGGTAATTTTTCAAAATACGAGAGATATCCGTGTTATTTGGTCATACCTCAAGGGGTTAGTGTAATTTATGCTTATTTATTTTCATTTAGTACCGTAGACCTTCCCTATTGTACACATATTTTGAAGAGAGCATTTTTGCTCACCTGTTACTCACCCAGGCCTCCACTAGGTGATATGTGTCTCATTCCATTCTCATTTTACTTTTGTACTGTCTACATAATTATTGGAATGAGACACATTGAAACATGTGTGAGCAATAGTTCTCTCTTATTTTCAAGATAAAATTACATGTTTGTCCTTGTTTTATACTACTCCATCCGTCCCTTTTTTTGAATCCTATATACTCCCTCCGTCCCATAATAAGTGTCCACTTCTTTTTTGCACAATGTTAAAGAAAGTTGTATTATATTAATTTATTTGGTTCATTAAGAGTCATTTTCCAATTTTACCCTTAGATGTGATGGGTGTTTGACTTTTTGCTTGTTTTGGGACCACAAATAAATGTTTTTATGTCTTTATTATATGGGTAGTTTTGGAAAGTAAGTAAAAGCTATATGCCAATTTAGGAAAGTGGACACTTATTGTGGGACATCCAAAAAAGGAAATGTGGACACTTATTATGGGACAGAGGGAGTACTATTTTGGGATGTCCAAAAATTAGTGTCTATTTTCTTAAATTAGTATACAATTTTTACTTACTTTTCAAAACTATCCTTCCTTAAAATCTACACTAAGACAAAACTAAAAAGTTATTATAATGATTAAGGGCAACTATGAAAAGTAGGTGTAGGTTATTTTTGTCCCCTTAATAAGTTGAGTTCCCAAATATGGAATCAAATGAAAATGAAAGGGACAGAGGGAGTTAATTGATTAAAAATAACCTTACAAGGTTATTTGAAAATGATATAACTGCCCTTAATTTAGGTAATTCATTTGACAGATGTGTCCACCCAACAATAGGGGTGTCAAACGGGGCGAATTGTCCCGCCCCGCCCCAATTCGCCATTTTGCGAGTCGCAACTCGTCTCGCCCCGTGGACGAACTCAGCTCGTGACTCAATTCATTGGGTATGGGTCCGGGTCGACTTCCATTTTTGCAACCCACAACTCGTCCCGTGATCTAGCTCGTCTAACCTACCGACTCTCCACCAACTCGTCTCGCCTCGTAGCCCGCCTCGCCTCATGGACCCACCCCGCCCCGCCTCACCAACCCGTGAATAAAACATTTTTGTTTAATTATTTTCAAATAAATAAACAATTTTATTAAACTTTTAAGTAGAAAATAATTTTTTTTAAAAATAGTTTCCAAATACTTTTTTGAATAAACTATTTTTAAATAAAGTATTTTATCAAATTTTTTTTTAGAAATTTTTTTTTATTAAAATTAAAAATAAGTTTTTGCAAGTAATTTGCGGGCTAACTCGTGGGCTAATTCGCCAACCAACCCGCGAGTTAGCCGCCCCGCCTCGCCCCGTTGACTCACGAATTAGTGAATTGGAACGAGTCACCCTATATCCCTTACCGAGTCAATTCGCCCCGCCCTGTCTATTTCGCCAACTCATCCCGTGACTCGCCAAAATTCGTCCAACTCATTAAGGTAGCGGGGCGGGACGGGCGCCCCGTTTGACACCTCTACCCAACAACATCCTGTTGGCCGGGGTGAATCCAGTCAATCCACACTCCAAACAGACTGCTGTGGAACCGCCATTTCATTTGGGGGGCTGAGAGCAGTTTGCGTGTACATTTCTAAATGCAAAAGCAAAGTACACGTAAGACCCAAAACACATCTTTTTCTTCCCGCCTGAAAGCCAAAGCAACGAGAAATTTTACAATGAGACGGTCACACTACATTATCCTGTTAATTTGATGTGTCATTCTAATTATGTAGTGACATATGACCTTTGAAAGAAAGTGTACATGACATATTTGTTTATAAAATTTTTAAAAAATTACACCTCCTATGTCCAGGGGCACAACCTCCCTTCAAGTCATTTCCACTTTTATTTATTTATTTTTTGTTTAAAAGCCAAATATCTTTCTAGAATTAAATGATCACACTACATCAATAAGATAATATAATTGTAAACCGACTCACTGAATAGCTTCTCGAAAAGCAACAGCAGTAACAGCACAGATCTCAACAACCTTTCCCACTCTCTCCTTTATTTTCGTCTACACATCTCAACTGATCAATAGCCTAGAATGTTAGTTCTGACTTCCCCCTGGCCCTGCTTCTCTCTGTAGAAAAAAAAAAAAAAACCACATACACACTCCCTGTCTATCTATATTATCTATATATCTAAATTTGGAATATCAACTTATATATCTACTCTAAAATCTCTCTCTAAAATCCACATCCCCTTCACATTTCCTCTGAATCGTTGTGGAGATTTGGAGAGAGAGAGAGAGAGAGAGAGAGAGAGAGAGAGAATTAATGAAGCGTTTGGGTTTTCTCTCTCTTCTTGTTCTCTATCTATCGCATCTCTCTTCTGCATATCTCCTCGTACCTTCCAATGCGAGGCTTCCGTCGATTCAGGGCGAGAAGCTGATCAGAGAGCTCAATTTGTTCCCCAAACAATCGATCAACATCATCGTTGATCACGATGAGTCTGCTCCAATGGGTTCGAAGATCGTCGAGAAGCTATTTAAGTTCCCCGATTTGGTTGATTCTGGCGTTTCATTTGAAGACCTAGGTCACCATGCGGGCTACTATAAGATTCTGCATTCTCATGCTGCCAAGTAATCTCGAAACATTCTTCTTTTAATAGCGACTGCTTTCTGTGGATTTTGGGTTTATTGTTTTGTCATACTAGTTTGTGATGAATTTTTAATTGATTTACTGGAAATGCCATATATGAGTTCATTCTTTATGGTCTTTATTAATTTTATTTTTCATTCTGTGAAATTTATTTGTTGTAGGAACTAGGAACTAAAGTTTGGTCGTTTGAGCTATATTTGGTCAAACAATCATTTGGATTTATTTGGTACTTTATAAATTGCCTGGCTGTGTGTAATTGCAAATTGCTATGTTGTTATTATTATTATTTTTTTTTCCTGTTTATGTAGTTATTTTTATTATTATTATTATTATTTTTTTTTTGGCAATTTTGGATATTGTTGGAATTGAACCTACATATTCCGTGTCTAGGTTTATGGGATTAAAATCTGTGTGGTTTTAAATACAGCATAGTAGCATACTATAAACAACATAATGTTTTCAGTTGTAGTTGGTTAGCAGTTTTTTTCCGATCATATATTGGTAATCCATATCTGCAAGTTAATTAAACCATTATTCGCAACATTTAAATATCTAACCCCAAACTAATGCTCAATTTATAGGCCATTGCAAACAACATGAAAGATGTACTGAAGATAAGTTTATTGCTAGTCTAGGAAGCACCGATACTTCTAAGAAGCTAACGTGTCGTGTGTCGTGTCGTGTCACATTGACACGACATTTCACATGCACTTTTCTTGCAGTAACTATCTGCAACTTTTTAAGGCTTTTGCCGTGTCGGTGTGTCCGTGTCGTGTCATATATATGTGTTGATGTGTCTATGTCCGTGCTTCATAGTTGCTAGTCAGTAGGGAAGAATTGTCGTATATATAGGTTAACTTGTGAACGGGCATGCGACGTTCTTCTTGGTATGCATTTAATGCATTAGTAGTTTCTGGAGATTTTATGGCGATGTGTGGGTATGGTCTATGGTAGACCATGCTTCCACTTTTCTTTTACGCTTGTAATTTTCCAGCTAATTCATTTGTGTATGTTTTAGTAATTTTATTTGTTTTTACTTCATATTTTTAGTGATTTTCTGGTTTGTGTTTGCAGGATGTTTTACTTCTTCTTTGAATCACGCAACAGCAAGAATGACCCTGTTGTTATTTGGTTGACCGGAGGGCCAGGCTGTAGCAGTGAGTTAGCCATGTTCTTCGAAAATGGACCTTTCAGTATTGCGGATAACATGTCTCTTGTGTGGAATGAGTATGGTTGGGATAAGGTATTGTTTCCCAGCTTAATATATTTCTCATGTTGTATTAGCTGGAAGCTATGTAGCGGTTACTTAGTTTTGTCTTGTACCCACACTTACAAAGTATGTAGTTTGAGATGAGAAACTTCGAGCTTGTTTGGGGACCTCACATGCCATCTATGCTATTCGATATTTACAGGACTAAAGCCTACTTCAATTTTACTCTATAAATGTTTCTGCGGCCAAAACCAATTGGCATAGCTTTCTCTCTGGGGCAGATCCACAGAGTGGCAAAGGGGGGCAACTGCTTCCCTAAGTTTCTGAATTCTAACATTCAGCCCCCCAAAATTCTAAAATGTCCCCCCTATACCCCCAATAAATTAGTAGTATTTCTATTTTCCTCTCAAAATTCAAAATATTTGTTTCTCTTGCGTAGATATAGTAGAAGTACTTGTTTGCCTTTCCCCTCCCCAACCTTAAGTTCCTTAAATCGCCCCTGTTCCCTCTCTCTGAGTTTTCTGGCTAGGGGTGAGAAAGAATTTACTTATGTTAAAGAGAGCTAAATTGAACCGCTAATCCAAGTTGACATGAACGTTGCGAACGATTTGTAGTTCATAAATGGCAGTGCTTGTTTTAAGTATTCAAAGTTATTGATCCTGCGAACATGAGACTGGGTATGGTGTTGCAATTAGTTCATACGGAGTAACTCCACCCCCATGTTTTGATGTATTCTTTTGATTTGTAGTCCCAGAAAGTTCACACACAGAAAAAGCACACTCCCCAACGCAAGTTCGTTGTATATTCGTTAGATTATTTCAAAACAGATGGACTTTAAACTTCCGATTCCATTTGGTTGAGCCACTATGTGCCATTTCCTCCATTGTCTCTAATTTGGAATGAAGCAGTTCTCTTTAGCTATACTTGTGTTTGTTTTATAGGACATAATAGGTAACCAATATTTGTTTGAAAGAAGCTAATTTTTCCTTGCTTTGCGCTGATATTTGCATTTGATAAATTGCGCCAGTAAATTGTCTATCTAGATCGAATCGTTCCTACAATGTTGTATCACTTTGTCTTGATTGTAATCGTACACGGATTCTTAGATATCTGGAGAGGCCTTTGGTTCCTAACATAATAATAAGCAAGCGACATTTTGCAGTGGGCGGTACATATAATACCTGGAGTTGGTTGCTAGTTGTGAATGCAGGTGAAGCATATAACATTTGTTATCTTGATTTGGAGTTGGGACATCCTTCATGTAGCCATTGTAGGTCCATTGGAAGATATGGTGCGTTAATTGAATGTTGAAAGGACATTTCCATTTACATTATCTATTTAAACCAAGACTCGTCTAGACAACAAAGGAGAGAGCTCTCTTACAATCTTTAGGACCCCAAATTATACCAAATCTAATTTTGACAAGGAAATCTTGAAAATTGTGTACTTCTTGCTTGTATTCAAAGGTTTGACTTTTCCTCCCCCCAATTCTATCTTGTCTTCCAAATTCATGAAAAGAATCAAGGGGGGACTTCAACCCTCTCTTTTTTTTCATCTCCAGAATCAACCTTAACATTTAAAAAAAAAAAAAAGAGAAGATAAGTAACATTCTGTCTGAGCTCCAAAAGTGCAGATACAGATGTCCTAGGACCCCTACCAACTTGCTATTTAAGAAAAGATGATATGCTAATTGCACTTCCTGCTAGTACATAGTATTATATCGGATATTCCTACGCATTTAATGATTGATCGCAAGGTGCCTTCCCTTTCCAATTCTTAGTAGGTTAACTTGGAATTTTGGAAGTTAACTGGGAGTTCCTTAATTCCTTGCTTGCTTCCAGTGTTCTAAAAATCGGCCTAGGCGGCCACCTAGGTGGTGCCCCGCCGCCTGGATTTTCTTCTAGGCGTTTGGAAATCACCCAACATATTAGGCGGGGGTCTAGGCAAGATTAGGCGGGGCTAGGCAGGATTAAGTGGGTCTAAGCGGGCTAGACAGGGCTAGGAGGGCTGGTATGAGATTGTAATTTTGTTAAATAAGAAGGGAAAAAAATTACTCTCACGGTTACGTCTAACATTAGTGTATATATATACTCTTAATGTTTAAGTTAATTTTTAATAGATCCCTAGTAGTTTTTTAAATATTTAAAACCTTCTCATAATGTTTACTTATTTTCAAAAAAACCACAAAAAAACCTTTATATAGATCTATTATTTGGATCCCAAATCTATTATTATTCTTAAATAACACCATATAACTGGTATATTTATCTATTATATAATTAATTTTATTGAAAAAAAAACCTAAGCCCCCCTTGGCCGCCCGACTAGCACCTAGCGATTTTTAGAACACTGCTTGCTTCACAATGCTAAGAATCTTGGGATTCTTATGGTGATGTATCCTTCCTGATTGGAAGAGAATCACTCCTCTTTGTTATCAATGTGGAGATGGCTTCCTTTGTAGATCTATTCCCATATGGAATTTTGGCACATCGGCGAAAGGCGTGGAGGAATCCCATAAAGTAATTTGAATTTCCCAGTTCTGTTTTTGGTGGGGAGGGGAAGGCTGGACTTGGTTTTATGTGAAGTTTATTATTTAAGGCTTCCTTTCTAATTAGAAGTGAAATTTCTTCTGATGGGTATATAATGTGGTGATGGTTTCAAATGATGTCAAGGGTGTACTTTGCAGATATACTCCTAAATAGAATTGATGGCAAGTTTGATAAAGGTGGGAGGCTTGGGTGGCTTTTATTTTTTTAGAAGGGAAATTTCTCCTTATGGGTATGCATGTGTGAGAGTGCATGTGTCTAACATTTCATGCCCTTTACTTTAGTGGTCTACTTTGTTGAGAAAACTGCTCACTGCTATATATATCGGATTTCGTTGGAATTCGAGTTGAGCTTTAATCAAAGCATAGCTCTAATGAGTAGCTGCTTTTCCTTTTCTTTTTTATGATAACTTACTGGGTTTTTTAGGAGGCAGTAGTATCTTTGTCAATCAAAATTAATATCTCAATTCTCGAATATTCTGTATTCTTATTAGTATGTGCCCATCTAACTTCCCTATTCTTCTTTATTTATCCTACTTCTTTTGGTGTCTATATATCAGACCCTACTATCTGGCCTTGTTCAGAACTGAGAAGGCCAACCACGTGCTTCATGATCATAAAATATATACCTGGGACAGCTCTGAATATCTTGCAGTGGTTTAGTGATGGTATTTTCATTTGAAGCTGGATCCAACTTCATAACAATTTCTTTTATGCTCATAAGAAAGCTGTCAAACAAGTTGAGCATCACTTAGATTTTACGTCCAGCCATGTGTATATGTATATATTGAGGTTGATGCCGTAGATGGATAATTTTGTGACTAAGTGTTCTCAATCATTCAAACTCTCCTTATAGAGTTCCCTTCCCTTTTTTTTAATTTTTTTTTTTTTATTTAGTATTATACACAGAGACTCGAAATGAGTTGGCTTTGACCTCTATAAAGGAGAGTTAACATAGATGCAATGGGAAATTTTCAGGTATCGAACCTTCTATACGTTGATCAACCTACTGGAACTGGTTTTAGTTACAGCTCTGATGAACGTGACATTCGGCATAATGAAGCGGGTGTTAGTGATGACCTGTATGACTTCTTGCAGGTGTGTTTATTTATTACTGCAAATTTTGTGTCCGAACTTGGAATTACTGCACTATATAGTCTTTAACTCATCATTAGCTGCTTGATTTGTTACGATGGTGAATTACCTTGATTCCCTTCTCGAAAAGATCATTATTTAAAATAATTTGTTAAAATTTTATTTGTATCTTGGAGATAAAGAAGATTGATCAGAAAAAAATGCCAGCAAATATACCAAAATTATATTTCGATCTCCCCACAATGAATAAGATAAACAGTGCTAGGACTTGGGAGATATGATTATGGCTTCATGTCTTCATTCTCATTTAATGATATTAGGCCTTCTTTGAGGAGCACCCCGAATTTGCAAAAAATGACTTTTACATAACTGGAGAATCATATGCTGGACATTATATTCCTGCTTTTGCTGCTCGAGTCCACCAAGGAAACAAAGCTAAAGAGGGTATTCATATAAATCTGAAGGTACGTTCACCTTTGTACCTACTTCAGCATTGTAATGTGGCATTGTAACTATGTCACCAAGCTTTAACCCGAATTATTCTGACAGGGTTTTGCCATTGGTAACGGACTTACTAATCCTGAAATTCAGTACAAAGCATACACCGATTATGCACTGGACATGGGGATCATCAAGAAATCCGACTATGATCGTATCAACAAGGTGCTTCCTGTGTGTGAAACGGCAATTAAGCTTTGTGGTAATTTCACAAAGACGACTCCTTTTCAGTTTTGTGATAAGAAGCATGCTTTTTCCCTTTCTAGTTTCTTTGTGCTTACATTCTTTCTTTGAATTGGCTTGGACATAATTCCTGCGATAGAGTATAAAGTGTCAAACATTTTTTTTACCCGCCCTTGAGCATTATGAGCTATTATATATCTACTGCTAACTGCTGCCTCTCCGTTTCTGAACATTTGATTACTTTGTTTCAGGCACCGATGGCACAATCTCTTGTGTGGCTTCGTACTTTGTTTGCAATACAATATTCAATAGCATAATAAAGCTTGCTGGTGATGTTAATGTAAGAAAACTCTATGTTGGAACACACTTGTATAAATAATTGATGCACAACTGAAAAATGGGGCATGTTTGTGATGTTTAGTCCTTTAGTTGTGTTACATCGACAAAACCAAGTTATCAGCACCATTTGAAAAGCCCGGAAAGTATAACTAGATTGTTTGCATTAGTAGTGCTGCATGTAATAGTCCTAGTGCTGTAGAATTTTCCATGTCAAATAACCCGTATGTGAAAAAGAAGTTTGGATCATGACACTCTTCAATTTATGAAATTTTAACTTGTAAGAAACATTTCTCTCTTTTTAACTTTGAGAATCCTTTGATGTCTTTGGCTGCAGTACTATGACATCAGAAAGAAGTGCGTGGGCAGTCTGTGCTACGACTTCTCGAACTTGGAGAAATTTCTGAACCAGAAATCTGTTAGGGATTCTATTGGAGTTGGGGACATAGAATTCGTTTCTTGTAGTCCTACCGTGTATCAAGCCATGCTTGTGGACTGGATGAGGAATCTTGAAGTCGGCATACCTGCTCTTCTTGAGGATGGGATTAAGTTGCTTGTATATGCTGGAGAATATGATCTTATCTGCAATTGGCTTGGTTAGTTTTTTGTCAAATTCAAATACAATACCCTAGAGAATGTAGTTGATTTGTATTTGGTATTATGATTGTTCCTGATCAGGTAATTCGAGATGGATTCATGCCATGGAATGGACTGGCCAGAAAGAGTTTGTAGCATCTCCTGATCTTCCTTTCAAGGTTGACGGCTCTGAAGCTGGGCTTTTGAAAAGCCATGGACCTCTTAGTTTCCTCAAGGTCTCTCTCCAAATATTCTCTGGGTTTTAACATTGGTGGCTTCTAATTCTTACATATTTGAGTGTGGTGTTGTGTGTAATGACGAACAGGTCCGCGATGCCGGTCATATGGTTCCCATGGATCAGCCAAGGGCTTCACTCAAGATGCTAAAGAAGTGGATGGAGGGCTCACTTTCTGGAGCCACAGCTGATTCAGAAAGCTTGGTCTCTTCTATATAACTTTGAAATGCAGTTTTCTTGACTTCTGAATATGTTTGTAAATGTGTATATATATATGTACCAATGCTCATAAGTGTTTTACATTTTTTATCAATTGGTGTACTTTCACTTAAATGATTTTCTTAGAGTATTAATTAATAACCCTTTTTTTTGGTATGCCACTTTTTTTTGGGTTCGTCTATAAGAGTACTAATGAACACACTTTCTATGGTTTTACAACTACAAAAAATTTATTGTATTACAAATATTATTGGTCAAATTTTTTTTTTCCTCGGCCGGTTTCGAAAGAGATGCACTTACATTCCTTATTCGAATTGTATACACCTCTATGAGTACATTCCTAATAGAGTAATGATAGGCACACAACGAATTGCATAATGAATTACACAAACGTGCAGCACATGGTTGGACCTTGTGTTGAAAAGCGTGCACACACCTTTTTGTGTGTACAGGTTTTTCAGCACAAGGTCCAATCCTGTACTGCACGTTTGTGCAATTCGTTGTGCACCTATCATTATTGTTCCTAATAAGAGCTGTATACCAACATAGCCCATACACTTGATAACTACAAGATTTCTATTGTTGTACAACTATTATTGGTACGATTCACACGTATTCAGCAATGGAGTCATAACTGACTTGAACCTCAAGCTTAGTTTGGCCTCTATTTTGGTGCTTCTCCTTCCGTACGCCTTAAGGTTATCTTCACCCAAACTTATGAGTAGTACTTTCACTTGGGCTGGACAAGTCCGAAGCCTGTTTGTTCTGCTCGCTAAATTATGGGCTGTGCTTGTATAGGGGCTAGACGAGTTAAGCTTGGACAAAATTTCAACCCTGAATTGGTTTTTAGACCGAGCTCGGGCTTATATAAGGTTAGCTCGGAGCCCACTCTAGCACATTGAGCACAGCTTGGGTTCGAGATTGAGTTATCAAACGGACTGAACTCGAGCTCGAGCTCGAGATTTTAGAAATTTGCTTTAGCGATTAATAAAACATGGAGTGTAGTAGAGATGGGATCTTGGATTGGGGACCACTAGGTTTGGGATATTTCAATACGTATAGGGGTGTCATTTGGAACGGAAATTCCAATTCCGACCGATTCCGATTCGAAAAATTCCGATTTTGGCAGCTAAATATGCATTCCGAATTCTGAATTTCTGAATTCCGAAAATTCCGAAAAAAATTGGATTGGAATCAGAATTGTTTTTAGAATTTTGAAAATTCCGAAAAATTTTCGAAAATATTCCGAAATTGTATTTTCCGAAACTTTTCCGAAAATATTCCGAAAGATCCCGAAAAATTTCCGAATATATTCCGAAATTGTATTTTTCGAAACTTTTCCAAAAATATTCCGAAAATTGTGTTCATCCCACATCGAAAAAACACAAAAAATGGGATGTAATGTGCTTCTATAAAAGGCCTACAAGTCTCAAGTGAAATCCCATTAAGCTTGAATTCCGAATATTCCGAAAAATTCCGAAAACATTCCGAATATTCTGAAAAATTCCGAATATAATGAAATTCCGAAAATTCCAAAATTTCCAAAATTTCGGAATCAGAAATAATTTTGGAATTTCCGAAATTTCGGAACAGAATTCGGAATGCATTTTTGGCTTCCGAAAATTTTGGAATTTTTTTCGAAAGGGTGTTTTCGATCCGTTCCGGCTGAAACACACCCCCAATTACGTAGGAGTTGTTTTGATTGGGAACTTTGAGCAATGGAAATCTTGTTAGATTTGCTATGTACTATGAAAATGAGACAATGTGTACAGGATTACTTGATTTGGAAGTTTGACATTCATGGTAATTTTTCGATCAAATCTTTTTGTCGGGTTATGGTTAAAGCGAATGTTTACCTTTGTCATGCCCTGGTGTAGAAAAAATAGGGAAAATTTTAAAATTTTCATCTTTGACCCTTAGGCACGTGACAGATTGAATCACCGAATTGTCCATGACTAATAAACAATAAGGAAGTATAACTAACACAAGGTAAAGCCAACATGATATATTACAATAAAACAGTAGTACTAGATCACCTATTACAACCCCATGGATACAACATTGTCTTATGGCACTAGGGCCTTACAAAAACTATTACATAATGATAGATAAAGTCCTCTGATAGAGGTTACAACCAAAAGTATTTACAAAATTACAACTACTAGTCTTCTTTCTAACTAGCATAGCCATAATCCTCCTCGGTGTAATCTTGCTCCACTTCCTCCTCCTGAGCAGCATCGCAACCTGTGTATTCATCATCTGGAAAGGCTGGACATGGGCATGTCCAGCGGCATAAACACCGTCAGCTTAAGAAAGTCGAGTGAGAAAACTAAATCAAATGGAACTTATATAACCACACACAAAAGATACGTTTATTGATTTTATTACGTCTTTTAAAGAATCACACGTTCTCACCACCGAACAATGATTACTAACTTGCCCGTCCAGATATTCGAAAAGATTACGATCAACACTACTAATCACAACATCCTAACAAACACGACCACAATCTACTACCAGAGTCTGACGCTGGATCCCGACTCTCAACATCAACAATCAACAAACAATCTAACCACTTACTCTAACTTTCAATTCGTCACAAAGAACCGAAGTGTTCTCACTAACATTCACTTCGTCACGAAGAACTGAAGTGTTCTTACTAAGCTTTACTTCGTCGAGGAGAACCGAAGTGTTCAACTTAACCTTCACTTTATCATGGAGAATCGAAGTGTTCGACTCAACCTTCACTTCGTCACAAAGAACCGAAATGTTCTAACTCGACCTAATAAATAAGCCTGACACGGAGTCCTAGCTTTCCCAACCAACCTGATACGCAAGTCCTATCATAACCATTCTGAGTCTGACACGGAGTCTCGACTCAGCATACTGTCATCACACTAGGCCCTTATGGCCACCAACCTGACAACTATAACTTTTTCTTACCATCTTGGCCTCCGTGGCCTAGTTTACTTTAACCGACACTTATTCTCAACATAAACTGCTCCTGACATAGCACAACTGAATCTCACATACCCCCGACCATGCACGCTTCACTCATTACATATTTAGGTTCATTATATGAATTCCGATTACAATTACCAAGTCTCGTTTATACATCCGTCAATCTGTCTTACGTCATAGTATACTAACGAAGTCTGAATAAGCGTTAGCGTTCAGCTCGTTGCTACGAATATAGCTTAAGGAAACTTTACCGGAAACAGACCCCACAAATTGGTTACTCCCACTAATTGGTTTTTGGAAACAATTTCTAGAATTCTACTCTTCTTGCATTGTACAACACTTAAAAGTTCGGGGTACTAAGCATAACCACTTCTTTAGATACATACATCATCCTCATAGTTAATCTTACAAACTACATGGATCCAATTTTGAGTCAAGGTACAACTATCAAAGCATATTCGTATGTCCATTGTATAAAGCACATGCATAAGTTCATTAATACGTCCGGGATACTAAATGTAGATTCTAATATACATATAACAAGGTATCATGTAGATATAATAAAGATACAACTAAACAGCTTAAGAAATCAACATGGCAGAAATCTGTTCCCAGAAATTGGTTTCTCCCACTAATTGGTTACTGGTGACAATTACTAGAATCCTGCATTACATGCAATGTACAACACTTAAAGCTTGGGGTACTATACATGCAGTCTCTAATATACATATAACAAGGTTTCATACTACTAAAGTTGATGTACATCTAAACAAAGCTTAGAAATCAACGTAACAGAAAACTGTTCCTAGAAATTGGTTTTCCCACTAATTGGTTTCTGGTGACAATTACTAGAATCCTTCTTTACATGCAATGTACAACACTTAAAGCTTGGGGTACTATACATGTAGTCTCTAATATACATATAACAAGGTTTCATACTAATAAAGTTGAGGTACAACTAAACAAAGCTAAGAAATCAAGGTAACAGAAAACTGTTCTCAGAAACTGATTTTTCCCACTAATTGGTTACTGGTGACAATTACTATAATCTTTCTTTACATGCAATATACAACACTTAAAGCTTGGGGTACTATACATGCAGTCTCTAATTTACATATAACAAGGTTTCATACTAATAAAGTCGATGTACAGCTAAGCAAAGCTAAGAAATCAACGTAACAGAAAATTGTTCCCAGAAATTGGTTTCTCCCACTAATTGGTTACTGGTGACAATTACTAGAATCCTTCGTTACATGCAATGTACAACACTTAAAGCTTGGGGTACTATACATGTAGTCTCTAATATATATATATATAATAAGGTTTCATACTGATAAAGTCGACGTACAACTAAACAAAGCTAAGACATCAACGTAACAGAAAATTGTTCCTAGAAATTGGTTTACCCCACTAATTGGTTACTTGTGGCAATTACAAGAATCCTTCTTTACATGCAATGTACAACACTTAAAGCCTGGGGTACTATACATGTAGTCTCTAATATACATATAACAAGGTTTCATATTAATAAAGTCGAGGTACAACTAAACAAAGTGTGGAAATCAACAAAACGGAAATCTGTTCCCAGAAACCAATTACTCCCACAAACCAATTTCTGGTACCCTTTCCCAGAAACCGGTTTCTCCCACAAACTAGTTTCTCGTACCTTTTTGCAGCTTTTTCACAGCACTGTTATACTACGTGTTTTACTTCGGAAACCTACTTGCATGGCATGGAATCTCCAAAATTACAATATCAAAACATTACTAAACATTACCCAACTCTGTATAGGTTCTAAGTGAGTTAGAAAACTCACAAATACTTGAAATTGAGCTTAAGATGTAGGATTAGAGCTTTGGAAGCTTGAACTCAAACTTCAATGGTGGTGACTTCTTCTTCTTCTTCTTCTAACTCCTTCACTTCTGGGATTCTTCCTGGTCCTCTAACTTCTTCTCACAACTCCTATGTTCCTATGGTGTTGTAGGTGTAAGTATAAGGGTGTATGTATGAATGTGTACAAGGGAAAGAGGAAAGGATGCTTAGGTTTTCTTCCTAATTCTTCTATCTCTTCATGGAGCTCACCTCCTAACTTATGTGCAGATTATAATGGCCAAGAGGGTCTCATGCAAGAGTATATGCATGTATATATAGGAATATGCATGTACTAGGTGTCAAAGTGTATGCTTGCATGCATGGACAAGTGTCCATTGGATGGACATATGGCTAGGGTGGTGCTGATATGTAGAGGTGATGCTGCATGGGCTGCCATGTGGCCGACCATGGTGGGGTCCACCTAGGGTTTTGTGCCACTTTCTCAGTTTACATGCAAAAGTCCTTAATATACGTGTCGATCTCAATTTATGTGCAAGTGGGTATTATTTCCAATGTCCGGGTCTAGGTACAGGACTAAGTTAAGTCTAGTTATGATCGAGTCGGTGCAGTAACTATAGTCTAATTAGTTATACTTCCACATTGATATAGTCACATAAGTAAAATAATACGATAACAAAAATTTAGAAAACTCATTTATTAAAAGTAGAGGAAATTACAGGTACTACATCTTCTACCACCTATTACAGGATTTTGTCCCTGAAATCAAAACTAAGCAATATTAAACAGAAACAGAAATATCTCTCGCATCTCCGATTCCAGCTCGCAAGAAGCTTCTCCTTCATCATATTGTTTCCACTGAACCTTTACGAGTGGAATCTATTTGTTTCTCAACTTCTTGATTTCATGATCCAAAATTCTTATAGGTCCTTCGATGAATGTAGCATTGTCGTTCACTTCGATATCTTTGAAGTTAATTTCATGAGCTGGGTTGTGAATGCATTTCCTCAGCATACTCACATGGAATACATTATGAACTCCTGACATCCTTGATGGTAATGCCAATCCGTAGGCGACTTCCGGAATCTCAAACGGTTTGATGTAGCGTAGGGACAGTTTTTCCCTTTTTTGTCCAAATCTTACAATGCCTCGAATTGGGGAAACTTTCAAATACACATGATCTCTAACTTTAAATTCCAGATCTCGTCGCTGTTTGTCCGCATAGCTTTTATGTCTGCTTTGTGTTGCTTTCATCCTTTCTTTTACCATATTGATTCCTTTATTGGTTTCTTGAACTAAGTCTGGTCCCAACAGTTTGCCATTCCCAACTTCTACCCAACACAAAGGTGATCGGCACGGTCTTCTATACAGTGCTTCAAAAGGTGCCATCCCTATGCTTGAATGAAAATTGTTGTTGTAGGTGAACTTAATCAACGGTAAGTGAGTTTCCCATGAACTTTCAAAATCGATAACACATGCTCGAAGTATGTCCTCCATTACTTAGTTTGTCCTTTCTATTTGTCCATCGGTCTGTGAATGAAATGCAGAACTTAGCTTCAAGGATGTCCCCATTTCTTTCTGAAGGCTCTCCCAAAATCCAACGGTGAACCTTGAATCTCAGCCCGAAGCTATCGACACCGGTACTCCATGCAATCGCACAACCTATTGCAGATATAGTCTACTCATCTTCTCGATAGGATAAGTTATACTATAGGCGATAAAGTGGGCTGATTTGGTCAGTCGATCGACAATTACCCAAATAGCATCATGGTTCTGCTAAGGTCTTGGCAATCCCACAACAAATCTATGGTGAAATGCTCCCATTTCATTCCGGGATCGGTAGTGGTTGTAATAATCCCGGTAGTCGTTGGTGTTCCACCTTGACTTGTTGACAAGTAGACACTTGGCTACATATTCTGCGACCTTTCTCTTCGTGCCTTCCCACCAAAAGTTCCTTTTTAAGTCTTTGTACATCTTTGTTCTGCCAGGGTATATAGTCATCCTTGACTTATGTACTTCATCCAAAATGTCTTTCCTCAAACCATCCGTGTCGGATAAACATAATCTATCCCCACATCTGAATCCTTCGTTCGTTCCAATATTCCATTCAGTCGGATCCTTTGCTTTTGCCTTCTCGATTCATTTCCTCAATTCTTCGTCCTTCTTTTGGCCTTCGAATATTTGGTGAATGAGGGTTGATTGCACCATAAGATATCCAAAAGTCATCCATCATCTGGTCTTGCAGCCTGAATGTCAAATTCTGTTAAAGCTTCCAAGGCTTTCCATTCCTTGATTAAAAGTGAGGCGATTAACTTTGGGGTTTCCTGCTCAGAGCATCTCCGACTACATTTGCTTTACCGGGGTAGTACTGCAATTAAAGTCACAGTCCTTAAGTAGTTCCATCCAACGTCGTTGTCTAATGTTTAGCTCCTTCTAAGAGAATAGGTATTTCAAGCTTTTGTGATTCGAAAACAAATTGAACTTTTCTCTGTAGAGGTAGTGCCTGCAAATCTTAAGTGCAAAGACAATTGTAGCCAATTTCAGGTCGTGTGGAGGGTAGTTTAACTCATGTGGCTTTAATTGTCTAGATCCATAAGCGAACACCTTAACATTCTGCATAAGTACACATCCTAATCCTGTAGGAAAAACCAGTTTAAAAATATTTTAAACGCGCAGCGGAAAAGATTCAGTTATAAACTGATTGGTATCCCAGGATCTACTACTCGCTAATTCTATAGATGCGCACAAGAGGGGACAAATGTTATACCTTAGTGTCATGAACCCAATTCTGATTTTCTACTTCCTTGGTGATGTGGCAGCCTCCACTAGGTTATCTTCACCCTTATGTCTCCTTTGGATGCTTCCGGAGAGACTAGAGATGGTGGGATCTCTAATAGAGAGGAAGGAGAAGGTTTGGTGCACTATAATAGTTTCTGCAGCGTCTGGTTAATAAAAGCGACGAACTCACTGATTCGTGGTGAAAAGTGCATATTTCTAGTGTATTACGTAGTATTTTATGTATACTTTATCCCCAAAGTCCCTACATTTAGGTTCATTCTAATAACAATGTTCTTTTTATTGTGTTAATGCTAAACTATATGTTTTTGCATGGTTTTATAGGTATTAGGATGTAAATCAATGAAGTGGAGCTAAAGAAAGTGATTCTAGTGGATAGAACAACAGAAGCAGCTGAGAAAATGGCAATTTTGACAATGATGACTTCAGATTTGGAAGATTTTCCCAGAGACAATAAATGTAGATCTTTGAGTTACGGTCGCGTGGCCGCAAACGGGAGGTCAATCCGAGGTCCGAGTAAAAAGTTATGGCCATTCTCCCATCGGTGTGCAGTGCTGTCAAAATCAGAAGAGTTCAAGCGATCGAAGAAGGGTTCAATCGATCGAACCTTCGATCGATCGAACTGAGCTCGATCGATCGAACCTTTTATTCACCCAAAAGTTGCGTAAACTCTGTGGGAACCCTATATATACGTCGTTTTGACGCCAGACGAAAGGAGGACGCTCCAGAACGCACAGAACAGCAGTTTAGGGTAGTTTTAGGGTTAGATTAGGAGTAGGTTAGGTTAGATTCATATTCTTCTTCATCTTTTTCATTAATATACTGAAGATTACTTAAGATTGATGTTGATTACAAGTTCTATTCAGGTTTATCCCAGGTTTTTATGTTCCTTTATCTCTATTTGATTGTTTATTAGTTTAGATGTTAATGATTGTTATGTTTTTCTATTCCTGCACTAGTTTAATCATGTTTCCGTAGTTTAGACGTTGGGAATATGTGATGAATCATTGATTCCAAGCCTCTGCCATGCAATCTTTAGAAACCTGGGCTCGATCGATCGAAGGTAGTTCGATCGATCGAACCAGAGCTAGTCAAGCGATCGAAGGCATTTCGATCGATTGAAGGATGACTGTTCGATCGATCGAGAGCGCTTCGATCGATCGAACATGTTAATTCTTGAGATGATTCTTTTAAGTATTCCATGACTTTCTGTTTTAGAAATCTGTCATCAAATTGTCCCAATAAGCTCAGTTTGTCACAACAGTTTTTAGAACTTAAAGCCTTAAGGCCTTTTCTTCAATGACTTGTGAAAACCACTTTGAATGCTAACACCATTTAGAGTGCAAGTAATTACCATTGTTTTAAACCGTCTTTCATGTATTTTAACTCACTTGTGATGATATAGTCCCGGGCATGAAAGGGCTATTGATTCTATATCTTTAGAAAAATACGGAATACTGAAGAGGAATGAACTCCATAGAACGTTAATGAATTTGCATGGTAGATGGTTAGGATTAATGTGGATTCACGTGTTTCCAACACATTTAGTTTATTTATTTAATTAGCTATGTTTCTTTATGTTTAGTTTATTATTTAGTTTAATTTAATTAATTAGGATTTGTTAGTACACCTTCACTCCTATATTCATCTTTTCTTTTCTTTAGGTTGTAACTTAGTATCTTTTCTTCCTATTCCTTCCCTGTGGGATCGACCTGGACTTCCAGTACTATATTACTTGCACGATCACCTACACTTGGGTGTTGCACAAGAGCGCACAACTTTTTAGTCGTGTCAAGTTTTTGGCGCCGTTGCCGGGGAAGGCAACTAGGTTAGGATTTTACTAAGTTATTTCCATTTTTTTTCTTTTTCTTTTTTTTAAAAAAAAAAAAAAAAAAAAAAAAAAAAAAAAAAAAAAAATCATTGGACTTTTTCTCTCACAAGAAAAAAAATTTCTTTTGTTTAAATATTTTGGGTAAACATGTCTTATCCATATTACCCTCCATACAACACAAATACCACGAATGGGTACACATTAGGTAATGATAACTATACCCCGAGTTGGCAAGCACCCACATATGATGCACATTATCAACCTGAGTGCTACCAATCACCACAATGGGAAAACCATCGTGTTAGTCCCCCATGTTATCAAACGTATCAAGAACCTCCACCTGGAGAGTTCTATCAATCGCAATGGGGATATAACCAAAATGATAGTGTAGGATATAGTAGTAGTTCCCACGATTACCAAATGCACCAAGACTTTCCTTCTGGGGAGTCTTGCACACAAACACAATGGGAAGGGGACTATTACCAACAACAATGGGGTGAAACTTCATATAGTCATAATGAGGAGAATAACCAAGTTGAGGATAATGGTATGTTAGAATTGCTGCTTAGTGAAATGAAGAGGCTAGAAAGTGCAATTGATAAATTAGGAGCTAGATATCAACAAGCATTTGATAGCCAACCTTTAGAAGACTATACCAGTCCTTCAACGCTACAACCTGAATTTCAAGACACTAACAATGGAATGGAATTAGAGGACAATGATGGGTTCAGACCGAGTGAGGTCAACAACTCATTTGAGAAAGTGATAACCCAACAAGAACTCCAAAACCAAACCATTGAGCATGAAGTTGTAGAACCATCTTCTCCTCAACATACAACCCCAGACATCAACTCCTTCACTGCCTGGCTAAAGTTGCACAATTCCTTTATCCAGAGAACCTCAATAGATGACATATATAGTGAGGAGAGTTGCGAGGATGAGAATGAGGTCTTAAAAGATGATGAGAGTTTAGGTGATTGCACGCAACTAGGAAAGGAGGAGTCCCCTGTTGACTCTACCCCTACCTTTGATAGTGACCCCAGGGAGGACGTTATTGAAAATTCTAAATGCGATTTAGATTCATCTGATATTCATGAACCCTCACCTCTTTCGGCCGAAGAGGTGGTGTCACCAAGTTGTCCATCACCTATCATTGCTATCAATCAAAGCTCTCGTCCTGAGCTTGAATGTTATGTGTACCCCATTCGTGAACAAACAGAATGTGTTGTGGAAGAGGATGGTAAGGATACTAGAACATGTTCTTCACAAAATTTTCAAAATTCTTTGAGAGAAGACTTGGAAAATATTGGGCCCACTTTAGATGATCTTAAAATTCAACAAGAAGCTAGCAATCTTCTAGACTGCTTGACCTTCTTGAGTGATTATAACATTGAGGCCCAAATAAATAGTTTCATCCAAGTCCAGTCCAAATCAATGTGCATAGAACAGAATTTAAATTCTTATGATCATATTTCTATGGATTCTGTTCTAGAGCAAGAGGAGGGTAGTAAAGTTTCATTAGAACATCACTTAGACCCTGCCCCTTTTATTGAACCATGGCCTCCCCCAGTTTTTAGTATTAAAATAGAGGCTGTTATAGGAAGTACCAACACCAAAGATCGTTTCTTGCATATAATTCCTAAAAAGTGTGGTATTTCTTTTATAACTGTCCCAAAAAAATTTGGAAGCCATTGGTTTTGCATCATCTCCTCTGACCTTGAGCCTGACATTAGTTGGGGGGAGTTGCATTTTTATGAGGATCTCAAAAGTCTTGTCATTGTTAAATTATTTCACTGGGAAGATCCTCAAAAATTTCGGTTGTTACTTTATGATAAGTATCTTGATTAACCGAATTTATTAACTGAGTTGTTATATTATGTTCTCTATTTTTTCTTGTTGCTACTAATGATTTTGCAGGTAACTTGAAAAAAATTGGATATTAATGCCTCGAGGTAAAATCCTTCCCTCTCTCGCTTTACTTTACATGTCCATGTGCTTAGTTTAGAACATTGGGGACAATGTTTAGTTTTAGTTGGGGGGAGTGAGTCATTGCATGCCTCATATCTTTTTGTTGTGCTTTAGTGTCATATACCTGCTTAGCAACATGTAACTCAGTAAATTAAAATTGTTAAAAATTTTAAAATTTTTTATTTTATTTTTAAATATAATAAAATGGTTCTTGTATTTTTCTCATAGTTAATGTAGTTAGTTATGATGCATTAGTGTTATTTTCTGTATGTTATTAGTATGTGATATACTATGGTAGTTTCTTTACTATCTTAGTTATAGTACATTTTGTGCTTTTTAATCTTCAAACAACTTTGAGCACATTGTGACAACCTTGTACTTAGCTAAAATGGATTAGTAAGCATAGCTTAAGTGTCTTGAAAGACTGTAGTGGAGACTAATAACCCAAGTGAGCTTTTGTGCCATTCTTTTGTTTTTGAGGGTTTTATAAAATTACTCTTACTTTTTGAAAAGCATATTAATTCGTTGAAAGTCTCATTTTTCTTCTTCATTTTGACTGATCACTAGAAGAGAACGTTCAGGATTTACCAAACTTTAGAGCTCTTGAATTTACTAAAATGAATAATTCTATTAACTTGGAAGATGATTTAGGCCATCTTTTGACCATATATGGATAATATAGCCTTGGCCTACCTCCATGATATTCCTTTACTTTACCTTTTGAGCTTATCATATTTACCTTGTCTACACAATCCTACAATCTATACCTAACTCCAAATTAGGAGTTCAAGCCTCAGTTCTTTATTTAGGTGTGATTGGGATGTGTTGCATTGACAAGAAGTTTGGTTGTGTGAATAATAGAAAGTTGGCAAAGAAAAAAAAAATGAAAAAAAGAAAAGCATGAGAAGAAAAAGAAAAAAAATGCCAATGGTTGTGACAAAAGAAAAAAAGGAATGAAAAGAAGAGTGTGAAAAAAATAAATAAAAGAAAAGAAGAAGAGAGAGATTGGAGATGTGGGAAGTTTGAAAAGTTATAGTAGACATTCCAATCACATCCTTTGACCCAATTGAATATCACGAGCCTCTTTCTTCTTTCACTTAATACATCTTTTTCAAAGTCCTAATGATTTTAAGTAAAATGGATTTGAAGTTAAGGTAATTAGAGAGTTCTCCACGGTATCTCGCTCTTCTAGTGAAAGGTATCCTTTCATGAGACTTTATGCACTAAAATGTCCGTTTTTCTACTTAGATATGAGAAGCATTAGATTCCATTTACAATTACTCTTTATAGCTTCCATATCATGAGTGATAATTATTACACCTAATTCGGAGTGATTTCATCTTAAGAGTGTAATCCCGGTGAGAGTTGAGTCAAAATGAACGTCTTGATAGTATCTTAGGTTATGCAAGCTTTGAAATTGAAGTTTTGTATTTTGGTTGTCCATTCACACACACACTTGAAGATTAATAGGTATGGAACATTCTAATGACTTTGATAGTAGATTAACTATAGTGTGTGTATTGCATTGCTATGGCTTACTAGAGAGTTTCATGAGATTGTTGAGCTTAACTATATTGCTAAATGAGAGGAAAAATTTCTTGACAACATTTAAATGAGAACCATTGCCTTAAACATGAATTTTGTGGGTAGATTCACTGCAAACCCTCACGAGACAACACTCGTCCACTAGGGGGAACCTAGAGGTTTAAAGGCTTGTTGCATACGCTAAATGCAATCGCGATTCCTGCGAAAGTGATTTAGGATTTTTGCTTTATTTTGTTTTTAATTTCTAGAGTTTAAATAAACACTGTTGTAGTTCGCTTCATTGCTAGGGACTAGCAACGAGCTAGTTGGGGGGTGTGATTCGTGGTGAAAAGTGCATATTTCTAGTGTATTACGTAGTATTTTATGCATACTTTATCCCCAAAGTCCCTACATTTAGGTTCATTCTAATAACAATGTTCTTTTTATTGTGTTAATGCTAAACTATATGTTTTTGCATGGTTTTATAGGTATTAGGATGTAAATCAATGAAGTGGAGCTAAAGAAAGTGATTCTAGTGGATAGAACAACAGAAGCAGCTGAGAAAATGGCAATTTTGACAATGATGACTTCAGATTTGGAAGATTTTCCCAGAGATAAGAAATGTAGATCTTTGAGTTATGGTCGCGTGGCCGCAAACGGGAGGTCAATCCGAGGTCCGAGTAAAAAGTTATGGCCATTCTCCCATCGGTGTGCAGTGCTGTCAAAATCAGAAGAGTTCAAGCGATTGAAGAAGGGTTCAATCGATCGAACCTTCGATCGATCGAACTGAGCTCGATCGATCGAACCTTTTATTCACCCAAAAGTTGCGTAAACTCTGTGGGAACCCTATATATACGTCGTTTTGACGCCAGACGAAAGGAGGACGCTCCAGAACGCACAGAACAGCAGTTTAGGGTAGTTTTAGGGTTAGATTAGGAGTAGGTTAGGTTAGATTCATATTCTTCTTCATCTTTTTCATTAATATACTGAAGATTACTTAAGATTGATGTTGATTACAAGTTCTATTCAGGTTTATCCCAGGTTTTTATGTTCCTTTATCTCTATTTGATTGTTTATTAGTTTAGATGTTAATGATTGTTATGTTTTTCTATTCCTGCACTAGTTTAATCATGTTTCCGTAGTTTAGACGTTGGGAATATGTGATTAATCATTGATTCCAAGCCTCTGCCATGCAATCTTTAGAAACCTGGGCTCGATCGATCGAAGGTAGTTCGATCGATCGAACCAGAGCTAGTCAAGCGATCGAAGGCATTTCGATCGATTGAAGGATGACTGTTCGATCGATCGAGAGCGCTTCGATCGATCGAACATGTTAATTCTTGAGATGATTCTTTTAAGTATTCCATGACTTTCTGTTTTAGAAATCTGTCATCAAATTGTCCCAATAAGCTCAGTTTGTCACAACAGTTTTTAGAACTTAAAGCCTTAAGGCCTTTTCTTCAATGACTTGTGAAAACCACTTTGAATGCTAACACCATTTAGAGTGCAAGTAATTACCATTGTTTTAAACCGTCTTTCATGTATTTTAACTCACTTGTGATGATATAGTCCCGGGCATGAAAGGGCTATTGATTCTATATCTTTAGAAAAATACGGAATACTGAAGAGGAATGAACTCCATAGAACGTTAATGAATTTGCATGGTAGATGGTTAGGATTAATGTGGATTCACGTGTTTCCAACACATTTAGTTTATTTATTTAATTAGCTATGTTTCTTTATGTTTAGTTTATTATTTAGTTTAATTTAATTAATTAGGATTTGTTAGTACACCTTCACTCCTATATTCATCTTTTCTTTTCTTTAGGTTGTAACTTAGTATCTTTTCTTCCTATTCCTTCCCTGTGGGATCGACCTGGACTTCCAGTACTATATTACTTGCACGATCACCTACACTTGGGTGTTGCACAAGAGCGCACAACTTTTTAGTCGTGTCACTCACTTTCCAGAATGCAGCTGCCCTATTTATAGATTTCCAGAACAGACCTAGACTTCGAGCAATCGAAGACCTTCGATCGATCGAACCATTCTCGATCGATCGAGACTACCAAGACTTGAATCGATCGAACATACTTCAATCGATCGAACTTGTCTTGACAACTCCCTTATGTGTCTTTCCAAGTATCCTAGCGGAGCTAAGAGTGGGACCTCTTAGGCTCTTTATTGTTGGCTCAGACCAGTTTGTTAATTACCGTGACCAAATTCTTTGATCATCAAACTAACTAACTGGTCAGTTAACGTTTACTCCACTATAAAACGATAACTGAACTCTAACGAAAAAGAACATATCCGAAGCGATAACTAGACTTGTATGTTGTACTAATGTCCCTCTACCTTCAGCATTCGTAATCATATTCAGGTAGTCGGATAATTGTTACTGTCAACCTGAATCACGATTACTTTTTGTATTTCTTGAGTCCCATTCACCTCTCTTGATTACCAAACATGTTGATAACTCTTATCAACAAGACTGCAGTACTCAGTAATCGACTTGGTGACATTCTCAAGGGAATGCTTACTCTGAATCAGAGGGTAGATTCTATCTTGACAATATATGTTCAGAACCCTATGAATATGACATACCCAAGATACCTAGGTGTTGATCTTCTATAGACCTCACTGATTGGTAAGTCAAAGCAGCCATATCCACACTCTGTGTTCATAATCGTCTCAAGATTAAGAACACGTACCTTATACAAGTTATGAGTTCCTATCGACTGATTGACAGTCTTGAGTGTCAATAGGAAAGCTCAGGTCCGTCAATGCACTATAAGCACTAGCATATTAACTAAGAGTTACACTCTAGTGATTGAGATTGATCACTCCATCCAATGGTAGTTAATCATGCTACAGTGTAGACCTGATGAGATATCCAGTCTCATCATCCACTGTGACACGTTCTAAGTAACAAAGAATAGTAATTTGTATCTCACTTGTATGTATCTCATACATACACGCATTACGTACTATGATACTTAAGGATAACAATCAACTCATGAATGAAACATACATAACTAAATGTAAAGCTGATATCCATATATTAAAATGTCAATGTCTCCTATATAAAGTAATAGTTTGAGGACACAAACCCAACAAACTCCCATTTGTACTCACAACCATACAGGATTACATCTGAGACCTAGACTATCTAGATGACGATCAAAGACCTTTTGTGGCAAAGCCTTTGTAAACGGATCAGCAAGATTGTCAACGGTGGCAATCTTGGTGACAGTCACATCTCCACGTTAAACAATATCTCGGATAAGATGATATTTTCGTCTACGTGCTTCCCTTTTCCGTGGTTCCTTGGCTCCTTGGACTGAGCCACTGCCCCACTATTATCACAATAAAGCGTAATAGGTGACAGCGACGCTGGTACCACCTCGAGCTCCATAAGGAACTTCTTGAGCCAAACAGCTTCCTTTGCGGCTTCACAAGCAGCCACATACTCAGCTTCTGTAGTTGAGTCTGCAATGCATTTTTGCTTAATGTTCCTCCAACTAACAGCACCACCTCCCAAGGTAAAGAGATGTCCGGATGTTGACTTCCTCGAATCTTTATCTGACATAAAGTCTGAGTCAGTATATCCTACTAGAATTAACTCACTACCGCTGTACATAAGCATGTAATCTTTAGTTCTTCTCAAGTACTTAAGAATGTGCTTAACTGCTGTCCAGTGCTCTGGACCCGGATTCGATTGATACCTGCTAACCATGCCAACGGCAAAACAGATATCTGGTCTAGTGCATAACATCGCATACATGAGACTTCCAACTGCCGAAGCATATGGAATTCCTGCCATGCGATTCCTCTCCTCCTGTGTCTTGGGACACTGGTCCTTGGAGAATGCTAAACCATGCCTGAAAGGTAACAAACCTTTCTTCGAATTATCCATTGAAAACCTAGTTAACACGTTATCGATAAAACCAGCTTGAGATAATCCCATTATCTTTCGCTTGCGATCCCAAAAGAGCTTTATCCCTAGAATATAGCTCGCCTCTCCTAGATCCTTCATATCGAAAGTACTAGCTAGCCAAACCTTGACCGTTAACAATGCCGCTACATCATTTCCAATGAGTAGAATGTCGTCAACGTAAAGCACAAGAAAAACCACCGCTTTCCCTTCACACTTCTTGTATACACAAGGTTCATCCAGATTCTGTATGAAACCAAACGACTTGACCGCTTGGTCAAATCGGATGTTCCAACTCCTGGATGCCTGCTTAAGCCCATAAATGAACTTTTGCAGTGGCACACAACCCAAGGTGGGCCCCACATGGCCGGCCATATGGCAAGCCCCATGCATCATCCCCTACACTTGTCATCCTCTCCCATGACATTTGTCCACTACAAGGACATGTGTCCTAGCTTGCACACATGCAAGGTGACACATAGCACATGTATGACTCTTTATATACATGCATGCACACATACATTATATCTTTTAGACACTTACAATCTTCACTTAGAAAGAAAGAGATGGGAGATAAGAGATACATGGAGATGGAGAAGAAGAACTAGGAAGAAGTCTCCACCATTGAAGTTGAGTTCAAACTTCGTAAGCTCAAATCCAAAGCCCAAGCTCAATTTCAAGTTTAGGTGAGTATTCTAACTCACTTTAGAACCTATATAGTATGTAGTAATGTTTAGCAAGTGTTTGATGTTGTATTTTGAGGTTCTATGCAACATGTAAATCAAATCTTCAAATCTGGGATACTGAAACTTCCAGCAGAATGTAGTTTAGTAAAATGAACATTTCGACCAGTTCAAAAATGGGAATGAGGCTAGGTTTTTTTTGGATAAACCTAACTCATTTATCTACAAATAACTCTTCTATAGCTCAGTCTGAAAATCAATTCTTCATAGGTGAAATGTACATGCAACGCAGTACTTCAAATCTGAGAAATAGAAACCTCCAGCAGAATGTAGTTTAGTAAAATGAACATTTCGAGTAGTTCAAAAATGGGAATGATGCTAGGTTTTTTGTGGATAAATCTAACGCATTTATCTACAAATAACTCTTCTATAGCTCAGTCTGAAAATCACGTTTTCACAGGTGAAATGTACATGCAACGCAGTACTTAAAATCTGAGAAATAGAAACCTCCAGCAGAATGTAGTTTAGTAAAATGAGTGTTTTGAGCTGCTCTGAAATCTGAATTAAGCTAGGTTTTTTTGTAGATAAAGCTAACTCATTTATCTACAAATAACTCTTCTATAGCTCAGTCTAAAAAGTGCTCCTTCATAGGTAAAATGCACATGCAATGCAGTACTATAAATCTGGGACAGACCAGTCCTAAAATATAGAAATGTCTAAGTAAAATAAATATTTTGAGAAGCTCAAAAATGTAATTGAAGCTAGATTTTTTTGTACATGAAGATAATCCAATTATATACAGTGTTCTAGTTTTGAGTTTGATCTACAAAACCATTTATCATGCCTAAATAAATCATATCAATTTAGTCGACATAGTGAAATCAATTCCTGGCAGATTGTATAACTACTTTTATGATGTGTTTATTGATGATGCTTGCTTTCCGGTACCTATGTGGTTATGGATATCTTGTGGTATGGTAGTGCTATCGCATATATGAGTATGTTAGGGTTTCATCTATATGGTTATTGATATCAAATCCATGTTATAGATCTATGAGCTACATGCTATGTTTTTTCGTTGTCGCGAATTTAGTGCAATGACCATTTAAAGTTCATACCCAAGCTTTTAGTATGTTGTACGGAACAATTCTTGCATTGATAGTGATTGGGTAAGTTTCCATCGTAAGTATATTTTAACAAAATAGAATGACGGATGTATAACATAACTTCGAAAGTATAAATGAAAGTAATTAACAAACTAAACTACGGAACGAGTGATGCGAATGCGGTCCAGGATACGTACGGACTAGTGGTAGTTGATCAGGAGCAGCGTATGTCAAGGATAAGTGTTGGATAGGTAAACCAGGCCACGGGAGGGGGGGGGGGGGAAGGTAAGAAAAGGGATGTGTTGTTGAGTTGTGAAGTGGTGACTCTTGAGTATCCTTTCGGTTCTTCGTGACGAAAGGGATACGGTTAAAATGTGACTATTGTAAGTATCCTTTCGGTTCTTCGTGACGAAATGGATATTCTTGCACTCCTTAACGCTTTCGGTTCATCATGACGAAGCGGTGATTCTTTGAGTAAAGACTCCTTTCGGTTCTTCGTGAGGAAATGGATGTTCTTGTACTCCGTAATGCTTTCGGTTCTTCGTGACGAAGCGGTGATTCTTTGAGTAAAGACTCCTTTCGGTTCTTCGTGAGGAAATGGATGTTCTTGTACTCTGGAACGCTTTCGGTTCTTCGTGACGAAACGGTGATTCTTTGAGTGAAGACTCCTTTCGGTTCTTCGTGACGAAATGGATGTTCTTGCACTCCTTAACACTTTCGGTTCTTCATGACGAAGCGGTGATTCTTTGAGTAAAGATTCTTTTCGGTTCTTCATGAGGAAATGGATGTTCTTGTACTCCGTAACGCTTTCGGTTCTTCGTGACGAAGCGGTGATTCTTTGAGTAAAGACTCCTTTCGGTTCTTCGTGAGGAAATGGATATTCTTGTACTCCGTAACGCTTTCGGTTCTTCGTGACGAAGCGGTGATTCTTTGAGTGAAGACTCCTTTCGGTTCTTCGTGACGAACTGGATGTTCTTGCACTCCTTAACACTTCGGTTCTTCGTGACGAAGTGGTTGATGAAAGATGTTTTGGTTGATGAAAGATGGTTTGGTTAGCAAGAGATACTTTGGTTTTATAAATGACGTCGGATGTTAGAAATGAATGGTAGTGGCATTAAGAATGTCTAGACGGGTCTACTAAATTGTTTGTATTCCTATCGAATACGTAGTCAGGTACGCTAATAGTTATAATTCGACGGTGAGAACGTAAAGATCCTAAAAGACATGTTGAAAGGTAGTAAATGTATTCTTATTGTGTTTTAATATATACGTTCCATTTGATTTAGTTTACTCACTCAGCTTTCACAAGATGACGACGTTCATGTCGCTGGACATTCCCATGTCCAGCTTATCCAGGTGAGGAGTACCCAGGTTATGAAGCTACGCAAGAAGGAAACGTTGAAGAAGATTACACTGAAGATGACTATGGTTATGCTAGTTAGAGAGAAGACTAGTAGTTATCCCCTGTGAATGTTTTTGATTATAACCAGAAGACTTAGCATATATTTTGTTATGGTTTTGTAAGGCCAAGAGCCATAAAGACTCTGATGTATTGATAATGATGTATTAACTAGCTAAGTACTTTGACTTCTCATTGTAATATATTCCAGTAAGTAAATGATGGTTTTATCCTTTTATTATATCATTTAAATATTATTATTTGGTCATGGACAATTCGGTACTGCAACCAGTCACGTGCCACAGGGTCCAAGATGAAAATTTTAAAATTTTCCATATTTTGGATACACCGGGGCGTGACAGGGATTTTTGGTATCAGAGCTTTAGGTTAAAACATGCACACCGATTGTCCTACACACTTAAGATATGAACCTTAAGATAGTTTTGTGATTAGCATGGTACCTTATTACATCCCCGATGGATGTGGAGGACTTTTGGGATAGGATCCCCAATATCTAGAGCTTTACTTGTAATAGGGCTAGTAGCCCATCTTTTGTGTATATAGCTGTATTTCAGGCTTGTGACACGTATAAGTAGACGTGTACGCCTTTTCTATGTATATGTTTTTGGTACCATTGGCCGTACTATGTATTTTTAGCATGTGCGCTTTCTTATGTAAATATTTAGAGTTATTAATGAAGACTAGTTTCTTTTATCTGATAATATGAATACTTGATATATTATGTACTTATATTAGAATTGCCATCTATACTTTCAGCCGTTTATATCTCGTATCCCTGTTTAGGATTGGAGAATAACCGATAGATATTCATGTAGGTACATAAGCACACAAGCACAAATGGCGGGAAGACCAAGAAGAAATCGTAATGGAGGACCACCAGATCCTATTCCTGAAGGAATCGATCCTACTGGAATCTTTGGCGCATTTCTGCAGCGTCTGGACTATATAGGCAACAACCACGGGAATGGAAACGGCAACAACAACGACAACCGCCAAAGACCACCACCTCAGACACGCGACAGATTAATGGAAGGGTTCAGGGCTTTGCGTCCTGATAGGTTAGACGGCACCGGTGAATCCTGGCGAGCAGAGCAATGGTTAAGGGATATGGATCGTATCTTTGAATCAATCGAATGCTCCGAGACAGAGAAGCGTCGTCTCGCCACTTTCTAACTCATTTATGCGGCAGCCGATTGGTGGGAAGCCGAGAGAGCAACTATTGGAGTAGAAGCTTCAAGGAGGATGATATGGACTACCTTCCAGGAGAAGTTTTTGGAAAAGTATTTCCCCGACGATGAAAAGAACCAGAAAGAGAAAGAATTCATCGATTTGACACAAGGAAATAAGAGTGTAAGAGAGTACACGACACAATTCGAACGCCTGTCCAATTTTGCCCCTCACATGATTGACACTCCTCAAAAGAAGATCAAGAAGTTTCACCGAGGACTCAATCCGCACCTCCGACATCTAACATTGGGACACCTGAATCAAACTTTTGAAGCTTTGGTCAGGTTGGTGGCAGATTTGGAAAGAAATGGCTGCCAAGGCCCAAAACAAATGGTACATCGACCACCCCCGTCAAGGAACGGACCACGAGGAAGACCTTTGACTCAGTTCCAAGGAAACAAGCGCCCATGGAACAGCGGCAAGAAACCAGGACCCACACTTCCCCTGGACAAGAACGTAGTACCTCCTGCACCATAAGTATCGACCACTACTACCGAGAACAATAGAGATGGATGCTTCAAATGTGGGATCCCCGGACACATGGCTCGAGACTGCACAGTCCCCAGGGATAATTATTGAATTAATGTTGTCTGTTACAACTGTGGCAAGAGGGGACACATGAGCAGAGAATGTAAGGCACCGAAAGGAAACTATCATGGGCCTACTACTCAAGGCCAAGCTAGTAAGGCTCAACTCAATGCTATCATACTTGAGGCAGCTAGCTATGATGACAAGGAACAGTAGAACTTGGAAGGTACACTCTCATTATATGCTAGTAGAGTTAAAGTACTTTTTGATACGGGTGCTACGAATTTGTTTATTACCTTTGAGATTGTACGACGATTGGGCTTATACGATTGGGTTTAGTACCCCAAGCACTTGAGGTAGCCCTGAACGCGGTATCACCTTTGGGAGTGACCGTGAAGCTAGGAAAGGTGTGCAAGGACTGCACTTTGACATTGGAGGATAGGAACCTACATGCAGACTTAATTATTCTGTAAATGAAGGAATTCGACATAATCTTAGGATTTGACTGGCTTACTAAGTATCATGCAAAGTTAGATTGTCCTGGTAGGTCGATCACATTTTCAGTACCTGGAAGTAGACCCTTCATTTTTCAATGCAACCCCACTAGTGACATCTTTCTTACAAGTCGTTTAGCCGCTATCGAAACTACAGGCTCAGATTTTACAATCGCTCAGATTCCGATAGTCCGAGACTATGAGGATGTCTTTTAGGACGTTTTTGGATTACCACCAAAGCGCGAGATCGACTTTTGTATTAAGTTAGTACCCGAAACGACACCGATATCCAAGGCTCCTTATCGTATGGCCCCAACAGAAATGCTGGAGTTGAAGAAGCAAGTATAAGATTTAGAAGATCTTGGATTTATTAAACCAAGCACGTCACCTTGGGAAGCCCCGGTTCTATTTGTTAGAAAGAAGGATGGAAATCTTCGACTCTGTATCGACTACAGAGAGTTGAATAAGGTAACTATTAAGAATAAGTACCCGCTTCCCAGGATTGACAATTTGTTCGATCAACTACAAGGAGCGACGACCTTTTCAAAGATTGACTTACGATTAAGGTACCATCAGTTACTTGTCAGGCTGGAAGATATACCAAAAACAGCTTTCAGGACAAGATATGTGCACTACGAGTTCTTAGTTATGCCTTTTGGATTAACTAATGCCCCGGTGGTATTCATGGATTTGATGAATCGGGTGTTCAGACCCTTCTTGGATCAATTCATCATCGTGTTTATTGACGACATCCTTATTTATTCAAAGAATGATGAAGAACATGAGAAGCATGTAAATATTGCACTTCAGACACTTAGAGAAAATCGTCTTTATGCTAAGTTCAGTAAGTGTGAGTTTTGGCTGAAAGAAGTCAAATTCTTGGGACATGTAGTCTCATAGAACGGAATTTCAGTGGACTCAACCAAGACGGACGCAGTTTCTAGTTGGAATAGACCAACCAACGCATTGGAAGTACGAAGTTTCCTTGGATTGGCTGGATACTACAGGAGATTCGTGGAGGGTTTCTCAAGGATCGCGTCTCCTTTAACCGGACTAACAAAGAAGGATTCAAAGTTTGAGTGGAAGGACAAGCACGAACGCGCCTTTCAGGAATTAAAGGAGAGGTTGACCTCAGTGCCAGTGCTAACCATACCCAAGAGTGGTGAACAGTACACTATCTACAGTGAAGCTTCATATCAACGACTAGGATGTGTACTTATGCAGAATGGTCAGGTGATCGCTTATGGATCTAGGCAATTAAAGCCACATGAATTAAACTACCCTACACACGATTTGGAATTGGCTGCAATTGTCTTTGCACTTAAGATTTGGAGGCACTACCTCTACGGAGAGAAGTTTGACCTGTTCTCAGACCACAAAAGCTTGAAATGCTTGTTCTCTCAAAAGGAACTAAACATGAGACAATGATGCTGGATGGAGCTACTTAAAGACTATGACTTTAATTTGTAGTACCACCCCGGTAAGGCAAATGTAGTCGCAGATGCTTTGAGCAGGAAACCCCGAAGGTTGATCGCCTCATTTTTAATCAGAGAATGGAAAGCCTTAGAAGCTTTAACATAATTTGACTTCCAGACTACAAGACCAAGTATTGGACGACCTTTTGGATGTCTTATGGTGCAGCCAACCCTCATTAACCGAATACTCGAAGCTCAAAAGAAGGACGAAGGATTGAGGAAATGGTTTGAGAAGGCGAAAGCAAAGGATCCGACTGAATGGAATATTGGAACAGACGGGGGATTCAGATGTAAGGACAGGTTATGTGTACCCAACACAGATAATTTGAGGAAAGACATTTTGAATGAAGCACACAAGTCAAGAATGACAATACATCCTGGTGGAACCAAGATGTACAAAGACTTAAAAAGGAACTTCTGGTGGGAAGGCATGAAAAGAGAAGTCGCAGAATACATAGCCAAATGCCCTACTTGCCAGCAAGTCAAGGCGGAACACCAATGACCTCCAGGATTACTACAACTTCTACCAGTCCCAGAATGGAAATGGGAGCATATCACCATGGATTTTGTTATGGAATTACCAAGATCCCAGCAGAACCATGATGCCATTTGGGTAGTTGTTGATCGATTGACCAAATCAGCCCATTTTATTGCATATAACATGACCTATCCTGTCGAGAAGATGAGTCGACTTTATCTGCAACAGGTTGTGCGGTTATATGGGGTACTGGTGTCAATAGTATCAGATCGAGATTCGAGATTCACTGCTGGATTTTGGGAGAGTCTTCAGAAAGCGATGGGAACATCTCTGAAGTTAAGTTCTGCATTTCACCCACAGACTGACAGACAAACAGAAAGGACGAATCAAGTAATGGAAGATATGCTTCGAGCCTGTGTAATTGATTTTGAGAGTTCGTGGGAAACTCACTTACCGTTGGTTGAGTTTTCTTATAACAATAGTTTTCATTCGAGCATAGGGATGGCACCGTTTGAAGCACTATACAGAAGACCGTGCCGATCACCTTTGTGTTGGGCTGAAATTGGGGATGGCAAACTATTGGGACCAGACTTAGTCCAGGAGACCAATAAAGGAATCAATATAGTAAAGGATAGAATGAAGGCAGCACAAAGTAGATACAAGAGCTACGTGGATAAACGACGTCGAAACCTAGAATTTGAAGTGGGAGATCATGTTTACCTGAAAGTTTCCTCGGTTCGAGGCGTGGTAAGGTTTGGACAGAAGAAAGGAAAGCTATCGCCACGCTACATTGGACCGTTTGAAATTCTGGATCGCGTAGGAAAAGTAGCCTACAGGTTGGCATTACCACCCAAAATGTCGGGAGTTCATAACGTATTCCATGTAAGCATGCTAAGGAAATATCTTCATAACCCGGCACACGAGATCGACTTCAAAGATATCGAAGTAAACGACAATGCTACATTCATTGAAGGACCTATAAAGATTATGGATCATGGAATCAAGAAGCTGAGAAACAAAGAGATTCCGCTGGTAAAGGTTCAGTGGAAGCATCATGATGAAGGAGAAGCTTCTTTGGAGCTGGAATCGGAGATGCGAGAGAAATTCCCGTTCCTGTTTAGTACTAACTAGTTCTGATTTCGAGGACGAAATCCTGTAATAGGTGGTAGAAGGTATAATACCTGTAATTTCTCTACGTGCAATAATACGAGTTTTATGAATTCCTATATCTTGTCTATTATTATATTATTATTTTATTTGTGTGACTGTATCAGTGTAATGTAATTACTAATTAGACTATAATCACTGTACCGACTCGACCGTAATTAGAATTAACTTAGTCCCGTAACCGGACCCGAACATTAAAAACAACACCCGTTTGCACGTAAATTAAGACCGAAACGTATATCGAAGAACTTATGCATGCAAACCGAGGAAGGTGCACACAACCCAAGGTGGGCCCCACATGGCCGGCCACATGGCAAGCCCCATGCATCATCCCCTACACTTGTCATCCTCTCCCATGACATTTGTCCACTACAAGGACATGTGTCCTAGCTTGCACACATGCAAGGTGACACATAGCACATGTAAGACTCTTTATATACATGCATGCACACATACATTTTATCTTTTAGACACTTACAATCTACACTTAGAAAGAAAGAGATGGGAGATAAGAGATACATGGAGATGGAGAAGAAGAACTAGGAAGGAGTCTCCACCATTGAAGTTGAGTTCAAACTTCGTAAGCTCAAATCCAAAGCCCAAGCTCAATTTCAAGTTTAGGTGAGTATTCTAACTCACTTTAGAACCTATATAGTATGTAGTAATGTTTAGCAAGTGTTTGATGTTGTATTTTGAGATTCTATGCAACATGCAAAACAAATCTTCAAATCTGGGATACTGAAACTTCCAGCAGAATGTAGTTTAGTAAAATGAACATTTCGAGCAGTTCAAAAATGGGAATGAGGCTAGGTTTTTTTGTGGATAAAGCTAACTCATTTATCTACAAATAACTCTTCTATAGCTCAGTCTGAAAATCAATTCTTCATAGGTGAAATGTACATGCAACGCAGTACTTCAAATCTGAGAAATAGAAACCTCCAGCAGAATGTAGTTTAGTAAAATGAACATTTCGAGTAGTTCAAAAATGGGAATGAGGCTAGGTTTTTTTGAGGATACATCTAACTCATTTATCTACAAATAACTCTTCTATAGCTCAGTCTGAAAATCAAGTTTTCATAGGTGAAATGTACATGCAACGCAGTACTTAAAATCTGAGAAATAGAAACCTCTAGCAGAATGTAGTTTAGTAAAATGAGTGTTTTAAGCAGCTCTAAAATCTGACTTAAGTTAGGTTTTTTTGTGGATAAAGCTAACGCATTTATCTACAAATAATTCTTCTATAGTTCAGTCTAAAAAGTGCTCCTTCATAGGTAAAATGCACATGCAATGCAGTACTATAAATCTGGGACAGACCAGTCCGAAAATATAGAAATGTCTAAGTAAATTAAATATTTTGAGTAGCTCAAAAATGTAATTGAAGCTAGATTTTGTTGTACATGAAGATAATCCAATTATATACAATGTTCTAGTTTTGAGTTTGATCTACAAAACCATTTATCATGCCTAAATAAATCATATCAATTTAGTCGACGTAGTGAAATCAATTCCTGGCAGATTGTATAACTTCTTGTATGATGTGTTTATTGATGATGCTTGCTTTCTGGTACCTATGTGGTTATGGATATCTTGTGCTATGGTAGTGCTATCGCATATATGGGTATGTTAAGGGTTTTATCTATATGGTTATTGATATCAAATCCATGTTATAGATCTATGAGCTACATGCTATGTTTTTTTGTTGTCGCGAATTTAGTGCAATGACCATTAAAAGTTCATACCTAAGTTTTTAGTATGTTGTACGGCACAATTCTTGCATTGATAGTGATTGGGTAAGTTTCCATCGTAAGTATATTATAACAAAATAGAATGACGGATGTATAACATAACTTCGAAAGTGTAAATGAAAGTAATTAACAAACTAAATCACGGAACGAGTGACGCAAATGCGGTCCAGGATACGTACGGACTAGTGGTAGTTGATCATGAAAGGGATACGGTTAAAATGTGACTATTGTAAGTATCCTTTCAGTTCTTCGTGACGAAATGGATGTTCTTGCACTCCTTAACGCTTTCGGTTCTTCGTGACGAAGCGGTGATTCTTTGCGTAAAGACTCCTTTCGGTTCTTCGTGAGGAAATGGATTTTCTTGTACTCCGTAACGCTTTCGGTTCTTCATGACGAAGCGGTGATTCTTTGAGTAAAGACTCCTTTCGGTTCTTCGTGATGAAATGGATGTTCTTGTACTCCGTAACGCTTTCGGTTCTTCGTGACGAAATGGTGATTCTTTGAGTGAATACTCTTTTCGGCTCTTCGTGACGAAATGGATGTTCTTGCACTCCTTAACGCTTTCGGTTCTTCGTGACAAAGCGGTGATTCTTTGAGTAAAGATTCCTTTCGGTTCTTCGTGAGGAAATGGATGTTCTTGTACTCCGTAACGCTTTCGGTTCTTCGTGACGAAGCGGTGATTCTTTGAGTAAAGACTCCTTTCAGTTCTTCGTAAGGAAATGGATGTTCTTGTACTCCGTAATGCTTTCGGTTCTTCGTGACGAAGCGGTGATTCTTTGAGTGAAGACTCCTTTCGGTTCTTCGTGACGAAATGGATGTTCTTGCACTCCTTAACACTTTGGTTCTTCGTGACGAAGTGGTTGATGAAAGATGTTTTGGTTGATGAAAGATGGTTTGGTTAGCAAGAGATACTTTGGGTTTATAAATGACATCGGATGTTAGAAATGAATGGTAGTGGCATTAAGAATGTCTAGACGGGTCAACTGAATTGTTTGTATTCCTATCGAATACGTAGTCAGGTACGCTAATAGTTATAATTCAACGGTGAGAACGTAAAGATCCTGAAAGACATGTTGAAAGGTAGTAAATGTATTCTTATTGTGTTTTAATATATACGTTCGATTTGATTTAGTTTACTCACTCAGCTTTCATAAGCTGACGACGTTCATGTCGCTGGACATTCCCATGTCCAGCTTATCCAGGTGAGGAGTACCCAGGTTATGAAGCTACGCAAAAAGGAAACGTTGAAGAAGATTACACTGAAGATGACTATGGTTATGCTAGTTAGAGAGAAGACTAGTAGTTATCCCCTGTGAATGTTTTTGATTATAACCAGAAGACTTAGCATAAATTTTGTTATAGTTTTGTAAGGCCAAGAGCCATAAAGACTCTGATGTATTTATAATGATGTATTAACTAGCTAAGTACTTTGACTTCTCATTGTAATATATTCCAGTAAGTAAATGATGGTTTTATACTTTTATTATATCGTTTAAATATTATTATTTAGTCATGGACAATTCGGTACTGCAACCAGTCACGTGCCTCAGGGTCCAAGATGAAAATTTTAAATTTTTCCATATTTTGGCTACGCCGGGGCGTGACATAACGTTCAGCTCATTGCTACGAATATAGCTTAAGGAAACTTTACCGGAAACAACCCCTACAAATTGGTTACTCCCACTAATTGGTTTCTGGGGACAATTTTTAGAATTCTACTCTTCATGCATTGTACAACACTTAAAACTCAGGGTACTAAGCGTAACCACTTCTTTAGATAGATACATCATCCTTAATAGTTATTCTTACAAACTATATAGATCCAATTTTGAGTCAAGGTAGAACCATCAAAGCATATTCGTATGTCCATTGCATAAAGCCCATGCATAAGTTCATTAATACGTTTGGGATACTAACATGTAATTTCTAATATACATATACAAGGTATCATATAGACATAATCAAGGTACAACTAAACAAAGCTTAGGAAATCAACATGACAAATCTGTTCCTAGAAATTGGTTTCTCCCACTAATTGGTTACTAGTGACAATTACTAGAATCCTTTTTTACATGTAATGTACAACACTTAAAGCTTGGGGTACTATACATGCAGTCTCTAATATACATATAACAAGGGTTCATACTAATAAAGTCAAGGTATAGCCAAACAAACCTAGAGAATCAACGTAATACAAAACTGTTCCCAGAATTGGTTTCTCCGACTAATTGGTTTCTGGTGACAATTACTAGAATCCTTCTTTACATTCAATGTACAACACTTAATGCTTGCGGTACTATACATGCAGTGTCTAATATACATTAACAAGGTTTCATAATAACAAAGTTGAGGTATAGCTAAAGAAAAGCTAAGGAATCAACGTAACAGAAAAATTTTCCCAGAAATTGGTTTCTCCCACTAATTGGTTTCTGATGACAATTACTAGAATCCTTCTTTACATGCAATGTACAATACTTAAAGCTTGGGGTACTATACATGCAGTCTCTAATATACATATAACAAGGTTTCATACTAATAAAGTCTACGTACAACTAAACAAAGCTAAAAAATCAGCGTAATAGAAAACTGTTCCCAGAAATTAGTCTCCCACTAATTGGTTACTGGTGACAATTACTAGAATCCTTTTTTACATGCAATGTACAACACTAAAAGCATGTGGTACTATACATGCAATGTCTAATATACATATAATAAGGTTTCATACTAATTAAATCGAGGTACAACTAAATAATGCTCAAAAATCAACGTAACAGAAATCTGTTCCCAGAAATTGGTTTCTACCACTAATTGATTATTGGTGACAATTACTATAATCCTTCTTTACATGAAATGTACAACACTTAAAGCTTGGGGTACTATACATATAGTCTCTAATTTTCATATAAAAGGTTCATACTAATAAAGTCAAGGTACAGCTAAACAAAGCTAAGAAATCAACGTAACAGAAAACTGCTCCTACTAGAAATTTGGTTCTCCCACAAATTAGTTACTGGTGGCAGTTACTAGAATCCTTCTTTACATGCAATGTACAACACTTAAAGCTTGGGGTACTATACATGCAGTCTCTAATATACAAATAACAAGGTTTCGTAGCAACAAAGTTGAGGTACAACTAAACAAAGCTTAGAAATCAACATCACAGAAATCTTTTCCCAGATATTGGTTACTCTGACAAACTAATTTTTGGTACCCTTTCCCAGAACCGGTTTCTCCCATAAACCAGTTTCTCGTACCTTTTTGCAGCTTTTCACAGCAATGTTATAATACGAGTTTTACTTTCGAAAACCTACTTGCATGGCATGGAAACTCTAAAATAATAATATCAAAACATTATATACATTACCTAACACTATATAGGTTCTAAGTGAGTTAAAACTCACCAATACTTGAAATTGAGCTTAAGATATAGGATTAGAGCTTAGGAAGCTTGAACTCAAACTTGAATGGTGGTGACTTCTTCTTCTTCTTCTTCTTCTTCTTCTTCTTCTAACTACTTCACTTTTGGGATTTTTCTTGGTCCTCTAAAACTTCTTCTCACAGCTCCTAGGTTCCCATGGTGGTGTGGGTATGGGTGTACGTATGAATGTGTACAAGGGAAAGAGGAAAGGATGCTTTGGTTTTCTTCCTAATTCTTCTATCTCTTCATGGAGCTCACCTCCTAACTTATGTGCAGATTATAATGGCCAAGAGGGTCTCATGTAAGAGTATATGCATGTATATATAGGAATATGCATATGCTATGTGTCAAAGTGCATGCTTGAATGCATGGACAAGTGGCTATGGAGGTGGTGACATGCGGAGGTGATGTTGCATGGATTGCCATGTGGCCGGCCATGGTGTGGCCCACCTCGGGTTTTGTGTCATATTTTCAGTTTACGTGCAATAGTCCTGGATATACGTGTCGGTCTCAATTTACGTGCAATTGGGTATTATTTCTAATGTCCGGGTTTGGGTACGGGACTAAGTTAAGTCTAATTATGATCGAGTCGGTGTAGTGCCTATAGTCTAATTAGTTATACTACCACATTGATATAGACACATATTTAAAATAATACGATAACAGAAATTCAGAAAACTCATTTATTATAAGTAGAGGAAATTATAGGTACTACAACCTTAGAGGAGACATAGATGTGTCACTTGCATTTTGTAGTTGGTGCAATTCTGTTCCAGAGACGGTGGATCACCTTTTTCTTAGCTGTAATTGGTCTTTGCAAATTTGGGTTAAATGGTTATTAGATTGGGAGGTGCAAGGGTGTATACCAAATTCTATTTCACAGTGGTGGCAGCAATGGTAAGCAATTTGTCCTAACAGTGGAAACATTAAAATTTGGAACATGCTTTTCTTGGCTTCGATTTGGTCGATATGGCTACACCGGAAAAAAGTTATTTTTTCTAACAAATCTGCAGATTTGGATAAGACATGTGAACTAGTTAAGATGAGGGCCATGTGGTGGTTTAATACTACAAATCCAGAATTTCAATACCCAGTTTTTGAAAAGGCTCAAAAAATTCAACAATCGACGAGTATTCCTAAAGTTAGAAAGGCTTTGGCCATTCTTCAGTGGTCCCCTCCAGTCTTGGGTTGGTTAAAGCTCAATATGGATGGTGTAGCGAGAGGGAAACCAGGTCCGGTAGGTGTAGGAGGCGTGTTAATTACAAGTCCCTTCAAGTATTATCATTGCCCTTTGCTCGAGAAATATTGGTGTTAGCGAATCCAACTTCCAGAAGTTGTAGCTTTGTTGGAGGGGCTGCTGCTCTTTATTAAATCCGATAATGTGGACCATGTAAATTTGCTTATTGAAAGTGATTCCCAAGTGGCTACTTCATGGGTCCGTAAGTGGAAAATTAGACCGTGGAGATATACTGAACTGTTTCGCAATCTGGATGAGGCTTGGAATCATTTTGCAAGGATGAAAGAGATTAAATTATATCACATTCCCTGTTCTGCACTCCGTTGTTGATTTTTTTAGCAAAATCTGGGAGATATTTTGAGAGTGTAATTTGACAATGTGGCTCTGTAATGTTATTGTTCTTTTCATACAATTATGTGGGGTGTGGGCTGGGGTGGGTCTTTTGGCGTGCGTTTTCTTTTTTTTGACTTGTTTCATTGGCTGCGTGTGAGTACTTCTTATTCCTTTTGGTGTGGGTGAGTTTTAGTGTGAATTTCTTTTGATGAATTGGGATGGATTTCATATCGCCTGTGTTTTTCATTTGTATATGTGTTTTGGTATTCATTTTGAAGTACCGGATTTAGTCATGGTGTTTTGCGTAGTTCGATCTGATATTAAAAGGGGGAATAGTCAATCGCGGTATGGAGCTCCGCATTTCGCGGTGTGGAGCGTTACAAACATAAGTTCTGCTCCAGTAGAGAACTCCACAACATCTAAATGGCATTACCAAGCTAACATCATTTCAACTCTGTTGCTGAGGGTTATTTTTCTCCTGGGATACAAGCTTTGGTTCATTCACTACTCAATGCAAGTGCCTACATTGGAAGTTTGGTTCATTAGGAGAGGGTATAGATATGAGTCTTATGACCATGGAACTTGGTGTGCTGATTTATATATATATATATTTATTTTGTCCATTCAGGTATAGTGGATAGGTAGTTCTTATGGGTTGCAGATTTGGGGATGTTTTGCCTTATTAGGTTCTAATCTGAAAATCTCAGTGGTTAAAGTTTCAATTGGGAACCAGGGAACCTGGGTTGTGTGGTATTCTAGGATTATTTTGACGTTGAGTATGTGTACAGTGGAGCTTTTTGCTCCAAGATCTCTGTAGTAATGAAATTTGCCGTGGAAAATAAAAGAGTAATGTTATGCTTTCCAAATCTAAATCCCAAAAATTCATCCTAAATGATGTGGCAATAGTCCTACTGGATTTTGATTGGATCGAGAATGTTGAAGTGACCCCCACAGTGGTCTCCAATCAAATACTAGTACGTAAATAATGTACATTTAGAAATAATGTAATACTTTTAGTTTGTGTTTGGTTCATGGATTTAAAGAAAGGAAAAGAAAAAAGTTAAGAAAAATTACAAGAAAAAATTGTTTTGTTATGTTTTTTCTTGTATTTTACTCAATGCTCGAGTAATATAAAAAATTAAGAATTTTCAAAAAGTAATTGTGAATTTAGAAAAATGGAATAGCAATTACTCAATATTCAAATTTTTAATTGATCTCTCAAACTTATCTCTTTTACCTTTTGATTTTCCTCATCGTTTTCTCTGATCAACTCAACAAAGGAAAAAAGTTTTTCCCTATCTTTTCTTTTCTTTTCCATCACTAAATCAATGGTTAAAAAAAATGTAAATTAGCTTGGTGCCAGCCATTCAGAAATGATTAAGTTTATCTCTCTCTCTCTCATGAAATCACAACTTTCTTGGCTGCATGTGCATGCAAATAATGCTATGCGCACACAATAAATGTTAGTGCTTCATAACGCAAGCTTCCATTATTTGCAGGCAAATAATGCTATGCGCACACAATGAATGTTAGTGCTTCATAATGCAAGCTTCCATGCATAATTTATTTTGTGTGCTTGGTGATGTAATGGAAGAGCATAGAGTTGCAATCAAACACAACAAAACCTTACCGACTGAGACAAAAGCGTTCAAAAAGCCACCTAAGAACCCTACTAATTAACAATGTATTCTTTTTGCTACATGAGAGTAGCTCCAACGCGGTACGTAAACAAGCTACCAAAGTCAAAAATGGCAGTTCAAATGAAATCTACTATTCCCACGCTTGGCCAAACAAGCTACCAAAAAATGACAAAGTCATTTGTGATCTCAAATTTGAGAGATCCAAATGACTTTGTCAAATTTATGGGGCCCATGAAGTACATGCCAGCTGCCTCGCTCTTAACGGCCATATTTTTTTTTCTTTTTCCTGGAACCCAACAACGGCTATATACTCCCAAATGCCTATAAATATAAATTTGACCCCACTTTCTTGTTGTGCTCTCTTGTCCAATTTTTTTTTGTTTTTTTTTTCCTTACCATTTTTTAGAAGAAAAATTGAAACCAATCAACAATCCACAAAAAGGGGAAAGTCATTTACTATGGATCAAGATGTAGCAATTTTCCATGATTGGTTGAGTGTTACCCAAGATCTAATTGTTGGTAAATTACAGTTACAAAATAATTTTTGGAATAGAGTATTCCAAAATTATATTAAGAGCACGGGAGATTGAACATAACGATCACAAAGTTCTATTCAATCTCATTGGGGTATGTATTATCATGAAGTGTTGCAATAAATTTCGTGGTTGCCTTACACAAATTGAAAATATGCAAAAAAAGTGGATCATTCTTGTGGACTTGGTAAGTGCTGTTGATAATCTAGTTCAATTATTTTTTTAGAGTAATTTGTATGATACACCTATTTCTATTTTGTCCTTTCTATAGGTTATTAAAGCCAAGGTTATTTACGATGAAACTGAGAAAAAACACTTTACTTTAGATCATTGTTGGGCAATCTTGGAGCATAGTATTAAATGGCAAGAGTTGCCTTCCTCTAGAAAACCAAGGCTTCTATACCATGACCACAAGCTCTACACCTTGTTTCTCTTCCTCATCCCACATTCCTCATATGTTGATTTCTTTCGACTCTGATCAAGATCCAATTGGAAGTGTTGTTGACTCCCCAAGGAGCAAAAGGCTTAGTGGGAGGAAAGCAGAGAAGGAAGCACGAAGGAAAAGCAAGATAGCAGAAACTTCCAACACCCATTTTTGTGATTTGATGGAGGAATTCAGCAAACAAGTAACTCTAACATTAAGTAGGTCGTTATAGAAGAAAGAAAAGTTAGAGTAATGGAGCAAATGAATAAAAGGGAGCAAGAAGAGACAGAAGTCAAGGAGAAAGAGAGAGATGATATGATTATGATGATTGACACCTCCATATGGACCCTTGGACAAAAGTTTATTATGAGCTACGAAAAGATGAGATTTATGCCAAATTACTTACACGCTCAACCCCTGATGATTTTGTTCCTCTTCCTCCATCTCTATCTCCATGATTATGTATTTTTTTTATTGATTAATGAAAAAGTTAAGCTCTTGTTGAATTCATTAAGCAAAGATTCGTAGATAAACATTCTATTACAAACATGCATACTACCATTTAGTACAATCTCTAAGGGCATCTAAAACACATACTAGTAGATGAAAGTTGACTAGGAGAATGGTAGTTGACCCAAAATTTGGCGGTTTGGATGAAATCTACCATTGGAGCAAGTATTGTCAAAATATAACTTTTTGGTAGTGTACATAGCAGTGTCAACTTATAGCTTTGAGATAGAAAAAATAGCTTTTTTATTGGAGATGCACTGAGAGGATAAAATTATTAATTAAGGTGACTATAACAAGTGAGTTTGACCAGCACATTGTTAAATTATTATTTTTAAAGTCCAAATTAGTTAGAAAGTGGTGGAGATTTTGAATTAAATCAACTATCATAATAGATTTTTTGGATTAATCAAGGTGCAAACTTAGTTTTAAGGGAAAAATATATCTAAGTATAATAAGATATATAGTTAATATATATCATTCAATCGATTTTCTAACAGCTTTAAGCTTTGATTTTTTAAGGTATAAGGTACATGCATTTGTTCTTCCATTTGTTTGCAAGTTTTTCCCTTACTTGTATACTCTACAGTACTCTACAATATTGCTTGGACAATCCCCAATGGAGGTGCAGCACCTCAGGTGCTATAGGGTGCTAACTGCTACACTTCAATATATATAGCTAGAATGGTCCTCAGTTATTGAAAAAAAAAATGCAACTTGACGAATTTGGGTCATAAATTTGGCACCAAAAAGATAGAGAGATAAGGGGGTTGTAAAATTAATTTGGAGAAAAATATTGTCCATCCGATAACAACTAAAAGTATCTAAATGGTTGTAATGTAACAAAATAATTCAAAAACTAAAAATGCCATCATCCTTGTTGATTGAGTGTGCTATAAGCGCAATCACCATTTTTGGCAACTCAAAAAATCTTCCATATGGTTATATCCCCCTTTTTTTTTTCTTCAAAACCAATAGTAAAATCTAAGTAAAAAAATACCAAAATCATTAGCTAGCTAGTTATCTAGCTATTTAATATACTAACTAGTTAACTAACTATTTCAAATGACAACATTTAGGTCAGAAATTCGTCAATACTAAAGGATGCAAGTGAATGCTGGAACTTGGGAAAAAACTTGGGTTTGTATGCCAATGGAAGGGATTCAGACGGAGCCAATATTATGGAACTCGTGGAAAAATGCGATTGGAAGGAGTTTGAGAGAAGAGAAAATGAGTAACATTTTAATTCCTTAAAGTTGTAGCTGTTTTGGTTCTCCCTCTATTATGAAATTAATCTCCTAGAATGTTCGAGGGCTAAGGCGAAGTGAGAAATGCAGATCAGTGAAGGTTATGGTTCGAGTAGAAAAACCAAAAATCATTCTTATTCAAGAATCAAAGCTGAGTATTGTTAATGAACCATCAAGAAACTTTGCAAAACCTCCATTCGCTCCTACAGATTTGCAGAATCATCAAGTAGCTTAGGCGGATTAATCTCCATCTAGGAAGATGACTTTTTCGAGGTTCATAACACAATCATAGCATCCAGATTTTAAATTATACAAGGCTCTATAAAATTTTCCAATACTCAGTGTGCTAGTTGTGATGTCTACGCCCTTAATGACGAGGGAGATAGAGAGGCTTTGGGAGGAGCTGTCCACTTTGATTATCAGCATTGACACCGAATGGATCCTAGGAGGAGACTTCAACGAAGTTTTGAATAGGCAAGAATAGCTTGGAGACTCATTTAATCACCATAGCAGCCAATTGTTTACATATTTTATTTCCCGTGCTGATTTAAAGGATATCAAACTATCAGGCAACAACTTCACTTGGCGCAAAAATAGGTCAGTGAAAGTCATGTCCAGACTTGATAGATTTATCGTCTCAACTTCTTGGGGTCTATCAGTCTATGTCTCCCTATCCTTCCACAATGGTGCCTTCCAAAAAGTCTCTCAGATCACAACCCAGTGGTATTATCAGACAAAAAGTGCAATTGGGATTTAATTCCATTTAAATTCTTCAACATATGGCTTGAGAATAACTCTTTTAATTTGGCAATTGAGAAATCATGGCAATCCTCTGGCTTTTATGGCAATCTAGGACTTTCCATCTTCAACAACCTGAAATTCTCAAAGTGTGCAATCAAGGAAATCATTAATAAACCTTCATCTTCTACTCAGCATACTATTCAAAAGCTTGAGCATATTTTTTTTGCGATGGAAACCAAACAGGAAAAGCATCCTTTCGATGAGGCAAGAGTCGAGGCGAGATTAAGTGTATGTGCAAAACTGTGGCAAGCTTATATACTAGAGGAAGCAAAGCTACGTCAGAAATCCAGAGTGCAGCGGCTCAAGCTAGGGGATAAAAATTCCAAAATTTTCCATATTGTATCTGCTAATAGAAGATGTAAAAACTCCATCTACAGACTCTCAGCAGTGGGGAGAGAATTCTCGGAGCCTATAGACATCAAAACTGCTATCTTTCAGCATTTTAAGAATCTTTTCCAGCCTCCTCAACTGGACAGACCATTGTTGAACTGCGAAGGATTCCGATCTCTCAATGCAATGCAAAGAGATCAACATTTTGGGAAAGCCTTTGTCATTGAGTGAAGTGGAGCTGGCTCTAGGAGACTACGATGGCAATAAATCCCCGGGGCCTGGTGGATTCACAATGCTAATTATTCAATCAAAGTGGCAAATTCTTAAAGTGGACTTCATAAAGTTCTTTGACGACTTCCACTCAAATGGAATCATCTCTAAAGGAATCAATAACTCTTTCATTGTGTTGATCCAGAAGAAATCCAACCCAGCTCAAATTACAAACTACAGGCCTATAAGTCTTATTGTTTGCATCTATAAGGTCCTCTCAAAGACCTTAGTTTTCAGACTCAAAGGAGTTCTGCCTTTCGTGGTTGGCAAAAATCAAATGGCTTTCATCGAAGACCGACAAATCTTGGATTGCATCTTTTAGCTTCGGAAGTTGTTGACTCCATGAAGAAATCAAGAAGGGGTGGTATTGTCACGTCCTGGCATAGCAAGAATAGGGAAAATTTTAAAATTTTCATCTTGGACGCTTAGGCACGTAACTGGTTGAATCACCAAATTGACCATGACCAAGCAATAAAGAAAACATATCTAACATAAGATAAAACCAGCATGATTATGTTAAAATGAAAATGGAAATACTAGTTAAGCTATTACAACTCCATGGATACAACATTGTTTTATGGCACTAGGGCCTTATAGGAGCTATTACGAAAGATAGACAAAGTCTTCTGATAGAGCATATAACCAAAATTATTTACAAGATTACAACTACTAGTCTTCTCTCTAACTAGCGTAGCCAAAAGTCATCCTCGATGTATTCTTCCTCCACGTCCTCCTCCTTGGGTAGCTTCACATTCTATGTGCTCATCTAGAAAAGCTGGACATGGGAATATCCAATGACATGAACACCGTTAGCATATGAAAGCCGAGTGAGAAAACTAAATCAAATGGAACTTATATAGCCACACACAAACAAGATATGTTTACTGCTTTAATTACATATTTTAAAGAACCACACATTCTCACCAATGAAGTATGGCTACTAACTTTCCCGTCCAGGTATTTGAAAAGAATACGATCAACACGACTAATCTCAAAATCCAGATGACACTACCATAATCTACTACCAGAGCCCGACACTGAATCCCGACTCTAAACAACAACAACAACAAAGAATCTAACCACTTTATACTAACTTTCACTTTATCACAAAGAACCGATGTATTCTCAGTAACCTTTACTTCATCACAGAGAACCGAAGTGTTCAACGGAACCTTCACTTCGTCATGAAGACCCGAAGTGTTCTAACTTTGTTATGGAGAACCAAAGTGTTCAACTGAACCTTTACTTCATTACAAAGACCTGTAGTGTTCTCACTTCATCACGGAGAACCAAAGTGTTCAACTGAACCTTCACTTCCTCACGAAGACCCAAAGTTTTCTCACTTCATCACGGAGAACTGAAGTATTCAACTCAACCTTTACTTCGTTATAAAGACCCAAAGTGTTCTCACTTCGTTACGAAGAATCGAAGTGCTCAACTCAACCTTCACTTCGTCGCGAAGACCCGAAGTCATGGAGAACTGAAGTGTTCAACTCAACCTTTACTTTGTCATGAAGACCCAAAGTGTTCTCACTTCGTCATGGAGAACCGAAGTGTTCAACTCAACCCTCACTTCGTCACGAAGACCCAAAGTGTTCTCACTTACCTTCACTTTGTCACAGAGAACCAAAGTGTTCAACTTGACCTAACAACTAAGCCTGGCATAGAGTCCTAACTTTCCCAACCAACCCGACACGAAGTCCTATCATAACCATTCTGAGTCTGACACAGAATCTCGACTCACCATACTATCATCACACTAGGCCCTTATGGCCACCAACCTGACAACTATACCTTTTTCATACCATCTTGGCCTCCGTGACATAGTTCACTTTAATATACACTTATTCTCAGCATAAACTGCTTCTGATATAGCATAACTGAATCTCATGTAACCTCGACCAAGCACGCTTCACTCATTACAAATTTAGGTTCTTTATATAACTTCCGATTACAACTAGCAAGTCCCATTAATACGCCCGTCAATCTGTTTTACGTCATATAATACTAACAAAATCTGAATAAGCTTTAATGCTCAGCTCATGGCTATGAATATAACTTAAGGAAACTTTTCTAGAATAGTGACCACAAATTGGTTCCCACTAATTGGTTTCTGGTGCAAAATGGTTTCTCCCAGAAATTGGTTTCTCCCACTAATTGGTTTCTGGTACAAATTGGTTTCTCTTAGAAATTGGTTTCTCCCACTAATTGGTTTCTGGTACAAATTGGTTTCTCCTAGAAATTGGTTTCTCCCAATAATTGGTTACTGGTACAAATTGGTTTCTCCCAGAAATTGGTTTCTGCCACTAATTGGTTATTGGCACAAATTGGATTCTCCCAGAAATTGGTTTCTGCAACTAATTGGTTTCTGTCACTAATTGGTTACTTCACTAATTGGTTTCTTCCATAATTTGGTTACTCGCATAAATTGGTTACTCCCACTAATTGGTTTCTGAAATCAGTTTCAAGAATCCTTATTTTTGTGCAATGTATAGCACTTTAAGCTCAGGGTACTAAGCATATATACTCCTATGGATAGTACAACATCCTTATAGCTATACTCACTAACTATATAGATCCATTTTTGAGTCAAAGTACAGCTGTCAAGCATATTTGTATGTCCAATACATAAAGCACATGCATAAGTCTGTTAATACGCCTAGGATACTAAAATGTAGTTTCTAATATACATATAACAAGGTCTCATGTAGACATAATCGAGGTACAACTGAACAAAGCTTAGGAATCAAAGTGATAGAAAACTGTCCCTAAAAATTGGTTACTAGTGATAATTACTAGAATCCTTCTTTTTATGCAATGAACAACACTTTAAGCTCGGGGTATGAAGCATATATACTCTTATGCATAGTACAACATTCCCATAACTTATTCTTACCAACTATATAGGTCTGTTCTTGAGTCAAGGTACAACTATCAAAGCGTTTTCCATGAGTTCAAAGCAAATTTCACAAATCTACACATAAAGCACATGCATAACTTCGTTAATACATCCGGGATACTAACATATAGTTTCAAATGTACATATAACAAGGTTTCATGCTAATAAAGTCGAGGTACAACCAAAGAAAGCTTAGAAATCAACATAACAAAAATCTATTCCTCGAAACCAATTACTCCTACAAACCAGTTTTTGGTACCCTTTCCTCGAAATTTTTTTTTCCCACAAACTAGTTTTTGGTAGCCATTTTGTGCAGTTTTTCACAGCATTGTTATACTAAGGGTTTTACTTTGAAAATCTACTTGCATAGCATGGAAACTTCTCAAGAACACTACTAAAACGCTACTAAATATTACATAAGTTCTAAAGTGAGTTAGTAGACTCACAAATACTTAAAAATTTAGATTTGGATGTAGGAATTGAGATTTAGGAATCTTGAGCTTAAGGTTCTATGGTGAAAGCTCCTTCTTCATCTTCTTCTTCTTTTACTTCTGGGGTTCCTCTTAATCTTATAAAACTTCTTCTCCTAGCTCTTAGGGTTGGATTTGTGCCCTCAAACCATTACTTTATGTATTAGACATTAACATTTTAATATATGGATATCAGCTTTACATTTCATTATATATGTTTCTTTCATGAGATGATTGTTAATCCTTAAGTATCATAGTAAGTAATTCGTGTATGTATGAGATGGATACAAGTGAGATACGAATTACTATTCTTTGATACTTATAACTTATCACAGTGGATGATGAGACTGGATATATCATCAGGTATACACTGTAGCATGATTAACTACCATTGGATGGAGTGATGAATCTCAATCATTATAGTATATCTCTTAGTTACTAAGCTAGTGCTTATAGTGCATTGACAGACCTGAGCTTTCCTGTTGACAATTAAGACTATTAATGGTCGATAGAAACTCATAACTAATATAAGGTACATGTTCTCAATCTTCAGACGATTATGAACACAGACTGTGGACATGGCTGCTTTGACTTACCAATTAGTGAGGTCTATAGAAGATCAACACATGGGTATCTTGGGTATGTCATGTTCATAGGGTTGTGAACGTATATTGTCAAGATAGAATCTACCCTCTGTTAAAGAGTAAGCATTCCCCTGAGAATGTCACCAAGTTGATTATTGAGAACTGCAGTCTTGTTGATAAGTAGTTATCAACATGTTTGGTAATCATGAGAGGTGAATGGGACTCAAGGAATATAAGAAGTAATCATAATTTAGGTTGATAGTAATAGTTATCTGTCATGCCCGTTCCAGAATTTCATAGTTTTGTCATGAATGATATGAAATTTTATGAATTATCATTTATATATATAATAAATGAGTATAAGTGGTTGACTGTGGTCAACGGTGAGGTATTAGTAAGGACAAAAGGAAATTGGTAATTGAGATTTCATTGGCACGAGTAAATGACATTTATGTGATTTAAATGCTATTTGACTTATCTGGTATTTTGTGAATAGTGAATTATTCCTGTGTAGTATAGTTTCTGGTAATCTCAATATTTATATATATCATTTTGAGAACTGTAGTGAGAACGTGAGTGACACGTTAAATAAAAAGGTAGGTGGTGTAGAGATACCACATCATTTAGTTTTCGGACATCATTTTTGGACCTAAACGAGACTTAGTCGGAAACTTCTGAAATTTATAATTTTCACTCGTAAAGACATAAAATGGACGTGTGCGAAGTTTCATGGGTTAATTAGAAGTTTTGAAAAACTTGCGGGGAGGTAAACACAATTTCTGAGAAGATTTTCTATAAATAGTGGAGGATAAGATTTTATTCTCCAAAAGTTGGAAAAAAAATCTAGAGAGAAAGAAGATTGTTGCCACGGGCTTTGCGATGACGATCGGCGACCTTTCGTCCGTCAGTTTTTCACCAAATTCAAGATTTGAACTCGTGAAGGTAAGATCTACGTTTTGATACTACTTAGGCCGTGTTTGGCCAATTTTTGTAAAAATCTTAATTCTAGACTTTTGGGGAAAACCCAGTAAAACTTGTAGGAATCGTCTCAAATTCAAAATTCGACGATTAATTAGCCTCCTAGTTGATCCTTCAAAGTTTGGGGGAAATCGCACGAGGTATGAAGTTCTAACTTATGAAATATAGAGAAATACATGTTTTATATTTCGACGATGAAATTGAGATCCGGGCACAATCCATGTATTATTTGTAGGCCCGTTAATTATGCACGCGCTAAATTGTGAAAAGCATGTCTAAATTTACGCGAGCACATTAAGTTGTCTATGTGGGTCAAAGGGGGGTCTTATACAAATTCATGCCAGAGTAAGCTTCTCGTTGTTTGAGAATTTTAGTAGCAATGGCTACTGTGCATGGTTTAAGGCATGGACTTGCCATGGCACTTGTGGGGATGTAATGGTTGTAGGCTTGGACTAGCCATTGACATCACGGTTTAAGGCTTGGACTTGCCGCTACCGGATGAAGGCGCATTTTTCTCCCTAGAGACTATTGATATGATTTATGAGATTAAAGCATGTTTTGTTATATATTGCATATGTTAGACTTGTGCACTCAGCATATAGCTGAGCAGTGGAGATTTACTCTATTGCAGGTAAGAAGAAAGACAAGAAGAAACGTGATAAGTGAGGCTGAGGAACGCCGGGGAGCCACAATTGTATATGTTTTTGTTTTAAATCCTAGACTTGTGTAAGGATTGACAAATTGTAAAATGTTGTAATAGGATCTTGTATTAGTTCCATAGTATGATAATCTTGTAATTGAACTCCTGTAGTTGTGTTTTAAAATGTTACAATTCAGTGGTAGTTGTAGTTGTTATTGAGGTGGAGAAGCATGAGTTGTAATATTTCACACAGGGCTGCCCAGCAGGGGAGCAGTCGACTGGACCCTGGATCAGTCGACTGAATCCCGTGGGGTGTAGACACTGAAAGTGAATAGTGTCAAGATCAGTCGATTGGACCATCCTTCAGTCAACTGGACCACTATAGATTTTAGCTACTGATCCAAATAGTGACCAATGCAGTCGACTGGGTTCCCTGATCAGTCGACTGGACACCTGATGAAAAATGTGGGTTTTGGTTTCTGCCAGGCACAGTCGGCTGGACCCTAGCACAGTCGACTGAACCTCTGTTTTTAAAACTGTGTTCCTTTGGGATAGATTTCAATTGAACAAAACTTTTTAAAACTCTGATTTTAATGGATTTTAATAATGTTTTCCGCTGCTATTTGATTTTGCTGGAACAGGATAAGCCTTGATGGCGTGCCACGTGTCCTATTTTCACGCGTAGTGGGATGGGTCGTGACATTATCCGACTACCTGAATATGATTATGAATGCTGACGGTAAAGGGACATTAGTACACCATATAAGTCTAGTTATCGCTTCAGATTTGTCCTTTTGCGTTGGAGTTCAGTTATCGTTTTATAGTAGAGTAAACGTTAATTGACCAGTTGTTAGTTTACTGATCAAAGAGTTTGGTGATGGGAATTGACAACTGGTCTGAGCCAACAATAAAGAGCCTAGGAGGTCCCACTCTTAGCTCCACTAAGATGCTTGGAAAGGCATTTGAGGATCTTGTCAAGATAGGTTCGATCAATCGAAGGAGTCTCAATCGATTGAATTCAAGACAGGTTTGATCGATCGAAAGTGGTTCGATCGATTGACGGTTTGATCGATCGAAGCCACTTCGATCACTTCAACGTTAGGTCGGTTCTGGGAATCTATAAATAAGGCAGCTGCGTCCAAAAAATTGAGTTCGTCATTTTAGTACGCCAGAAGCTGCAGAAACTATTTTAAGAGATCCCAAACCTTCTCTTTCCTCTCTATTAGAGATCCCACTATCTCTAGCCTCTCCAGAAAGTATTCATAGGAGATATAAAGGTGAAGACTACCTAGTGGAGGCTGCTGCATCCCCAAGGAAGAAGAATATCAGAGTCGGGTTCAAGACTTGAGGTGTAATTCTTATCCCCTCTTGTTCCCATCTATAAAGTTGACGGGTAGTAGATCTGGGCATACCAAGAACTATTTTTGAAACTTATTTCCTTCCACTGCGCATTTAAAATTAATTTTAAACCTATTTTTCCTTCAATTGGTATTAGATCCATGCTTGTTTAGATCTATAGATGCGTTTTGGAACACTAGTTTTGATTTGCATGTTGATTTTAGAACTACTTTGACAATTGCATCGTCACAAATCTATTTCTGCATCACTCTCGCAGTAGAATATAAATCTGTGATTGCATGGTTGCATGGTGGGTTCAATCAATCGAAGTATGTTCGATCGATTGAACCGCGCTGCTCTCAAGGGATCGAACTGTTTTCGATCGATCAAAAATTATATTATTCAATCGATTGAATATGTTTCAATCGATGGAGATCGATCTTGTGTCCAGCTATTCTTTTCACAGTTTTAAAGTTTCTAAAATTATTTACTTTAATTTTAAACTTTTCTGTAAATTTTTTCAAAACATTCTGTGAAAAAGAAAGTTCAACCGATTGAACTATGTTCAATCGATCGAAGGTTCGATTGATCGAACTTCTGTCAATCGATCGAAGTATGACAGAGAACAAAGATACAGTTTTAAGTTCTAATTCAGTACATAAAGAGTTTATGTATTGTGTGAATCAATTAGGCGTTCCAATGGTTTATATATTTGTTATATATGCATGGATGTGTGTACGACTAACCCTTTTGCAGCAAATTTAGTCCACTATCAAGTTCTGATAATTTAAATTGTTGTATTTATATTTTGAGATTGGTGTATGATGTATGTTTTAATTATTGGTTTGGTTTTAAGGAATGTGTAAAGGGCGTTACGACTTCAATCCTACGAAAAGGAAGTCGCACCGGTCTTCCTAGCCTTTTACTTTTGTTGTTGCTATTTCTTTTTCTAGATAAATTGTAAGCTTCGAAAGAAGCATAGGACCAATGTAATAGATTTAGAAAGTCTATGAAGATGAAGCAGCAAGCCGTTGTTCATGAAGATGTAGCTGGAGGCGATCAAACCAAGAAGGAGGTTCTATGGAGATAGAGCCATGGGAGATAGAGGCATCGTTTGGATGCTTTTATTTCATTTTAGTTTTTTATTTTATGTGCTTGGTTTGTGATTGGCATTTAATTATATTGTTACTACTTGCATGCACGTAAAACAAGCTAGTTTTCTAAAATAAAATTAAAAACCATTTTCAATGCATTAGTAAACATTGGATGTTTATGGGTAATGTGTAGAAACAAATTTTCAAAAGCAAAACCCTTTTCTATCAAATCTAGTGGGAGAGGGTCTTATTAATAACACCCACGATCTTTTATTTACAGTTCTCTATAAGATGAGTAGTGCATTCTGTGTCACCTCGCCATGGGTGATTATTCCATACGGAGGGTACGCTACTCATTGGTTACTAGATGTGAACTTCCTATGGATAGGATCAATCGGACATGTTAGAGGGTGACAACTATACGGAGGCGCTACTTGAGACGGTTGTGATCGGATCCTAATTAATGGTATACACTAGCTAAGCTATGGATAAGGGGTCCCACACGGGGCATTATTCAAAAACTTAGAGATCAAATAGGTTCGGGAGTCATAGCTTGTTTTGCAAGAGTTGCATAGCAGACAAGTCATGATTAATCAAAAGATTGAGTATTGACCACCACACGGAGGTTTTACTCTTTCGTTTTGATATTCCGGCGACTTTGTTTTTAAAATAAGATTTTTAATGATTATTTTATTTCAAACTGTCAAATTCTGATATCCATATTTATTTTTTTTTGTTTGATTTTTCAGTAATCATAATGTCTGGATCTGTATTTAGTCCTCTTTCCACCATACTTACACAAAACAAGTTAACCGGAAATAACTGCACTAAATGGAAACAAAACCTCGACATTGTATTAACTGAGGAGAATCACATAAATGTCCTTGCCACCCCATGCCCTGAAGAACCTGCGGTAAATGCTTCGACAGCAGCCAGACGCGAGTTCGATAAATGGAAGAAGTCAAATGGAATAGCTCGTTGCTATATTCTGGCCTCAATGGCTGGCATGTTGCAACACCAATTCCAGTCGAGTAATTCTGCTAGTGACATTATCACATCCCTGAAAAAGATGTTTGGGGAGCATGGCAAGCTTGCTAGACAGGTAGCGATGTAGAAGATAATGAGTGCAAAGATGTCGAAAGGGACTTCAGTCAAAGATATTTAAAAATGATTAGTTATTTAAACGAACTTAAAACCTTTGGAGCCAACATTGATGCACAGACCCAAGTTGATATGATCCTCAACACTATCGCCTTCATTCGCTCAATTTAAACTTAACTATAATATGAATCAAATGAATTTTTCTATGAGCGAATTGATGAGTTCTCTTTTGGCAGTGGAAGGGGTGATCAACCCTGGGGTCAACATTTTGAACGTTGAGAAAAGCTCTTCCTGTTCCTGATCTACGCCGAAAGGAAAGAAAGGGAAGAAGAAGGCCGGCACTGGTGGTCCAAGTATTGGACTGGTCCCTAAGATTACAAAATCTAAGGGAAAAGGTAAGGGCAAAGGGAAGATGGGTGGCCAAGGTAAAGGAAAGTGTTTTCAATGCGGTGGGAAGGGCCACTGGAAGAGGAACTGTCCAGAATTCTTAGCTACAAGAGTTCAAGGTATGATTGAATCACATATGATTTAAGTAAATTTTATTACGGATACTTCAAACACTTGGTGCATTGATTCTGGGTCGACTAACCATATCTCTAATTCGTTGCAGGGGTTCAAATCAACCAGGAAATGCAGTGATGGGGAGGTCGTGCTGACTCTGGATTCTAGTGCAACCGTTTCTGCAGTTGCTATAGGAGAGTTTTTGGACAATAAAACAATAGTTTTATCAGATGTACTTTACGTCCCTTTAATGAGACGTAATTTAATATAAGTTTCAAAATTATCGAATAATGGTTATTCTTTTCATTTTGGAACAGACGTTGTCATTAAAAGAAATAGTTATTTTATATGTTCTGGTGTTAAAACTAATGGCTTGTATGTGATTACTCCCAATATTTCTAAAGACTCTTGTATGGAACTTAATAACTTAGTGGTAACTGTACCATCTAAAAGAAAAGAACCTTCCACTAATCCAACAAGGCTTTGGCATATGAGGCTTGGCCATATCAATCTAAATAGGATTGGCAGACTAGTCAAAGAAGGGGTCTTAGGTGATTTGGTTCTTGAACCAATAGAGGTCTACGAGTCTTGTTTAGAGGGTAAGATGACCAAAAGGCCCTTTCCTATAAAGGGCTACAGGACCAATGCATTGTTGGAATTAGTTCTGATATGTATAGATCAATAAATATTAGAGCACGGGGTGGTTATGAGTATTTCATAACATTTACTGATGACCACTCTAGGTATGGATATGTCTACCTAATTCAGTACAAGTCTGAAGTCTTTGAAAAGTTCAAAGAGTTTAGGGCTGAAGTGGAGAAGCAATTAGGAACACAAATCAAGGCCATTTGATCTGATCGAGGTGGCAACTACCTCTCTAATGAGTTTATTAATCACCTAGTACAGAATTGGACTCTTTCACAATTGACTGCACCAAGTATGCTTCCACTACAAGAAAAAACCCTTTTTATGACTTTTTTTTATTATGGGCTAATGACTTTTTTGAAAAAAAATGTCATAAAAAGTACTATTTTCTAACATATATGACTCTTTTTGCGAATATAGTCATAAGATTGGTAAGTGGTATTTTATTTATGACTATTTTTTTATTAGTCATACATATTCTTTATTTTTATGACTCTTTTTCTTTGAGTTCTATAATCAAACATAAGTATTGTTTTTGGAAAAAATAGTGATAAAAGATAATATATATGCTAAGATTTTTTAAAGTTAAGATTCTTGATTAGGGAAAGGTTCTCCATACCAAAATATTAAGTGAAAATTTGCTGAAATCGACCTTTGAGAGACTAGTTTTTAAGATTTTTCTTTTAAAAAAATTGGACTATTAACACTTGATAGTTACTTTTATTATCAAAACTTTAGATTTTATTAAGATGAGAATACGTTGTAGTGAATGAATACGTTTTGAACCCATTAGATTTTTTATGACAGTTTTTTTAAAATTGTCATAAATAATAAGATTTTTTTATGACAGATTTGTGAAAAGTGTCATATATAATAAGTATTTAAAAAGTGTCATAAATAACAAGACTTTTATGACTTCATTTTTGGTTAGTCATAAAAATTATTTATTTTTATGACTCTTTTTCTTTGAATTCTAGAATCAAACGTAGGTACTGTTTTTAGGAAAAATAGTGAAAAAAAGACAATATGTTAAGATTCTTAAAGTTAAGATTCTTGATTAGGGAAATGTACTATGTACAAAAAAATTAAGTGAAATTTCATTTTGCATACATGTATATTACATGAAATTTTCCTGAATCTATACATGTATATTAAGTGAAATCAATTGTACCTTTGAGGGACTACTTTTAAGGATTTTTTTTTAAATTGGACTATTAACACTTGATAGTTACTTTTAGTGTCATAAATTTAGATTTTACTAAGAACCATATTATTTTTTTATGACGGTTTTTTGAAAATTGTCATAAATAATAATACAATTTATGACGGAGTTTTTAAAAGTGTCATATGTAATAAGTATTTAAGAAGTGTCATAAATCACCCGACTTTTTATGATTGTTTATTCAAAAATGTCATATCTGTTTGAAAAAACCTATTTTAATGATACTATTTCTGCGCCTTAAAAAAACATTGCAGGGGCGAGCAAATAGTTTAGTTTACCGAAATGTGAACCAAAGCAAACTAAAATTTTCATTTCAGTTTAGTTAATTTAGGTAAAAATTTCAGTTCATTTTTAAACCGAACTAAAATATATAATATAGTTCGGTTTTCGATAGAAAATTTACAAACCGAACTGAGCCGAACCCAAAAAATAGAAATATTAAATATGTAATATATATACAGTCAGGCTCTAAAGAGGGCGCCCTCTGTTTAATAAAGAGAGGACTTCTGTTTTAGCCGTCGGATTGCGTTTTTTATTAATGGCAGTTTTGTCATTTCACAGTTTTTAAACACAATCTGACGGTCAAAATAAAGGTCCTTCCTTTAATAAAGAGAGGTGGCCCTTTTTAGAGAATCTTTGTATATATATAGTACGGAGTACTAAGTTAACACTAACTTAAAAAGAAAAACCCTAAATCCCTTCCTTTCTCAAACACACCCGCCCAGCCTCCACTCCAGCGGCAGCGACTCCAGCAGGCACAGCCTCCACTCCAGGCCAACGACTCCAGCCTCCATTCCTCCAAACCTCCAGTCTCACGAGACGACCTCATCAGTCATCTCCTCCTCCGCTGACTGCCGTTGCTCTCCCTTCAGATTTCAAGCTCTCCCTCCAGATTTCAAGGTATATCCGTATATATATATATATGTATGAATGCATGATATATATATGTATATGTGTGAATTACCAAATCAATAATTTTTTCAACATTTCAAGCCTTCTAGTTTTCTAACCTACCAAACTTTGATACTTTGATGTGGACCCTTAGGCAGCCTCAAATGTTATAACAAATACTAGAGACTCACAGAGCTAACTTTGACAGTTACTTTGTTACATCTTAATTTGATACTTTGATATTTGTTGATGTCATTTTGTATAGGTTTTCAATGTAGGTTTATTTATTCATGTATGATTCTATATTCTATCTAGTCATGGGTTTTAGGCTTTTATGGCTATGTACATAAGGTGTTTGAAGAAAGGTTTCAAAGAGACTGGCATGTTTTTCGGATTTTTTTTTTGTTGAACAACCAAATCAATATTAAATTAAAAGGCTTAAAAGCCAAAATGATTACATATCAATCAGTGAAACCAAACAACCCCAAGAAGATATATCAGATTTATACTCCCCACTATGACATAAACATAAGCATATGGTTTGTGCAAGGACTGGTCTGGGGATTGTGCTTGTTCTGGGTGCTTTGTCTTGGCAGTTATCCTACCTTTTATTGTATAAATGGCTTATTAATAAACTTTTGATGCTAAAAAAAATTAATAAAACAAACTGGATTAAGTATAGTGATGCTTGAGCTTTTCGTAAGGTTATAAACAATAGTTGAAAGATTATTTTAAAATGATTGTAAACAACTTTAGTTCTAATTAAGTTTTGAAAAGAAGAAAATAGAAAAATATTAGAGAAGGCAAGTAATATCGCATGGGTGACAATCTACATCAGAATCTTATAACATGGATTTGAGTTTATATAGTCTCTCTAATTGGTTTCCCTTTTCTTCTGCCTCACAAATCCTTGAACCAAGCCAAGCCTTTTTTCCGAAAGGGAAAAGAAAATTAGTACCCTCTTGTTTTACCTTGTCTTTCCTTCATGCTTAAATAACATTAAAAATTAAAATTTTCTAAAATGTAGTTGTAAAATATGAATAAAGGAAGGGACATGACCCACGACATTCAAAATGTTTAGTTTACTTCTCAACTTTTTTTCTCATCTTTCCTATTTCTAATCGCTATCTTTATTAACCAAAGGAAAGGGGGTTTCCCTTCATGTTTTCTTTTTCTTTTCCCTCCAAGAAATCCAAGAACCAAACCAAGCTTTAGGCTTTAAAATTTACATTGATTTTATGAAGGAAAATATAGATGAAAACACTTTTTGTTGTTTGGGTATTAAGGAAAACAATGAGAAAAATAGAAAGGAAGAAAAGCAGGGTGAAAAGTAAATTATTAATTATGTATTTTGCTAGTCAAATTATTTTCCTTTTCATAATGAAATGGTAAATATGAAAACTTTTAATACCTAATGTGATTTAAACATGAGAGAAACACTGGAAAACTTAAAGAGAAATTGTTTTCCTCTATTTCCATTCCTAAACTCGTGAACCAAACAGAGCCTAAAGTTAGTGAAGAAAAACTTTCTAGAAAGTGTTAGTGCAACCATTAGATCTGTTAAGCTACAATGCTACAGTGTATATAGTTCTTCCTTTATTTTGTTAACTCATCTCATAAATTCAATTATTTTAACTCGATCATTGAAGGTTTAATTTGTAATGGTCAATGGTATGGAATCAATGGCATGTTCTTATATGATCTTTCCATTGAATTTACCTATTATATACATTAATTAATGTAACACCAATGACCAATGTGATATAAATGCAGGGGAGGAAGTAACCGGAACACACTTGTGGTTTAGACTTTAGACATGGCACACATCCAAGAAAAAAGAGAAATTCATGGATGAAGCCCCATGGGAAGTCCATGTATGTTGCTTATTCCTAAAATTTTCTTAATTAACATTTAGCCATTCTAACTTCACGGATTTCAACACCAAATATATTTGCCTTTTTACACGATGGGAATTGGTTTGCTGCTGTTTTTTGGGAATGGATTTATTCTTTTATTAACTTGTCGCTAGAAATACACCTTTTCAATGTCCCTTAAACTTTACTGGTTAAATCTTTGCTGCTATCATTTAATTGGACTAATTTGTTGATTTGATCACTGTCATTATTTAGTATACTTGATCTCCTATCATATCAGCCCATAACCTATTTGAGACTCACCTACTTGGGTTTCGGCGTCTTGTTCATTGATTTTGTCTATAGGGATTTGCAATGGAATTACTAGAGTATTAGAGTTGTTGAACAAGGCTACTTAGAAGGATTTTTACAAGAACCAGCTATTACTTCTTGTCTCTTTCTTTTTAGTAGAAAGTTTTCTTACTCTTAAGGAACAAACTAGTGGTAGAAAGAGCAGTAATCCAGTTCTACTTTGGGAACCAATTCTTGGTAAACCATTTTCTAAGCTTACTTTCTCTGATTGATGTTTTGGTCTTCTTGTTTTGCCTTGTTTATGTGATGATGACTCCGAGTATGCCATTTAACATTATGTTTTCGCAAGAATCATTATGTCTTTGTTGGAGAAGGTAAGGCACTAAAAGTTCTTGCTATGTTTGTTAATTGAGCTATTTGTTTATTGGTCTACATTTTTATGCACAAAATAGGATGCAAGATAATTCCATGTTTGTATATATTAGTTTGTTTAGATATTGTCATTACTCTCTGTATCCTCGTGGTGTTCGTCGAAGGTGTTCAACTAGACTGCTATTTAAGTTGTTTTTACGATTAACTTAGACAAGTTGCCCAGCACAAAAAAAAAAAAAAAAAAAAAAAGGTAGACAAGTTCAAGCAATATGAATACACAAATGGCTGGTGACTATTTTTGTGCGAGTAATGCTATGTTTCCTAAATTTTGTATCCCAAATGTGGTTCCCAACACATGTGGCAGTGGGACCCCTTCAACATCTTCCAATGACAATCAAGTGGGCACTTTGCCACATGTGTTGGGAACCACATCTTGGGAAGCACATCTGGGATGCAAATTCAGGAAACATAGCAATACTCGGTTAGTGTTGGCAATTAGTTCATATTACTACCTATGGTACAAATTAAGAGTAATGCTATGCTTCCCAATTTTGAATCCCAAATGGCTTATAGTTGTATCACATGCGTTGATAGTGATTTATGATACCATGTCATAGCATGTGGTACAACTGACATTGCATTTGGGAAGCATAGCATTGCTCATAAATTAATCCCTTAATTGATTGTGACACAAAACTAAAATGTAATATATGTTATTATTTAGTTGGTTCTTAATCGTAATATTTTTTGGTGTTCCCAAATGTAATATATGTTATTATTATTTTTTTATTATAAGAATATGCATTATTATTTAGCTGGTTCTATTTATAGAGGAGACTCTGTCAAAATTTTTAGAAATTCTAGGTCAACATTCATTTCAAGATAAGTTAGTTTTACCACGACTTGTGATTGCAGTAGTTTATTGTTTATCTAATATTTGCTATACATTTATTCATAGGGACCAAAGCAACCAGAAAATTATGAATTTGGATTCTATATGTCACTTTTCATGAGAGTGGTAGTGGAGGATCCATCCAAATCTATCAAGATAAAGGTATTAGTATAGTATTCTTTGTAAAAGTGTCGACAATTTTACTCTTCTTTTTGTTTTACTTTGATTCATTTATTGTGGATTTTTTTTCATGTGTTGGTGATGTTTGTTGTTATTGTTGTTGTTTGGGGGGGTGGTGGTTATTATTTGATCAACTTATTGTGGATTTTTTTTTCATATGTTGGGGGGGGGGGGGGGGGGGGGGGGGGGAGGGGGGGGGGGGGGGGGGGTGGAATACATCCTAAACATCTCATTCTTTTATGAACTTTTTCAAATGAAAGAGTTGTCTCATGAAAGCCACAAGCTAAATGCACTTCAGCTTGAGTTCATTGAGTTCATTCAAGAATACATGTTAGTATTGAAAATTTCAACAATTTTTTTCTTTTTTCAGCTAATCCATATTTTTACAATTTAAGAAAATTATATACTACTTGTATAGAATTTAATACATTGATTTTTGTTTTTGTTTCAGTGTTGCACAATTAGACTACATGGAACAAATATTGGAATTAAGTTGATGGACAGGTGATGATTGAAGAGTTTAAATAGACATTAATCTTGTTTTTTTTTTTTTTTTATCAATGTTACAAATACATTATTGGTTTGTTGGTCTAATACATACTTAGTGGTTACTGTTACATTTTTCTTGTACATGACTAATTATTAGATTGATGAATGAAAAATTTTGGTTGGAATGAAGATGATATTTGAATATGGTTCTTGAGCTAATTTGTATATTGAATTGTGTAACATGTATTGATGTATCTGAATTGTGTAATTTTTTATTATTGGATTATCAACAAAGCATTTTTTTTTAAAAAAAATGTGTTTTACATTATATATGACTGCTTCATAAAAAATAATCATAAATTAGCAATAGTTCTAGTAAAGTCATAAATAGTGTGATTATTTATGACTTTTTAGAGATTATGTATGACTATTTTGAAGATTATTTATGACTATTTAAAATGTTATTTATGACTTTTTAAAGATTATGTATGACTTTTTAAAAGGTTATTTATGACTGTTTTAAATGTCATTTATGACTTTTGAAGATTATTTATGACTGTTTTAAAAGTTATTTATGACTTTTTGAAAATTATCTATGACTTTTTAAATGGTTATTTATGACTTTTTTTTAAGATTATTTATGACTGTTTTGAAGGTTATTTATGACTTTTTTAAAGATTAATTATGACTGTATGAATTAAAATATAGTCATAAATAATTTGAAAGCATTCATTTTTTATGACTTTTTTTTAGAACTGTTGTAAAAGTAATAATTATTTATGATTTTTTTAACAAACTCGAACTTATTTATGACTGTAATGTTATGACTTATTTTAAAAACTTAAAAAAAAGTCATAAATATATATTTATGACTCTTTTTTAAAGTCATAATAATGGTTTTTTGTTGTAGTGTTCAGCAGAACGGTGTAGCGAAGAGAAGGAATCGAACTCTTTTAGACATGATTAGGTCAATGATAAGTTATTCAGAGTTGCTATTGTTCTTTTGGGTTATGCTTTGGAAACCGCTGGGTACATACTAAATTTAGTACCAAGCAAATCTGTTCCCAGTACACCACGAGAGATGTGGATTGGGCGCAAGCCTTCTTTGCAACATCTCCAGATATAGGAGTATCCAGCACATGTGCTGAAAGGAAAGATGAGCAACTTGGATTCTAGATCGGAAGTATGCTACTTTATAGGGTATCCAAAGGGTACTTATGGATGGTATTTTTATGATCCAAGATAACAGAAAGTGTTTATTAGTACAAATGCTATTTTCTTGGAGGATGATTATACCATGAACTATAAACCTAAGGGAAGGATAGATCTTAGAGAGATAGAAGGAGAGCCCTCAGTCCTACTCGCAATTAATAATGATGGAACACAAGAAAATACCACTTCTTCACCCATTCCTGCACCGGTACCTCGTCGTAGTGGGAGGATGGTCAGCCAACTTGACAGATACATGTTCTTAGGAGAAGTTTTTGAAGCGGTCTCCATAGAATCTAAATCTGATCCTACCACATACGAAGAGGCAATAACTGATGTAGACTCAGCCCATTGGGTTAAAGCTATGAAGGTTAAATTAAAATTTATGAATTCTAATCAGGTCTGGGATCTTGTAGAACTTCCAGCCAATATTAAACCCATTGGTCGTAAGTGGGTCTACAAGAGGATCTGATGGAAAGGTTGAGACCTTTAAGGCTAGGCTTGTAGGAAAAGGTTATACTCAGAGGGAGGGCATTGACTATGAGGAAACCTTCTCGCCAGTAGCCATGCTCAAGTCCATCAAGATTCTCTTATCCATTGCTACATGCCTAGATTATGAGATCTGGCAGATAGACGTCAAGACTGCATTCCTGAATGGTAATTTTAAGGAGGTGTAGACACCCCGATTTTGACAAACGCCAAATTTAGGGGAGTATTACCTCTAAGTCCGATGATGACAAACGCCTGACTAATCTAGGACTTCCAAAGGTGATTCAAGCTCTCCCAGAGGCTTTTTTTCAATTCAAGACAAAGAAAAAAGAGAGGAAAAAAGAAAATAGAGGAAAACGATACATGGTAATGGTTGCGACAGTCAGGGGTTTCCATACTCTGGAGTGCCGTACGGCATTCTGTGAATGCCGCGAATTTCACCAAATGCCATGAAAATTGAAATTTCACAAAAAGACGGCAGTTCATGGAGTGTTCTGCGGCAGGCATTAAATGCCTTTCCGGCACTCAGTGAATGCCGCATGGCAGACATTGAGTGTCGCAATAGCAGTTATCGAGTGCCGCATTTTTGTAACTGCCAGCTGTGAAACATCACATTCTGTACCTTCAAAAAGGACGCCTGAAATTAGGGTTTTGCTCCTGAAATGGCTAGAATACCCCTCCAAAATCTGCCTATATAAGGAAGGTATAAATCCCATTTCAAAAGGGACTTGAAATTTGGAATGTTAGTATCCCTATAGTGATTCCTCCTCAAAAACTTTCCAAATTAAGAGAGTAGTAGAGTTAGAAGAAGAGCTTGATCATCATTTGGAAGGTCTTGAAGCAACCAAGGAGTTGAGGACAATTAGAGGTAAACTCTAGGATAATTAGTTTATTTAGTAGTTCAATCACAATATTTAGAATCTCTTAAGATCTTTACACATTTTTAAAAACTCTCTTCTCACCTCATTTCATCACACACCACTAATCTTGTGATTGAACTTTCATTTCATTGGTTTGTATCAAAATAGATTTGGGTTTAAAACTTAAATAAATCTTGAAGTAGAACTTTGGTTTCTCTTCTTTTGATTATGTTTATTTCTTAAGATTCATAAGACTTTCAATGTCTTACTTGAATCTTTGTACTTAAAACCCTTAGTACTCTTATAAACTCATGATTTATGAGAGGATTAAGGTTGATATTAGTATATTGAGTCAATGAGTCTAAACTTTTATCCATAGTTTTGAATTCATTATTTTGAGATTTTATGAAGTTTCCTCATACTTCATCAAAATCTATAAGTATAAGAGTCCTTAGTCTCCAATGACCATCAAATGGTAGGAGAAGTAGTTTGAGTCTAAGCCATCTCTATGGTTTAGATTCTTTGCCTTGGGATTTTATAAAGTTTCTTCATACTTCATCAAAATCTATAAGTATAAGCGTCCTTAGTCTCTAATGACCATCAAATGGTAGGAGAAGTAGTTTGGTTTAAGCCCAACTTCATGTTTAGTAGTTGGGGTTAAAAAACAAAGTTGAACTTGACAAATGGTGCAGTGAATTCAATTACCACCTTTGATCAAGGATTTTTAGTTAAATAATGGACTGTTGGAATTGAATGAAACCAACTGAAAAGTGGCAATAACACAAAGTTTTACCACTGCAGTTTTTGCTTTAATGAGATCTCGTGTTTAAAGTGGTTTGGTTATGAGGTTTGTGAAGCAACAATAATCTGTCCAGAATTCTAGTACAGTAATACCTTTGTGAAATTAGTAAATCCGAGCTTTAACCAAGCATTTTTGACTTCAAATAATTTTTTTCCATATAGTTTAATGTGTTAACAAGCTCCTCTAAAAAAGATTAGATCAATTATGCTTTTTTTTTATAACTATTTTTAGAAAATCATACAAAACTTCTGAACAGAGAGTTAGAAATTCCTGAGGACGTCTAGTGTTTGTTTGATTCCTAGAGATCTAACCGTTGGAACTTTGATTTTCTTTTTGGGGTTAGAAACTAGACTCACAAAGGCATTTTGTGACCAAAAACCATTACGATCAAACCATTGGAAGTATGCTTTTCAAATTCTTAAAGTTCAGGACTACTCTCTGGAATTTTTAGAATGTTGTGACAGATTTGGTAAACTTTGCAAATAATGGCTCAAATGGCATTTGCATGAGTTAAGGTTTAAGCCATGTTTCAATAATGACTAGAAATGTGTAATAACCTGCATTTTTATTTAATTTAATTGTATTTGCATTGGCATATTTAAATTCAATTGGCATTGTCTGCTTTTAATTTAATTAAAATTCTTGCGTGTAGAATTTATTCCTTGCCTTATTTCACATTTGGAATTCTGTTTGGGGTTAAACTGCAATTTTACAAAAGTTAGTAATACCTGTATGGATTTCAAAATCTGTATTTCAAAACGGTGGAAAAGTTTACTTTTGATTCAAGCTGTATTTTTATGAAACCAGAAAATCACTTCCTACGTTAAAATGAATTTCCTGTATTTTTGTGGTGAACACCGCGCCCCGAAAATACCAGTTTAGAAGCAAAACTGTCCGTGCCGCATTAAACTTGCACAGTCTGTGACATGGACGTAAAAGATTGATATGACTTATGCCTTATTGCCATTTATGGCAAGTAATCATTTGGTGAAGCCTTGTTTGGGTGTGCTTATATTGTGTGTATCTATTGGTGCATGTACTAGAGTTTCCCAAACAACCCCATTTGACCCCTATACACCTATCCATGGCCTTTGGCTTAAACTTGGGGCATATCAACTGTGTATTATGTAAATACGTATGGTTATATGCTGCTGATTGAGAGTAGATAGAGAATTGGTTAAAACAAATCTTGATTAGTAGTGTAATCCTAAAAAATACTTGGAGCCCAAGTTCTTAAGCTCTATATATTGAAGCTCACACACACACACACATTCTCATATCTGGAGGAGCACAGAGAGTTTGAGAGAGAGAGATTACACAGAGAATTTCAGGAATTTCATAGAGAGAGCTCTTAACCTCCATAGCTTGAAAGTTTGATTTGGATTGCAATATTCTTATTTGGTCTTTCTTTCTCAACAATTACTTCACCTCTTAATCACAGTGAGTATTACTAACTCACTAAGAATGTAATTACATGTCTATTTACTGTGTGTTTGTTTAATTTTGTAAGACACCATGGTTGATCTCACGTATGAACTCCATGGCTTGAAAATCAAGATTTTCCAAACTTAACTAAAATCTGTTTTTAGAGATGATTATGGAAGATTATACATCCTACATGCCATGTTTGAAGTTATAGAGCCTAATTTGTTCATACCACAAAGTATATTAGAAATTAAGTTTGGACATGTTTTAGTTTTTCATAAAATTGGAGAGTTATAGATTGATTCATGTTAAATTGATAATGGATTCTTAATCCTTGTGAAAAACCAAAGAGAATCATATACTATAAGGCCTAGTAACTCACAGAATGGAAATGGGTCAAAAAGACCCCTGTTTTGCTGAAACAGAACAGTTCCTGCGGAGAAGATGAAGCCTCAGCTTCATCTCGCGCCACGATTACGCGCGCGAAGAATCGCGCGAGCGGCCCGCGCGAGCGACCTTTCGCGCGAGCGGCCCGCGCGCGCGAGGTAGGCGTCTCCAGGCAGACGTAAGAGTTTTTATATATAAAGGAAAAATTTGGCTGGTCGCGCGAGCGAGGGTCGCGCGAGAACCCCTTCGCGCTAGCGATCCGCGCGCGCGACCTTGGTTTTCTCAGGCAGATAGAAAAGTTATATTATAAAAAGGAAAATGGGCATATCGCGCGAGCAGCCCGCGCGAGCGACACTTCGCGCGAGCGGCCCGCGCGCGCGAGTTCTGACAGTCTCGGTTTTTGTCTGTTTTGTGTTTAAGGTCTGTTTGGTTTAACTTTTTAGTATTGATAAGGCTCTGTTTGGGAATTTAGTTGATCAGAACTCTTTTTGGTTATGTTTGAATGATTAAAACATCGTAGTATGACTCATTAATCCCCGTACGCGTGTTGTTCTTTTAATTCAGCATTTTTGTGTTCGTTTAAGTGCATACCATTCATGTGGGTCAGTGGTACATGCATAGTGGTGTCAGTCTGTGTGGAAAAGAGTGATGGTAGCGTGGAAAGAGTATGAGTTTGTGTTTGTGGTCATGGTTGTGGTTATGGTTGAGTTTGTGTTGGTGGTTGTGGTCGTGGTTTGTGGTTGTGGTTGAGTTTGTGGAGAGGGTATCTTTGAAATGCGACGGTGGCAAATATGGACACTCCCTGACGCCCATGGAAGCGTTAAAGTGTGTGAAGCCGAACTCGGACATTCCCTGGCACCCATAGTAGTGCTAAAGTGTGGCCTACGGACACTCCCTGATAACTCGAGTCTGGATACTGTGTGAGGGGTTGCCCCGGTATTTGCATGGCGGTTAGGGTATTCAAAGTGTGAGGCATTGGACACTCCCTGGTACCCCGGACCAAAGTGTGAGGCGAACTGGACACTCCTTGGCGCCCCGTTGCTAAAGTGTGGCTATCTGAGTGTTTCAAAGATACCAGGAGTAGGATAGTGGGTTGTTGTGGCTGTCGAGAGAAAAGAGTCGGCAAGATGAGTGTGGTGCATTGTTCTCATACACGGTCCCATCTGTGTAAATTTACCCTCTTTAAATAATGTTGTGATTGTTTTCTAAATGAGCTCCTTACTTCAATTATAAACTTGTGGATTTAAATGGGAATTGGAAAAAGGTAAATTGGTATGTTTTACATTTAAAGTCATGTTTTTAATACTCACCAGCTTCTTGAAGCTGACGACGTTGATGCGTCCTGGACATTCGTGTTCAGGCTTTTCAGGTTACAATCAGGAGGCATCATACGATTATGCTAATTGAGAATGGCTGCTTCTGGAATGAAGAAACTGTTTATTTAATTTATGTTTTAAGTTTTGAACTATAAGGATGACTGTAACAGACTCTAAGTTACTGTTTTATTTTAAGGCGGTCTGTGCCTTAGTTGACCCCGTATCATAAGATGTAATAAGTTAGAAATTTTTTGTAAGCCTTGATTGCTTTACTCTGATTATTATGTTTTGTTGTTTGACGTTTGGGACGGAATCGATCCTTCAAACTGTCGCGACCTACGGGTCCATAAAGGAAATTAAACGCTTTCCTTATTTATGCTACGTCGGGGCGTGACAGGATTTAGTGGTATCAGAGCCAGGTTATTATTTATCACAAGATAGTTTAGCCAGGTTAGGGTTTACCAGTATAGACCCGATTCCACATTCCATTAAGTGTTACACACCCGATGATACGACAGGGAGGATAGACTCAGAACCCAAACGCCTAAGATTATTCTGTTCTGACTTTAAGTAGTACCTTTTTATCAGGTATGGATCCAGCTCCCCCACTATATGTACCAGACAGATTTGGAGGACACTTTGTGATACCTGGGGCAGTGATCCCAGCCTTTCTCGACTTATATCAGGCGGCCGTAGAGCAGTTGGCCGCAACGACAGTAGTATCTGAGGTATGACACCAGGTTCACGTGGTAGGCCTAGTTGACCTGACCCGTATCCGTTTAGAGCTTCGTTATTTCGCAGAGGCTCAGCGTTTGGTTTTAGTCGAGATTCTGAGGTTGGTCGATAGCGATGCTTTCTACCTTCCCCTTGAGATCCAGATCGTGCATGCCCATCTGGCTCAGTTGGAGATGCCTCTGCCGGTAGTTCCCATTGCTGAGGACGATGCAGAGGTTGTTCATGTGGTCCCAGTAGGTGGGGAGATTATAGAGGACGTCATAGGTCTAGATGATCTTGCCGCTGAGCTCGAGGCTGAGCTAGCACTTGAGCTAGCCCTACCTGAGGAGATGGTAGATGAGGCAGATGCTCCTGTACCTGCTTCATCATCCACCTCTCACAGCTATGACGGGGTTGGACCGTTCGTTGTTCAGCGATTTCGCCCTGTCAATTCGCTAGATCTCCTGATAGCCGCTTATGGAGATGATTGACGTTTTAGTTATAACTTGTACATATTAACCACTTTTGACTATTAGCTCTGTCTCTTTTTGCAACTGTAATTACATGCATTAGAGTATAGGGCAATGACCCTATTTTTGTAACATTAACTCTTGCATGCGTCCTAACCCATGCAGATAGGGTAGGCATTGATCTGACCATACATGCTTTTTGTATCTACTTGACGGAAGTTATATATATAAGATATACTCTTTTGAATGTTGTTATCATTTAAATTACTTCATAGCACTGTTGCATGCATGTTTCTCATTCTACTACCACTATCATGCATAGAATGGCTGGAGGAGTCAGGAGGAACAAGAACCTGATCGAGGGAGCACCCGAGGCTGCTGATCCTACAGGGATGTTTGAAGCATTTATCAGACGGTTAGAAAGAATCGGTAATACGAATGACAACCGAAGAGACCGTCAAACGGGAGACAAGTTGCTAGAGAGATTCCGTGCTCTAAGGCCCGAACAGTTTGCGAGTACCGCGGAACCCTGGAAAGCGGAACAGTGGTTGAGACAGATGGACCGCATGTTCGAAGCTGTCCAGTGTAACGAGATGGACAAGAGAAGATTGGCTACGTTTCAGCTGACCGATGCTGCCGCAGATTGGTGGGATTCGGTCATAGCCACTATCGGGAATGAAGCTGCAATGGGAATGACGTGGACTGCGTTCAAGGGGAGATTTTTGGAGAAGTATTTCCCGGCTACGGAGAGGCACAGAAGAGAGAAGGAATTCATGGATCTGACGCAAGGAACCAAGTCGGTGCAAGAGTACACCACACAGTTTGAAAGACTGTCTCGGTTTGCTCCACACCTGGTTGATACTGAAGAGAAGAAGATCCGAAAGTATAATCAAGGGCTGACACCGCAGATTCGCCGCTTGACTCTCGGCCACCTGGATAAATCGTTTGAAGGACTTGTTGGTTTGGCTACTGATCTGGAAGAGGATGCTCGAGTGAGCCGAAAATAATTTGAATTCCGACCGCCTCAAAGGGGTAATTTTGGGAATAAACCACCAATGAACCGTACCCAAGGGCAAAAGAGGAATTTCGACGGAAGCAAGAAGACCCAGGCTATTACTTATCCGACTCAACCTCGAGTAGGCGAAGGAAGTAGTAGTGGAAAGTGTTTCAACTGTGGCAAACCTGGTCATTTGGCTCGTGATTGTAAGGCACCAAGGCGTGCTACTCAGCAAGGGATAGTCTGCTTCAACTGTGGTGAACCAGGTCACATCAACAGGTTCTGTACTGCTCCTAAGCAGGTGACTTATGGTCAACAGGGTCAGACTCCCTTGAATGCTGTTATCCCTGATGCCGCTGGATATGATGGAACTGCGTATGAAGGAGGAAATTATGGAGAAGCTCAACCTGATCAGCAAGCAGTAGAAGGCACATTAACTCTGTTTAACTCCCATGTTAAAGTGTTATTTGATACGGGTGCTGCTCTTTCGTTCATATCTGTTAATACAATTCGGAGATTGGGTATTTTACCTCATCGCTTAGAGAAAGCTTTGAAGGCTACTTCGCCACTAGGAGCTGCGGTCAGATTAGGACACGTGTGCAAGGATTGTCCCTTACGGTTAGGAGACCGTGAAATCCCTGCTAGGTTGATTGTCCTATCGATGAAGGAGTTCGACATAATCCTAGGAATGGATTAGCTCTCTCAGAATCAAGTGAAGTTGGATTGTGCGAGGAAGAGAATTACATTCCCCGACAATGAGAATCAACCCTTTGATTTTCAATGTAACCCTACGGGAGATATGTTCCTCACGAGATGTTTAGCCAACATCGAAGTCGTCAGTACAGAGGTGACAGCTTCATCTATACCTGTAGTCAAGGACTTCGAGGAAGTATTTCAAGACGTTTCTGGTTTGCCGCCCGAGAGAAGTATAGAGTTCTGTATTGAGCTTATACCGGGTACCGTACCGATCACCAAGGTTCCCTACCGAATGGCCCCCACGGAACTATTGGAATTGAAGGAACAAGTTCAAGAGCTCGAGAACCTAGGTTTTGTACGTCCAAGTACATCGCCTTGGGGAGCACCAGTGTTATTTGTGAAGAAGAAGGACGGAACGCTCAGGTTGTGTATCGACTACAGAGAATTGAACCGCGTGACTATCAAGAACAAATACCCCTTACCTCGGATTGACGATTTGTTTGATCAACTACAAGGAGCTACGACATTTTCCAAGATAGACCTAAGGTCGGGATATCATCAGTTGAGGGTACGAAAAGAAGACATACCTAAGACTGCTTTCAGAACCCGATATGGTCATTATGAATTTCTAGTGATGCCGTTTGGAATGACGAATGCCCCGGCAGTGTTTATGGATCTGATGAACAGAGTGTTCAAGCCTTATTTAGATCAGTTTGTCATCGTCTTTATTGATGATATTCTGATCTATTCTAAGTTAGGAGAAGAACACGAGCAACATCTACGGATTGCGATGCAGACACTTAAGGACCATCAGTTGTATGCCAAATTCAGTAAATGTGAGTTCTGGTTGCAGGAAGTGAAATTTTTGGGACACAAGGTGTCATCTCAAGGAATTTCTGTGGATTCGTCTAAGACCGATGCTGTATCAAACTGGGTTAGGCCGAGCAACCCTACAGAAGTTCGGAGCTTTCTAGGACTCGCAGGCTATTACAGGAGATTCGTTGAGGGATTCTCAAAGATAGCAGCACCTTTAACTGGGTTGACGAAGAAGAATTTGAAGTTCGAATGGACAGAGAAGCATGAGCGAGCCTTTCTAGAGTTGAAAGAGAGACTCACAACCGTACCGGTACTAGCAATACCCAAGCCTGATGAGAAGTTCACTATCTTTAGTGACGCGTCATATCAAGGGTTAGGGTGTGTACTTATGCAAGATGGCAGGGTGATCGCCTATGGATCCAGACAGCTGAAGCCGAACGAGTTGAACTACCCCATTCATGATTTGGAGTTGGCGGCAGTGGTTTTCGCACTCAAGATTTGGAGACACTATCTCTACGGTGAGAAGTTTGATTTGTTCTCCGATCACAAGAGTTTGAAATATTTGTTCACACAGAAAGAGTTGAACATGAGACAGCGCAGATGGATGGAGCTGATCAAAGATTACGACTTCACGTTAGAATACCATCCGGGTAAAGCCAATGTGGTTGCCGATGCCTTGAGTTGACAGACTCGTGAGGCGATTGCTTCCTTGATGGTTAGAGAGTGGCGAGCGTTGGAGACCTTGGCAGAGTTCGATGTACAGAGTGCTGAAGAAGGAAAAGGACAATTGTTCGGATGTCTTATCCTACAGCCTGTCCTTATCGATCGCATTATTGGAGCTCAGAAAGAAGATGAGAAGTTTCAGACGTGGTTCATGAAGATGTCAGAAAAAGACCCGATAGAATGGAAAGTGGGAGTCGATGGAGGATATCGGTGCAGGAATAGATTATGTGTGCCAGGTGATGGAGAGCTAAGGAAGGATATCCTGGAAGAAGCACATAAGTCGAGATATACAGTTCACCCAGGAGGAACAAAGATGTACAAAGATTTGAAGAGAAATTTCTGGTGGGAAGGTATGAAGAAAGACGTGGCCGAATTTGTATCCAAGTGTTTGACATGTCAACAAGTCAAGGCCGAACATCAGAGACCGTCAGGATTGTTGCAACCGCTACCTATTCCTGGTTGGAAGTTGGAGCACATTACGATGGATTTTGTAGTGGGATTACCCCGGTCGCAGCAGAATCATGACGCTATTTGGGTAATTGTGGATCGATTGACGAAATCCGCTCATTTTATCGCTTATAGTATGACATACCCGGTAGAGAAGATGAGCCGGATGTACATACAACAAGTTGTGCGACTTCACGGTGCACCTGTGTCGATAGTGTCAGACCGTGACGCGCGTTTTACCTCTGGATTTTGGGAAAGTCTGCAAGAAGCTATGGGAACCTCGCTCAAGATGAGCACTGCTTTTCACCCTCAGACAGATGGACAAACTGAGCGTGTTAATCAGATCATGGAAGATATGCATAGGGCTTGTGTTATCGATTTTGAAGAATCTTGGGAGACGCACTTGCCGTTGGTTGAATTTGCCTATAACAACAGTTATCACGCGAGTATCGGTATGGCTCCGTTCGAAGCATTGTACAGACGACCATGTCGTTCCCCATTGTGTTGGGCAGAGGTTGGGGACTCAGAATTGTTGGGGCCAGACTTGGTTAGAGAAACCAACGAGAAGATTTCTTTGGTCAAGGAGAGGATGAGAACCGCTCAAAGCCGATATAAGAGTTATGCTGATCGACGCCGGAAGGATTTGGAGTTTAGTGTTGGAGATCACGTGCTTCTCAAGGTTTCACCAACCCGAGGAGTAGTACGTTTTGGTCTCAAGAGAGGGAAGTTAGCTCCGCGTTTCATCGGACCGTTTGAGATTTTGGATCGTGTTGGGATAGTAGCTTATCGACTTGCGCTACCACCAAAGATGTCTGGGGTTCACAACGTGTTTTACGTAAGTATGTTGAGGAAGTACATACGAGATTCCTCGCACGTGGTTAGTTATGACGATATTGAGACAAGTCATAACGTTTCGTACAAGGAGAGACCTGTGAAGATTTTGGATCAGAGTATCAAGAAGCTGAGGAATAAGGACATCCCGTTGGTGAAGGTTCAGTGGAATCACCATGACGAGAACGAAGCCTCGTGGGAAGTTGAAGCTGATATGAGGAAGAAGTACCCGGAGTTGTTTTAGGACTAGCTAGTCTTGATTTCGGGGACGAAATCCTGTTTAAGGGAGGAAGGATGTAATAACCTGCATTTTTATTTAATTTAATTGTATTTGCATTGGCATATTTAAATTCAATTGGCATTGTCTGCTTTTAATTTAATTAAAATTCTTGCGTGTAGAATTTATTCCTTGCCTTATTTCACATTTGGAATTCTGTTTGGGGTTAAACTGCAATTTTACAAAAGTTAGTAATACCTGTATGGATTTCAAAATCTGTATTTCAAAACGGTGGAAAAGTTTACTTTTGATTCAAGCTGTATTTTTATGAAACCAGAAAATCACTTCCTACGTTAAAATGAATTTCTTGTATTTTTGTGGTGAACACCGCGCCCCGAAAATACCAGTTTAGAAGCAAAACTGTCCGTGCCGCGTTAAACTTGCACAGTCTGTGACATGGACGTAAAAGATTGATATGACTTATGCCTTATTGCCATTTATGGCAAGTAATCATTTGGTGAAGCCTTGTTTGGGTGTGCTTATATTGTGTGTATCTATTGGTGCATGTACTAGAGTTTCCCAAACAACCCCATTTGACCCCTATACACCTATCCATGGCCTTTGGCTTAAACTTGGGGCATATCAACTGTGTATTATGTAAATACGTATGGTTATATGCTGCTGATTGAGAGTAGATAGAGAATTGGTTAAAACAAATCTTGATTAGTAGTGTAATCCTAAAAAATACTTGGAGCCCAAGTTCTTAAGCTCTATTTATTGAAGCTCACACACACACACACATTCTCATATCTGGAGGAGCACAGAGAGTTTGAGAGAGAGAGATTACACAGAGAATTTCAGGAATTTCATAGAGAGAGCTCTTAACCTCCATAGCTTGAAAGTTTGATTTGGATTGCAATATTCTTATTTGGTCTTTCTTTCTCAACAATTACTTCACCTCTTAATCACAGTGAGTATTACTAACTCACTAAGAATGTAATTACATGTCTATTTACTGTGTGTTTGTTTAATTTTGTAAGACACCATGGTTGATCTCACGTATGAACTCCATGGCTTGAAAATCAAGATTTTCCAAACTTAACTAAAATCTGTTTTTAGAGATGATTATGGAAGATTATACATCCTACATGCCATGTTTGAAGTTATAGAGCCTAATTTGTTCATACCACAAAGTATATTAGAAATTAAGTTTGGACATGTTTTAGTTTTTCATAAAATTGGAGAGTTATAGATTGATTCATGTTAAATTGATAATGGATTCTTAATCCTTGTGAAAAACCAAAGAGAATCATATACTATAAGGCCTAGTAACTCACAGAATGGAAATGGGTCAAAAAGACCCTGTTTTGCTGAAACAGAACAGTTCCTGCGGAGAAGATGAAGCCTCAGCTTCATCTCGCGCCACGATCGCGCGAGCGAAGAATCGCGCGAGCGGCCCGCGCGAGCGACCTTTCGCGCGAGCGGCCCGCGCGCGCGAGGTAGGCGTCTCCAGGCAGACGTAAGAGTTTTTATATATAAAGGAAAATTTTGGCTGGTCGCGCGAGCGAGGGTCGCGCGAGAACCCCTTAGCGCGAACGATCCGCGCGCGCGACCTTGGCTTTCTCAGGCAGACAGAAAAGTTATATTATAAAAAGGAAAATGGGCATATCGCGCGAGCGGCCCGCGCGAGCGACATTTCGCGCGAGCGGCCCGCGCGCGCGAGTTCTGACAGTCTCTGTTTTTGTCTGTTTTGTGTTTAAGGTCTGTTTGGTTTAACTTTTTAGTATTGATAAGGCTCTGTTTGGGAATTTAGTTGATCAGAACTCTTTTCGGTTATGTTTGAATGATTAAAACATCGTAGTATGACTCATTAATCCCCGTACGCGTGTTGTTCTTTTAATTCAGTATTTTTGTGTTCGTTTAAGTGCATACCATTCATGTGGGTCAGTGGTACATGCATAGGGGTGTCAGTCTGTGTGGAAAAGAGTAATGGTAGCGTGGAAAGAGTATGAGTTTGTGTTTGTGGTCGTGGTTGTGGTTATGGTTGAGTTTGTGTTGGTGGTTGTGGTCGTGGTTGTGGTTGTGGTTGTGGTTTGTGGTTGTGGTTGAGTTTGTGGTGAGGGTATCTTTGAAATGCGACGGTGGCAAATATGGACACTCCCTGACGCCCATGGAAGCGTTAAAGTGTGTGAAGCCGAACTCGGACATTCCCTGGCACCCATGGTAGTGCTAAAGTGTGGCCTACGGACACTCCCTGATAACTCGAGTCTGGAGACTGTGTGAGGGGTTACCCCGGTATTTGCATGGCGGTTAGGGTATTCAAAGTGTGAGGCATTGGACACTCCCTGGTACCCCGGACGAAAGTGTGAGGCGAACTGGACACTCCCTGGCGCCCCGTTGCTAAAGTGTGGCTATCTGAGTGTTTCAAAGATACCAGGAGTAGGATAGTGGGTTGTTGTGGCTGTCGAGAGAAAAGAGTCGGCAAGATGAGTGTGGTGCATTGTTCTCATACACGGTCCCATCTGTGTAAATTTACCCTCTTTAAATAATGTTGTGATTGTTTTCTAAATGAACTCCTTACTTCAATTATAAACTTGTGGATTTAAATGGGAATTGGAAAAAGGTAAGTTGGTATGTTTTACATTTAAAGTCATGTTTTTAATACTCACCAGCTTCTTGAAGCTGACGACGTTGATGCGTCCTGGACATTCGTGTTCAGGCTTTTCAGGTTACAATCAGGAGGCATCATACGATTATGCTAATTGAGAATGGCTGCTTCTGGAATGAAGAAACTGTTTATTTAATTTATGTTTTAAGTTTTGAACTATAAGGATGACTGTAACAGACTCTAAGTTACTGTTTTATTTTAAGGCGGTCTGTGCCTTAGTTGACCCCGTATCATAAGATGTAATAAGTTAGAAATTTTTTGTAAGCCTTGATTGCTTTACTCTGATTATTATGTTTTGTTGTTTGACGTTTGGGACGGAATCGATCCTTCAAACTGTCGCGACCTACGGGTCCATAAAGGAAATTAAACGCTTTCCTTATTTATGCTACGTCGGGGCGTGACAAAATGCTTGAATTCAAAGTTTAGATGATCTAAGTTAATGAGTATTTCATAATTTATTCTTGTTCATGTATACATTCATCCATGTGGCTCAATGCTTGTAATTAGGATTCGTCGCTTGAAATTTAACTATATTTGATAGATTTAAGCTAGAGTCCCAGGATTGTCATCTAACTTCATATCTTGTATATTATGTGGACTGAACTTTGTTTTGTAGCCTCAATGAGGTATGATCTCTTGACTCTCCCTTAGTTTAATTATTCTTTAATTTCATTGATTTTTGACCTCATGTGCGACATATTAGAATTAAAACTTGCCTTATGTGTATATGTGATTAGAGATCCTTTTTATTAAGATTTCAACTTTTGTATGCATTGCACATTTAAATATTTACGGCTAGACCCTGGGTAAGTTCTCTAGTTCTCTATTTTGCATATCATATTGCTTGCTAAATGAACTACTTGATTTTGAATGATATTTTGTCTTTAGCAATTTTACACCATTTCGACATGCTTGTGTAATGTATATTTATATCTATGTATTAGTTGAGGGCATGCTTAGATTAATAGTTTGATTAAAAGGATGTTGAGTAGAGGCCTATCGCGTGATAGGATGAGAGAGGGTGTTTTAGTCCGTCGGACTCCTTCCTCTCTTATTCCATAATCCCTGGACCTAGTTAATCTCTGGTTTAAAAAAAGATCGGTTTCCTTTAAAAATGGTTTCTTAATTTTCATTTTAAAAATTAAGTGGTGACTCATCGTTTTTGAATTTGAATTTTAAAAAGGTTTTAAACAAAAGCTGTGGGTAGGAAGAATGTGATATCCACAGGAGGACATCTATATGCAGCAACCAGAAGGGTTCATAGCTGGTCAGAAAAGTAACTTGGTATGTAAGTTACAAAAGTCCATTTATGGGCTTAAGTAGGCATCCAGGAGTTGGAACATCTGATTTGACCAAGCGGTCAAGTCATTTGGTTTCATACAGAGTCTGGATGAGCCTTGTGTATACAAGAAGTGTGAAGGGAGAGTGGTAGCTTTTCTTGTTCTATATGTTGACGACATTCTACTCATTGGAAATGATGTAGTGGCATTATCAACAGTCAAAGTTTGTCTAGCTAGTACTTTCGATATGAAGGATCTAGGAGAGGCGAGCTATATTCTTGGGTTAAAGCTCTTTCGGGATTGTAAGCAAAAGATAATGAAATTATCTCAAGTTGGTTATGTCGAGAAAGTAATAACTAGGTTTTCTATGGACAATTCGAAGAAAGGTTTGTTACCTTTCAAGCATGGTTTGGCGTTATCCAAGACCACTGTCCAAAGACACAATAGGAGAGGAATCGCATGGCAAAAGTTCTCTATGCTTTGATAGTGGGAAGTCTCATGTATGCGATGTTATGCACTAGACCAAATATCTACTTTGCCATTGGCATGGTTAGTAGATATCAATCGAATCCAGGTCCAAAGCACTGGACAGCCGTTAAGCACATTCTTAATTACTTGAGAAGGACTAAAGATTACATGCTTATGTACGGCGGTTGTGAGTTAATTCTAGTAGGATACACTGACTCGAACTTTATGTTAAAAGATTCGAGGAAGTTGACATCCGGACATCTCTTTACCTTGGGAGGTGGTGCTATTAGTTGGAGGAGTATTAAGAAGAATTGCATTGCAGACTCAACTACAAAAGCTGAGTATATGGTTGCTTGTGAAGCCACAAAGGAAGCTGTTTAGATCAAGAATGTCCTTATGGAGCTCGAGGTGGTACCAGCATCGTTGTCACCTATTATGCTTTATTGTTATAATAATGGGGCAGTGGCTTAGTCCAAGGAGCTAAGGAACCAGGGAAAGGGAAAGCACGTAAAGCAGAAATATCATCTAATCTGAGATATTGTTCAACGTGGAGATGTGACTGTCACCAAGATAGCCACTGCTGACAATCTTGCTGATCCGTTTACAAAGGCCTTGTCACATAAGGTCTTTGATCATCATCTTGATAGTTTAGGTCTCAGATGTAAGCCCGTATGGTTATGAGTGCAAGTGGAAGTTTGTTTGATTTGTGCCCTCAAACTATTACTTTATGTATTAGACATTAACATTTTAATATATGTATATTAGCTTTACATTTCATTATGTATGTTTTTTTCATGAGATGATTGTTAATCCTTAAGTGTCATAGTAAGTAATTTGTGTATGTATGAGATGCATACAAGTGAGATACGAATTACTATTCATTGATACTTATAGCTTGTCACAGTGGATGATGATACTGGATAACTTATCATGTGTATAATGTAGCATGATTAACTACCATTGGATGGAGTGATGAACCTCAATCACTAGAGTGTATCTTTTAGTTAATATGCTAGTGCTTATAGTGCATTGACGGATCTGAGCTTTCCTATTGACAATTAAGACTGTCAACGGTCGATAGAAACTCATATGATAGCTCCATCTTCTTCTTGAAATTGAGCTTTGGATGTAGGAATTGAGCTTTAGGAAGCTTGAGCTTAAGCTTCTATATGATAGCTCCATCTTCTTCTTCTTCTTCTTCTTCTTCTTCTTCTTCTTCTTCTTCTTCTTCTTTTACTTCTGGGATTCCTCTTAATCTTCTAAAACTTCTTCTTCTAGCTCCTAGGTTCCCATGGTAGTGAATGTATATAGGTGTTCATATAGAAGTGTATACAAAGGAGGCGAGGATCAATTCTTGGTTTTACTTCTGATTCTTCTTCTATCACTTTACATACCTCTAATCTCCTATCTCCCTCTTTAGGACAGCTTGTAACAGATCCAAAAAGATGCATAGCATGAATGGGAGCATGCGTATGTAGAAGAGGATGGTGGTTAGGTGTCAAATGCATGTTTGCATGTGTGTGCACGCATGGACAAGTGTCAAGGGAGGTGGTGACAGTGGGGGTGATGTTGCATGGGCTACCATATGGCTGGCCATGGTGGGGTCCACTTTAAATTTTGTGCCTCTTTCTCAGTTTATGTGCAAAAGTCCTCGAAATACGTGTCAATTTCAATTCACATGCAATCGGGTATTAATTTTAATGTTCGGGTCTGGGTACAGTACTAAGTTAAGTCTTATTATGATCGAGTCAGTATGGTGTCTATAGTCTAATTAGTTCAATTATTATACCAGTAGTCACGCAACTAAAATAATAAAACAATAAGCCAAATGACAGAAATTCAAAAATCTGATTTATTACTACAAGTATAATCTTCAAAGTGGAATTTGAATAGGCTTTTTTGATTGTGTGAATTGCGAATACCTTTAGGACATTCATAACTCCATGGTTTGGGATTCAAATGGACTCAATGGATCATGGAATGTCTATCATCTGCTTCTACCTTCATCTTTGTCAACGGTTCTCCAATCGAAGAATTTTCAATGATGAGGGGACTCAGGCAAGGTGACCCCTTCCCTCCTTTTCTTTTTAATATTACAGCTGAAGGACTCAACATACTCATTCATAAGGCGGTGCAGCAAGGCTTACTTTAAGGTGTAGATCTTAGTGAAGGTGGTATGTCCTTAACTCACTTGCAATTTGCAGATGACACTTTGCTATTCTGCAACCCTGGCTTGAATTAGGTGATACTGCTCAAAAGAATTCTTAGATGTTTCAAAGCAATTTCTAGGCTCAAGGTCAACTTTTTAAAAAGTAGTTTGGTGGGGGTGCGGTGTTGACTCCAACCTAGTGTTAGAATGGGCAGAAGTAATAAAATGTAAACATGTTATTCTTCCAATCCAATACCTTGGTTTCCCACTTGGAGGGAACCCAAATTAATCTCAACGTGGAAACCGGTGGTCGACAGAGTCAAAAATAGATTATGTATTTGGAAATTGAATCATCTCTCCATAGCTGGCAGATGCACGCTCATCAAATCTATCCTCAACTGTCTTCTGCTTTATTTTTATGTCCTTCTTAATGACTAAAGCAGTGATTAAAGAAATTGAAAAGCTACAATGAAAATTTTTATGGGGTGGAAAATCAAAGCAAAGAAAGTATCATTGGTGATGATGCTGAAAATTGGAAAGAGAGATTCAGAGAGAGATATTATTACACAATCAATTGTATGTGGTTCGGCCCCGTTAGTGAGGTGACCTACTTCTACGAGTGCATCAGTGCGCTTCACTAGCAGATCACCGGCGGGTTTGGTGAGCCAAAAATTGAGCGGCACTACCAGTAATACCGGCCGAGTGTATGCGTATGAAATCAGTATAAATAGCTATTCTCTAGGTTCAGAATGCCATCCCCCTTAATGGGGGTGAGTGGCCCCTTTTATAGGGGCAAGAGACCACCCGCACAAGGCAACTGATTAGATAAGGAAGCTCCATCTAATTACAATTTGATGAGCATAAATCATGGGAGGTTTCCTAAGTGGCTTAGGAAACTATTTACACTTTCCATTAGTCTTCTGATTGATTTAGGAAACTGCTGGGCGGCTTGATTGTTAAACTGTACATCGTGGAGAGCTGGTGCACTGCATGCCCGGGCTATGCGAGCACCCCGGGCGATAACAATCGAAAGACCTCAGGATTGGTGGGCCACAAGTGCCCATTCCGGATAGTCTGAGTCCTTCGCTGCTGACATGGCAGTTTGGCTTTAGCAGAATATTTCTGGACGTATCAGCTGCCCCCCATTTTTGAAGTTGATGTGATGTCCCATCAGATGAAATTTGAAAATAATGACTGCTTCCGAGAAACCGTCCGGTAGTAAGAGGTCGGAACTCTACCCGGGGTGGGACCGGTCGTAGTGGTCAGCCAGGGTATGGACCGAGCGGTGGCCTTATGGGCCCAAGTCCTACCTCTACCACGTGTCAACTTGTGACTGGCCTCGTCAGGATCAAACGATGCCAGCGTGGATGTAACTGGGCCATTTACGTGGTAACCGAACTGTCTTGTCATACATTTAATGCGCGCGCCTTTTGAGGTGACGCTTCGCGTGCCCGAGGTGACAACTGTCAGCTACTTTGGGCGGGAAAGCATATGAGCCGTCGGATCTGTTTTGATCCGAACCGTGCATGGTTCCTATATAAAGGATACTTGTTCATTTCTTCAACTCTTTGCTATAAAGATATAGATTACTGAGCTGTTTGAGAGTGAACAAGATCCCGAGCAAGATTCCCGATCCCTTTTCTGCACTAAACTTTATAAGTCTTTCCTTTCCAGCTTCAGTTCATCACTCTTTTCCTTCTCTTTCCCCTTTTCTCTTCTTTTCTGAGCGAGGCTGGAGAGAGCGAACCCACTTAAGTTAGAATGGGAGTGGGATTTTTTCTTTCTTAGGTTCTATTCTTTCATCAAGTCAGGAGGCACCTTAGGGAAGTTGAACCGAGCGGGAGTTTCTGGGGTAGTCTTGAGAGAGTGTCACTTGGTGTTGAGGACCATTTATTCTTTGCCTTTTAGGTTAGTGATCCAGCCCCCTTTGTATACCAGACTCAAAGATCTTGATCCATATCTTGGTCGTCCTCTTCTTCCCGGCCTAGTCACCGAAACCCCAAGAACGTGCCACTCTGGTTTTGACTCGTCCTCTCGGTCGGAGGATGAGCGGTCCGGGTCAGAGACGCCGAACACAAGTCTAAGTCCACATCCCCCTCCGATCACTATAGCGAAGGCAGAATCTTGATCCGTCTCTCCGACGATGAGTCGGACCAAGAAGCCCCCGTTGCTTCTGTTTCCCGGGGTTCAGGTGGCGAAACACCAGGGGAACCCGACCCCGAGGTAGCCTTCTCCAACGAATTCATCCCGTCCACCCTGTATACTGAAGATCTCGGGCGCATTAAGGATAGATACGGCCTACCTGACCACTCCTTGGCCGTGAATGTCGGAGGACCCAGATCTACCAGTAGAGTTTTACTACCCTATATGAGGACATCCTCATGGCTGGGTTCCGCATCACCCTCCATCCGGTCGCTCGAGACATCCTGATATACTTGGGGATTGCCCCGGGCCAGTTAGCCTCGAACGGTTGGAGGTTCTTCATGGGGTCCATCTCCCTATGGCCCCAAGATTTTGGATACGAACTCTCCGTCTAAGAGTTCCTCTAGACACACCGACCATTCCCCGTACATGGGGAGGTCGGTTTCTTCTCACTTGGGGCCCGGCAGGGGAGAAAAATCTTGGTCAACTGCCGGAGCAACAACAAAGGGTGGAAGAATAGGTTCTTCCAAGTGTCCACCCTTGGGCTCTGCGAGCCGGCCCCTAGGATCCAGATGAGGACTTCATGGGCTACAGAGCTGAGGGGTAAGCCAGTCCAGTTTCTCTTTTTGCTTTCTTCTTTGTTTTGCTTCGGTTTCTGAGACTAACCACTTTGTACTTTTCTTTGTAGCGGGATTAACTAGCCCGCCAAGCATTCCCGACAAGTGCCAGACCAGGATCAGGAGTTTAGCAGACTAGCCAACAAACATCTGGAACGTGTTGACCCGAACCGGTGACTTCTGAGCTACCGACTACCAAACTCAGCCCACCGAAGCTACTGTATTCCCAGTAATTCTTCCTGGTAAGTGATCAGACTCTGCCGTCTCCCGCGATCATCCTTCCCCGTCTCCTTTATTGGTTATTAACTATTCAATTTTTTTCTTTTGCAGAGATGGCGCCAAAGAAAAACATTGAGCAATTGAGGGAGAGGCATGCTGTTGCCACCCGGATAGCAGTGGCACAAGGGAAAAGGCCAGCTGTCGAGGCCCCGGGTGGCGAGAGCCCGCTAAGGTGGCTCCGGTACGGAGTAGCAAACCGTCTAGAGCCCATGGGGACCTCAACGCCCCATGTGGTGGTGGTTGAAGAGATCGCCCCCCGGGCGGGGGTGACGACCGTGGCACCGATGGCTGCCTCGACCGAGATCAGGGAGTGGGTGAAACCCGGTCTGCTCCCCAGTCAAGTGGAGGCGTGTGAAAACATGTCTCTCGAGGTCTTCCAGAGCTGGCTGTGCAGCCCTCTCTCACATGGTGAGTTTTCCCGCTTCTGTTTCTTTTTCTTCACTTATTTTGTCAACTATGCCTGTTTATTGACCGGTCGGTTTTCACTTCTTGTAGGTCGGATGCAAGGCTGCTGGGGTTGATTCCTTCCTACCTTCTTTGGCCAGGAGGGCCGCTCTGTCTGAGGAGCGAGCAACCTCAGAGGCCAGGGAGACTACTCTAGCCGTGGAGAAGAACGAAGTAAAAGGTTTGGCCTTGAGCCTTGGCACTGCTCAAGCCATGCTGGCTACAACTCTGGCCGACCTAGAGGGAGCTCGGACCAGCGCAGCGGCGGTGGAGGCACAGTAGAAGGCACTAGCAGAGGCGACAGCGGCGAGGGCCCAGGAGGAAGCTTTTGACGATGGCTTCTTCCAGGCCTACGAAGATCTGAAGCGCAGGCTATCCCGGGATCACCCCGAGTGGGACATCTCGTCCTACAAGGGGATTGATTCGAACTTCTAGGATGTAGGTTCTACTGCAGGCGAGGGCCCCGCCGCTGATGCTGGCCTTACTGAGGAAGCTACCCCGAGCAGGGGCTCTGTCCCGGGAGGAGGAGCTGACCCAGAGGGAGAGGCTAGGAAAAAGGAGGATGTGGTCGTGGTGGACGACGCTTAGTCCCCGGATTGTAAATTTTTATTATTGCTTTTTTTTACTATTTTTTTTTGTTGTATTTTTTTTTGTTTTGGGGGGAGGCTACTACAACTGCCCCCCAGCACTGTACAATTTTTGTATTTAATGAAAAGGCCCTTGGAGGCCACTTTTCCATCAATTGTTTACTATTTCTGTACTTTGTGTGCCTGAGTTTGCCAATCCCCGACCGGTTTTTATTTTTAGCTAACCATTCTTTAACTCCTTGCCTTAGCAAATGGTTTTGGATCATAACCGATAGAACAACTGGTCTTCTTGACCTATTTGAAGGTCCTGTCCGGTGTATTATAGGAATTTATCCTATTTTACTGACTTGACGGTTTTTTTTTGGCCTCTGTAGGTACTTAGGAATGTTAGGATTCCAAGCCCTGTTAGTGACCGGTGTGATTTCCTTTTTTGAGTTTGGTGTATCCCCTTGTCCCCCAAATATTTTGCTAAGGCAGGTGTCTAGGAAGGTAGGAACCATAGGAAACCGACCTGGAACATGGGTGGTTGCAGGGTCATTTGAGGCTTGCCATCATCAGCCACCTAGGGGGTTTGCCCCCGTCGCTAGTTGGGCCTAAGCTAAGCTGGTGCCTCGGGGTTAGGCCCGAGGTCTTTTATGCCATGGGCATGTTTCCAAGGTCTTGATGCCTTGGTTTTGAGCCAAGGTCTTCTGCCTCGGGTGTCGGCCCGAGATCTTTTTTGTTTTGTGCCTTGGTTCTAAGCTAAGGTCTTTTTCCTCGGATGTTAGCCCGAGGTCTTTGTGCCTTGGTTTTGAGCCAAGGTCTTTTACCTCAGGTGTTAGCCCGAGGTCTTTGTGCCTTGGTTTTGAGCCAAGGTCATTTGCCTCGGGTGTTAGCCCGAAGTCTTTGTACACAGAATACTAACAAGGGTTGCAAAGTAAGAACCGTTTTATTGCTTTTTGCAAAATCATAATAACTGCTCGAATGGAGCTACAAGTATCCTAACTAGTGTTAATCCACTCATGACTAACTATTGCTGATGGTACTCGCGGAGGTGTTGCACATTTCAAGGGTGAGATAGATCACGCTCATCCAGAGTTTGTAACCAATAGGTTCCCGAGCGGTTTATCCGAGTAACTAGATATGGGCCTTCCCAGTTTGGCCCCAACTTGCAATGGCTCGGGACTTTTGTGGACTGATTGACGGCCTTAAGCACCAGATCTCCCACCAGGAAACTACGATGCTTCACCCTGCTATTATAGTACTGGGACAGTCTCTGCTTGTAGGCTGCAACTTTTAGATATGCCCGGTCTCTTTTCTCCTCTACCAGGTTGAGCACTGCCCTGAGAGCATTTTCATTGTCTGGCTCGCTATAACTTGCCACCCGGTAGGTAGGTAACCCAAGCTCCTTGGGGACCACCGCCTCGAAACTGTAGGTTAGAGAGTACGGCGTCTCGCCTATTGTCGCCCAGGGTGTAGTGCGGTAGGCCCACAGGAGGGTCGGTAGCTCTTCGTTCCATAGTCCTTTGGCGTCTTCGAGCCTCGTCTTTATTGACTGAAGAATAGTCCGGTTTGTCACCTCGGCTTGGCCGTTGGTCTGGGGGTGCTCGGGGGGTTGAGTAATGGTTGGATATCCTGTAGCCCGAGCAGAACTCCCTGAATACCGGGGTATCAAACTGCCTGCCATTGTCACTTACTAGAACCCGGGGGACACCAAACTTACTGAGGATGTTCCTCTCCACGATGTTTTCCATTTCTTCTCGGTAATTGTTGCCAAGGGCTCGGCTTCCGCCCATTTGGTGAAGTAATTAGCGACAATGACAATGAATTTGACTTATCCCTTTCCCATTGGTAGGGGCCTGACAATGTCAATACCCCATTGAGCAAACGGCCAGGGGCTGAGGATTGGCGTCTGAAGCTCTCCCGAACGGTTGATCATGGGAGAAAACTTTGGCACGTATCACACCTCTTGACATATTCTTGAGAGTCTCTGGCTATGGTCGGCCAGTAGTATCCTTGTAGCAGGGCTTTACGCAAGTGTGCCCTGCCTCCGATATGGTTCCCACACACCCCTTCATGGATTTTATGCAACACCCCTTGGACCTGTGTAGGATGGACACATCGGAGATATGGTATGGAGAATGCTCTTTTGTAGAGGATTCCATCGATAATGTGGTATCTTTCCACTCAGTATTTAACCCGGCGAGCTTCATCCTTATCTTCTGGTAACACGCCTGTTGCCAGAAATGCCATGATTGGGTCCATCCAGCTAGGTCCTGGGGCGACCGGTTCTACCTCCATGCATTCTGAGTTTATCACACTTGGCTCGGGTAGGTACTCTATCCTTATCCCGGGCAAATCTGACTCAGAGGATGAGGTAAGGCGGGCTAACCGGGTCAGCTCTAGTGTTCTCCTCCCTTAGTATCGGTGTGACGGAGAACCCCCGAAGTTTCTTCAAAACTGCTCAGACAAGGGCTAGATAAGTCATCATGTTATCTTTCCAAGCTTCGTACTCTTGGTTGACTTGATTTACTACGAGCTGAGAGTCACTGTACCCCTGGACCTGCGATGCGCCCATTGAATCGGCCAGCTGTAATCCGTCCAGGAGGGCTTTATACTCGGTCTCGTTATTGGAGGCTTTGAATCCGAACCTAAGCATATACTCGAGCTGGATCCCGTCGGGCATGGTTAGGATGATCCCCGCTCCACTTCCCTATTTGTTGGATGATCCGTCTACATAAAGTACCCAGGTTGGGACGTCTAATTGCAAACTAGGCGGTAGGACTGGTGGGTCGAGCTCTTCAACCGGGTCTTTTTTTATGTGAATTCAACAAGGAGATCCGCTACTGCCTATCCCTTGATTGTTGTGCGGGTTCTGTAGAGCACTTCGAATTCTTCTAACTCCAAGGCCCACTTGATGAGCCTTTCGGACGTTTTGGGGCTACTCAAGATCTTACGGAGGGGCTGATCTGTAAGGACCATGATAACATGGACCTGGAAATACGAGCGCAGTCTCCAAGCTGAAGTGATGAGGGCGAATGCGAGCTTTTCAATGCGGGAGTATCTACTTTCTGCACCCTGAAGCGCTCGGCATGTATAGTAGACCAAGAACTGTATCCTGTGCTTTTCTAAAATGAGTGCAGAGCTGACTACCGAGGGTGACACCGTCAAGTACAAGAGCAGCTCCTCGCCTGGCACGGGCATTGAGAGTAGAGATGGTGAAGCCAAATATTTCTTGAGCTCACGAAATGCCTCCTCGCACTCTTCTGACCATTGAAAAGCCTTGCGGAGGATCTTAAAAAATGGTAAGCACTGATCGGTTGCTCGGGACACGAACCTGTTCAACGCGATAACCCGTCCGGCCAGACTCTGTACTTCTTTGGTTGACCTAGACGACCGCATGTTGATGATGGCCTGGATTTTCTCAGGATTTGCTTCGATTCCCCGCTTGCTGACCAGGTGCCCTAAGAACTTTTCGGATGAGACGCCAAATGTTCACTTGGCCGAGTTCAACCTCATCCTGAACTTCCTCAAAATGCTGAAGGCCCGCCCCAGCCAAATGTTCCAGAAGGTCAGACTCGTCCTGGCTTTTGATTAGCAGATCGTCAACATATACCTCCATTGATTTCCCGATCAAGTCTTTAAACATGTGATGACCAGGCGTTGATAAGTTGCCCCAGCATTTTTGAGGCCGAAAGGCATGACGTTGTAGCAGTAGGTCCTCTGATCCGTGATGAATGAGGTCTTTTCTTCGTCCCCAGGGTACATACTGATCTGATTGTACCCGAAGTAGGTGTCCATGAACCAAAGGAGCGAATGGACGGCTATGGAATCCACAAGGAGATCTATCATGGGCAGTGGATAGCAGTCCTTAGGGCAGGCTTTGTTCAGGTCGGTGAAGTCTACGCACATCCTCCACTTCCCGTTGCTTTTCTTGACAAGTACTACATTTGCTAACTAGTCGGGATAGTGGACCTCTCGGATAGATTAGGCTTTGAGGAGCTTCTTGACCTCCTCACACACTGCCTTTTGTCTCTAGGGGGCCATGCCCCGTCTCTTCTGCTTCACCGACCGGGAGTTTAGGTCGACGTTGAGCCAATGAGACATTACCAGGGGATCAATCCCCGGCATATCTTCATGGCACCAGGCGAACACGTCCTGACTCTGTTGCAGGAATTGAATCAGCTTCTTCCTAAGGCAGGGCTCCAGCAGGGTGTCGATGTTGATCGTTCGGTCTGGGAATTGTAGGTTCAATGCCACTTGTTCCAGTTCTTTGATCGGGCCCACTCTATCATTATGATCCCTCGGGTCCATCTCCTGGACGTTCAGTGTTTCTGTGATAAATTCCCGGTGAAGGGAACTGACATAGCAACTTTGGGCGGTCGCCTAATCTCCATGCAGGCTCCAGGGTCCATGAGGGGCCGGGAACATAACTGTCAGGCTATGCGTAGAGATGACAGCCCTGGCTTTGTTGAGTGTAGGCCTCCCGAGAATAACATTATAGGCAGATGGGGCCTCCACGATTACAAAGTTTGCTAGCAGGGAGGTCTGGTAAGGGTAAGTTCCCATAAGCACAGGGAGCTCCATTGTACCGAGCGGCTGGGTGTTGGATCTGTTAAAACCCACCAGGGGAGTAGCTACCGGACGGAGCCGTTCCCTGGACATCCTGAGCTGATCGAATGTTGACACGATCATGATATCGGTCGAACGGCTTGTATCCACCAACACCCTTTTGACCACATAATTAGCTATGGTGAGCGTCACAACTAACGGGTCGTCATGGGGGTAGTGGATGCCCTGCAAATCGTCAGAGGTAAACGTCAGCATGTCAGTTGGCGGGGAGCTGGTAGATTGGACCTGCCAGACATCCGCCTGGGAAGCCCGAGCATGTCTCTTCCTTGCCGACTGTGAGTCCCCACCACTTGACGTTTCTCCGGGGATCACGTTGATTTGACCAAGAGGTACTATTTAACCGGGAGCTCGGGCTCCCTACATAGGCCGTCCATCTTTCGTGACGTATTCTGCAAGATGACCCTGCTCAATCAGTTTTTCTATGGCTATCTTTATCTTGAAGCAATCCTCTGTGTCATGACCATGGTCTTTATGGAAGCGGCAAAACTTATCCCGATTTCTCTTTTCGGGCGGGGTTTTTAGTTTTGCCGGTTGTTGAAGTAACCTCTGCGCCTCAGCGATGGCCATGACTTTGTTGATTGGTCAAGACAGAGGCATGAAAGCGATCTGGGGCTAATCCCGACCTCCTCTCTGCTGGTCTTGCCTGGGCTTTTTTATCGGGCCCTTCTCAGAGCCATCACGCCTCCGCTTGGCTATTGGGGACTCATCTCCCGCGAAACCTGTGTGTTTGGACTTTAGGAATTCTTCCGTGTCTATATACTTTCCGACACTCTTCGAGAGCTCCACCAGGGTTGCCGGTCGGTCTCAATGGAACGACGTAGCAACCTTGGTGTGTTGAACTCCCGAGGAGAAGGCCATAATGACTGCTGTTTCATTCAAATTGCAGATCTGGAGCCTCTGCTGACTGAAGTGGTCCACGTACTCCCTCAGGGATTCGCCCTTACGCTGCTTGACAGTTAATAGCTGAGTGTCCGGTTACTACCAGTCGAGCATCCCTACAAACTGGCTAATGAAAAGCTTGCTCAGCGCCTTAAAGTCATCAACCGTTCGGGGTTTGAGGGCGTGGAACCACTGCACGACTGGCCCTTTAAGAGTACTGGGGAAGGCCAGGCACAGTAATTCGTCGATAGTGGTGACCAACGCCATCTGGGCCCTGCAGGTGCGAACATAATCTACTGGGCTCCCTGTCCCATCATAAGAACTGAGATGCGGTGGCTTAAACTTCCACGGGATAGGGAATCCATTGATCCGAGCGGTATAGGGAAACTCGGTCTCTGTGTTGGTATGGTCGTGATGCTGCATGCGGCTCAGTTGCTCGATTTGTTTCTGCAAGCCCTGGATTTGAGCAGTCACGTCTTCCCGCTCGTCTTCCTTTCAATGTTCGAGTAGTAAGTCGGATCAGATGACAAGGCTTCTTCTTCGAAGTGTGTTGACCTCGGGGATAGAATCCGGCTGTGGCTCCGGGTAATCGTATGCCTAAGATCTCCCCAGCTCTGGGCCGGAGGGTCTTTGACTGATTCCCGGGGCTTTGGTCCTGATCCCTCCCTCCTAGTGGCACGTCGCCTGTTGCTGGCATCTCTGGCATCTTCCACCTGATGAGGATTAGTCCGAGCTTGCCTCCTGGTGCTCTTAGGTGCTCTGCTACGGTCACCATCCCGGGCGTGTTCCCAATCTGATGGGGATACCGGGGCAGAGTGGGTATGGTTCCGGACTCTTGGGGGCTCACGGTCGGAGGCACTCTTCCCGATTTAGTTCTCTAATTGAGGGCGCTTCTCCAGCAAGGCCAACATCACTTTGATTTGCTGCTGGGTTTGCCGTTGACCTTCCAGAAGTTGCGCGAGCACCGCTGTCACCTGCTCGGAGGTCATGGAGGCGGCCTGCTGCTCGAGTTGCAAGTTCTCCTGACCGACCGGAGTGGTGTTTTTCTTACCCATCTTCGGTGGCATGTTGATCAGTCAAGAATTTGTTGGTGAAAAACTTTTCGTTCCCACAGACGGCGCCAAACTGATGATGCCAAAAACTGGTAAAAGAGATTCAGAGAGAGATATTGTAACACAATCAATTGTATGTGGTTCTGTCCTGTTAATGAGGTAACCTACGTCTACGGGTGCATCAGTGCGCTTTAGTAGCAGATCACCGGTGGGCCTGGTGAGCCAACAATTGGGTGACACTACCAGTAATATCGACTAGGTGTATGCATATGAAATCAGTATAAATAGTTATTCTCTAAGTTCAGAATGCCATCCCCCTTAATGGGGGTAAGTGGCCCCTTTTATAGGGGCAAGAGAGCACCCGCACAAGGCAATTGATTAGATAAGGAAGCTCTATCTAATTAAAATTTGATGAGCATAAATCATGTGAGGTTTCTTAAGTGGATTAGGAAACTATTTACACTTTCCATTAGTCTTCTGACAGATTTAGGAAACTGCTGAGCGGCTTGGATATCAAACTGCACATCGTGGAGAGCTGCTGTGCTGTATGCCCGGGCTGTGCGAACACCCCGAGCGGTAATAGTCGAAAGATCTCGGGATTGGTGGGCCACAAGCGCCCATTCCAAATATTCTGGGTCCTTCACTGCGGACGTGGCAGTTTGGCTTTAGCAGAATATTTCTGGACGTATCAATTGGGTCAAATGGATTCATGTTTGTCGAAGTAAAGGAAATTCGTGCTTGGACTCTATCGAACACCGGTTTCAAAGTCGTGAAAGATAAAGAAATTCGTGCTTGGACTCCGCCCTGTAGTGGAATTTTGAAATTCAATGTTGATGACTCTTTTCTCGGAAAACCAGGGCCTTCGGGGATTTGGGGAGTTCTTAGGGACAACAATGGAGTTTTTCTGGCCATTTTTCGTTTCATGTTGGAATCATGGACTCTATCATTGCCGAGCTAATGGCTATCTCTAAAGTTGTGCAGGTGGGAGCTAATTCTGCTGAACATCTTACTAAAACTTGCGAGGACCTTCACTTGGAAAGTGATTCATCGGTGGCCATTTTGTTGGCTACTTGCTTGGAATCAATTCCATGGAGACAAAATGATGTTGCTAATTCTATTTCCAGCAACCTCAGAATTTTAAACTCCATGAATATCGTAACAAGGTTCATTCTTATTCCTAGAAGTACGAACACGGTCGCAGATTCTCTAGCCAAATTGGGCGTGCACAGCTCTTCCCTTCTAGAAGCGTGGTTTTGATCTATCCTCATTGAGTTTGACCCTTCTTTGAAATCTTTTGGTTTGGAAGACGTCAACGGTGGGTCAGCCTTTTTTCTCTTCAGCTTACACATTGGTTTTTGGATCTGGGATGCCTCATTTCTCTGATATGGTGCTGATTGATCCCCTTGTTTTTTCTTTACTCTGTTTTGATGCTTTATTTTGGACATATCATGTACATAGGTAGGGGCTTATCAGATTTTGGTTGTGCTCCTTGCTAGTATTTGCTAGCTAGTTTTGCAAGTTTTTTCTAGAGAGTTACGTGACATGTCCCCCTTGTTTTGCTGTATCAAGTCTGACTTCTATAATACAATCACTACACCAAAAACGCTAAACAGGCACTGTTTTAAACAGTGCCTGACCAAATCTGGCACTGTTTTTTTCAGTGACAAATATGGGGGATCCAATTTTTTTGAACAGTGCCAGATTTTGGTCAAAGGGTACCAGATTTAGAGATTTGGCACCCTTTTTGGCACTGTTTAAAATAGTGCCAGAATTTCAACATAGCTTGTTGACACGTGGCAACTTTTGTGCTCGCCACATGGAACATGTCGGGTACATTAATTTGGCACGCTTTTGGCATTGCTATAAACAGTGCCAGTTTTGAATTGAGCGTAAAAAAATAATTAATTTATACATACTATACCCATTTTTTATTTGTACCTAATTTACATTTCACACCCACACCTAATTTACAAGCGTAATAAATTTCTAAGAAACACATAACATGTATATCGATAACTATACACAACAAACATAATCCAAATGAACTATTACATTGCACAAGAACACAAATAATACACGTGGTGCATTGAATGGGTACTCATGCATCCTCACAAGTGAAATGTACAACAGATTTTTACTAACATTTTGTGGCGTTAAGATGACAGAAAAATAAGAAAGACGATGACCAATCGTGACCAGATTCCCTTGCCAAAATGGTCTAAATTCATCTTCATTTTTAATACGCAATGCTGGCTTGCTCAAAGTTACAACATCCAAATGAATTCCTTGCTCCAGAAAACTGAAAACTTAAAAAAGTTTTACAACAATGGATCCAAGTAAAACATTAGTCTTACCAAGCACACAAATAGAAGTAGAAATATACTATTTTATTAGAATTCCATAGAGATGATATAGGTAATTATCCAGAACCACAACAAAGTTAGTGGAGTATCAAGCTTGCTGAAGTATGGGCTATCAACTTGTGGAATATCAAGAGAAAAAGGAAACAAACAAAATACAAACAGGATTCATTATATAGGGAGAGATCATACCTCACCCCCTTTCTCGAATTGGAGTTCCCTTCTCAAGCTCATTATATATCGTTCATGTAACCTTCAAAAATGAAACCAAAAGCGTCAATTTAACTTCACAACTTTCTATTAAACCTCAAATCAATGGAGCCAAAGTGAATACATAGTTGAATGGTTCAACGACATAAGGATAGCTTCTGCTTCTGATATTAGAAGAATAGTAACGGAAAATGCTAATGAGGACGAGGAGAAGTAATATGCTCCTCAAATAAAATATCATGAAAACCATTACTATTGTGACTATTTCTGATTAATTTAAGACAAGTTCATTTTACAAGGAACAATTTCTCCAAAAAAAAAAAAAAATTTTTAAAATTTCTTCATGTAAAACTTTTATAACAAGCTAAATTCTTTTCAAAACATTTAATTCTATGAAGATATTCTGAATAGAATTTAAGAGTTTTGAATCTTTTGATTATCAAATTGTATCACCTAACATTAAGAATGTCTATATCCTTCACTCTGTATTTATCTTTCTACAAACATGTGACTTTCAGATGATTTACCAAACAGTTAGTCAATGCATCAACTAAGAGGCATACATTTGGCATGAATGCCACATAATGAAAGAAAATAAATAATCAATTGCAAAGGTATTTTTTTTAAAAAAATCAACTATTATAATCATCAATCAAAACAAAGAAGGGGTGTTTTGACATGTACTTTTCAGCATTTACACTGACTTAATTGTCTAACTTTTAAAACAAAAGGGCATATAGATAATTATAGAGGTAGAGAGCATCAAAGAGCTTAAGTTGATTATTACGTACAGGCCACAAAATAACTTTATCCACAACAAGGGAATGTGGTTTTTGGTAGTTTTTACTTTTCAATATGTATGTATATATAAATATCTATATATACTTATATATGTATATATTTATATCTGCTCATACAATTTCATTTACATGCTTGTTTGTGAGCTTTTTAATTAAAAACACACATGGTAACAACTAAAAACCAGACGAAGAGAGAGTTCATTAATAAATCTATTCCAGGAGACTTCACTTAATTTCATGTGTTCACTAACTAAAATGTTAATATCTACTCCTAAACAGAAGAAAATTGAGTGTAGTTGTAAAGCATTTAAAGGAAAGACAGAACAAAAAAAGAATGAACAGATAAGCCCAGCATATTCTGTATTTTTTCTCCGTTTCGGTGTATGAAACAGAATGAACAAAAAAGTTTCATAATTCGATCTACTTGTAAGCCTGACATTATTTGAACCCCAACACGTATAGCAAGAAAAAGGGTACTGAAAAGACTATAGTATGCAGCTAACATTCCAAAAGCTTCAAAATAAAGAGCATAAATACCTCTTTAAAGAGCTTCACAATAGCCCTGCACTGCTGGGGTGCCTCCCTCTTCATAGTAGCATCATAACTTGCTTCCAGAATTTCTTCAGACCAGATCTCTAGAAGAATGGGCACTGAATCTGCATATACCAAGGTAAGAGGACAGATCATGTATACATGCATACATATATAAGGGTGTATTTACTTGTACATGAAAGCCATTAGCCAAACAGACACATACCCATTTATCAACAAATCCTTAGCAAGTTTTCTATTGGTTGTAATCTCCTCATCAGACTTGGACAAAAAACATAATGACCTGTGATCTATCTCATATTTTGCTTGAGTTTGGATTCGTTTTTGCGCAAAATACCTCTCCCGGAGCTTCTAAGTACATTATTTACGAACTTTCCTTGCATAACCCTCTTTTTTACTGTTTACATCCTTTACACGGGTTATTGTAGTGTTTTGCAGGCCTTTTAGACAATCCGAGTCGGGAGGCGATGCCTCAGTTGAAGCTTTCGTCCATTGCGGCCACTTCTCTCTCACCGTTGGACTCAAAGACCACAATACGAAGGATGATCTTAACTTGGTAAGGCTAGCTCTGCGAGTCTTCTTCGCGTGGCCGCGAAAATCACCTCAATCGGAGGCCAGAGCGAAGAGTTATGGCGATTCTCGTGATCGGTGTGCAAACTTGTGTGTGAAGCTGTAAAGATTCAGACAGAGGGGTATTCGACCGGTCGACTTTCCCCATTCGACCGGTCCACTTCTAATGTGCTGTTATAACATTCTGGCAGAGGGGCATTCGACCGGTCGAATGGACCCGCTCGACCGGTCGAATTACCCAGTTTCTGCATTCTTTGATTTACAAGTTTGCCACTCCGAGGTTTTTGTATAAATACCCCTTTATAATTCGTTTTTTGGGGCTGGACCTAATTTAGATAGCAGCTTAGATTCTCTCTCTTAACCCTCTTGTATTTCTTTAGGATTCCTTGTGATTTTGTTCATAGATTAGTTAGATATAGTGCTTGTAATTGAGATTGTGAGAGATTCTTCAATTTGCAAGCTTGGACTCTTCTTTTGGGGCATTTATTGAAGTTATCTATTGGACTCACTCTCTCTCTCCCTTGAAGTATTGATTGCATTAATGGTGATATCTTCCTTTTCATTTAATGTTTCTATTAATGTTTTCATAGTTAAATCCATGTGTAGCTAGTTTTCTAGGTTAGGGGTCATGAACCCACCTATGGATCCCTGTTTTTTTTTCTTGATAGTCTAATGATTTTGGATCCTCTTGAGTGATTGAAGAGTGTTGGGTTTGTAATATGTTTGTTTCTTTACCCCCATTGTTATGCAATGGAGGTTATTGAATCTATATTACCAATCCAACATTTGCCTTAGTTCTCTCAAGCCTTCACCTTTCATAGTGGGGTTGACAACCCACATGTTTGATTGTTGGCTCCCAAGGAACTTTGTTCACTCGAGAAGTTCCCTCCAAATCCCTTATTCTTACCCTTTTGTGATCCAAGGTTGGTAGCATGACCCCTAGCCTATTTCCCTTTGTCTTAAAACAACTCGTTACTCTAGCTTGCTTGTTATAGTTAATTTGTGCTTGTCGTTTAATTAGTTAATTTAATTAGCTACTGTTCTACGTAAGTTTTCCTTGCATGATTAGTCTTAGATCCTGAGTTAGATACTCTCAAAACAATCACCTTTTCTTTCTCCTTTGGTTACAGTAGTGGTGTATTCGTGTCTTGAATCTATAATCTTCCGGTCTAGTCCCCGTGGAAATCGACCTCGTACCTACCCGAGTATTACTTGTTGCGATTGATTTGCACTTGAATCATACATATCCCGAGATCGAACAAGTTTTTGGCGCCGTTGCCGGGGACTAGACTCCGGGCATTTTGACGGACCCGGATACCCTACTACAATATTTTAATGCATAACGGTGTCGGCGGCAATCCTTTCGCCGAACACCCGGAATCCTCGAGCTCAAGCTCCTATTGGCGTCCACCACCCTCATCCCCGACGCCTTCCGAATCCTCATTCTTTCAATCATCCACCAATTCTGCCACAATGGGCGACAATTTGAGTGAACAAGGTGATAGGAACTATCAAGGGGATAACACGCGTCCCCTTAAGGACTATCTCCACCCGGAGAGAATCTCTACCCCGTCTTGCATTGTTTTCCCTTACAATGCTGGACAATTCCACTACCGCCTAGGGATGATCTCGCTACTCCCTACCTTCCGTGGGATGGATAACGAACAACCATACCTCCACCTTAAAGAGTTTGAGGATGTGTGCATTACATTTAGCGATCAAAATTGTTCGGAGGACGTCCTCCGACTCAAACTCTTCCCATTCTCTCTTAAAGACAAAGCCAAAACATGGCTTAACTCTTTGAAACCTCGCTCTATTGGGACATGGCACGAAATGCAATCCCAATTCCTAAAGAAATTCTTCCCCATGCATCGCACAAATACTCTCAGACAAATGATCCAAAGTTTTAAGCAAGGGGAATTCGAATCATTCACTAGGTGTTGGGAGAGGTTTAAGGACTTGCTCAATATGTGTCCTCATCATAACTTTGAGAAATGGAGATTAGTCTCAACTTTCCATGCCGGTCTCCAATTAGTCTCAAAACAATCACCTTTTCTTTCTCCTTTGGTTACAGTAGTGGTGTATTCGTGTCTTGAATCTATAATCTTCCGGTCTAGTCCCCGTGGAAATCGACCTCGTACCTACCCGAGTATTACTTGTTGCGATTGATTTGCACTTGAATCATACATATCCCGAGAGCGAACAAGTTTTTGGCGCCGTTGCCGGGGAAGCAGAGGCACACTTCGAGTATGTGGCCGACACAACTCAAGCATGGGATACTTCGGATCCCCATGATCGGAATGCCAATAAGGCAAAGCCGGCCACCGCCACTCCTTCTACTAAGTCATCTTCTCCTGGAATTCTTGAACTAAATCAAGAGGATGACTTACGTGCTACCATTGCCAAACTTCAAAGAAAAATGGAGTCAATGGAGCAAGCCAAAGAAGAGGCCGCGGCGGCACAAGCCACACAAAAAGCCACACAACCCTTGGCTTTCGTGGAAGAAACTTGTGCCATTTGTGAAAAGATTGGTCACCCGACCAACACATGCCCGACCATCCCGGCTTTCAAAGAAATCTTGCACGAGCAAGCCAATGCCATGGGAACGTATAAAAAGCCATTCAATCCCACATATGGCGAATCATACAACCCGGGATGGAAAAACCAAAATCAAAATCCTCCCCATCAAGGATGGAGGAATGAGCCCAATCATGGACCACCACAAATGCCGCCTCCACAACACTTTCAAAATAATTTCCCACCTCATCCTCCACCTCCTTCTTTTCCTCATGGTCCATCCTCATCGAATCCTTATGTGCCCCCACATAAGAAGTCCCTTGAGGATCAAATGCAAACGCTCATGCAAAGGCAAGATCAACAAGCTCAAAAGCTTGATCAAAATTCCGCGCAAATGCTTCAATTCATGAACAAAATGCACAATTCTTTTAGCCAATTGGCTAACTCTCAACAAGTAAATGAGAAGGGAAAGTTTCCGGCCCAACCAATTCAAAACCCCAAAGGTCAAATGGTCGTTGGAGCTTCTGGGTCAGACGATGCCATCACCGAGCAGGTTAAAGCTGTCACCACTTTAAGGAGTGGGAAAGTTGTTGATAACAAAGTCCGTGAGGTTCCCGAAGAACCTACGGAGAGTCTAAAAGAACAACTTGATGACGAGCACAGAGAGGGAAAGAGGTTAAAACCCAATGATCCTGAAACAACCAACCCATCGGTTGTTGAAGATGGGATATCAACCTCTAAGGCAACCTTGCCTCTTGAGCCAAATATTTCTAAATACGTCCTAACTCCACCCTTCCCGCAAAGGTTGAAACCAAAGGGGAACAAGGGCAAGACCCTTGAAATCTTCGAAATGTTAAAGGAAGTCAAGATCAACATTCCTCTTCTTGACATGATCAAGGATGTTCCCGGTGTTGCCAAATTCTTAAAAGATCTTTGCACAAGAAAACACAAGTACAATGTGCAAAAGCAGGCCTACATGGCGGCACAAGCAACCTCTTGCATCCGTGACAATATCCCTCCGAAATTTAAAGATCCCGGTTGTCCCACTGTCTCTTGTGTCGTAGGGAATTTCAATATTGAAAGAGCCCTTTTGGATCTAGGCACTAGTGTCAACCTTCTACCCTATTCGGTTTATTTACAATTGGGTCTCGGAGAACTTAAGGAGACACGCACTGTCTTGCAATTAGCCGATCGCTCAATTAGGATACCGAAAGGAATAGTTGAGGATGTGTTAGTCCAAGTCGATGCTTTCTACTATCCGGCGGATTTCATTGTCATGGATACACAACCGGTAGAGGGTGGGACTTCTCCCATTCCTATCATCCTTGGTCGACCATTCCTAGCCACTATCAATGCTCAAATACATTGTAGGAATGGAAACATGAAATTGGTTTTCGGTAACATGCCCGCGGAGGTTAATGTTTACAATCTCATGGAACAACCGGATCTTGAGGATGATGATATTTGTGAGGTTGATCTCATTGACACTCTTACGCACGAGTTCTTCAACTTCAGTTGCTTGGAGGAACCTCTTGATTCTCGTCCGGCACAAACCACCACACCCGATGGTGTTTCGTTGCTCGAGTATTCTCTACTTGAGCTTGAGTTGGAGGATGCCTTGGAGTCCCATGAATCCAAAGAATTGGGAGAAGATGTCATGTGGTGTTCTCAATTTGAAAAACTTCCCCCACGTGACTCTATTCCGTTGCCGTATAATCTTGAAGTCCCCAAACTCGAGCTAAAACAATTGCCAAAAGAGCTCAAGTATGCGTTCTTGGGAGACGAAGAGACATTCCCGGTGGTGATTTCGTCACTTGACCCCGATCAAGAAGGAAGTTTGATCAAATTACTGAAAAATCACCGGAGTGCTTTGGGATGGACAATCGCCGACCTAAAGGGAATAAGTCCAACTATTTGCACTCACAAGATTTACTTGGAAGACGACGCCAAACCCTCGCGTCAAATGCAAAGGCGGCTTAACCCGCACATGAAAGAGGTCGTGAGGGCCGAGGTTATTAAGTTGTTGGACGTTGTGGATATCGCAGGTTATTTCTTACCCACTTTTAAAACATTTTTCACATTCAAATCAAATACGAGTCGCCACTTAATTTTTTAAAAGGAAAAATTAAGAAACCATTTTAAAAGCAAACTGATCTTTTGCGAAACCAAAGATAAACTGGGTCCGGGGATTATGGAATGAAAGGGGAAGGAGCCCGGCGGACTAAAACACCCCCTTTCATCCTATCTCACGATAGGCCTCTACTCAACATCCTTTTTAATCAAATTAATAATCTAAGCATGCCCTCAATTAATACATATATAGGTATACATAACACAAGCATGTTGGAAATGGTGTAAAATTGCTAACGGCAAAATATCATTCATAAGCCACGTAATTCAAGTAGCAAGCAACATGATATGCAATAGAGAACTAGAAAACATACCCGGGATCCGGCCACGAATATTAAACGTGCAATGCATGCGAGAACAAAATAAATCTAAGAAAAGGTCTCTAACACATATATACACATAAGGCAAAACCTAAGCTAAGGTGTCGCACATGGAGTTGAAAATCAATTCAAAATCAAAGAAATGAATTAAACTAGAGAAGGGACGAGAAATTGTACCTCAAATGCGCTACAAAACAAAGGTTAGTACACATGCCTTAGACAAGATATAATATCAAAGAGTAATTAATCATAGGTCATGTTCAACTAGATTCAACTAAGACAAGAGATAAGTCCTACTTATGAATATTATCATGTATCAATTGAATGCATGAATATGAACAAGAATGAGATATGAATTTATTCACTAATTTGGATCCCTAAGCCTCTGGGTTTATTCTAAATTATCATTATTCAAAACATGGTTTGAGTCCTAAGGCATTAAGAGACCATTTGAGTTGAAATAAATAAGATTAGACAAAAATTGTAGCAGTTTTTATGAATTACAGAGAGCAGACCAGATGTTCAAAAATAGTAATAAAATACTTCCAATGGTTGGATCTTAATGATTTTTGGATATGTTATGCCTCTGTGAGTCTAGTTTCTAACCCAAAAGGAAAATCAAGGTTTGAACGGTTAGATCTCCGGGAATACAAAACATACTAGACCTCACTCAGGATTTTACAACTCTCTGTCCAGAGATCTTTCATGATTTTTTAAAAATAGCAAACAAATCCGAATTGCTTCATTCTTTTTAGGGAACCTTCCTAACACATTATGGTTCTTATAAAAAATTATTAGAGGTCATGAAAACTTGGTTAGATCTCTGATCTATCAATTTTAAAACCGGTTTGCTGTTCTGAAATTATTCTGAAATTCTGGACAGATTGTGGTCATCTCACAAAATTCATGATCAAACCATTCTAAGCATAAAATCTTACCAAAACAAAAATTACAGTGGTAAAACAATGTGTTATTGACACTTTCCCGTTGGTTTCACTTGATTTCAACGGTTAGATTTCGAACTAAAAATCTTTGATCGAAAACAGTTTGTGAAATCACTGTTTTCGTTTTGCTAGTTTCAACTTTATTTGTTAACCCCAACTATTAAATCATGAAGTTGGACTTAAACTAAACCATCTCTTCTACCATTCAATGGTCATTGAAGACTAAGGACCTATTTAGACTTATGGACTTTTGATGAAGTATGACATGAACTTCACAAAATCCAAAACAATGAACTCAAACTCATGGGCCAAAACTTTGAGTTCAAATCATTACTCCTACCACTTGGTGGTCATTGGAGGCTAAAGACACACATATATGTAGGTTTTGGATGAAGTATGAAGAACTTCTCAAAACCCAAGGAAGAGATTAGTCCAAGCCATAGAGATGGACTTAAACTAAAACATTTCTCCTACCATTTGATGGTCATTGGAGACTAAAAAAAAGCAAATCTACTCTAATCTCCATGGAATATAGTATGAATTCCATGAGATTCATAGTAAAGAGATCCTAGTCATGAGTTGATACTAGCATCTCACCAATTATGTGTAGATTATAATCATGATTCATTTTAATCTCCATATGAATCATAAGATCATAGGAAACTAAGGAATCAAATTCAAAGAGTTTCAATGAGATATGGAAGATCTCATGAAACTTATGAATGAAGTAAAAATAAAGGAAATCAAAGTTTTATTTAAGAACACAAATTCTTAAAAATTGAATTTATCTTAAACCCAAGGCATCAATTATATCCAAATCAATGAAATATTATTAGATTCAATCACAAGTTCTAAGTGGTGTGTGATGAAATGAGGTAAGAAGAGAGGTTTTGAAAATGTGAAAAGTTCCTAGAACTATGAACTTGTGATTGAATTATTATATATATAGATTTGAAGGTTTTACCTCTAGATCTTCTCAAAACTTGTAGAGATGTTGAATTCCTCAAGCTTTTCCTCTTCTTCTTCTTCAAGCTTCAAGCTCCTTCAATGGTGATTTGATGATTGGGTAAAGATTTGGTGGGGTTTTGGGTATGAGATTTGTAGAGTTTCTCTCTCTATATTTTTTTTCTCTAAAGCTCTCCCAATATTTCTCTATATAATTCAAGTGTCTCCCCCTAAATGAGAGAAAATGGGTTCTTTTATAGACTTTCATTATCTTAGGGGCTAAGATAAGGGTAGATAGGTCAATTTGGGGTGGGTTAGGAATATTCCATGGCATCTCTAATTCTCCATGGCACTTCTATGTAATTCCAATAAACTTGAAAGGCATTTAAGTTGGCTAGAATAAAGGAACATTCTAGAGCATCTTCAAAGCACATGGGAGATTAGTGTCCAACAAAGGGCTTTTTGGGTATTTCTTAGATAAGGAATATGCCAAGGGATCTCTAACTCTCCAAATCACATGGGTTACTTTCTTTTATTATTTTCCTTTTCCTATATATATATATATATATATGTATAGACACATTTTTCATTTTAAATCTAAATTAATCATATGAGTTACCAAATAGTATATATTTTTTTCTTTTTTCTTTTTTTTTTCTTTTTTTTTTCTTTTTGAATCTAAATAAAATACAAGAAACAAGGTTATTTTTAGAAAATATAATAATAATAATTATTATTCAATCTATTCTATTTTTTTTTTAGAAAGTAACCCATGATCCAGTGAGCTCAAGACAGATGGTCAGTGATTGGCCAAATCTAGGGGTATTAGAAGCAAGGTTTGGGAACTTGAAGCTTTTCAGAAGTCGAAGCGATGAACTTGAAGAAAATCGTCGGGACATTATTCATCATTGATTTCTAGAGGTAAATCCCCCTAAGTTTAATAGTTCGGTCAAAATTGGGGTGTCTACAGTTTGCCCCTCTTCGACAAAGCTTGTGAAGCAACGCGTATCACAAGTGAATGTCGAAGCCTGTGTGAAGACAAGCCTTTGACCGGGCTATTGAACTTAGGTAAAAATAAAATGCGTTGCAAAACATTCGCAGAGACGGTCGGTGCTGGTCGTGCTCGATGGCGAGCTGCCTACGTATCCTAATGGGAATCAGACCAGGACGTAGTTCGGGTAAGGGACTACACACAAATGTAAATAATCACACGGATGAATGCTCCTATCTTATCGTGATGCACACGCTCAAGCAAATTTATGCTCTATGTTTTCAGGTTCAATGACTTAGGACAAGGCTACTCCTCAGAGTTAGCAAAACGTACCTTTGTCTTGAAATCCTTCTATGCTGATGACGTCCTATCCTAGGAAAGTCGTGATTGCCATTTTTTTTATGAGAATAACGATTGGCTGAGATGCGCTTCGCGCCTTATACTCTGATGTCTTTTAAGAAATGAGATGTTTTTGTAGAAAAAGTCAGAATCGCTCCAGATTCAATGACCCCAAATAGCAGAAAAGTCAGAATCGCTCCAGATTCGATGATCCCAGATAGCAGAAAAGTCAGAATCGCTCCAGATTCAATGACCCCAATGATCGCAGAAAAGTCAGAATCGCTCCAAATTCAATGACCCCAAATAGTAGAAAAGTCAGAATCGCTCCAGATTCAATGACCCCAAATAATAGAAAAGTCAGAATCGCTCCAGATTCAATGACCCCAATGATCGCAGAAAAGTCAGAATCGCTCCAGATTCAATGACCCTAAATAGCAGAAAAGTCAGAATCGCTCCAGATTCAATGACCCCAAATAGCAGAAAAGTCATAATCGCTCCAGATTCAATGACCCCATTGATCGCAGAAAAGTCAGAATCGCTCCAGATTCAATGACCCCAATGATCGCAGAAAAGTCAGACTCGCTCCAGATTCAATGACCCTAAATAGCAGAAAAGTCAGAATCGCTCCAGATTCAATGACCCCAATGATCGCAGAAAAGTCAGAATCGCTCCAGATTCAATGACCCCAATGATCGCAGAAATGTCAGAATCGCTCCAGCTTCAATGACCCCAAATAGCAGAAAAGTCAGAATCGCTCCAGCTTCAATGACCCCAAATAGCAGAAAAGTCAGAATCGCTCCAGATTCAATGACCCCAAATAGCAGAAAAGTCAGAATCGCTCCAGATTCAATGACCCCAATGATCAGAAAAGTCAGAATGGCTCCAGATTCGATGACCCCAGATAGCAGAAAAGTCAGAATCGCTCCAGATTCAATGACCCCAAATTCGCTCGGTATTGCAAGGGTAATTTTTATTTTTCTTTTTCTTTTCAGAACAGTCACGCGGACTTAAACAATTCATTTTCTATCGGGAGTCGCGCAGACTCGAAAATTCATTTCTATTTTCAAAGATTTGGAGTCGCGCAGACTCAAAAATTCATTTTCTATTTCAAAGATCGGGAGTCTCGCAGACTCGAAATTCATTTTTATTTCAAAGATCAGGAATCGCGTGGATTCAAAAATTCTTTTTCTAATTACAGAGATTGGGAGTCGCATTAACATTAAGATTTCACATTTCCCAAACACGGAGTCATGCGGACTCATGAACTCAAAGGAGCCAAATAAGGCTCAAGTACTTGATGATGATGATGATGACATTGATGATGATGCTGATGAATTGTACTAGGAACCTTGACATCGAAATGAACTCGTTTGGATGAGCTTATCACGAGTATGGATTTGCCACGGAAGTGGGCTTATGAGGTGTGTTTGCCACGAAGTGGGCTTATGTGAATGCACTTGCCATGAGCGTTGCCATGAACGTTGGCTTGGCTAAAAGAGTGCCACCAGGGTGGGCTTGCATGAGTGATGTTGCCATGCTTATGATGGCGGTCACCACAAAATGGGCTTTTGATGAGAGGGTGCCATATGAATGGGCTTATGATGGGGTTGCCATGAAAGTGGGCTTATGATGGTGGTTACCATAAAAGTGGGCTTTTTGATGAGAGGGTGCCATATGAATGGGCTTATGATGGGGTTGCCACGAAAGTGGGCTTATGATGGTGGGTGCCATATGAATGGGCTTATGATGGGGTTGCCACAAAAGTGGGCTTATGATGGTGGGTGCCATATGAATGGGCTTTCGAAGATAATTGCCACGAAAGTGGGCTCTGTAGAAAATGATTCCCTGCATCTGCGGACCCTTGGAATTTTTTTTTTTTTTTTTTTTTTAATGAAAATTTTTTTTAAAAAAAAAGGGAAGCCACCTATGCCCCTAGCCTTGGACCCTTCATATTTCCACTTTAGCATTGTGTTGTGATAGTGTTTAAGACTCATGCTTGTATTGCCCCTGGGATGCTCATGGAGACCTTTCAAATCTTTATTAATTATCTTAAACCCACACATTTGAGACCATTATTGACTCATCAAAGGAGGACAAACTTGACAAAGCATTTACACAAGACGACTGACTCAAACTCTGTATTATTGTGAATCAATGTGCTTTCTTCGTGAATAATGTATCATCCCATCTTTCATTTATTCATTATCTTATAATGGAAGTACTTCACCGACAAATCTAAACTCTGAAGATTCTCCCTTTTCGAGTTTGCTAATTCTTTGCCTATCCAGAGTGTGCTTCAAATTAGTGCTTTAGCTTATAGAATAAAAGATATTCTATTTCAATCCATTCACAATAAACTTGACTACTTGAGAATTTGTCTCTGACATAGAAGGGTTTTGGCAAACGAAGTTTGCCCCTAGTTTGAATAGGACTTGGAGGCATTGCTCCTGGGATTAAATGTGGTTTTCAGCAAACGAAGTTTGCCCCTGGTTTGGCGATATATATGTGGCTTTAGGCAAACTTATGCAAGTTTGCCCCTAGTTTGAAGGAAGGAAACCAAAGGCACAAAGGGTGATGCTTATGGTTTAGGGATGGTTATGGACCGAGAACCCTGGAAGGTTCGCCTACTTATCCGCGAACGGGAATCAGGTCCAAAGTAGTTCGGCTAAGGCCTGAAAGAAATATGCCATGAGATGGCGAGGGTGATGACCGAACCGAGTAGGTTGCCTACGTATCCCCGAGTGGGAATCAGGTCAAAAACGTAGTTCATCAACTCTGGAGGTTTTGAAAGAATAAGGCTTTAAAAATTGGTGGGCTTTTCGAGCCATGTTTTCATTTGAGTTCAATGAGTGCCCTTTCTGGGCAAATTTCTGAAACAGATTCCTTGTGGCAGCTTTTGAACAAGATGATGAGAAGATGAACTACTTCTCCCTTTTATTTTTTATTTTTTTTATTTTCCTCTTCTCTTTTTTTTTTTTTTTATTTATTCATATATATATATATTTTTTTTTTGTGGTGGTTGATTCTTTTCACCTTTTCACTAGCCAGTCAATCTTTACAACTCTCATAATACATCGTGTTTTAATCGTACTCCATCATACTCTCGAAGTAATATCAAAGATATCTCTCCATTGTTTTGGGCTCTCTTAGCCATCGGGTCTCTTCCAAAATTTTGAGACTAATTGATACTTTCAAATCTCTCTTTTCATTTCTAATTTCTTTTCTTTGTTTAGAATAACACAAAGCCTTGAGATAATTCATGTGCCAATGATGTACTTTGAAGTGCTCAAGAATTTCTCAATCTTATTTGTTCTCTTCTTTTTTTTTTTTTTTTGTTTTTTTTTTTTTTTCTACCTTACTATCTCTTATTCTCTTCATGATTTTGACTGGCCAAGATTCGGATTTTGAAATCAACACGCATTTTTTTTCTTTTTTTTTTTTTTTTTTTTTTTGCTCTAATTTTTGCCTAGGCGCCCTTTCAGGTTTTCATCCTAGCGAGCTCCTTTTTCGTTTTCTTTTTCTTTTTTTCTTTTTCTCCTTTTTTTTTTTTTTTTTTTTTTTTGGGAAGAAGAAGTTCATTTAAAATATTTGGCTACCATCAAGGATCAAGTTATGGCTTTGGACTGGTTGAGCTCATCTTTTAGGTTTGGTATTTGAGAAAAGAGGATGGTGAGCATGCTTCAAGTTCCAAGTTCATCTTTTTAAGATTAAGCAAGAGCATCTTTAAATTCTTAAAGTAAAGCTAATCAATTCTCTACTCCTCTTTGGATTTGGCACAGAATTTGCTTGATCGCTTGGGATCCTTTTCAATGCAAAGATTTATTAACAAAGTATTTTCCATGATCGTTTGAAAAAGTGAATTTTTTTTTTTTGGCTTAATGATCCATTCATTCATGACTTAACACATTGAATCACGTGAAAAATGAGATTTTATTCAACTAGTAGGGAAAGAGGATTACATCACTCGACTCGATAAACTCGACAAAGACTTGCAAACAAACTTGATAACAGACTGACCAGAAGACTCGACTGGACTTGACATTTGACTCCAACTTAACATAACTCGACTACAAACTGGACTCGACTTGGTCTCAACTGGAGTGTCACAGACGACTTTCAAATTATTGGGTCCCCAGGAGCATCCATATTTGCATTAGCAGCAGTATTTCCAAACACTATCACCTCACTAGAATCATTTGAACCTTGGGTTCATCACTCCCCAACAGCATGTGTGCAAAAACATATTCTCTTCTAAATCAAGAAAGATGAACCCAAGAAGATTAGAAGTGTCCTCACTAGGGGATCTAGTTGTTCCACTCTTTCTACAAATTCAACAACATACATAGGTAAAAGGTCCGCATGCAGAATTTATTTTCAGGAGGCAAGGGATTTTGAGGAACTATTGGATTACTTTCTGAATCTGTATTTTACATGCATGTAATGACGTTGACTGACATGATGAGAGTGCCAAAATGTACATGCTTTGATGATTTGATGTGGCTAAATGCATGCACCGCACACATGACACACGGATGAAATGCAAGTGTGTGTGTGTGCCTATTCTATATGCAAAAGAAAGGAAAATTCTAGTCCTAGCACATATAACATATAAGCACATAAAATTCTCCTCCATGTCAAGTGCGCCAACTTCTCTTATCATTGTGATCCTCATTACCCTTTCGAAGGTTGGATATTTTTGAAAAAACTTTGGATTTCGCTTAAAAAGTATTCCTTGGGTGATGTGATCCTTTTGAAAATAATTCTTGGAATTTTTTTGAAAATGAGAATGTTAAACGTTCCTCAAAGATGAAAATTTTTTTGCTTTGAAATTTATTTTGAAAAGCATTTATCCCAAAAACGATTCCCAAGATTTTTTGGATTTCTTCTTTGAAAGTGGGGATGTGAAAATTTTCTCAATAAAAGATGATTGGGTTTTACTTGATAAAAGAAAATGAAACTTTGGACCTTTTCTTGGAAGGGTGATTTTTTCAAAACACATTTTTTTTAAAAGATAATATTTAATCAAAAATCTGTCATAAACAAGTGAACTTCGGATTCTTGGGTAGTAGTATCACATGATTAGATGATCATCGTACTTTTCATGAATTCAGATGCATACAAGGTCAATGATGCTTAGCTAACAAAATATAAGAAGTGTAGTCTTTTAATCAAGATTTGGCATCTTCTCAAATGTTATAAGACATGAAGAGGAATTGCTCAAAAATGATTAAAAGGCTATACATTCTACATTAAGCAAGCACCATCATCATCTCAAATAATCCCTTCCGGGCATACAAAACTCCCTAGCATATAATCTTAATCAAGAATTGATTTCCTAAATTGAAAGGTTCTATAGAAGCTATGATGAAAAGGCCGGGTTTTGGTCAAATAAGGGACCCTTGACACACACCCGATAGGATGCTTCATATACCAAAACATGGTACGAGATCAAAGGTGATCACACGGCCCCATGATGGCTTGACCGACCGGGCTGCCCCGAGCCTCCAAGGTCATAGTTCCGTGCAATCGACTGGCGAGACATGCAAGTGCAATGCAACGGGCACACAAAAAATTAATTAATTTGATTAAAAGGATGCTTTCAAGTCTAATCCTCGAGTGAACCCAAAATCAAAATTCTGGTCTGCGAAACCAGAGATTCTGGGTTCGATCCCCAGCAGAGTCGCCAGATTGTGGATATCGCAGGTTATTTCTTACCCACTTTTAAAACATTTTTCACATTCAAATCAAATACGAGTCGCCACTTAATTTTTTAAAAGGAAAAATTAAGAAACCATTTTAAAAGCAAACTGATCTTTTGCGAAACCAAAGATAAACTGGGTCCGGGGATTATGGAATGAAAGGGGAAGGAGCCCGGCGGACTAAAACACCCCCTTTCATCCTATCTCACGATAGGCCTCTACTCAACATCCTTTTTAATCAAATTAATAATCTAAGCATGCCCTCAATTAATACATATATAGGTATACATAACACAAGCATGTTGGAAATGGTGTAAAATTGCTAACGGCAAAATATCATTCATAAGCCACGTAATTCAAGTAGCAAGCAACATGATATGCAATAGAGAACTAGAAAACATACCCGGGATCCGGCCACGAATATTAAACGTGCAATGCATGCGAGAACAAAATAAATCTAAGAAAAGGTCTCTAACACATATATACACATAAGGCAAAACCTAAGCTAAGGTGTCGCACATGGAGTTGAAAATCAATTCAAAATCAAAGAAATGAATTAAACTAGAGAAGGGACGAGAAATTGTACCTCAAATGCGCTACAAAACAAAGGTTAGTACACATGCCTTAGACAAGATATACTATCAAAGAGTAATTAATCATAGGTCATGTTCAACTAGATTCAACTAAGACAAGAGATAAGTCCTACTTATGAATATTATCATGTATCAATTGAATGCATGAATATGAACAAGAATGAGATATGAATTTATTCACTAATTTGGATCCCTAAGCCTCTGGGTTTAATCTAAATTATCATTATTCAAAACATGGTTTGAGTCCTAAGGCATTAAGAGACCATTTGAGTTGAAATAAATAAGATTAGACAAAAATTGTAGCAGTTTTTATGAATTACAGAGAGCAGACCAGATGTTCAAAAATAGTAATAAAATACTTCCAATAGTTGGATCTTAATGATTTTTGGATATGTTATGCCTCTGTGAGTCTAGTTTCTAACCCAAAAGGAAAATCAAGGTTTGAACGGTTAGATCTCCGGGAATACAAAACATACTAGACCTCACTCAGGATTTTACAACTCTCTGTCCAGAGATCTTTCATGATTTTTTAAAAATAGCAAACAAATCCGAATTGCTTCATTCTTTTTAGGGAACCTTCCTAACACATTATGGTTCTTATAAAAAATTATTAGAGGTCATGAAAACTTGGTTAGATCTCTGATCTATCAATTTTAAAACCGGTTTGCTGTTCTGAAATTATTCTGAAATTCTGGACAGATTGTGGTCATCTCACAAAATTCATGATCAAACCATTCTAAGCATAAAATCTTACCAAAACAAAAATTACAGTGGTAAAACAATGTGTTATTGACACTTTCCCGTTGGTTTCACTTGATTTCAACGGTTAGATTTCGAACTAAAAATCTTTGATCGAAAACAGTTTGTGAAATCACTGTTTTCGTTTTGCTAGTTTCAACTTTATTTGTTAACCCCAACTATTAAATCATGAAGTTGGACTTAAACTAAACCATCTCTTCTACCATTCAATGGTCATTGAAGACTAAGGACCTATTTAGACTTATGGACTTTTGATGAAGTATGACATGAACTTCACAAAATCCAAAACAATGAACTCAAACTCATGGGCCAAAACTTTGAGTTCAAATCATTACTCCTACCACTTGGTGGTCATTGGAGGCTAAAGACACACATATATGTAGGTTTTGGATGAAGTATGAAGAACTTCTCAAAACCTAAGGAAGAGATTAGTCCAAGCCATAGAGATGGACTTAAACTAAAACATTTCTCCTACCATTTGATGGTCATTGGAGACTAAAAAAAAGCAAATCTACTCTAATCTCCATGGAATATAGTATGAATTCCATGAGATTCATAGTAAAGAGATCCTAGTCATGAGTTGATACTAGCATCTCACCAATTATGTGTAGATTATAATCATGATTCATTTTAATCTCCATATGAATCATAAGATCATAGGAAACTAAGGAATCAAATTCAAAGAGTTTCAATGAGATATGGAAGATCTCATGAAACTTATGAATGAAGTAAAAATAAAGGAAATCAAAGTTTTATTTAAGAACACAAATTCTTAAAAATTGAATTTATCTTAAACCCAAGGCATCAATTATATCCAAATCAATGAAATATTATTAGATTCAATCACAAGTTCTAAGTGGTGTGTGATGAAATGAGGTAAGAAGAGAGGTTTTGAAAATGTGAAAAGTTCCTAGAACTATGAACTTGTGATTGAATTATTATATATATAGATTTGAAGGTTTTACCTCTAGATCTTCTCAAAACTTGTAGAGATGTTGAATTCCTCAAGCTTTTCCTCTTCTTCTTCTTCAAGCTTCAAGCTCCTTCAATGGTGATTTGATGATTGGGTAAAGATTTGGTGGGGTTTTGGGTATGAGATTTGTAGAGTTTCTCTCTCTATATTTTTTTTCTCTAAAGCTCTCCCAATATTTCTCTATATAATTCAAGTGTCTCCCCCTAAATGAGAGAAAATGGGTTCTTTTATAGACTTTCATTATCTTAGGGGCTAAGATAAGGGTAGATAGGTCAATTTGGGGTGGGTTAGGAATATTCCATGGCATCTCTAATTCTCCATGGCACTTCTATGTAATTCCAATAAACTTGAAAGGCATTTAAGTTGGCTAGAATAAAGGAACATTCTAGAGCATCTTCAAAGCACATGGGAGATTAGTGTCCAACAAAGGGCTTTTTGGGTATTTCTTAGATAAGGAATATGCCAAGGGATCTCTAACTCTCCAAATCACATGGGTTACTTTCTTTTATTATTTTCCTTTTCCTATATATATATATATGTATAGACACATTTTTCATTTTAAATCTAAATTAATCATATGAGTTACCAAATAGTATATATTTTTTTCTTTTTTCTTTTTTTTTTCTTTTTTTTTTCTTTTTGAATCTAAATAAAATACAAGAAACAAGGTTATTTTTAGAAATTATAATAATAATAATTATTATTCAATCTATTCTATTTTTTTTTTAGAAAGTAACCCATGATCCAGTGAGCTCAAGACAGATGGTCAGTGATTGGCCAAATCTAGGGGTATTAGAAGCAAGGTTTGGGAACTTGAAGCTTTTCAGAAGTCGAAGCGATGAACTTGAAGAAAATCGTCGGGACATTATTCATCATTGATTTCTAGAGGTAAATCCCCCTAAGTTTAATAGTTCGGTCAAAATTGGGGTGTCTACAGACGTGGGAATCATTTATCCTATTTCCGTAGTCAATGGGTAAGCCCTACCCAAGTCGTCCCAAAGAAATCCGGGGTGACGGTTGTCAAGAATTCGAAAGGCGAACTCGTCCCAACTCGTGTCCCTACCGGTTGGCGAGTTTGCATTGATTACCGAAAATTGAACTCCGTCACCCGAAAAGACCACTTCCCTCTACCTTTCCTCGATCAAATCTTAGAGAGGGTGGCCGGGCACAAATTCTATTGTTTCTTGGATGGTTATTCCTGATATAACCAAATAGAAATTGCACCCGAAGATCAAGAGAAAACCACGTTCACGTGTCCCTATGGCACCTTTGCTTATAGGAAAATGTCATTTGGTCTATGCAACGCACCGGCGACTTTTCAACGGTGTATGCTTAGTATTTTCAGCGACATGGTGGAAATATGCTTAGAAGTCTTCATGGACGACTTTAGCGTATACAGTGATTCTTTTGATGACTGTCTAGTGAACTTGAGGAGAGTCCTAGAGAGGTGCGAGAAGAAAAATCTCGTCCTCAATTGGGAGAAATGTCACTTTATGGTGACAAAGGGGATCGTCCTTGGCCACATCGTATCAAGTGAAGGAATTCAAGTTGACAAGGCCAAAGTCGAGCTCATTGCCGACCTACCCCCTCCCACATGTTTGAAAGACGTTAGATCTTTCCTAGGCCATGCCAGTTTCTATAGGAGGTTCATCAAAGATTTCAGTGCAATTTCACGTCCTATGTGTAATTTGCTTGGGAAAGATGTTCCCTTTGAATGGACCAAGGCGTGTCAAGAAGCATTTGATAAATTAAAAACTTTGCTTACGACCGCCCCTATAATGCAATCACCCGATTGGTCCCTCCCATTTGAGCTCATGTGTGACGCAAGTGATTATGTCGTGGGAGCGGTTTTGGGCCAAAGGAAGGATAGACAACCACATGTCATCTACTACGCGAGTAGGGCTCTCGATAGCGCCCAAATGAACTATTCTACTACCGAGAAAGAACTGCTCGCCATAGTTTTCGCCCTCGATAAATTTCGTCAATACTTGGTTGGATCCCAAATCGTTTGCTTTACCGATCATGCGGCTCTAAAGTACCTTCTCAATAAGAAGGATGCTAAAGCCCGGTTGATTCGTTGGATCCTTCTCCTCCAAGAATTCAATTTGTCTATCAAGGACAAAAAGGGCGTTGAAAATGTAGTTGCCGACCACCTATCTCGTTTGACGGTGAATGTCGAAGTGGCGGACCCGACTCCGATAAGGGACGTGTTCCCCGATGAACACTTGTTCTCTATCTCCGCTTTACCATGGTATGCCGATTTGGCAAATTACTTAGCAACGGGAGCCGTCCCGTCACATTGGACCCCCCAAGATAGGCGTAAATTTGAGGTAGAGGCACGGTCATTCTTCTTCGATGACCCTTACATGTTCAAATATTGTGCCGACCAAATCATCCGTCGTTGTGTTCCCAATGATGAAATCCAAAGTGTGCTCTCTTTTTGCCACGACCAAGCTTGTGGTGGGCATTTCTCATCCAAAAAGACCTCGGCCAAAATCCTCCAAAGTGGATTATATTGGCCCACTCTCTTCAAAGATGCCCACAATTATTGCAAAGCATGTCATAGATGTCAATTGCTTGGTAGTGTCACAAGGAAGAACATGATGCCATTGAACCCAATACTTGTCATTGAAGTCTTCGATTGTTGGGGAATCGACTTCATGGGCCCATTTCCTATCTCGTTTGGGTATGAATACATCCTCGTCGCAGTTGATTATGTTTCGAAGTGGGTTGAGGCAATTGCGAGCAAGCGCAATGATCACAAAACCGTTTTGAAATTCCTTAAAGAGAACATCTTGTCTCGATTCGGAATTCCAAAGGCCATCATAAGCGACCAAGGAGTGCATTTTTGCAATCATCCCTTTGAACTCCTCATGGAGAAATATGGCATAACACATAAGACCTCAACCACTTACCATCCGCAAACAAACGGCCAAGCGGAATTGGCCAATAGGGAGATCAAAGGAATTCTAGAAAAAACGGTAAATCCATCTAGAAAAGATTGGTCCTTGAGGCTAACCGACGCTCTTTGGGCGTATCGGACGGCTTACAAAACCAATCTTGGAATGTCTCCCTACCGTTTAGTTTACGGAAAGGCGTGTCACTTGCCGGTTGAACTTGAACACCGAGCATTTTGGGCCATAAAAAAGCTCAATTTTGACACGGACAAGGGTGGTGCTAAAAGAAAGCTTCAAATTTTGGAGCTAGAAGAAATCCGGAACGATGTGTATGAAAGTTCAAAGATCTACAAAGCACGAACTAAGGCATTTCATGACAAACGAATAGTGTGCAAGCACTTCGAACCCGAACAAAAGGTGCTTTTGTATGATTCTCGTTTACATTTGTTTCCGGGAAAGTTAAAATCAAGGTGGACCGGCCCCTTTATCGTCAAAAAGGTCTTTCATCATGGTGCTATTGAGATTTTTGACCCAAGGGAGGGTAACGTGTTCAAAGTGAACGGCCAACATCTCAAGCCGTTCTTGGAAGGTTTTGACTCCACGTTAGAGTCGATCCCGTTTGAAGATCCCGTTTACGGGGTCGAATAGCCGCGTGCCACATTTTCTTTTTGTGCCGAGTATACTCGGCAAGTTCCCTTTTTGTAGAGCCCTCGATCATATCCTTGCTCTAGGTGTGCGTTCGCACCCGCCCCTCGCGTCCCTCGGTCGTGTTTGGGTCCTCCCCACTCATCCCACGTGCGTTTTGGTTCTTCTTCTAAGCGTCGACGATGCGGGGTGGTTGTTCAAAAAAAAAAAAAAAAAAAAAAAGGAGAAGAGATGTTGGTTGCCCCTCCTTTGTGCTTAATTTGAATTTCTGGCAGAGGGGCATTCGACCGGTCGAATTGACCCGCTCGACCGGTCGACTTGGTGTGTTCTTTTAAACATTCTGGCAGAGGGGCATTCGACCGGTTGAATGGCCCCGCTCGACCGGTCGAACGACCCGCGGGCTGTTTAAATTTTCTTTCTTCTCTTTTTCTTCTTCTTCATTTCATTTCTCTCTCTCTCTCTCTCTCTCTCCTCTCTCCGGCGATTTCCCCCTCTCTCACCAAAACCACCCGCAACCACCCTCCCAACTCTCCCCCACAATCAACCAAACCACCATTTCCCCTCCCAAAACCCTAAATCACCACCACACACCACCACCACTCCCCATCATTTCCCCCTTTCCTCTTTTCCCCCAAAACCCTAACCCTCTCACAACCCCACCCACTCAAGGCTAAAAATGACCAAGCCAAAAGCCGCCGGAGTCCCTCGCCCATTGGACCCAAAGCCTCGCCCCTTCCGCGGCTTCCGATCCAAGGAAACCAAGGATTGGCACGACGCCTACTTCTCTACCCGGGTTGTCCTCAAAGAGCGCTCCATCGACCTCATTGCCTTTCCAAATTCCGTGAGGGAGGCCTTTGAGCCCCGTGGTTGGGGCGATTACGTGGCCATCGAACACCACGTCAACGAGGAGATGGTCCGGGAGTTCTATTCCAGTCTCATCCCGGATCCCGACTCTCAGCACGCCTTCTTTGCATACGTGCGAGGCAAGCGGTTCACCATCACGCTTCACACCCTCGCCCGCTTCATGGGTGTCCCTGAGGAGCGCGACGCCGTTGCTCCTTACCCGACCATAGCCTCCCTACCACCACCTCCCATTGTCTACCGGTCGCTCACCGACCGCGACCACGATTGGTCTGGCATCCAGTTACCAGCCAGTGCATTGACCAGAGCCTATGCAGATCTTCACATAGTGGTGCGCCAGACCTTGTTGCTCACCACGCACAAGGCCACCCTCGGCCACTACTATGCCGCCCAATTGGCCGCTCTGGGGACCGCCGACGCATTCTCTCTGCCGCGGCTCATTCTCGAAGTTTTGTACAATGCCTCGGCCAAGACCACAGTGTCCAGTAGCCTCCCCTACGGCTCCCTTATTACCCGGCTCTGCCTCTGCGAAGGGGTAAAGCCTAAGCCAGACGATCACCTCATTTCCATTGAGGATCCTTTAGGTGCGGTGTCTCTGGCCAAGTCAAAGAGCGCCTTTCAGGCACAGGCCCGCAAGCGACAGCGAGCCGCACAGCAACCGGCTGAGGGAGATGCACCGGCTGTGGGAGATGTGCCCCAGGTCCAGGAGGAGGAAGTCGGTGTTGAGCCGTCCGTTCCTGCTCCTGCAGTTGCTCCTGACTTTGCTCGTCTGGAGCACCTTCTGTTGGAGACTCAGGGCGGGCTCAGGGAGACGAGGGCTGAGATGATAAAGATGGAGGCCCGACTTATGTCCCGTTTCGACTCACTCCAAGCCAGTATGGAGATGGCTGCAGCCCAGCAGGTTGAGAGGGAGGAGCTTCAGTTCCGGGCCCTTATTAGTGCTATTTCTCGCTCAGGTGGTGCTGGTCCCTCCGCACCACCACCTTGAGGCCGTTTCTGTGGCCTACCGACTTTCTAGCGCTTTCACGACTAGCAGCGAGCTCACTTGGCTGCGCCTCTGTAGCTATTAGATTCTAGTTTTGTATCGGTTTTTCCTTGCTTTGTTTGTTTAGAGCCATGTTGGCCGCTTAGTTTCGTTACTTTGCTTTTAGGCTTTCTCATGTACTTCTGCAACTTTTGCTGTTTATAATTAATGGAAGTTCATGTTGTCTTTATTTTCTTGCTTTATTTCCTCTTTGATATGCTTGGTAGTGTTGACTTGTGCAGGAACATCTCTTCTGCGTTTTACAGGGATCGCCCAATTGGTGACATACTCCCATCTCTCTTGTCCTTTTTTTGTTCGATGCTCATACATTGTGGGCAATGCATGGATCTAGTAGGGGGGTGTGCTTGTCGTTGACCTTTTGTTTGAACTTCAGTTTTTCATTGTTTCATGCCAAGTGACACTTTAAGCTTCTCTCAAAAAAAAAAAAAAGGCAATCTTGGACTCTTGGTCCACGCCTTTTCTGATTGTTGCATAGTCGCCCACTCAAAGTGCCGAGCGATGACGCTTACCTTGATTTTTTTGTGTTCTTAGCATGTAACACTTGTTGAATCCCACAAGTCCTAGAACTATCCCGATTATTGCGAACTTCTTGAGTTCCAAATCTTGAACTATTGGTGCATGTTGCTCAAACGCTTGTTACAGGACGATGTTTAATGCATTTATAATCCGCGTTCCGATTGAAATACTTGTGGAGACTTGAACCTTGTTAGAATTTGCGCCGTCCTCCATTTTTGAGCGTTACTCGCACTTCTCTCTTTGTTGAAAAGCGTGTTAAAGTCGTAGTCAATCTCATCTTCTTGCTTGATCATGCATTAGAGGATCGTCATGTGAATTTACAAACTTGCACTTGCTTGTCGCCTTAGTGGAGAACAATGAATTATATCACACTAAGGAAATGATTTTAGGTCACATCCCGCGCCATTGTCTCTTACCCCTTCCGCATACACCTCCTTTACAATAGCCCATCACTCCATCGCTCTTCACTTTCACCATCTCTTGTGTTTAAAATGTGTCCTGGAAGATTGTTCGCATAAGGTCGTTCTGTTAAAATCTTAAGGGATTGAGGTTGTGTTTAGTGGGGAAGTTACCGCAAGAGAAGAAAAGCTAAAAGAAAAGATCAAGAAAAGCTTCTCTTAAAAAAAAAAAAAAAAAAAAAAAAAAAAAGAGCTTCATGAAAAGGGTACTTCTCCATCGCCCCTCATCGAAATTAATCATTCCCAACTTGTCCCTAGTCTTGTGAGCCCTTGTGCGAACACTGTAGCCCAAAAGTATAACCTAAACACTTCTCGACCCCATATCCGGATTTCTCACCACCCCATTTCCACTTCGTGACCTTACCCAATCCTAATTGATCCTTGGTATTATGATTCAGAGTTTGAGACGACCGTGACAAGCAAGTAGAGTTTGTTTTCATCACCTCCAATGCATGGTATCTTTCATGAGATTCATTTTACCCGTTTTACATTGAATAACGTTCTTCACACATGACATGCGCGTGGCTTTGCATTCCATTTCCATTACTCTTTGCCCGCATGTTTTGAGAGTGTCACCCATTCCGAGTGATTCATTTCTGAGGGTTTCACCGGTGAGGATTGCGTTGAAGCGTAGTTTCGATCGATATTTGGATTATGAATGCATTGCACCATGCCGACACTTGCGGGCGTGCAACCTTCACCATGAACGTCCGAGAGTTGGTATAAATGAAGTTCTCGAATAACCTTGATAGTTTGGGGACTTTTGGGAACTTGAGTGTCACTTTGCTAAGATCCACTGAAAACCTCTTGATTTAGTTGAGTTTTGTGCACTTCGATTCGATGGCAGCTATCTTGAGGAAGCGTATGTTTGTGGGTATCATTCTGAGAACCCTCCGGAGACAAAACTCCGCCTCTAGGGGTAACCTAGAGGTTTAACGGCTTGTTGCAATGGCTCAATGCAACCGTGCTCCCCACGAAAGCGGTTTTTTTTCCTTTCTGTTTTAAATAAGGTGGGTAAATAATGCACATAGAACTTTCTATTCTCCGCCTAATTGCTAGAGACTAGCAATGTGCTAGTAGGGGGGTGTGATCTATCTCATATTTTGCTTGAGTTTGGATTCGTTTTTGCGCAAAATACCTCTCCCGGAGCTTCTAAGTACATTATTTACGAACTTTCCTTGCATAACCCTCTTTTTTACTGTTTACATCCTTTACACGGGTTATTGTAGTGTTTTGCAGGCCTTTTAGACAATCCGAGTCGGGAGGCGATGCCTCAGTTGAAGCTTTCGTCCATTGCGGCCACTTCTCTCTCACCGTTGGACTCAAAGACCACAATACGGAGGATGATCTTAACTTGGTAAGGCTAGCTCTGCGAGTCTTCTTCGCGTGGCCGCGAACATCACCTCAATCGGAGGCCAGAGCGAAGAGTTATGGCGATTCTCGTGATCGGTGTGCAAACTTGTGTGTGAAGCTGTAAAGATTCAGACAGAGGGGTATTCGACCGGTCGACTTTCCCCATTCGACCGGTCCACTTCTGATGTGCTGTTATAACATTCTGGCAGAGGGGCATTCGACCGGTCGAATGGACCCGCTCGACCGGTCGAATTACCCAGTTTCTGCATTCTTTGATTTACAAGTTTGCCACTCCGAGGTTTTTGTATAAATACCCCTTTATAATTCGTTTTTTGGGGCTGGACCTAATTTAGATAGCAGCTTAGATTCTCTTTCTTAACCCTCTTGTATTTCTTTAGGATTCCTTGTGATTTTGTTCATAGATTAGTTAGATATAGTGCTTGTAATTGAGATTGTGAGAGATTCTTCAATTTGCAAGCTTGGACTCTTCTTTTGGGGCATTTATTGAAGTTATCTATTGGACTCACTCTCTCTCTCCCTTGAAGTATTGGTTGCATTAATGGTGATATCTTCCTTTTAATTTAATGTTTCTATTAATGTTTTCATAGTTAAATCCATGTGTAGCTAGTTTTCTAGGTTAGGGGTCATGAACCCACCTATGGATCCCTGTTTTTTTTTCTTGATAGTCTAATGGTTTTGGATCCTCTTGAGTGATTGAAGAGTGTTGGGTTTGTAATATGTTTGTTTCTTTACCCCCATTGTTATGCAATGGAGGTTATTGAATCTATATTACCAATCCAACATTTGCCTTAGTTCTCTCAAGCCTTCACCTTTCATAGTGGGGTTGACAACCCACATGTTTGATTGTTGGCTCCCAAGGAACTTTGTTCACTCGAGAAGTTCCCTCCAAATCCCTTATTCTTACCATTTTGTGATCCAAGGTTGGTAGCATGACCCCTAGCCTATTTCCCTTTGTCTTAAAACAACTCATTACTCTAGCTTGCTTGTTATAGTTAATTTGTGCTTGTCGTTTAATTAGTTAATTTAATTAGCTACTGTTCTACGTAAGTTTTCCTTGCATGATTAGTCTTAGATCCTGAGTTAGATACTCTCAAAACAATCACCTTTTCTTTCTCCTTTGGTTACAGTAGTGGTGTATTCGTGTCTTGAATCTATAATCTTCCGGTCTAGTCCCCGTGGAAATCGACCTCGTACCTACCCGAGTATTACTTGTTGCGATTGATTTGCACTTGAATCATGCATATCCCGAGAGCGAACAACCTGCTATAAACAAAGAACATCAGTATATGGTGTCACCTCTATGTCCAAGGGGCAAATATTAAATTGATGGGTGAATGTAACTTCGTGGGTTGGGCTTCTTCAGTTCTCTTCTATCATACTACTATAAATCAATTGGAAAATGCAAGTTTGATAATTTTTCAGGAAAATATAGAAAGAACACTGGACAAAAGACTTCTCGTACAGATAGTACATATTCTACTTTATTCCCAAATAAAACAACATATTTGAAACAATTCTCAGGTTTGATAAGGGAGCAAAAAATAAAGAAAAATTGAAGAGCCACACACCACAATGATGTCAAAAATAAAAACAAAATGGACCACATGGAAGTGTAAAATTGTCACAAGTCCCAGAAAATAGTAAAACGGAATATATATACATATATATATATATGGAATACACCAAATACATGAAAAAAGGAGGAGACCAATAAAAAAAATTATACCTTTTGAGGATATACATCTATCTAATGCATAACAGTGAAATATTACATATATTGATATAGGTATATTTGATAAGAGAATAGATAAAATGGAATGTACAAATGAACAAGATCATAGAGACGATCGCCTGAACAGTTTGTTGGAGAAGAACCCCTTTGACGACGGACATCTTCGACACCAAATTCTTATCATCCTTCTCCTTCTTTGAATGCAATGGATAATTCTCAAACGATCCTAACATAATTTAGATACCCGAATACACCTAATACACCAAAATTGGCACAAAAGGGAAACTATAGACAACAGGTTCCCTGGCTCAATTATCTTGACAAGTTTTTGAAATCCCCAATTTATAACCCCAAAATTGAAATCCAAATCCAAATACAAACCCTAATCCTATTCTGATGATCAAATCCAACTTTTAAATATGTTATATAATGTAATACATCTATTATATATATATATATATATGTAAGTCTATATAACCTTTACGAGTCAAAAAACGACGATCAGGGTTTGTTTGGTATAATCTTGCGAGGGAGAGCTCGTCCTGGGGGTTGTTAGTGTGTATATCTAGGGTTTGTAGATCTAGGGTTTGTATTATTATCTCACATTCCAGCGAAGAGGAGAGAGGGAGAGAATACCTTGTGATCCAGCGACGTCGGTGGTTAGTGGTGCTCGCAGTTCGTGGCCGGAAATGGGAGTGAAGATGAGAGGGAGGAGCGGCAACGACGGTGGCGTGACTTAAGAGGGAGGAGAGTGACGAGTGGCGAGACCTTCACGGCAACCAATGGTGGTGACCATGGCGGTGGCGGCAGAGAGAGGATGGGCGAGAGAGAGAGAGAGAGAGAGAGAGAGAGTGAGTGATTTGGGAAATTTTTTAGAAGAGGGAAAATAAGGAGCCAAAAACTTTCCTTACAAAAATGGAGCCAAAAACACGCGCTTCGCACGTACAAATAATTCGGTCAACTTCTATTTTTTATATTTTATTTTAGGAAATCAACTTTTAATTAGATTGGCTCCGTGCTGGGACACTTTAAGTCGACGGTGCCAAATTTGGCACCTCCACAAACCGTGCTAGATTGTCTTAAATCAGTGCCAAATTTTGGCACTGCTTAAAACAGTGCCAAATGAAATACGCAAAAAGGTGCCAGTTTAGCCTTTTGGTGTAGTGAATCGTCCTTGTGACGTCGAGGTTTTAAAAAAAAAAAAAACTATCTACTTAGTCATATTTGGAGAGCCAATGATCAATTTTTAATTTACCTTTATGGACATCTCAAATAATTGCACAAATTTCAAATGTCAAACAAACAATCAAGCAAAACAGGTAGCTAATTAAAGAGATAGAACTATTGATTCTATAAAAAAAATTAGCTAAAATAATAAAATTTTAAAAATGGAAATTTTAACTAAAAAAAAAAAATATGCGATACGACCAAGCGATTTAGTCATAACATACAAACAAAAGGAGACGCAACATTTTGTTAATTAGAAAAATAACTATAGAATTCACTTGGGTGCAATCTTCCGACTTTTATAATTTCTATAGTTATTTTGCTCGAGTCACATAAATTCATAGTTAGGATTTCGATTTTAATTGTATAATATGACCAAGTTAACTGTTTGATTGTGTCATTGAATTCTCCCAAATAGATGATAAATAATAAATAAATAAATAATTTAAAATTTTCTTCCAAATACATAGCTTGGAGAGACTCTTAGGAAATGAGGCCCACTATACAATCAAAAAAGAACATTATTGTTTCGCTTTTTCTGCAAATTATTATCCTCTAATCAACTGTGTAAATAAATGGAAATAAACAAAGAATCTGGCACACATATGATTGAGGTGTACATGTTGAGGAACGTGAGGACCCAGCATGGATTGGAATCTAGAGAGAGAAAAGAGGCATAAGATTAGTAACAAGGACATCCCTAAAAAGTGAAAGCTGCGATAGAAACAGAGAGAACATCTCACGCGTAAACATGTGGGCATCAACATGAAAACCACACACACACATATATGTGTATACATACACACACTTGGATTTCTGAACTCTTCTTCTTCTTTTTCACTTTTTAGCTTCTTCGGATGCTCACATTTATATGGATAATATTGGGATCACTATAACAGTACAGTACGACCCACCGACGGTAAAAAGTATCAAAGTTGTACAATATATGCTCTTTATCCGTAAATTTTTGGGTGCATAAGACTAGTACGTACGTGATATTGCAATCAATAAGATTATGAGGTCTTTTGGGTACGAAGAGCTAATATAATACATGTCTAATATAACCATTTTTAAATTATGGCAATAGAGTGATTTGACAACTAATATAGTGTAACTTATTGCAATATCCAAATTACCATGTAATTTCCATGTTTTCATTTTAATGAGTTATAAGAACTTTCTATTTGTTAATTTAAATTGAATAAGTACAATATTAGTGGACAGTTATTTTGAAACAGGGAATATATTTATAAACTTCCATATACACATATATCTACTATACTATAAAAATGAATAAGCAAGTACGTCAAAAAATATGAACTTTCTCTTTTGTCCTTCACTACATCATAATTACTCATATATCTATCTATACGCCGTAAAGATATATTGATTTGTATGAGGGTAAAATCTGTCATTTTGGACAAATAATTACATTCAAGTCAGAAACTCTGCCTAGGTTGTTTCAACACTACCGGTCTCAACCCCGGATAAAAGAGGAGGGTTAGTGCGTTAGGTAGCTCGACAGCCAGCACGTAAAAAAAAATCGTCGGATCCTTATGATATGAATCTAAATATGAATAATTGTGTAAATGCTAGGGCGTTCCCTTTAAGCGACGCGTTGCTCCTGCCTTCGGGTGTTTCGAAAAATGTGCAAGGAGCGCCGCATCGACGCCCGGGTGCGGTGTTAAATAATCAAGGGTTCCCGCGCTCATCTGGGCCACCGCGGGTAAAGAAGCTAGTCCAGAAATATAGGCTTAGGTTAGCAACTTGGAATATAGTAACCTTAACAAGTAAAGCTATGGAACTAGTAGACACTATGATTAGAAGGAAGGTTAATGTAGTATGTTTATAAGAAACAAAGTGGGTTGGAGAGAAAGCTAAGGAGGTAGAAAAGACAGGGTATAAGATATTCTATACAGGGAAAGATAGGCATAGAAATGGTTTCGGAATCGTGGTTGACAAGAACCTCAAGGATAAAGTTGTGACAGTCACGAGGAAAGGAGACAGAATATTGCTTATCAAACTGGTAGTTGGAGTGGATATAATTAATGTGATTAGTGCATACGCGCCCCAAGTAGGATTGGATGATCACACTAAAAGAGAATTCTGGGATGAGTTGGACGCTTTAATGCAAGAAATACCGAGAGGAGAGAAGATAATTGTAAGTGGAGATTTTAATGACCATGTAGGCAAAGATAGAACTGGATATGAGAGGGTGCGTAGGGGGTATGGTTTTGGAGATCAGAATGAGGCAGGGGTGAGTATTTTAGATTTCGTAGTAGCATATGATCTTGTAGTAGCAAAAACCTTTTTCAAAAAGAGGGAAGAACACTTGATAACCTTTAAGAGTGGATCTAATAGAAGCCAGCTCGATTTGTTTCTTGTGAGAAAGGCAGATCGCTTAGCATGTAAAGACTGTAAGGTCATCCCAGGAGAGAGTTTAACATCTCAACATAGACTTACTATTTTAGATATCCATATAAAAGGGCAATGTCGTATTAGAAAAGACCCTATAAACCCGCGAACTAGGTGGTGGAACCTTAAAGGCGAGAAACTAGCAATATTCCAAGAGAGAATGGATACAGAAGCACCTTGGAATTTGGAAGATGGAAGCAATACTATGTGGGATAGAATGGAAGGGTGCATCACGAAAATATCGAAGGAGGTCCTCGGAGAGTCGAAGGGAAGAGGGTTAGCTTCTAAAGATACTTGGTGGTGGAATGAAGAGGTACAAGCTGCAGTAAAAACCAAAAAGGATTGCTTTAAGAAGTGGCAAAATGATAGAAGTGAGGAACACTTCAAAAGCTATAAATGTGCAAATAAGGAAGTTAAAAGGACAGTTAGAGTTGCTAAAATGGAAGCCTATGACGCCTTCTACACCAAACTAGACACTAGAGAGGGAGAAAAATGTATTTATAAGCTTGCTAAATCGAGAGAAAGGAAAACAAGAGACATTAATCAGGTTAAGTGTATAAAAAGCGATGACTCTAGGGTATTAGTGAACGACGAAGAGATTAAGGAAAGGTGGAAGAGCTATTTTGAGACGTTGTTGAATGAAAAACATATGGATAACACAATGGAAGAAGAAACTGGAAGTTACGATGAAACTAGAGAATACAGATTCCATCGGAGAATAAGGAAGTTTGAGGTTGAATTTGCTCTGAAGAAGATGAAACCCAACAAGGCCTTAGGACCAGATGGGATCCCCATTGAGGTTTGGAAATGCTTGGGAGATGTGGGGGCATCTTGGCTTACAAAAGTTTTTAATAGGATTTTAATGACTAGAAAAATGCCTGATGAGTGGAGGAAGAGCATCCTAGTGCCTGTATATAAGAGTAAAGGAGATGTACAACAATGCAACAACTATGGAGTTATTAAGTTAATGAGCCATACTATGAAGCTATGGGAGAGAGTGATGGAGCATTGCTTAAGAGGCGCAACATCAGTGTCAGAAAATCAGTTTGGATTTATGCTTGGGAGATCAACTATGGAAGCAATTTATTTACTTAGAAGACTAATGGAAAAGTATAGAGAGAAGAAAAAAGATCTACATATGGTTTTTATCGATTTAAAGGAAGCTTATGATAGAGTGCCTAGAGATTTAATTTGGTGGGTGCTAGAGAAGAAAGGAGTGACCAAGGGTTATATTGACGTAGTGAAGGATATGTATGATGAAGCGGTTACTACAATTAGATCACTAGCCAGAGAAACAAGCGAATTCCCAATTACCGTAGGTCTGCACCAGGGGTTGGTCTTGAGCCCTTATTTGTTCGCCCTAATTATGGATGAATTGACTAGACACATTCAAGATGAGGTCCCATGGTGTATGTTGTTCGCAGATGATATTGTCTTGGTTGATGAGACTAAAAGGGGACTCAACACTAAACTAGAAGCTTGGAGAGAAGCACTGGAGACTAAGGGGCTAAAGATAAGTAGGACGAAAATAGAATACATGGAATGTACTTTTAGCAACAGTGGAAGTAGAGACAACGAAGCAGTGAAGATCGAAGATCAGGAGATCCCAAAGAGGGAACACTTTCGCTATCTAGGTTCAATGATCAGTAGAGATGGAGAGATTGGTGATGACGTGACCCATAGAATTAAAGTGGGCTGGCTTAAGTGGAGGAGTGCTTCTGGAGTATTATGTGACTGGAGAATACCAGCAAAATTGAAAGGAAAATTTTATAGGACAGCTATTAGGCCAGCTATGCTCTACGAGACAGAGTGTTGGGCAACTTAGAAACAATACATTAGCAAAGTGAGTGTAGCGGAGATGAGGATGCTAAGATGGATGTGTGGTAAGACTAGGAAAGATAAAATTAGAAATGAGTACATCCGAGAGACTGTAGGAGTGACACATATTGAGGATAAGTTGAGGGAGAATAGACTTAGATGGTTCGGCCATGTGCAACAAAGATCTGTAGATGCACCTGTGCGAAAGAGTGATAAGATCGTAGTGCCTGGAGTGGTTAGAGGGAGAAGCAGACCTAGACTGACTTGGGAATATGTAGTACAACAAGATATGAATATATATATATATATATATAATTTAAATGAGCATATAGCTCTTGATCGTGCAGAATGGAGAAAAAGGATTCATACAGCCGACCCCAATCGATTGGGACACAAGGCTTGGTTTTGGTTTAGTTTGGTTTGGTTTAGAATTACATTCAAGTCAGCTTTTGAAATTTTATTTAATATAATAATGAGGTTTTAATCAACAATCTTGTGTCTAATTACATTTGGGTCAATAATTTTTGGGATATTTATTATTAACTTCAAAAAAGTCAACAAAAGTGGCTATTTTGGTGGCTATTTAGGAATTGGTCACTAATATTTACAATTTGGTCAACTTCTTCTCTCAAATGAGGTTTCAATCAACAATTTGTGTCTAATTATATTTGGATCAATAATTTTTGGGATATTTATTATTCACTTCATAAAAAGTAAAAAAAAAAGGCTATTTTAGTGGTTATTTAGGAATTGATCACTAATATTTACAATTTGTTCAACTTCTTCTCTCAAATTTAGGATTCATATATTGTAATATGTGTAATTGCATTTAGGTCAGCAAGTTTTGGGATATTTATTATTCACTTTAAAAAAGCTTTAAAAAGTGGTTATTTTAGTGACTATTTAGAATTGGTCACTAATTTCACATTTTGGTCAACTTCTTCTCTAAAAATTAAGTTATGGTATATTTAAAATGTCAAATAAAGTGGCTATTTTAGTAGCTATTATGAATTGGTCACTAATATTTATATTTTGGTCAATTTCTTCCCTCAAATTTAGGATTCATAGATTGTATTCGAATATTAATTAAGACCTACAAACACATTCATACCCTTTTTTTTAGAGGAAATACCCTACTTGTGTCATATATTTTTAGTGGCGCTTTATTAGGTATCTTTACTACTTATTTATAAGATAGTCAGAATTATCAACTTCTTCAATTAAAAGAGTTTTAGATTAAATAGTTAAATTTACAATTTCCTATTTAACTGTTTTAACATCTTATTATACACTTTTAACAACCACTTAACCACACGAAATGACACAATTAAATTGCTTGCGCAATGCGCAGGGCTCCAACTAGTATATATATAAAAGATAAAGAGAAAAGGGCAAATTGCATTGACCTCCCCTGAGGTATCTGAAAATTACAGAGACATCTCCTTTGTTTTAAAAATTACACTCACCTCCCTTCTATTTTTAAAATGACTGTTATACCCCTAGACAAATCATCAAAAAAATTATCCACTACCTTTTAAAAATGAAAAAAAAATTAACAATTATGAAAATGTTAAAAAATTATCGACAAAATTTCAATATATACCAAATCAAGCTTTTACTAAATTTTTTTTTTTAAAAAAAAATCAGCAGTAAATTTAAAAAACCTAAAAATCATTAACAAAATTATCTACTATCACTTTAATATGAAAAGAATAATAGCAACAATGAAAAAAAAACATCAATAATGAAACTCCAATGAGCATGTTTTCTTAAAAAAAAAAAAAAAAGCAGACAAAATACAATATAACTATTCATTTTTTTAAAAAATTGTTGATGTTTTTTTTTTCTTCATTATTGTTGTTATTCTTTCATTTTAAAGTGGTAGTAGATAATTTTGTTGGTGATTTTTTATGTTTTTAAATTATTATTGATATTTATAAATAAAAGAGTAATACTACACTTCACAAATTTCTTTCCCAAAAGTGTTTCCCAACACATGTGACAGTGGACTCAGTTGATTTTGATTAGTAGTGAAGTTGAAGTGGTTCACCTGTAATCCCACTTTAACATCATTTGAGATGAAAATTTGGGAAGCATGACATTACTCTAAATAAATATTCTAATATCTTTCACCTACTGATGATGCTAAAAATTGGTATGAGTAAAGTAGAGCAGATTAAGGGGAGAGAGAGTGAGAGACTGGTTTTTTGTATGTGGTTCGGCCTTGTTAATGAAGGTACCTACGTCTACGTGTGTGTCTGAGCACGTTCACTATACTGTAAAAGAGCCGGGGGCCTGTGGTGAATCAACAAGTCTGAAGCTACCGTAGGCCGGCCGGGCATGTAGATGAATGCTATAGGGGTGCTGTGTAGACTGAAAAGTTGGCCCCTTCAATGGGGGGTGAGAGGTCTCTTTTATAGATGTAAGAGACTTACTCGTACATGGATAAGGAAATATAATCCAATTAGGATGTGATTGACACCAATCAAGTAAGTTTCCTAATTGTATTAGGATTGATTGACTTTAATTGTGGGGGTTCCCTAATTGGATTAGGAAATAGTTTGCACTTTCCATTAGTCTTCTAGCTTGAGTAGGAAACTGCTCAGAATGCTCGGGATCATGCATGTGGGCCCAGATGAGCTGTTCCCGAGGTGGGATGTGCCTGTGCGGTTTTCCCGACCAGTTGGCCGGCTAGTGGATGAACCATTCGGGAGGCATCAGGTGGACCAAATAATCGCTCGGGATGATGCTTGTCAGTAGTTGCAGAATAGAAGACCTCGGGCATGGGCTGATTTTGGGTGTATCAGTTGCCCCCCATTTCCAAGGTTGGCTGGATGCTATATCGGGGCAAATTTAGAAATCTGTTTGATGCCACCTGCCACTGTCTGAGTGCTCGGGGAAGCTGCCGTGGAGCTTCTGAGTCTTGTAAATGCTCGGGAACTGGCTAAGAGTTGAGACTTAGCCTAGCTCGGAGTCTTTAAGTGCTCGGGAACTGACCGGGAGTTGAGACCCGGCCTAATTTGGAGTCTTTTTGCTTGAGTTAGCTTCCAGGATGGTTATCTACTGCCCGTGAACCTTCGTCAAGGTTGTGGGTAGAATAATTTGACCATGTTGGAAAAGCCGACCTAAAGCGTATTGATTTAGGGTCCTTTTATGTTAACTCCCCAGGATGGTTGTCTTACACCCAGCCAGCCTTCGTCAAGACTGTTGAGAGAAGAGTTTGACCATGTTGGTGGAGCCGACCTAGAGCGTGTCACTGTAGGGTCCTTTTTGCTCCTCTATCATGGGCCAACCTAAGAGATTTTAGTCACCTCTATCGTCGATTTGGACCTAAGTGGAGTTAATGCCTCTAAGTACTGTAGGTGCTCGGGTTGTCCAAGATTTTGGCTTGGTTATCTGCGAGGCCTGTAGATACCTAGTGTGATTGCCTGTTTAGTTCATTGCGCCGTCTTGCCCCCAAGCTTTCGCTAAGATGAGGGTCTTACACAGGTTATGATTTTAGGTAACCGACCTGGAACATGGTGGTTTCAGGGTCTTTTAAAGCTTGCCATCATCAGCCACCTAGGGGGTTTGCCCCCATCGTCGGTTGGACCTAAGCGAAGCTTGTGCCTCGGGGTTAGGCCCGAGGTCTTTGTATGCCTCGGGTTAGGCCTGAGGTCTTTGCATGCCTCGGGGTTAGGCTCGAGGTCTTTGGATGTCTCGGGGTTAAGCCCGAGGTCTTTGCAAGGGCTCTCTGACAATCGATGGAGCCTCATGTGGTGATCAGGCAAGTACCATTGTAGTCGGGCTCATCTAGACTGATGAAGACAGGGGATCAGATTAGGATCGTCAGGCTCCTGATTTCTCTGTGCTGGAGACAAAGTTGGAACTGCTTGATCCTGACCGATGTGAACTGGAGGTCGCGTCAAGGTTGCCGGACTCAGACCGCTGTGAATTGGAGGTCGGATTGGGGCTGCCTGACCCAGACTGCTGTGAACTGGAAGAACTGTCAGAACTCCCGGGCTGATCTCGCTTTCGCTTACTTCTAGAAGACTCGTTGCTTTCTTGGCCGGGGTCTTTGATCTTTAGAAATTCTTCAGTATCAATGTATTTTCCAACCCTCTCTGCGAATTCAACCAAGGTTATCGGTCGGTTTTTGTGAAACGGCGCGGCGCACTTAGTGTATTGAACTCCTGAGCAGAATGCTATAATAGTGGCGGTTTCATCAAGATCATGGATGCTGAGCCTCTCTTGATTAAACCGGTCGGTAAATTCCTAGAGGGTCTCATTATTCCTTTGTATGACTGTCAATAGATGTATGTCAGGCTTTGGCCGTTCATGGATACCGGCGAACTGGTTGATGAACTGCTTGCTGAGTTGCTTGAAATTGCGGACCGATCGGGCCTCCAAAGAGTAGAACCATTGCACGGCCAGGCCTTTCAAAGTGCTGGGGAAGGCTAGACAGTGTAGTTCATCGGAGTTTGTGGCTAGGGCCATCTGAGCCTTGTAGGTCCGGACGTGGTCGACCGGGCTTCCCGAGTCGTTATAGGGATCTAAGCGAGGCTGCTTAAATTTGCGCGGGATGGAAAACCTCGTGATCTGGCTGGAGAACGGTGACTCTGTCTCGGTATTGGCCTGATTCTGAGCGCGGTTTTGACGAAGCTTTTTGACCACTCTCTCAATCAGCTTCTGCAAGTCCTTGATTCGGGCTTCCACTCCTTCCCGACCGGTATCTGAGGGGTTGGTCGGGTCGATGGAAGAGGCTTCTTCTTCATGGCGGGGTACTGTCCTCTAGGATCGGGCTTGGCTATGACTCCGGTTCATCGTGTGCCTAGGGACAACTCGGCTCTTGACCGAGTGACCCTGGTCTGATTCCCGGGCCATATGCTCCTGCCTTTCCTCTCGGGCAATACGCCTAGTGTTGATGTCTCTGGCATCCTCAACGTGGACGAATTGGCTCGGGCACGTTGTCAGGTCAAGATCGGTTCCCGACCATGCGCAACGTTCCCGGGTCGTTTCCCAACTACTGGAGGATTGCTTTGCTGGGCCAGCAGGGCTTCGATCTGTTGTTGGATTTGCCGCGGTCCCTCCAAGAGTTGTGTGAGGGTTGCGGTAATCTGCTCAGATGTCATGACTGCCGCAGCCGGTGCCGGGGGCCGGAGGAACATTCCAGTTGGACTGCTGATCAGCCTTCTTACACTTCTTCGGTGGCATGACGATCAGTCAAGAGATTTGTTGATGAGAAGACTTGTCGCTTCCCACAGACGACGCCAAGCCGATGATGCTAAAAATTGGTAAGAGTAAAGTAGAGCAGATTAAGGGGAGAGAGAGTGAGAGACTGGTTTTTTGTATGTGGTTCGGCCCTGTTAATGAAGGTACCTACGTCCACGTGTGTGTCTGAGCACGTTCACTATACTGTAAAAGAGCCGGGGGCCTGTGGTGAACCAACAAGTCTGGAGCTACCGTAGGCCGGCCGGGCATGTAGATGAATGCTATAGAGGTACTGTGTAGACTGAAAAGTTGGCCCCTTCAATGGGGAGTGAGAGGTCTCTTTTATAGATGTAAGAGACCTACTCGTACATGGATAAGGAAATATAATCCAATTAGGATGTGATTGACACCAATCAAGTAAGTTTCCTAATTGTATTAGGATTGATTGACATTAATTGTGGGGGTTTCCTAATTGGACTAGGAAATAGTTTGCACTTTCCATTACTCTTCAAGCTTTAGTAGGAAACTGCCCGGAATGCTCGGGATCATGCCTGTGGGCCCGGATGAGCTGTTCCCGCAGTGGGATGTGCCTGTGCGGTTTTCCCGACCTGATGACCGGGTCGTGGATGAACCATTCGGGAGGCTTCAGGTGGAGCAAACCGCTCGGGATGATGCTTGTCAGTAGTTGCAGAATAGAAGACATCAGGCATGGGCTGATTTTGGGTGTATCACCTATTATTTGGACAAAAAAGTTAAATGGCTTAAATTAAAAAACTAAATCTGTAAACTATTTTTAGGCTAAAAATTATAAAACCTAAATTTGAAATTTTTATAAAAAAAATTTTCGAGGTGCAAATTTTTATAAAGTTCGGACTAAATACTATAAATCTAAATTTGTAAAATTTTCTAATGTATATATAATTTTATCTAATGCGCGCACACACACACACAGTCACACAAATACACACACGTACATATATACAATGAGATAAGGGTAAATTGGTAATCTTATACTCCAAAAATTAGATAGATGAAAAATGAGTGTTATTTTCCAAAATAGAGAAGAGGTCTCTGTAATTGTCATATACTCAAGGGATCTCATTATAATTTGCCCAATAGAAAAACATGGTTACCTTTTGACCGGTTTGGTTTACTGAGTTCTATGGCTTTATTCCTTACTAAAAGCGCCTTGGTTACTGCGAAAGTAATCCAAAACACAGATTCCATTCTCTCAAAATAACCATCCCAATATGCATTAAACATTAATTTTGAACCACGAGCTTTGTAGTCTTGTAGGCTAGTGGGTGGTAACTCGTGATAGAGGGACGCTCGATTCCTTGGGTCATAGGTTCTATACTTCACAAAAGAAATAATATTCGTGGCCATGCTCTTCAAAAATGGAAGTCAATGGTTTGAATTCTTCCATCATGGGTTGTGTGACTGAGTTGGAATAACAAATCTCAAGTATCTGGTTGATCCGTATTTATAGTTTGGCGTAGATTTGAATTTTATCATTTATTTGTCTCTCGAATTTACCTGGTGCATGTATTGTGTAGTCAATGCCCGCACCAAAGGTTTGCCCCTGTTCTACTCCTATTAATGACCTAAATATTGATCTTGAAGTTGCGGAGGACAAGCTGAGAGATTTGTCCTGATCATTAAAAAAATTTAAACAAACATTAATTTGGCAATCTCTTGTCTAATAGGAATCAAATTTGAATTTCATAACTTGTTTAATTCTAAGAACTGTAGGGAAGTTTTGTTCCGTTTTATTTTACTTTTTTTAACGCTTGTATCCCAACCTTAGGATGTAAATCTACGGTTGAAAGCACCCCTCACTAGAAAATTTCCCTACGTTCAATAGGGTAAGCCGAGGGCAACGCTTGGTGAGTGGCCACAACAAATTATTTGCACACAACTGGCAAGATTCAAACCTCAGGCGTGACGCTTCATGAGGCGCCAAGCCAAGTGCCTTACCAACTGAGCCAACCCCCCTGGTTTGGGGAGTTTGTGATTCTAGGAATTTTCTTTTTTTTTTTTTTTTAAAAGTGTTAATAACTCTTAGGTTTTTTCCTCTTACGATTAGAGTTTGAGAGCATCTAAATACAATGATAACTAGCTTAGAGCAGCATCTTATCATTATAAATAATATTGAGTAAATTTTGTTCATCTTTTTCTACTTTTTTTTTTTAGTATTCTTCGTGAATCAACAAGTTAATAGTCTTTTTCCTGTATATCATACCAATAGAAGACCTGATTTTTCTGTCATCCTAATTTCAAGCCTATGTCAGAGTGTAAATGGGATTGAATGTCGCATTCAATATCATTTTGTTTTTGGTAGTAAATTAAAGCAATTCATGAAATATTAAATTAAGGGTACATAACTAAAGCAAAATTGGAGACATATTATATAGTATACATAGACGAATGATATTCTTCTCGTCATTCTTTTAACCTTTAATGTGATAGGTCTTACATATTATTTTTCACTAACATCGTCAGAGAATCCCAGTTGACTCACTTGCATGATTTTTAGTGGATATTTGGCGTTTCATAGTTGCCCCATGTCATTGTGTAATATCTCTCTCTCTCTCTCTCTCTCTCTCTCTCTCTCTCTCACACACACACACACACACAAACACACACTTGTGTTACTACCCAAACAGTAAATAAGTACTTCTTGTTTAATTATCTGCATTGACTCAGATCATCATGCCGACTTAATCAAATTTATAGGATCATTTGCCTATATTTTTAGGTAGACATGAAATATAGTTGCTGATTTTAAAGAATGTTAGGTGATCCCCACTACTAATTACCATGTGACCCCTATGTTTGGAAGTACCTAATATGATTGGACATCACACCACGACGTAGTGTGATTTATCTCACCGAATGACTTCCCAACACACACACACGTATTAATTAACAGTGTGATTTATGTTTGTAAGACTAATTATGTTTTTGTACAAATTAAGTATGAGAGAGAGAGAGAGAGAGAGAGAGAGAGAGAGAGAGAGAGAGAGAGAGAGAGAGAGAGAGCAATCCTTAAGCATTGACACAGAATTAGATGCAAGTTGAACAGTTATCTTGGGAGGGTAAAAAACTAACCTCAGGTAAAAAATCCTAAAAAAATTAGACATGGAGGCATCTGGCAATTGGGGATTGCCAAACAGATGATTAAAGAGAGTGAGAAGTGACACTTCAACAGTTCAACTTTCAAGCTTTATGTTGATGAACCCATAACCATCAATATTTATGACACTGAATTTTTTTGCAGAAATGATCCAAGGACTCGATAAATAGACTAGTTCCCTAATATGGAGAATTGCTCGCTGTTGGCCCTTAAAAAAACAAGATGAAAATATTGCTACTTAGTCCTATATATCTCTGTTTGTACGTGAGTAATGTTTGTGTATGTGTGTATGTGAATGGAGAGAGAGAGAGAGAGAGAGAGAGAGAGAGAGAGAGAGAGAGAGAGAGAGAGAGAGTTGCAGGGGATGGGAGAGTCTTGATTTCAATGAAGTGAGCCAGACAAGTTAATTAGTTATGTAGAAACTTTTCTTATGCAAGCATGGAAGATGTGTACTATATGACTCTCTCATACACCACTGCCCACATGCATGGAGCCCCTTTTTAAAAAAATAAATAAATAAACCATCAATGAGTTTTATAGATGATAATCTGGGAACTGAAAGGTTCATAAAAGGTTCAGATAAACCATTGAACACTTGCTAAATAAAATGTGATATATACAATCACCAAACTGAGGTGATATGGAAAGTTCTCACACAAATTCTAATTTACAGTTTTTGGCATTGAAATGCCAATTTAGATGTATTGAAATACTAAGCTAATGTTTTCATACAAAATATAGCTTCTTGAATACATGTAGTGTGATTAGCAAAAAAAAAATGAACACATGTAGTGCATTTGATCAGATATAACAAACATGCCCATAATCAGATAATGAACTTCAAGAACAGATCATCTACTTATGTAAAACATACCCATAGAATTATACGAAAAAACAAATAAAACAAACCATATAGATTGATATTAAAGCCTACCATTCCTAGGTTTTTGGGAAGATAATGAAGATACAAGTTCATCCAATCAATCCGTTGCTTTGGAACACACATTCTTTGAATTCTTGATCTTGGAACTTGCAAAGTATGATGAATTTTGATTGAAACCTTAAATCTTTAGCTTGCTTTCAGTGTGATAGAGCCTGTAGTAATCAAATAAATATATGAAGATTGGGTACGTAGGGTTATATGGAAAATAAGATCACAAGAGATGGCTAGTGGAAGAAGAAGTAGCAAAACCAGACAGATCTGTCCATGCATTGCCACCCCAATACAGATGATCACTTCCTTGAATACCCAAAAAATTTCTTGACAAATTTAACCCTTGATTTTGTTCCACCTTCACTGTAGCCATTTGAGAACCCAATGGCTTAGACCCAAGCTGACCTGTGGCTCCGCCAATGTAATTAAATGGTTCAACACCTTCACTAATTCCCTCAAATTGGTATGCACCATGAGGTGGTTGTTCCAAGCCAGCCAAGAAAGGGAACTGCTCCAGCCTCCACTGGTCCGCAAAGCGAGGTGCACCACCCATTTGGATTTCCATGTCAGCACCGCCTGTTGTCGAAACCGAAGGCTGAACTCCCGCAAAATTGAAGCCAATATCGCCTCCCGTACCAACAAAGTCATGAAGACTATGTAAGGACGGCAAAAAGGGTAATTGTTGGAGTGGAAGGGGCAAATGGGTAATTATGTCTGTGGTGGTGGAGCTATTAGGGCAAGCTGAAGTAACTGGGGACTTTGATCTGCTTCTTCTTTTGCTTTTCTTGTTACGCCGGAAACCACCTCCGACTGGCACGTTTCTCAATGCTCCTCCTCTAGTCCAATACCGCCGACAAGTCTTGCAGAAGTGACGAGGCTGCGAGAGACTGTAGTTGTTGAAGTAGCAGAACTTTGTATTGGTTGACGCGCACCGCGGGCATTTCAAGGTGGCCTCAGGCGGAGGTAACTTGCCTAGCCAGGCTCGATCTGCCATGGAACCTGGCCGGATTGAGGTTGTGCCGCCACCTCCAGCTAGTGAAGGTGGCGGCACAGGGGGTGAGAGCTGAGGAGCTTCACTCCCTCCTCCTCCTCCTGCAGGTTGTGGATTGGATTGCTAGAAAATTGAAAAGCAACAAAATCAAATATATGGTATATGTATATATTCAATAAGAAAATAAACTAGAATAAAAGAAAAAAAGATGATTGTGGGTACGAATAATTATCTTTAAATTTGCTTTTTTGCTGAAGAAGCTAAGGAAAGGAGTTGAAGAAATTAACCCTTACTTGTTGCCAGTTGGGAGGATCTAGATAGACTGGAATAGATGAGAAAACCATGGTGCTTAGTTGATTTTCTTTCTCTTTTGTAAAGGTTGATGGGCTTGTAGTGGAGAATCACATCAATAAGAGAGAGTTGCAGAGAAAGAGAAAGAGAAAGAAAGAGGAGACTGGAAAGATAAAGGATGGTTGTTTATTTATATTGTTATTATAAGCTCTCTCTCTCTATATATATGTTTTATTAATTTTTTTAGGGTTTGAATATAGTTCAATAAGTCTCTTAACATTTAAGCTTGTCTTTTGGGTGTAGTTTAACATTGATAAATTAGTATAAGGGACTAGTGGTTAGGGGTGGCAATTTTCGACACGACACGACAATCCGACACGACCCGACACGAAAATAAACGGGTTTGGGTGACCCGTATAAGGCCACGGGTCATAAACGAGTCGATCCGTTTGACACGATTAATAAACGGGTTGAAGCGGGTCAACCCGTCTAACCCGTTTGACCCGATTAAGTATTTAAGTGCAGTTAGGGTATTTTTTTTTTTTAATTTTAAAAATAATTTTTAATAATCTGAAAGTCTAAAATAAAAGTAATATAAAAAAAATTTAAAAAAAGTATTTTTTTAAAAAAATTATTATTAAATTTTTTTTTTGAGAGAAAAAAAATATTTAAAATATATATATAGATATATATAAACTAAAATTGTTTTTTTTTTTGCTAAAAAAAAAAGAGTAGTTGTCAACTTACCAAACAAGTAAATTTATATATAATAATTAATAACTAATGTAATAAAAAAATAATAATTAATAACTAATAAGGGACGGAGGAAGCTGGAGCGTGGAAGCATTTATGCATCAAGCATTGCATAAAAAATAAAATAAAAAATAATTAAAAAATAAAAAAGAAAGAAAAAAAAGAGAGGAAGCCCGCTAGGATTGCTGGATTGGGAGGGAGACAAATTAGTCAATTAGATAAATACAACTGTTAATCTTGATTCTTGATGGATGGCAAGTGAAGAAATTTTTTTATACTGTTAGTAAAAACAATATTTCTTCTTATTCAGTTTGTGTGGATGTGCTTAGGTGTTAAGTTTATAATAGTTAGATATTGCTATATTTGTAGTATTTTGGTATTTAAGATGTACGTGTTAATAATTGATACATTTGATGGAAGACTTGTTTGTGTTCTTAGTATGCCTGTAAGCTTATTTCAAATAGCCGAACCGAGCTAACCGATTGGGTTTCTTAAATTACTTACAACTAAAAAATTGATCTGATTGCCAAAATTGGCAAAATAGATCGAACCGACCACTTCGATTGGTTTTCAAAATATGAAAAAAAAAAATCAAAAATAAAAAAATAAAAATTCGATTCGATTCGATTCGATTCGATCCGATCTGAACCGAACCGATGACACCCTACACGGGTTAGACGGGTTAAACGGGTGACCCGTATATGACCCGGCACGATTATAACCCGACACGATTATGATAAGTTAAGAATGACACGATTATAACCCGACACGACAACGACCCGACACGATAATGACCCGATACGATTATGACCCGACACGACCCGATTGCCACCCCTACTAGTGGCCATGCATATGTATTTGTACGTGTACAGTTGCATATATATAGTAAGAGACTCAATGAAATACAATGTATATTATTTAATTTTTGAATAAGGAATTCAAAAGAAAAAGTTAAATCGTGGTGGGGGAGGTTCGTGTGGAAGTGTCGCCATCGGATGTACCTTTGCTTTTTGGTCCTTCCCTTGTTCTTACTCACTTAACATACCAGAAAATAGTCATTGTAACGATTATTTTGCTAACGTGGCATCACAATTTAATAAGAATATTTTTTATTCATTTGCAGTCTTTATTTTTAGAAAAAATTTCATTCACATAAGTATGAATTTCAAATCTATTAGTACATTATTCAGTGCCGTGTTATCCCGGTCCATTACTTTCAATATTTACTCGCAACATTCCAATATAACATAGGAATATTTACATTTTAGTCAACTTTTTATACGAAATTTAAAAGTCAATCCAATACTTTTTAAAATTTTAAAAAAATATCAATAATAATTAAAAAAATTAAAAAATCAACAAAAAAAACGTAAACTTTTAAATGGTTATTTTATTTTTTTAGTCTACTTTATGTTTCAACGTTGTGAATTTACACCAAAACGCAGTGATGATCGCTCCCAATTTTGTGAAGAGTTGCATCTGACTTTGAAATGAGTCGCTTCTAATTTTACAAAGATTTGCTCCAAAAATAGGGGTGTCCACGGGTCGGGTGAGTCGGGTTTAGCCCTCACCCGATCATCTACCCGAATGCCAGTCGGGTTAGCCCTCCTCCACCCGTCATCCACTCATAAATGTCGGGTGAACCGACCCCTCGGGTGCGGGTGGTTTCGGGTCGAGTCGGGTGAAAACCGACTAAGATTTGGGGCATTGATTTTGGGTTGTTTTGAAAGTATACTGGTAAAAAAAAGTCGAGACCTGAAGACAAAGGAAAAAGTATAGATCTAAAGTCTAGATCTGCAGAACAAGTCTAGATCTTAAGAGAAAAAGGCATACCTCCAAGGCTCCGACTCTCCAATGATAAGATCTGGCAGTGGTGGTGGTGGCATCATGCAGGGGGGAGGAAGAGAGGCAAAGACGAGATGATGGTGACTGGCTGGTGGAGCGTCGATGGTGGTGGTGGTGGTGTGCCTTTGACACTCAGCCATATGCGGACGAAGAACAACATAAGAACATACCGGACGAAGAACAACATAAGAACATACCATCCATACCTCCGGCAAGTCGGCAATGGTAGTGGATCTCCGATAACTGATACGCGATTGCGCACAGTGCTGAGTGAAGTTCGTCACCGCCTCCCACTTCTCTCTCTCTCTCTCATGAGTATCTAACATTTACCCTTAAAAATGAGAAAAAACTGTTATAAATACTATATATACCTAGGGTTTGAGTGAATATATAAAATTTTTTTAAATCATGTCTTCTCTCACAGGTCGGGTCGGGTGTGTTCGGGTTTTACATGTGAAGAACCGACATCTGATACGAAGACTATCGGGTTTGACTTTTGAAACCTGTGACTCTACCAAACAGTCACGGGTGGGGTCGGGTTGAAGGAAACTTAGGTTTAAAACTATTTTTAAACACGCAGCAGAAGGATTGAGTTTCAAAAACTTATTGGTAGCCCAGGATCTACTACTCGTCAATTCCATAGATGAGTATACTAAAGAGGGAGAAGAATTATACCTTAGGTCTTGAACCCAATTATGAAAATTTCAAACTCCTTGATGGTGCAGCAGCCTCCATTAGGTTGTCTTCGCTCTTATAACTCCTGCGGATGCTCCCGGAGAGACTAGGGTTGGTGGGAACCCAAATGAGAGGATAAGGAAGGTTTAGGGAAACCTAAACAATTTCTGCAACTTCTACGTATAAAAACGACGATTAAAAACATTCAGTACGCAGCTGCCCTATTTATAGATTCCCAGAACCGGACTAACCTTCAAGCGATCGAAGTGGCTTCGATCGATCGAACTTTCGATCGATCTAACCACGTTCAAGCGATCGAACATGCCATGACTTCGATCGATTGAGATATATTCGATCTATCGAACCTGCCTTGACAAGATACTCATGTGCCTTTCCAATCATCCTAGCGGAGCTAAGAGTGGGACCTCCTAAGCTCTCTATTGTTGGATCAAACCAGTTTGTTAATTACTATGACCAAACTCTTTGATCAGCAAACTAACTAACTGACGACTGGTTAGTTAACGTTTACTCCACTACAAATGATAAATGAACTCCATCGCAAAAGAACATATCCGATGTAATAACTAGACTTGTGTGGTGTACTAATGTCCCTCTACCGTCAGCATTCGTAATCATATTCAAGTAGTAGGATAACTGTTACTGTCAACTTGAATCATGATTACTTATTGTATTACTTGAGTTCCATTCAGCTCTCATGATTACCAAACATGCTAATAACTACTTATCAACAAGACTGCAGTTCTCAGTAATCAACTTGGTGACATTCTCAAGGAAATGCTTACTCTGAATTAGAGGGTAGATTCTATCTTGACAATATATGTTCACAACTCTATGAACATGACATACCCAAGATACCAAGGTGTTGATCTTCTATAGAACTCATTGATTGGTAAGTCAAAGCAGCCATATCCACAGTGTGTGTTCATAATCGTCTCAAGATTGAGAACACATACCTTGTACAAGTTATGAGTTCCTATCGACCGTTGACAGTCTTAAACGTCAATAAAAAAGCTCAGGTCCGTCAATGAACTATAAGCACTAACATATTAACTTAGAGTTATACTCTAGTGATTGAGATTAATCAATTCATCCAATGGTAGTTAATCATGCTACAGTGTATACCTGATGAGATATTCAGTCTCATCATCCACTGTGACAAGTTCTAAAGTATCAATGAATAGTAATTCATATCTCACTTGTATGTATCTCATACACACACGAATTACCTACTATGATACTTAAGGATTAATAATCATTTCATAAAAGAAACATATACAATGAAATGTAAAGCTGATATTCATATATTAAAATATCAATGTCTCATACATAAATTAATGGTTTGAGGGCACAAACCCAACACGGGTTTGGTCGTGTGGGGTCGAGTTTGGTCGGGTTCGGTTTTTGTTGGACAGCCCTATCCAAAACATTATGTAAATTTGATGACTTTTCATTTTTAAGAAAAAAGTTGCTTTTTTTTAAAAAAAGTTGCTTTTTTTTTTTAGTTTAAATAAAGCAATAGATTGATTTTTAAATTCTATACAAAAGTAGACCGAAACTTAATTATCCCACCATAGGTACATCTGTACAGGCAATGTGTGTATATATATAACGAATATATATGTTCCTTAATTCATTTTTTTTTTGCTAAAGCAGCAAGAAAATTTATTAGTAATACATGAAATGAATCGATGCTCATTTCTTGCGAAGACGCTATCATGTTGTAAGATATACCGATTGGAGGTTGTTTGGTTAGCATATAAGAACCAATTAAGTGAACCAGAAAAATAATATTGATCTTTACTGTTAAAAAAAAAGTGAACCAGAAAAAGATTTGGTTTTAAATTGTTTGTTGGTTTAAAAGATTTTTCAAAAACTTGTTCTTTTAACAAACCAACTTAAACCTTAATTTCAAGAAATTAAAAAAATGACAATAATAAAAACAGCTTATTGTGAGATTGGGGATAAACGTGATTGTTTTAGGCATTCGCAAACAGGCCACTAAAAACTGTTGAAATCTGGTAAACATTATTGAGAGGCCGTTTAGCTGGGGCGTTTGCCCAGCGATACCATAGCTTTTAGTGCTCAATCCAAATATCTGCAGTGTTTGGCAAGTAGGATCACTTTAGCTTTTGCGATGGCCGAAGCTTAAAATAGCGTTCTGGCTCAAGCTGGTTGATACCATCTTTTGGCCAAAATGGGTCAAACATTGATTGACCATATTTGGTTTTTACATTTTTGACCTTAACTAATTGTACTACTAATTATTATACAACTAGTATTACCAATTATCATTAGTAATGTAATGGTATACTGGTATTATATAAAATACATTTAACTAATGAATTATGAGTAATGCTATATTTTTTAAATTTGGTTTCTCAGATGATTCACAAATACATGTAATAGTAAGATCACCGTCAATAAGGGTGAGACTACTTCAACATCATCCAATCAAAGTTAGGTGGGCCTACAACCACATATATTTGTAAACTATTTTGGATACAATATTTTGGGGGCATCGCATTACTCATTAATGACATAGCCAATTTATTTTAATTAATAATTAGCAATATGTAATAATAAAACAAATTAATTATGTGCAATACAATGGGCACAATTGTCTTATGAATATTCAAAATCACTTTTGCATTTGTATAACTAAACAACAATGATAGGGATACACACTAAACGACACACCAAACGACACACTGTGCTTTAAATGCATGTACCCTGTGCTGTTTGAATTTTTTTACACTTTTTTGTGCATCACTTACACAACACAAACTACATACATTTAAAGCTGGTGTGTCATTTAATATGTCGTTTGGTGTGTATCCCTATCATTTTTGATAACTAAATACACCAACTATCAAAATCAATTCTCATTGTAATCTATTCTGACACAAGCAATCGCAAAGCTATTGCTCTTGCAAAGCACAAGTTGCCCCAAACAGGCTTTGAGCCTATTTTTAAACATTTAAAACCTTTGTAGTTTGTAACAAGTGGAGAATATTAACAAAAAACCATTCTACGTATATAGAGACCTACTTTATGTAGACATTCATATACGTGTATCCATCTATGCATGAAAACACGAAACGAACTCTTATCTCATTCTTTAGGACAAACATTAATTTGTACTACTAAAATTTCTCATAAAATTACCATTTCCTCATTTGATCTAGTTATACATCAAATGTTCAATCAGAAAATATGCTACTACGCAGATCCTGATCACTGTAAGCAAGTATTTGGACCAAATTCTGAAACAGGTGAATGTGTCTTCACAGACACGTACATACGACACTTGCGGAAATTATCTATTGGACGTGCATCGTTTTTCACTATAAATCCCTTCATATTCATTTACATACATACGGAGTACAAATTAACAATTGGTAGATTGAGATATTGTACGAAAGATTAGCTAAGATATTAAATTGATCATTGATTACACAGAGTCCGGGACACTTGGGAATGGTGCTCTGGTCTAGGTCCATTTAGTGTGTGTTTGGAATGCCATATTAAAATAATATATATATATATATTATTTATATTTTTTGGTCAGAATGCAACAGTGGATCAGTTTACTACGCTAATTGAGTGCACTTCTGCTAGTTTCTATGGTCCAATATTTTCAACATGAGGAGCCCAATTCAGTGGTGGGTTGTTGAATTCTGGCGGTGTGGAATTCTGGTGGTGTGGAGTTCTTCAAGGTATAGATTTTCTCTTGGTGGTGTGGAATTCTGGTTCGGGGGTTTACTAGAGTTAGTTGGTGCCAGCTAAATAATGCACCGGTAGGTAGTCTACATCATCAATTTTTCGTGCTTTCGATTCCTCGTTGCGGTTTTGAGTGCCGATTAGGTGAGACTGCTTTGTTCTGATATGGCTCAGCTATACGCTGTTATGGAGGAGGTTGCTGTAGTTTTGGGGAGACTTGCTCGTGCTCAGACTTGGCCTTCAAATTAAACCACATCAAACCAACTTTCAACTTTCAAGTTTATCATGATCATTTTGATGGAGTTTAATTTGTTAGTATATCATTGTGGTGCTTTTGACTTGGTCTTCTTTGGATAAATCATTTTGTGCACAAGAAAATATGAGAGAGAGTGGAAAGAGAGAGTGGAAGGAAAGAGAGGCGAGGGAGGAAGCCATTAGGGAATATGAGAATAAAAAATTCCCGTACAGCTTCAAAGGTGTAAGACAACCAGATGGAAGTGTAAGATACAATGCAGAAAATGTGTATACGGAGTCAGACATCGAGCATCATGAAAAAAAGAGGCAGCAAGAGGAAAATGATTGCTATGAAGAAGAGGGGAGGGGGAAGCATGTTATTGCAGAAGATGAGGGATGGACCACTGTGAGGAGAAGGAAATCAAATAGAAAGGTGGAAAAGGCATATTACCATGAAAAGGGTTCAAGAAATGGCTGGGATGCTAACAGGCGAAAGTCTTTCTTCTCAGTTTTTGTCAATAATATCCCAGATTTTGTGGATTCTTGTTGGCTTAGGGGAATTTTGAGCAATTTGGTAAAGTAGCAGATGCTTTTATTCCTTATAAAAAGAACAGGGGGGGAAGGAAATATGGCTTTGTCAGATTTGAAAAGAAAAATGATGCCCTTGAGGCAGTAAGAAGATGTAATGGGGTATGGTTACATAATAATAAGCTGGGGATTAACATGGTAAGATTTGAAGGTACTACGACGCAGAACGGTAAAGGTAGAATGGAGACCCATGTTAATAAGGATGGGAATATGAAGAAGATGGTGAAAAATGATGGAAGAAATGATAGCAATAGGGTGAATGTAAAAAAGTTTGTTATCGGAGGAGCTCCTTATACCCATGATAAGGTCTATAAGGGGCTTGGGAATCTTGATAATGCGGGGCTTAGCATCAAGCAATACGAAGGAGTGATCGATGCAAATGCTGAGGCTTGGTTGACAAAAAGCTTCGTTTGTTTCTCTGCAAAATACTGCAATGTAGACTACTTGGAGGACTGCTTGAATAAAGAAGGCCTGATGGGTATTTCAGTAAAAGCTTTGGGAAGAAATTGCTTCTTATTATCATTTGAAGACACAAAGATGATTAATGAACTTGAAATCAAGAATTGGTCAATCCTTAAACGGTGGTTTGTATCTGTGATAAGGTGGAATAAGAACTATAATTCAAGCACTAGGTGTGCATGGTTGAAATGCACAGGTCTGCCCATTTTCACATGGTCGGAGAAGACATTTGTAAACATTGCAGAATTATGGGGGAGTTTCTTATCTATGGAGGCTAAATCCATGAACCCTAAATTCTTTGAATACGGGGTGGTGCTAATCTCTACTTCCTGTGTGGATAGGATTGATGAACTCATTAATCTGAAAGTTGGTAATGATAATTTCTCTGTTAGGGTTCAGGAAGTGGAACAGGATTTTGAGTATGTAGAAGATTTGGAATTGAAAGTAGGCACCTCTATAAATCCTCCAGCAGATTTTCTGGTGGACTCATCGGAATTGAGTAGAGACTCGTCGAGAAGGCCAAAAGCAAAGTGTTGACGAGTTGACTTTGATAATGACGTGGCAAATGAAAATTGGGAAAGTGGTTCGAATAGTAAATGTTGGGAATCGGAAAAGGCTTATGCGGTTGCTAATAGTTCCAAGAAACCAAATTCGTTGGATAATGAGCTTGCTATAGGAGATGAAAAGTTCCTAGAGAATAGTGATGCTTTTGAAAAACTTTTTTTAATCTCATGAGGAATGGCTTCAAACAATAAAGGTACTCAGTCCAATATACAACCGGTTGTGGGCCCAAGCCAAGCAGAAATTTTACAAGATGGAATGTTGATTATCAAAGCCCGAGGAACAAAGAGGGTCAACTTAAACCAGCCCAAAATCCCAGTTTGACTCTCTTAGACGAAGTTGGAAACTATAGTGATATAGATTCTAGGGTATCAGAGTCTCCTTTCAATGAGGTTTCAGTTGAAGAGATAGTTCCAAATTCTCAATCTGAATTTAGAACAGATTCAATTAGAAAGGAGGATTCAATTTCTTTGGAATATATGGATAAGATTTTGCAGAAGAGGAATAAAAAATGGAAGTTGCTTGGGGATTGCTGTAATGCTTCAAATTCTAAGATTCTGCTGAGAAGGAAGAAGAATTCAAAAAGGTTAAAGGGGGAGACAAATTATCCAAAATTGGTGAATGGGGAGCCAGTTGTAGTTAATGCGTCTCTCAGATGGGGACTTTGTGGGAAGAAATTCAGCATTGGCAAGAGAAGCAAAGATGATATGGCAAATCGGTATGGAGCTTGGAGTAGAGATAGATGGTGAAAAAGAGGTGACCCTTGCAAAAATAACTTCTATTTTGAAGGACCATAACCTTGGTCTGGATCAGCTAGAGGAAGGTGTGGAAATACCTGCTTGTTAGGTACTTTTCTTCTTTTGGTGTATTTATCATCTGTTGATTATGAAGATTCTATCATGGAATGTTAGGGGTCTCGCGAGGCCTGAGAAATGTAAGGCGATCAATAAGGTGATTCTCCAGAATAAGATTGATTTGGTGATGATTCAGGAAACTAAAATCCAGGACTTCGATAGGGTAAAAGGGCGTTTGATTTGGGGTTCAGATGATTTTGATTTTATTTCAGTTGAAGCTTCGGGTCTATCAGGTGGCTTATGTATGTTATGGAGGAAAGATGTTTTCGTTCTCGAAGGATCTTTGTCTGATCGTAATTGGATTTGCATCTGGGGGAAATGGGTGTCAGAGGATTTTGATTGTGCACTGGCTAATATATATGCTCCATGTGTTGAAGGTGAAAGAAAAATTTTGTGGAAAGCTTTATTGAATTTGAAGGCATCTTTGGTTAAACCGTGGTGCTTTGGTAGAGATTTTAATTCAGTTCGTGTTATAGAAGAAAGAAAGTGTTGTGCATCTGTTAGAGGGGAAAGGGAGACTTTCAATAACTTCATTTTGGATGGTGAGCTTATGGATTTACCACTTATTGGAAGAAAATTTACATGGTATGGTCCTGGCATTAAGAGAAGTAGGCTTAACAGATTTTTGATATCCGAAGACTGGTTTCAGAAGTTTGTGGATCTCTCTAAAAAAGGTCTTAAAAGAGGTCTCTCGGATCATTGTCCCATTCTGTTCTTCTAGCATATGGTGGATTGGGGTCCTCGTCCTTTTAAATTCATGGATGTGTGGTTGAAACATCCTCAGTACTCTAAGTTAATTCTTTCCTGTTGGAATGATTTGGTTAGTTCCCAAGGTGCACCTCTTAATCTAGCTGGTAAACTTAGATCGTTAAAAGGATGCCTCAAAGTATGGAGTAAAGATGTGTTCGGAAGTATTGATCAGAAAATTGAACAAGCTGAAGAAAAGATTGAGAATCTAGATATCATCAGCAATAATAGGGATCTCTCTACTGACGAAATTGATTTGCGAAGAAGAATAACTCAAGATTTGTAGAAGCTACATAGAGAAAGAGAATGTGTTTGGAGATAAAAATCAAGGATTAGATGGTTAAGGGAGGGGGATAACAATACTCTCTTTTTTCATAGCATGGCAAAAAGTAAAGCGATCAGAAATGGGTTAAAAGAAATAGAGATTGAAGGTCGAAGGCTCTATAATCCAATTGAAGTAAAGAGGAGAGTGGCTGGTTTCTTTAAAAATATTTTCAAAGCCCCTGATTGGAAAGTGCCATCCTTAGAAGGCTTACAGTTTCAAACTTTATCAGTAGTGGAGGCGGGCTCTTTGGAAGTCAGTTTTTCGGAAGAAGAAATTACAAGTGCAGTGCGGAGTTGTGATGGTTCTAAAGCACCAGGGCCTGATGGTTTCAATTTTAATTTCATCAAGAATGCATGGGAGTTACTAAAATCAGAAGTCTTTCAAAGTTTTGATACATTCTATCACAAAGGCTCTTTACCACAAGGGATCAGCTCCTCTTTCATTGCTCTTATTCCAAAGATCCTTAATCTGATTAATATAAAAGATTATCGTCCCATTAGTCTTATTTCATCAATTTATAAAATTTTTGCAAAGGTTCTCTGCTCTCGTTTGAAGAAAGTTATTGGATCAGTTATTAGTGATAGTCAGACAGCTTTTGTGGGGGGGAGACAGATCTTCGATGGTATCCTAATGGCAAATGAGGTTATTGATGAAATGAAAAGAAAAAAAAAAAAAGGGGGTGTGATTTTGAAGCTGGATTTTGAGAAGGCTTATGACTATATAAATTGGGATTTTCTCCTCCTGATAATGAGTAAGATGGGTTTTGGGGTCAAATGGTGTAATTGGATTCGTGAGTGCATCACAAAGGTTAAAGTCTAAGTTTTGGTGAATGGTAGTCATTCTGCAGAATTTCCTTTGTATAGAGGACTCCATCAAGGAGATCCTTTATCTCTATTTCTCTTCCTAATCATCGCTGAAGTTTTTCATTTATTATTCTCTAAAGCAGAAAGTCTTGGTTTGGTAAAAGGTATTTCGATTGGTCGTGGGAATTTTACAGTTTCGCACCTCCAATTTGCAGATGACACGATTATCTTCTGTTGCGGTGGAAAGGATGTGCTCTGTAATATTAGGAGGATATTGATTCTTTTTTAGCTTATTTTCGGGCTAAGAATAAATTATAGAAAGAGTTGTTTATTCTCAGGAGATTCTTCCATGATTCCTTTGGAGGATTGGGCCTGTTATTTTGGATGTAAGGCGGGTTCATTACCTTTCTCTTACTTGGGAATGCCTCTGGGAGCTAATCTAGCTAGATTGAAGACTTGGGATCCAATCATTCAAAAGTTTAAGCAGAGATTGGCGGGTTGGAAAACGAAGCTCCTTTCGTTTGGGGGCCATCTTACTTTGGTGAATTCAGTGATGTCAAACTTACCTACTTATTTTATGTCAATTTTCAAAATACCTGGTGGGGTTATTAAGGAAATTGATAAAATAAGATGGTCTTTCCTTTGGGGTGGGGGTGCAAAGTCCAAATGGATTAGCAAGGTAAAGTGGCAGAGGGTTTATTCCAGAAAGAAGGTGGGAGGTCTGGGTATTCGTCCGTTGAATTCTATGAACTTGGCTCTATTAGCTAAATGGTGGTGGAGGTTTGGAAAGAGAAAAATACATCCTGGAGGAAACTAATTTTTGAAGAATATGGATTCAAGGATAATTGCTGGTTGCTGTCTGAATCTAATTCTCATAATTTCTCAAAAGTTTGGAGCGATATCATGAAATTAAGATTTTCAGAAGGGGTAAAACAGTGTGTTGGAATGGAAGGTTATAGGTGGGTTCTTGGAAATGGTAACTCTATACGTTTTTGGAAGGATGTTTGGTGCATGGATAAGCCGCTGAAGGAATCTTTTTGTCGGTTGTTTTTGATCTCTTTGTAGAAGGATGCTACAGTCTTTGATGTGTTATCTTCTTATAATCTCTCGTTCCGTAGAGACTTGCGACCATGGGAGTTTGAAGAGAAATATAGGCTTGATGAGATTGTAAAATCTTACGCTTTTAAAAATAGTGTTGAAGATAAATTGGTTTGGCAACACTCGATCAATGGGCAATTCTCGGTTCATGAATGTTTTATACATATTCAAAATTCAGAAACTTCGCAAATTTTTTTTGGGGCAAAATCATTATGGAAATGTAAAGCTCCCATCAAAGTTTTATGTTTCATTTGGTTGGCGGTTCTAGAAAAAACCTCTACGAAGGTGTTCTTATCAACTAAAGGGGTTTCTTTCCCGAGCGCTGATTTGTCCTGTCCATGGTGTAGAAGGGAAGAGGAAGAATCCAACCATTTGTTGCTTCACTGTAAGTGGGTGTGGAAGGTATGGAGCTTAATTTGGAAATGGTGGAATTTAAGCTGGGTTTGTGATTATTCGGTAGAGCCTTTTGTTTGTCAATGGGAAGTGGTTTCAATGGCAAAAGATCTATGCTCATGGTGGAAGCTAGTTTGTTGTGTAGGTTTATGGTCTATTTGGCTAGCAAGGAATGAGGTGTGGTTCAAAGATAAGTATTGGAGCGTTGAACAATTAGTTGATGTTATAAAGTTGAGATCGTTTCATTGGGTTCAAGCTTTGGAATCAGGTTTCGTTTATTCGTTTAGAGATTGGTGTGAGGATCCAAGAATTCTGGGAAGTTTTAAGAAGTCTAGAAGAGCAAAGCTGAGGGTGAATTTATTGTGGGCTGCTCCTTCAATAGGCTCTTTAAAGTTTAATGTTGATGGGTCGGCATGGGGTAAACCAGGTTTAGCAGGGTGTGGAGGTGTGTTGAGAAATGATATGGGTGTGGTCGTTGCTATTTTCTTTGGGCCTCTGGGAATTGCTGATTCAAATGTGGCTGAAATTGAAGCAATCCGAAATGCACTTCTGTGTTTCATTGAAGCAGGATGGGTCGGAAAAAAGAATCTCATTATCGAATCAGATTCTAGGATTGCAGTTTCATGGGTTTTCAATAAGACGTTGAGACCATGGAAATTGATCAATCGGTGAAGACCATAAGAAATGTATCGTTTACAAACATCTATAGGGAATGCAATAGGTTTGCGGATGGTTTGGCAAAGAAAGGTGTTACTAGTCAAAGTTTTTTTAAAGCATGGTGGTAATTTCAGCTTTACAGTACGTGTGTATGCGTATGTGTGGGTCAAAGTGATATTGGGTGGGCATATGTGTGTGTGAGTGATCTCTCGGGTATAAGTGTGAAATGCTGTCTATTTTTTATCGAGTTTCGTTGTCGCATTTGTTTTGGTGTTGGGTAAATTTTTCTTTCTCTTCGTATTGGGTTTCGGTTTGTGTTTTTCTTTTCGTGGGTGTAATTTTGGTGTCTCGACGGGGTGTGGAGAGGAGTAGAAAAGCTGAGTTTGTTACAATATGTGTGTACGTGTGTGTGTGTGTGTGTGTAGCAGAGTTATGTGAGTGATATCCTGGAAATAAGTGTGATATGTTGTTGAGTTGCTCTTGTCGAGCTTTGTTTCGTGTGTGTTTTGGTTTTGGGTGAGTTTCCTCTCTCTCTCTCTGTCTTTGGCTTCGGTGTGTGTTTTTTCTCGTGGGTATGTGTTTTTGGTGTCTCGGCGTCGTGTTCTCTCAGTGTGTTTTCTTTGGGGGGTCTGTTTCTAATTTGGTGTGCTCAAAAGGAGTTATTTGATTACTTGTGATTTTCGGGGTGTGGGTTTTTCGTTTCACGGTAGCCTCAACGAGGTGTGTGAGTATTATTCCAACCTTCAAAGAGTTGGTCAATCATCAATGATATTGATTTAGTCCGTTGCTGGCCTCACTTGTTTGTCTGCTGCTGATATGTTTGATTTTATGCTAATCAAGTGAGAAAAAACAAAGCCGCGTATTTTAATCTTGGTGTCTCTTGCTGCTTGTTGGATTGGTTTCTTCCTTGGCTGAATCTGTTGGAATGGGCCAAAAATGGAGATTATTGCTTCTGACCGGGTAATTCATCTGATTTTCAAAGATGTGTAGGCTCTCGCTGGAGTTTAATCTGCTATTTACTTTGGATTTTGTCTCACTTTGTTCTGGGATTTTTCTGATGTTGTAAAAGCTTTGCTGGAGGATCTCTTGCTACTATTCTGGAATAGTATTTTTGTTTCTGCTATGGGATTTTCTGCCCTGTCTAATTTTCGTTAAATGTTATGGAGGAAAGCTTGCAATGTTTAGGCAGGGGATAGGATGTCAATGAGTTTGGGTGGAGAGTCTTTTCTACTGATTAAGTTTGTGGGCTGTTTTGAGGCTTCCGCTTTTGCTGCAAACAAATTTGGAGGTTGTGACTCCATAAATCCAATGTTGAATTGTTACCCGGGATTTTCGTTGATGTTGAGATGAAGGAGAATATTTGGAAGATGGTTGTGAGGTACCCATAAGGAGGTTTTTTATGGAAGATACTGGTTGTCTTTGGAAGATGGTGATGATGTTTGGCTACTGGGACATAATATCTAATTTAAGCAGTAGGGTGGCTCTTGGCTGGCTTTGTAAAAGGGAACAACAAGCTCGTCATCTAGGTTGCGGACTATGTGAAATGACTTAAAGCCAGCCGCAAGTTCCTTGGTAGTAAAAAACTTTGGGCTACCCATGATTTAAAGACCTGGATTTGTTATGGAGCTGATGCTGATTTTTTCGGTGTGAAGCTACTGCAAGATTGCAAGCAGCAGAGCTGCTTTGGTGTTGCTGCTGGTTGTTTGTCTGGTTTTGACCCCTATTGATATGTAGTGTGCGGTAGTGCAATGCCAATAAGCCCTTAGGGAGTGTATTATGTTTTTCAAATGGAGTGTATCATGTTTTTCAAATGGAGTGTTTCATGATTTCTGGTGTGCGTCTACAGAATGTTTTTTGGCTGCTGCTTGGTTCAGTAGTTTGGGCCTAGGGTACTTTTTTTTGGGTTTGGCATCTTATATGGATTGCCTTAGGTGTAATGCCTATGGACTTTTGTCCATTTTAATAACATTGAAGCTGAGCAAAAAAAAAAAAAATCATTTTGTGCATGTGGGTTAACTAAGGGATGGGGTTTAATTTATTATTTATCACTGTAGTACTGCTCCTGACTGGGCCTTCTTTGTTTGGATTAGTTTGTACAAAGCCTACGTGAACCAGGCTTTGTGTATAAGGTGTTCTAATCAGGGGAAGTCTCTGGCTTTTTTCAGCCATGATTAATGCGTTATAAGGAGCTTGGCTTGCACATGATTTTTGTAATGCTTAATTTTACTTATGATTATAGCTGACTTTCGATTTGAGATAGGCAAGGGGTATTTTTATTGAGACTACTGTTTTCTTTTTAGGGGTGATTTTTTGGTGGTTCCTTTCATGAAACTCTTAAATGAAGTTTGTTTCAAATCGGAACCTGGTCCTTTATTTGTTAAGGGTTTTAGACGTAGAAAATGTAAATAGCGATGCTTTATCGCTTTTTATTGATAAATCAATGAAATTTGCTGTTCACAAAAAAATTTAAAAAAAAAAAAAACAAACAAACAAACTATTCCCTCACATTATTGGTAGAATTATCAATTAAGTTTTGATTACATGCTTGATATTATATAGCATATACGAAGAGGAAAAGGAAGAGGAAGAGGAAGAGGCCCGAGAACGTCGACGTACTGGGGAACACTTATTGTAGCATTAAATTTCCGATTTGGAAGTGTTTTAGTTTGACCCGTTGTTGAAGTTTCTACTAATTTTCTAATGGTAGGCCTCGATATGAAGCAAGGTTTTTTCCCTTCTTGCTCCAAGGAGCAGATCAAGATTCTCTAGGAGCTTTTGGTCATTCTGACTTGTCTCTCGTGCATCTGATCGAACCTCTAGTGGTAATCCGATTTCAACGCAAATTACTACTTCTACTCTGTAAGTCAAGGACAGCTACGACGCCTGTGTCTAGACCTATTTTGTTGTCTTGTAATACTAGAATACAAGGGGTAGATATCTTTGACCCATATTCCCGCTCCTTCCAATCTCTTCTAGGTAGGTTCTATTGGTGCCTTCTGTTTGCTCATTGGCCTAAGGGTGGCCAGGTGATGAGAAGTGGTCGGCCAATAATAGCAGGCTGCTAGGGCCGGCTAAGCCAAAGATCTTCCTCCAAAGTGATTTCCACAGACCCCTTCATGAATTTCACTTAGCACATACTATGCTTCTTCTATTGCTAGGCACATGAGCAAGGGATGGCCATAAGATATGCAAGATAACCATTCCTCGTATAGTGGATATGAAGCTTGGGATATGAATCATTTTAGGGCTACTAATTTTCCATTAAGCTTTCACTACACCAAACTGGTAAATTTCTAAAGAATAGTTTCTAAGCTTTGCAACGGATTTTTACCATTACAAACTTGTAACGGTAAAAAATGGTTAGAAAGCTTAAATTTCCATATGTAATTTTGCTCCATATATATTACTAAATTTCTAACTGTTACACGAAAAATACTAACGGACTTTATCAGTTACAATTTTTTATCGGACTTAAAATCTCTTATAGAATATGGAGTACATAAAAGAAAAAAGAAAAGTGAAAGAAAAAGAGTATAAGAGAGGCGGGTCGAAGTAAAAGCAAACATAGAGAAAGGAGAAAGAAGAGAGACTCAGTCGCTCCAAGCACACCTGCCGCCGCCCTCTATCCCCCCCGCCCCCCCCCCCCCCCCCCCCCCCCTCTCTCTCTCTTTCTACTTCTCTCCTTCTCCTTCTCCTTCTCTTTCCTTTTTTCCTCTCCCTTTCCTTTTCGCCGTTGCCATCTATTCCTCTGGTTAGATTTGTTCGAGAACTCACCATCTCCACCACTAGATCTGTTCGAGATCTGTACTAGATCTGTTTCTCTCTCTCTCTCTCTCTCACACACACACACACACACAAAACCACATCAGATCTCTCTCTCTCTCACTTACACACATACATACATATACACACACACATTTCTATTCTCTTAGTCTTAAGCTTTTCACCACCACCGCCACCACCACCGCCACCACCACCACCACCACCACCACATGATCAGACAATCACCATCACACAGCTATATCTCTTATTCTGCGGTAATCTATGTCTCTCCACCCCTCTTCATTCATTTGTTAAAAATGGAAATCCCTCAACTAGCAGGGTTTTTTTTCTAAGGTTTTTGGGGGTACTTACATGGTTTTGTTGATAGATTTGTGTGGGTGTTCGTTATTTACCGAGTTGTTTACAAATTTGTGCTTATTTTGTTCTTAGGGCTTCTATATATATCCTATGTGTTTTCTTTGATTTTGAATTTACTGACAATGATTATGTTGCAGAAGTAACAAATGATGTTCGGAGAAGGGTGAAATGCTTACTTTTTATTCAAATGGTTCATATTTACTTCTTTTTTTTGCTATTGTAAAAAAGCCCTTATTAGTCTCTATTATTTTGGTTAAATTACACGCACTATCCCATGGTGGAGGTAAAATTCTTTGTTTTTATTTACACTTGATGACTTTGATTGCAAATTGTCTTATGATGTACATCCTAGAAAGCGACTGTTTACGTATGCGATTTCTTAATTTGACAGGTATTAGTATGCTTTGTTTCCTGAAGAAATATGTGTTCTAATTTGAGGTGTTCATGGTCAAATTAATAGGGCTGCTTTTGCCTTTGGGTGTCAATTGTTTTGATTTTGATTTGATGTAAGTTAATTTTATCAATGCAGAACTGCAGTAAAATGAGTCCCAATCAATGATTCAAGGGAAAGGAGCATTGGATTACCCTCTTCATTGACAACCTGAACCCAAAAACTGACCCTACAAGTCTGTGGAACTTCATCTCAAGATTTGGTAAGGTCAGAGATGTTTTTATCCCCAAAAAATAGAGGAATGGGAGATGTGACATTTATGGCTTTGCTAGATTTGATAGTGCCCAGGAAGCGGATGGTGTGGCGATAAGGAGCAACGGTTCGATGCTGTTCGGGAGGAAAATCATAGTTAAACTAGCAAACTATGGTTTAAATCAAAGATCAAATCCAAACACAAGACTATATCAGAATGTTGTTGAACAAAAAAGGGCAAATTTTAGGGGGTTGGATTCAAAATCTAGTTATACATATCAGAGGAAGTATGCCCAAGTTGTATTTGGTGAAAGCAACCATAAATAGAAGAAGGAAGACAATAGAACCAAATCTAAGACAAACAATACAGTGGAGGGCGATAATTTTACGGCAAAATTTGTACTCTCAGTCACAAAGGAGTTAGAAGAGTGGCTAAATACATGTGCTAGAGCCTATTTGTGGAATTTAAATGACCTTCCTCACATACAAAAATTGATGAAGAAAGGAAAAATATTTGGCAAAGATATTAAATTGATGGGTGGATACATGGTGCTGTTGGAATTTGAGAATACTCAATCTTTGGTGGAAGTTGCTGAAGATGTGGAGTCTTGGAAAAAATGGTTCATAAAAATAGAACAATGGGAGCATCGATTCAATCAACGCTCTAGATGCACTTGGATTAGATGCCTCAATATACCAATTCCTGTATGAGTTTCTTTTCACAATGTTAGGTGATTTTTATGGTTCAACTTTAATGGTGGATGTGAAAACCAAGAACAAGGAAAATCTCATTTATAGCAGGGTCTTAATTGCAATAGACGAGATAGAAACAATCAATGCCACTTTCAAGCTTACAATAGAGGAAGAGTCTTTTGCTATCAGACGTATGGAAGAAACATCACCAAATCCAATGCCTCTAATTATGTGCAATGGCTTATCTGATGTAGAGGGATTTGGTGTTGATCAAGATGGGTTGGATGGCGATCGATGCCCTTTATAGAGTTGAGAACATGTACTGCCAACCCCCTGGTGCAGCTAATTGGAACAAGCACCCTCATCCCTCATCTACACACAATTAGAATCCCAAATTGATTTTAAATTCAAATTTAAAATCAAACCCAGCTTTGGCGCCATTTGGAGTGATAATTGATAAGTTGGGTTTTAACAATCTTAACCCGCGGCCCATTTTCCATTCTGGGCCTACAACTTATATGTCCATTCTGAAGAGGCCTCCCCTTAATCCTATTGATAAATCCCAATAGAGTCTATATCCTTCTCTTATCCCTAGTCCTATTCAGATTACTTCACCAAATCACACCAAAGCTGAAAAGAGAATAGAATCTAGTGATGTGGGTTTTGCAAGGAGGCCAACCGCAAATTGGGTGGAAGAGGGATGCTCATGGGTTACTGAAACTGATCCAATTGAACAAGTTTCCCTAAATAGAGAAAAAAATTCACTCTACTGATGATGAAGACCTAGATATAGATGCGATCGATGGTTTTGAAGTATCTATGGAACACTTGGTTGCACCATCTTCGTAACCTAGGAGAAAGAAGAAATCCCCAGTTAACGCTCTCATGCGTAGCCAACGATTTCTCCAAAGAAGAAGACAGGGATCTGGCCACATCAATCATGCAAAGATGAAAGGAAATTGTAAGAAAGTGAAAAGCTCAGCTAGGGCCACAGTTACTACAGAGTTATTATCCAGTGAAAACATCGTGATCTTAGACAAAGCAGTAGGAAGGCTCAATCAACGGGGGTGCTCTGAAGCAAACCGTTCATAGAATTTGGCAAAGAAATTAAATGTCTTTTGTGGGTGACGATGTAGCCCTACTTGAATATATTGCAGAATCAGAGGTACAAGAGGAGACTATATACCTAAAGGGTTTGAACAATAATGCTAAGGTATATGATACATAGGGTGTTCAACTAATTTATAAATGAAAGCTATCTCATGGAATGTTAGGGGATTAGGGAAAGCGGAAAAATGCAGAGTAGTTAGCAACCTAATCAAAAAGGAGAGATAAAACATTGTGTTCATCTAGGATCCAAGCTCGATAAATTTGAACCGCGACTCTTGAAATAACTTTGGAAAAATTATATGGACAAGATTGAACTGGTATTCTCAGAGCATGCTTCAGGTGGACTGATTTGTTTATGGGAAGATGCATTTTTTGAGGTACAAAATGTTTTTAATAATTTTAGATTCATTATACTTCAAGGAGTTATTCGAAATTCTAGCTTATATGCTATGTTTTGCAATGTATATGCACCAAACCGAGAGGGAGACATGAAAGATCTATGGGAAGAGTTATTGTGGTGGAAATCTTACCTTACAGATTAATAGTGTATGGGGGGCGATTTCAACTCAATCACAGAGCCTAGAGAGAGATTTGGTGAACAATTCAGTGATAGCGAGGCTCACAATTTCAAATAATTCATCAGTGAAGGAGAGTTTATGAATCTCAACTTAAATGGAAGATCCTTTACTTCAGTTACCAATCGTGGAGGGGTCAAAATGGCTAGGCTCGATAGATTCCTAATCTCAATTGATTTCATCACTGGGTTGGGAAATTTGAATCAATGGGGACTACAAAGGGGCCTTTCTGATCATTGTCCAATAGTAACCAATGTTTCAAATTGTGATTGGGGTTCTAATCCTTTCAGATGCTTCAATAATTAGTCCAAAGATAATGCTTTGAAAGAGTTAGTCGAGAATATTTGGAAGGATTCATCTAGAGGATTAATTGCTGGTTCTAGCCTCAAGAAGAAGTTCTGGAAATCTAAATCAGTGATACAGTCACATCTAAAGGCAAGTGGACCATTGGGTGGTAGCAAAATCAAACCGTTAGAAGAACTCATTGACACACTTAAACGCAAATTAGAATCACAAACTTTATCCGTGGAGGAGAAAAGGTCCAGTTCCAATGCAATATGTGTCCTTTGGAAAGAATACAGACAAGAGGAGAGTCGATGGAGACAAAAATCTCATATCCAATGGTTAAAGAGGATGATAGGAATACCACTTTTTTCTACTTGGTTGCTGCTAACAGAATAAGGAAGAATCTTGTGCAAAAGTCATTCATCAATGGTCAATCATAAACTCATCCGGATATCATCACGGCTGCGATTCCTGAACATTTCTCCTCCCAATTTAAAGAGAGGTTTAGAGTAAGACCAGTCATGAGTGGGTTGGACTATAAATCCTCATTACAAAACCAAGCAGACTCTTTAGAATCGCCTTTCTCCAAGGCAAAAGTTCAATGTGTGTTGTATCAATGTGATGGTAACAAAGCTCCGGGCCCGGAATATAGGATTCCACAAACAATCTTGGGAGGTCATTAAATTGGAGTTCATGCAATTCTTATCAGATTTCTACTCAAATGGGAAGATACCAGAGGGCCTCAATTTGACTTTTATTACTTTGGTACCTAAGGTTAAATTGCCAAATGTCATAAGCCATTTCTGGCCTATTAGCCTTATTGGGTGCTTGTATAAGGTCCTCTCAAAACTTTTGAAAATCGTTTGAAGAAAGTTATGGACGTGATTGTTGCTACCAATCAAATGCCTTTATTAAAGGTCGACAAATAACTGACTGCATGCTCATTGCTTCTGAGGTATATCACTCTATGTTGAATAGCCCGGAAGGCTTTGGTGTTCAAAGTTGATTTTGAGAGGCTTATGATAGCGTTAATTGGAATTTTTTTAAATTCGTTATGGAAAGCATGGGTTTCGGTAGGCATTGAATTGGGTGGATAATGGAATGCATGTCATCGGCCTCTATGTCGATTCTTATAAATGGATCCCCGTCCCTTGTTTTTCCTTTGGAGAGAGGTTTAAGACAAGGTGACCCCCTCTCCCTTCTTGTTCAATCTTGTGGGGAGGGTCTTAGCGTTCTTATTCGAGTAGCCATAAATAAGAGGCTACTTTCTGGGTGGCAATTTGGGGTAGAGAATATTCCCATTTCTCAAATTCAATATGTCGATGATACTATATTTTATGGAGGTCACTACACCATATGGCCCGATTTGTAACGGGAATATCCGTTACAAAAATTATTTGTAACGGATATACCCGTTACAAATAGGGCGTTGCAAATTTGTAACGGATGTCTTGTAACGGATATAACCGTTACTAATTCGTAACGGATTTGGTAACGGATATTCCCGTTACAAAATGTTCTTTTTGTAACGGATATATCCGTTACAAATTAGATTAGTAACGGATAAATATTCAACTTGTTTGACTTTTTGAAAAAATTACTAACGGTTGGTAGCAAATTAGTAACGGTTATATCAGTTACTAATTTGCAAAATGCATAAAATTAGTAACGGATTTTGTAACGGAAATACCCGTTACAAAATGTAATTACAAATAAAAAAAATTATTTATTTGAAATATTTCCCAAATTTTTTTCCACCTGATTAAGAAGCATTATAATCCATACAAAACACCAAAAATAAAATAAATAAATAAAAAATAACAATAAACATAATCCATAATCCATACCAAGCACAACAAACATAATCCATAATCCATAATCCATAACACACAATCCATACCAAACACAATAAACATAATCCATAATACACAAAACAAACATAATCCATAATCCGTACTAATTCATAACAAGTAAAGAGTTTATCCGACCAAACTTAAACTAACTATAACAAACTATGTCCGAATTTAAAGAGTTATAGAAAATAAGATAATCGAAGTCAAACATACTTTAACCTACTCTCAAGCCAAATTACATATCCACCTTGAACAAAGCCTCCCAAAGTATCAAAGCCACCTTGAGGAGGGTCGAACAAATGAGCATTGGGATCAATCACTTCCTCGATATAAACTTTCTTTTCGTCAATACCAACGGTTTTGAAGTGACACTTTTTAGCACTAGCATCCGTCACAACATACCCCTTTGCTAATTCTTTCCCAAATTTATCAAGTAAGATAACCGAGGGTTTGTCGGTGGGAGTAGGCATAGAATGAAGAGAATTTCGATTTTCCATCGCGCTAAAAACGTTATTCAAGTTTTGACCTAAATTAATAGGGCGATTAACTGAATTGGATGCAATATCACTTGAAGGAGTAGTCACCATTGGAGGGGTACTCACATTTGAAAATTTGGTAATAAAAGACATCATTACACCCTCAAAATTGTTAAGTCTTGAGATGACTTCATCCTTAAATGATTTGTCTTCTTCATTTGTCTTACCTTTTTGTTCAATTATTGACCTTGCCACCCCAAGTTGACTTAGTTGCTTCTTAGAGACATGAGAACCCACTGCACGAACCCCACCTCCCTTGAGTTCCTTCCCAAATACTTCTGCTAATTCATCATTGTCAAGGTCTTCACACGTGTCAGTACATCCCGAGTCAGACAAGCTTTGACTTTTTTTTCTATTTCCAGCAGCTATAACTTCGTCCTAAAGTATATAAAAGTAAAACTTGTAATATTAAAATAAAAAAATTATGATAAACTTTAAACTTACAAACAATCAAATATGTTACTCACATATTTACTCTTAGCACTCTCCAACACAGTCCCATCTCTACGCTCATGTGCCGCCAGCCATTTGTCTACGCGACGAATTTTTTTTCCAGGATTTTGTTGTTCCTAGACATTGAAATTTAATGAATTAGTTAAAATAAAAAGTTGTTAAAACACAAAATGTGTAAAAAAAATGATACAAACCATTAAGAATTGTTTTTGAGCATAGGAACAACGCCCAAGAGTATGGGGGGTCTCTTGTTGTTTTCGATTGTTACTATTTGTAACAATTTGCTGCTTCTTTTTTGGATCACTCTCATTTTCAACAAACTTTCTCCAAATATGTGGATCAATACCGGCCGGCCCGACCTCTTCATTCAAAAGAGCCCTCAAATTATTTTTGTGAGACCTAAATTTTTGGGGCCACGACTTCTCCGCCAATGGTCGAGCCACATCTGGTGGAACATCTAGTTCAAATTCACCCTAGTAGTAGAAAAAGATAGTTATGTTACAAGTAAATAATTAAAGCAAAACAACTAACTAAATAAAGAGCACACAAACAAAAGTTTACCATTAAAGCATGCCAAACATCGTCTTTGAAGTTCTTTGGCACAAGTCGAAAATCTTTATAGTCAATTGGAAGGTAGCTTCTCACGAAATCCCCCGTACGACTACTCCATATCTTCGCATATTGCCCCACAACAGACCCATCAGCTTGAATTATGACTTTCATTTTCTCCTTCGGGCCCTTTGGGGCTTTGTTTCCTGATGACTCAGATACGGGCAGGGCTGAAGAAGATGGCTGAGATAAACTCGGGTTTGAATTACCTGCATTTATTGACATTATACCGAATGCCTATCATTTGAAAATAAGGTGTTAGTTCGCAAGCAATATTAAATTAATAATAAACAATATTAAATGACATAGCAACAATTAACGGAGCATAAGGACATTTTTATAATAAAGGTAGCAATTATATTTCAAATTTAGCAACAATTTACTGACCATAAGAAAATTTTTACAATAAAGGTAGCAATTACAATCTCAACATAGTAACAATTAATGCAAAAGCCAAAAGTTAGGCAGAGTCATGCTACTTCAGCAGGTTTTCCAAATGAGGTTGGTCTTCAAGAGTAGATTGGAAGACCGTTGGTATCTCTAACTCGTCTACTCGCTTGGTCAATCTCTTCGGTGAATGTATAACGACCCACCAATTAGGATTTCTAACGTCTTTCGAATAGAAGACTTGACTCGCCTCGGAAGCAAGAATGACTGGCTCATCTAGCTCGCCACTGACACTCTTTAACTTGTCAAAATTTACTAGAACCAAATTAGAGTCCGGACATTGCTTACAACCATTGGTCTTGTCCTCCACCCTCACCCAGTCACAATAAAACACCACCTCTTTAAATAGTAAATAGTCTAACTCCATTATATGTTTGATAACCCCATACCACATAGTCCAAGCATCCTTGAGCCTTTTATCACTTTTTTGGCCCTAAATTGAGTCCATGCCTTTATGCAAACACCGCTATCTTGCGTGACAACAGTGTCATCGTGATACCTAGGAGAAAATACAAAACCATTAACGCGGTACTTTTTGTATGTTTTAACCATGTGGGAAGGCCCTTGAACTAAACGCCACAAAATAGCCTTTGTCTCCGTCTCTCCAGAAGACACCAACTGTGAAAAGGAAACAAAGGACAATAAGAATCTAACTAAGGATGGACCATATTTCAGGATGTTTATTAATGAAAAGAATACCTTTTTATATAACCAAAGGATGAAAGAAGTTTGTAACTCTACTTCTGTCTTTGTAATCCCCTTTCCTTTACCACAAGAAGTGGATTCCAAAAGCGCTTTATACTCACTGAAATTTGTAGATACAAGTTTGGATATTAGTTGTTATAGGTGGAGGATAAGAAATATGTTTGAAGAACTCGAACCTGTAGTATTCCGCAAGTCCATCAACGTTAAGTCGAAATAGTACCAACCAAAAGCTGAATCTTTGTCTCCAAGGTAATGGAAAGTTCACTACATGTCTTACCACCTGCATAAGAACATTTAGAGTAATTATCACCTGCATAAAACTAGTACTTTATCCAAAATTGAGTTTAGTTGTTTGCCGAACAAAGTGAAAAAGAAAAAAAGAAGTTAGATTGCAAGTTCTTCAATTGCCCGGGTGAGTAGTCAGGCTAAGTCCCACCCAAATGAGGGAATTATTGGTTGGGTCCAAGTAGATGACTAAAATAACTCTTGACCTGATTTGTGTAAATATTCTAGCAGTACATGCTCAAGGAAGATGATTAATGAGTTCATTTCAACTTAGATAACATATTTTCTCAAAATAAACTAACCAATCATAAATTCTACATGAAATTCAAAATTCCAGCAATCATCGATGAAATTTGCATATACTTAAAATCATTTGGTGTGCATGACTTGATAACACCAATAACCTAACCATCCTCCAGTATAAAATTGTTGCAAATCAACAAAATCATAGATGACCCCTAAAGTACCTAATTATCCACTAAATTTCCTAACCTCTTATCTTAGACAATGATATATGCAACAAATCATCTCGAGGCATAAAATGCTGGGAAGCATGAACACATCTGAATAGTCACGTGTCCGACACCAAAAATCTCACTTGTACACATGGATAATATGGCTTCTACAAATTCAAAATACTTAAAGGTAAGAAATCCAATAAAACTTCTGAAATTAGGAAGCAATATCTACATATATACTCATTATAGTGCTAAATATGTGAGTTTAATAGTGTCCAGGTTCGTGAGTTTAATAGCATCCAAGTTGTAATAGTTGATCCATAATTTAGTTTCCAAATGCGTAACCACCCAAAGAGCCAAGAGTATTTTGCAATAGCTATCTCTCAAGTTCTAAAAGTTCAAAAAGCCGAGATTTTTTACCCCACCCATGATAAACACCAAGAATTAACCATATCCACCACCTCTTTGGTCATTACCACCTTCATAGAAATAGCTTTCACATTTTGACCATTAAACACAGTTCAAATCAAATGTAAGGAAGGAACTTGCTTTTCATGATTCTTTCTAGCAGAGGGATTATATCGGTTGTTCTTTTAATCTCTATTCAAGATGGATTACAAATAGATTTTTTTCAACCAAAATGCATATCCAAACCTTGATCATGAAAAGAATTAAAAAAAAATTCCTATAGTTCATGAAACAAAGAAAGAGGTTTATTTGCTTATATATTTCTTGCGGCCATATCCCTCTCCATCATCATTCGTTGCATAATTTACACATATCTGAGCAGAATATTGAGGTTACATAACCTACATCAAATTAATTGTCAAAAATCAGGAAGAGTACCTAGAGGTAGATCTCATATAGTCTAGTAAGTATAGCCAAATGGAAGCCAAGAGAACATACAACCATAGGCCATAGCACTTCTCTTTCCTTTTTCCCTAGTCTATTTTATAGCCAACCAAACAAAGAGTGGGGTTTTTAACTCAACATGGAATTTAAAAAAAAATGGAAAACAAAAGAGTGAAACATAGGTTGCTGACAAACATAGGTTGCTGACAAAAGAGTGGGGTTTCAAACATAGGTAGCTGACAAAACTAAGAAAAGACAATTGAATGTCAGCATAGTAATACTCAATGAGCTGAAACAATTTTTTAATGAGGGTATGCCCACCTGCCATAAAGAGTGAAAGATTATCGTAAAAAAACACCCATTCAAAAGTTAGGTTTCTATTCTCTTCACTTCCTACACTTTGGGAGTCACTTAAAATAACCATCAAATACACGAACTGAGAGAATATAGAGAAGGCAAAAATAGCCTAGAAAAACAACAAATTTGGATTGACAACAAATTTTGTGAAGAAAATAAAACCAGACTTCAGAAGTTTGTATTTTTAAAGCAAAATGTTGCAACTCAAAATCGTGCTCTTACCTGAGATAATTAAAGAAAAGTTCAAAACTACTTCAGCTCAAAAATCTCTCCATTCAGAATAATACTATACTGCACATCAAAGATTAAATTGAGAATTGGTAAACCAAAGAAAAGAAAAAGAAAGAAAAAAATAAGAAGCACAACACCATATATACCCACAAAGATTAAATTGAGAATTGCGTGTGAGAGAGAATTGAACAGTTAGAAGCAAATTATTTACAATATATACCCACAAAGAACCAAGATGAAAACAATATAAAAAGAAGTAGAAGAAGAGTGAATAAATCAAAATGTTTAGTTTGGAGAGAGAGAGAGAGAGAGAGAGAGAGAGAGAGAGAGAGAGAGAATTGCTGCCTAGATTGAAGAATGAGAGAGATACAAAGCAAAAAAAATGAAAAAAAAATGAAAAGAGAATCAAACTAAAGAATAGGAATAACAAACCAAATACTGAATCTTTCTCTCCAAGGCAATGAAAAGTTCACTACAAAGCTTATCACCTGCATAGGAACATTTAGAGTATATAAATTGTGAACCATTGTTCTTTAGCACACTACAACTCAGAAGACATGATAATAAGATAACAATTGGGTTCACAAGCCTAATGCAATATACACATACATCTATGATGAAAGACAAAACTAGTACTTTAGCCAAAAAAAAAAAAAAAAAACTTTTAGGAAGAATTATGTAAAGACTTGAAGGAAGTCAAGTCAAAAAAATCTTTTAACCATAAGGAAGGAAGAAGACTTGAAGCACTTCCACGGAGGCTTGGATCTTATATATTGTAAGTGCCCTTAAGAGTTAGTCAAAGGAACCATATTTTGGTAGCCTATGATGGTTCAACACAAACCAAATAACCAATTATATGCTAGAACCAAGACTTGTTAAAGAGAAAAGTGCCTTTCACTATTGCAATGAATGTGTTTCCATTTCATGAATTTAAGTAGTGTAAATCATCAATCAAAATTTAAAGTCATTAGATTAATTAACAAATCCAAGATATTGCTATCACTTTAAATAAATTACAATATAATGTAACAAAATAAGAGGTTGTACATAATGGACATGAAACTTGACTGTATTAGAGCAAATATAAACATGTAATACATTAGGTAGGAAATTACCATTGCTAAGACTATAATTAAACACCATAAGTTTATTGCAATTCATTAATTAAGATCCACTATCAAAGGACTTATGTATTCCAAATTATCTTTTCCTTTTGCACCACTAATCCCCACCATAATCAACACTTGCTAACCTAATATGTGTATATATTCATCTCTATATATACTTCTACGAGGATTGTGTGTCTTCGACAAGCATTCATAATTTCATATCCTCTTTTAACTCTATTACTTTCTTGGGAAGACCAAATATGAAATCAGAAAAGACATCTTCTTAATCACAATATATCCTCTAAATTTAACTCGAGCAACAGATTCTTAATTAGGAGAGTAATCCATGAGCATGCTGACAGAGAATCTTCTCTTATTCAAGAGATTATGAATATATTCCCTATATGAGATTTGTTTGTGCCCCAAATATTACCCTATAGAGATATAGTTATAGTGAAGGAAAAATACTTGGTTATATGGTACTTTGATATGTGGTTACACAAGTTTTAAAAAATCCAACAACTATTAGTTACCACAATGGGCTTTTGCTTCTATGATTTAATAGAAAGAAAGAAAATTACTTTTGACTAATGGGCATATTTTTGCGATTGATTCACATTTTTGGAATTGAATTGCAAAACATGTTTTGTCAACTATTTTAATTTTTGTAGTGTATAATCATTTATATGTAACTCCAAAAACTATTGACAAACACCCTTCTTAACCAAAATAGTAAGTTTCATAGCAATAGAATTTTCAAATACCATAAAGTTTCACTTCTTCAATTCAAATTGTCTACATAAAAGTAGTAAACAAGTTAAATTAAGGAAGAAACTAGAAAAAAGTGTGGATGGAATCGTCTCTCTCTATCTCTCTCTCTCACTATAATTTCCTCTTTCTTGCCTGAGCTAATCTCATTTATGAGCTGGGATGATAAAACACTAGAGAACAGTGTAAACATCTTTACTTCGAACTACTTTAATAGTACATTGAGAGAGAGAGAGAGAGAGAGAGAGAGAGAGAGAGAGAGAGAGAACAATCAAATTTAATAGAGAACAATTTGTACATGAGGGCAGTCACGAGGAGTTTGTAGGAAAAATTTATTCTTTCACTCAGCCAACAACATATAAAACGAAACTGGTGGCTGCAAAGTTTCTTTGTCTCTGCCCATATATTACCAAATGAAATTGTTTTCCTAACATAATAGTACTTCAACATATATATATATATGTATAACCACACACACATATACACACACACACACACACAGATAAAACAAGAGCAATGCTCTAATTCTCAAGTTTGTATTCACAAATGTTTCGACAATTGTATCACATATTGTGACGGTGGTCATGATACCACTATCATAACATTTGGGATATCCCAATTTCGAAAACCATAACATTACTTTACAGATAATGTATAACAATTATATATATCGTTAATAGTCTTTGAGTACCCTTTTTTTAACAACTCTTTATGTTAATAACATTTAATAGAATTTTCTTGCTCACAAATTCACATGAAGGAAAAGGTGAAAATACAACTATTTTTAATGTTAATAGCATTTAATAGAATTTTCTTGCTCATAAATTCACATGAAAGAAAAAACCAAGTAGTGTCCCATTAGTTACAATAAGAACTAAGAATATACAGGTTTAGAAAAGTGGGGTGTCGTTCATTTATAAACAATCAAAACACGAAGTTCATATAAGGGTCTATGTTTACAAAGAAGCCAATCCCCAAATCAAGCCACAAAAATAGAATAGAATTAATTACCTTAACATAGGAACGAACGATCAGATTTCTCTTAGTTATCCGTAGCAACGAACAATCAATTGCCTTCACATAGAAATGAATTACAATCAGATTTCTCTTAGTTATCCCCTAATTTACAAAGAAGAATAAGCAAATTTGTAAAGAAGCGAAACAATAAACCTTAATTAACACACAAATCAAACCCTAATTTCTCCACCACAGATGAATCGGACAAAGAAGAAGAAGAAGAAATCACAGACAAATTAAACCCTAATTTCTCCACCACAGATGAAACGAACAAAGAAGAAATCACACACAAATCAAACCCTAATTTCTCCACCACAGATTAATCGGACAAAGAAGAAGAAGAAGAAGAAGAAGGAGAAGGAGAAGGAGAAGGAGAAGGAGAAGAAGGAGAAGAAGAAGAAGAAGGAGGAGGAGGAGAAGGAAGAAGGAAGAAGGAGAAGGAAGAAGGAGGAGGAAGAAGAAGAAGAAAAGGAGGGAAAGAAGAGTATACCAGGCGGATGTGGATAGCGCCGGTCGGCGGTGGGCAGCGCAGGTCGGCGGTGGGCAGCGCAGGTCGGCGGTGGCCGTAGGAAGTGATGGCCGGCGAGAAGCAGCGGTCTGTGATGGTTGCCTTCTCTTGCGTCTCTCTTTCTCCCTCTCCTGTGAAACCCCAACAAAATGAACCCCAGCCCCGATTGTTTTTGGTTTTGTCAAAATTATTTTATTTTGCTTTTTTTTTGGATCAATTTTGTAACGGGTATAACCGTTACTTCTATAAATACACCCGTTATAAAAATTAAGTTACCAAAATAAAGGTAATCAGTAACGGTTTTTTTAATTTTGTAACGGATATATCTGTTACAAAATAGTAACGGGAATACCCGTTACAAATAATAAAATATGTCCGTTACAAAATTGGCCATATGGTGTAGTGGGTGCCAATTTTCTACAACTTTGCACTATGAAGAGGATACTAAGATGTTTCGAGCTTGCCTCTGGACTTAAAGTAAATTATGCCAAAAGTTTGGTAACTGAGTGTGGGGTCAATCCAGATTTAGTTGTCAATTGGGCATCTCAAATTTTCTGTCGCCATGCTAATACCCCCTTCAATTATCTGGGTTTCCTACTTGGGGCAAACCTGAGCAGAATTGTTACCTGGGAGCCAATTTTGGATAGAATCTGGGCAAAACTATCAGGATGGAAGGGGAAATATTTATCTAAGGGAGGGAGACTTACTGTAATACCCGTATCCAGAAAATGGAAGTAATATTTATTTTTCATGCATTAATTAGTATAATTAATTGCATGTGATATTTGGGTAAGTTCCAGTTACCCTGATGTGATAAGTGCTTCGAGAAGGGCACAGTTGGATAGATGTGAAATGGGATCCACGGGAGGTCCAGATTAGGTAAATTGCATTTAGTTGCATTTATGTGATTAAATGAATAATTACTTAATTGTTTTCAATATTTTATTACTAGTTATGATCTTTTATGGTGCAAATTTGGATAACCGTGTGAGGGTGAATTGGAATACGATTCATAACTAGTAGGCTAATTAGCAACTTCATAAAATATTTAGGACCACTTTTGGGACCCATACGTGACATAGTCACATACCCACTTAGATATTTGGTTAATATAAAGTTTAGGGGGTTTCATAATAGGACTTTAGAAACATATGGGGGTGTAAATAGAAATATGAAAAATCATAACATATCCTTGACAATGTTAGTCGGTTAGTAAGGAATAAAAAAAAAAGGGGCAGAATCGAAGCTTCGCCGTGTGACCTCTATTTTGCGAATCGAAGTCATATTCGGACTCGTGAAGGTGAGAGGGTTATTTCTATGTCTTTCTTTTTCAATTTTGGTAATATTTTTCCGCGACCCATTCTAAGGGGTGATACATAAATGTGATATATATATATATGTAGGGATATCATTGGGAATAACTAGAGCTAGTGTTGCGAAGGAGTTTGGGATTTCTAGGCTTATTTTGGACTTATTCGTGAGGTGAGTGTCCTAATCCCAAAATTGGATGTTTAATGTTATTTATTTGTTATTAAATGCTTTAAAATGCTTAACTGTGATTAAGTAGAAAAGCATGTGATAATTTATTATTCAACATGTCTAAAATGTTGAAATTGTCATGTTGACATGTTGAGTTGCTTATGTGCTTATTTGGGTCAAAGGGTGTCAATTGATAATCACCTTATTTAGCCCTTATGTAAGGGACGTCCATTCCTCAGAGAAAAGGGGGATGATAATGAAGTCCTCAAAGAAAAGGGGACGGTGGTGACGACCACAATGAATTGACTACGGTCACATGAGAGTGTGTGATATTGCTTTTAAAGCGACGACAAAGTGAGAATGGCCCAGAATCAAGGGTCCAATACGATGGTGATTGATTATTTAACATGCCGACGACCATTTATTATTGTAAATGCTTAATTGGTGTTTATGATACATTAAATATTCCAATTGCATGATTAGTACCACGTACTCACTAAGCGAAAGCTTAATCAATTTTTGTGGCTAATGACCACGCAGGTACGGACGAGCATCACAATGAGAAGCGTTGAACTGTGGGGATTCTGGGATAGCTTGAGATTAATGGTTAATGTTTAATATGTTCATATGTAAATGAGTTTAGATGAGTAGCTATATTCCTGGTGGTTGGGTTTTCGGAGATAAGTTTATGATTTGGTTTTATATTTGATCCTTGTAATATATGAATTGTGGATTGAAGTTTTAAATGTATTTTCCAAATGTTTGGGTGATATTTTTGTATTTCATTTCTTGTTTAACAGGGGGAATGATGCTGTAATAGGGGGAACTCTGTCTAAGTACCGCTCGATGATTTTAAAACTTTAATTTTGTTATTGGTTAGTTGGTAGCTAGGAAACAAAGAATTCACAGGTATATTTTCAGCCTGACGACTTTTACGGAAATAGACATTACTCTTTCTAGAAAATTTGGATTCGCGCGCCATTTTTTGCGTTGGAACCGAGACTCGCAGGGCTATCTTTTGATATAAAGTTTGGACACATTTTCTTAATGAAAATTTTACCCTTGTGTTGGTTTAAGCTAATGAATACCTTTTACTATATTTTACTCTTGTTTTATTGCTAGTAGAAGGTGTTTTGTTATTGGTAATCATTTGTTACACGTGCCCTAGCCCACTGGGGCGGGTTGGGGTGTGACAATTTTTGGTATCAGAGCAATAGGCTAGAGCCTTGGGTACGAGTGACGACGCGTGAGTGTGCACACAATGACACGTAGTTATACGATCATGCATACATGTTTATTTAGCATGCTTTAGCATGTATTGCAATTTATTTAAAAGTAACATGAATGTATATATTTTGCTGTGGGTGCCAGGCAAGGATGTCTGGAGGTGAGAACCCGTCTTCGGCCCGTATGGATAGAATTAAAATAGTTATGGAAAAGTTGGTAAAAGTGGCTAAAACTCGAGTTACTGAGGAAGAACCGAGCTCATCAAATCCAGAACAATGAACAGAACTAACAACTATTACCATGTTCTACAAGCAAAAGCCAGGGCAATTCAAAGGAGAACCTGATTCGATGAAGGTTGACCATTGGTTGACCGACATGAAGAGAATTTTTCGTACTTTGCCATGTACAGAGGAACAGAAGGTCTTGTTTGCATCAGATACTCTGAAAGAAGAAGCACAAAATTGGTGGACGTCAGTACTAAGGCAAGGAGCACCGACTACCTGGAATGGATTTATCGAGGAGTTCTCGAAACAATATATTCGTCGATCTTTCAGTGATCAGAAGGCCCGGGAGTTTTCTCATCTCAGTCAGGGTAATATAAGCGTTAGGGAATACGTAGTCGAGTTTACAAGTTTGGTCAGATTTGTAATGGATTTGATTCCAAATGAGTTCATTTGGGCAAGACGATTCGAGGAAGGACTCCATGACGAGATTAGGGGAAAAGTGGATGTAAACCGGCTACCTAAGTATTCAGAAGTATTAGATGTGGCCCTAATTAATGAGCGAGGTATGTTGTCACCAGGGTAAAGTCAACAATTCAAGAGGCCGGGAGGTAGTCAATTCCAGGGATAGGGCAGTTCCAAGAGAAAGAATTTAGGGAGTTTGTTAGGAAGTGGGGACAACAAGCCCAGGTGTTAGATTTGTGGTAAGTATCATTGGGGAATGTGCAACTTGTCTCCTATTATTTGCAACAATTGTCGACGGCCAGGACACTTGGCAAGAGATTGTCCCAATCTATCAAGACAGAATGTGCCAAGACAAAGTATTACTCCGAGACAAGGTGTAGATGACAGTAGAGTATGGTGTTATTTGTGTGGTGACCTGGGGGCATTGGGAACTTAATTGCCCAAAGAGAGGACCAGGAAGTTCTAGTTCATCTGTGGGAAGTGCACCAAGTCAAAGGCCACTTCAGCAACAATCTCAAGGGAGGGAGCAACGACAAGGAAGGTATTTTTAGCTTAAGCCTGGGGAGACCACTGCCGCTGATACTGTGGTTTCAGGTATACTTCCTATTTGCTTACAACCTGCTAGAGTATTATTGGATTCGGGGTCAACTCACTCTTTTGTTTCACACCCATTTGCTAAAAATTTGGATAAACCCTTAGAACTACTAGATTTTGATTTATCCATTTCACTTCCATCGGGAGCTCCACTGGTAAGTTCGGGTATCTTTAAAGCTTGTGGGATTGATGTGAATCGTAGAGGTTTGACTGTTGACTTAGTGCCATTGGTTATTCAACATTTTGATGTCATTTTGGGGATGGATTGGTTATATGCAAATCATGCCATTATCGATTGTGAGAATAAAAGAGTAACATTTCGATTGCCCAATCAAGATGTATTTTGTTTCCAAGGGACAGGTGTAGCATCACCGCCTTATTTGGTGTCAGCTGTCAGAGCTTGTCGTTTGTTGAAAAAGCGATGTCGGGGATTCTTGTGTAGTATACTTGACACTAGAAGTGCTGAACTAAAATTAGAAGATATACCAGTAGTGAAAGAATTTCCAGACGTCTTTCCAGAAGATTTACCCAGTGTGTTGATTGAAAGGGAAATTGAGTTTGGGATAGATGTGATGCCAGGAACTCAACCAATTTCACGAACACCGTATAGAATGACTCCGGTAGAGTTAAAGGAGTTGAAGACTCAACTACAAGATTTACTAGATAAGGGGTTCATTCGTCCTAGTGTATCACCGTGGGGTGCACCAGTTTTATTTGTGAAGAAGAAGGACGGGACAATGAGAATGTGTATCGACTACCGAGAGATCAACAAGGTGACTATAAAGAACAAGTATCCGTTGCCACGTATTGATGATTTGTTTGATCAGTTGCAAGGGGCACAAATCTTCTCTAAGATTGACTTGAGATCTGGGTATCACCAATTGAAGGTTAAAGCTAAAGACGTTGAGAAGACAGCTTTCAAGACTCGGTACGGGCACTACGAATTTCTTGTCATGCCATTTGGGGTTACGAATGCACCAGCCGCATTTATGGACTTGATGAATAGGGTATTCAAGACTTATCTAGATGAATTTGTGATAGTATTCATTGATGATATATTGATTTATTCCAGAAGTTAAGAAGAACATGAACGACACTTAAGGTTGGTTTTGCAACGACTTAGAGAAAGGCAACTATTTGGGAAGTTAAAGAAAAGTGAATTTTGGTTGACAAATGTTTCTTTTCTTGGGCACGTGATCTCTAAAGATGGTGTCTTTGTGGACCCATAGAAAATAGAAGCTGTTAAGAATTGGTCTAGACCGACAAATGTTTCAGAAGTTCGAAGTTTCTTGGGGTTAGCTGGTTACTACAGAAGGTTCGTTCAAGACTTTTCTATAATCGCGACTCCTATGACTCAATTGATGAGGAAGGAAGTGGCTTTTGTGTGGAGTAAAGAATGTGAAGACTGTTTTCAGAAGTTAAAAGATAAGTTAACCTCAGCGCCGATATTAGCTATTTCGTCAGGGACTGGAGGTTTTAGTATATACAGTGATGCTTCTCATCAGGGCCTGGGATGTGTTCTAATGCAAGAGGGTAAAGTTATAGCTTATGCTTCGAGGCAGTTAAGGACACACGAGAAGAATTATCTGACTCATGATCTGGAATTGGCAGCGGTGATCTTTGCGTTAAAGATTTGGCATCACTACTTGTACGGGGAAACTTGTGAGATATTCACCGATCACAAGAGTCTGAAATATTTGTTTACCCAGAGAGAGCTAAATATGAGACAGAGAAGATGGCTTGAATTGATGAAAGACTACGATTTAAAGATTCAATATCATCCAGGTAAAGCTAACGTAGTTGCCGATGCTTTAAGTCGAAAGTTGTCAGAAAATTTAGTTTATTCTTTAACAGCCCAGGAGAAGTTGGTAAAAGAATTTGAACAGCTGGAATTGGAAGTAATTCCCAGAATCCAGGGTGGTTTAATGGCGGCTATTATGGCACAACCAATTAATCGAAGAAATCAAGGTGAGCCAACTGTTGGACCCAAATTTCAAGAAAATAGTTGAAGAATTACCTGAGGGTAGACGCCCAGAATTTAGTTTTCAGAATAATGTATTGAGGTATATTAATCGATTATGTGTTCCGAACATTCAAGAGTTGAAAGATAAGATCATGGAAGAAGCTCATAGTACGAGGTATTCCGTACATCCAGGGATTACCAAGATGTATAGAGATTTGCGGGAAGTGTATTGGTGGAGTGGTATGAAATGAGAAGTCGCTGAGTTGTGGCCAAATGTACGACTTGTCAACAAGTAAAATTGGAACATCAATGACCCGCTGGTGAATTGCAACCATTGGAGATACCAGAATGGAAATGGGAGCATATCACGATGGACTTTGTGTCAGGTTTGCCACGGTCTCCTAAATCTAATGATAGTATTTGGGTGATCGTTGACCGGTTGACTAAATCAGCTCATTTCTTGCCAATCAAGACTCGTGATCCGACAAAGTTAGCAGAGCTTTATGTCAGAGAAGTCATCAGGTTACATGGGGCACTGGTATCAATTATGTCAGATGAGACACACGATTTGTGTCTAGGTTTTGGGAAGGTTTGCAAAAGGCAATGGGGACGACCTTGCATTTTAGCACAACATTTCATCCTCAGACAGACGGCCAATCCGAGCGAGTTATTCAGATTCTGGAAGATATGCTTCGAGGTTGTGTTATGGATTTTAAATCAGATTGGGAAACCCACTTGCCATTAGTTGAAGTCTCTTATAATAATAGCTTCCAGACGAGTATTGGTATGGCGCCTTATGAGGCATTGTATGGCCGAAAGTGTAGATCACTAGTGTGCTGGACAGAAGTTGGGGAAAAACAACTTATAGGTCCTGAAATAGTGCAAATCACTACTGACAAAATCAAATTAGTTAAACAACGGCTGCAAATAGCACAGAGTCGTTACAAAAGCTACGCGGATACAGGTAGAAGACCGTTGGAATTCGAGAAGGTGATTATGTTTACTTGAAAGTATCGCCTTCGAAAGGTATCGCACGATTTCTTAAGCGAGGAAAGTTAAGTCCGAGGTTTGTAGGGCCTTATCTGATTTTGAATAGAGTTGGTCCAGTTGCATATCGGTTGGAATTACCAGAAGAGTTGGCTAATGTTCATGATGTGTTTCATGTTTCTATATTGCAACGTTGTCTATCAGATTCGAGTCACCGTATCACTCCAGAACCATTGATGGTTCGAGAAGACTTGACTTATCTTGAACATCCAGTTCGAATCCTAGATAGGAAGGATCAGGTGCTCAGAACTAAAGTCATTCCTCTAGTTATGGTGTTATGGCGTTATGGCGTAATCATTCAGTAGAGGAGGCAACTTGGGAACGTGAGGACGAGATCGGAGAGAAATATCCTCACCTATTTGACACTTGAGGTAAGAAAAGTTTAGGGACAAACTTCCTAAAAGGGAGGGAGAGATGTAATACCCGTATCCAGAAAATGGAAGTAATATTTATTTTTCATGCATTAATTAGTTTAATTAATTGCATGTGATATTTGGGTAAGTTCCAGTTACCCCGATGTGATAAGTGCTTCGAGAAGGGCACAGTTGGATAGATGTGAAATGGGATCCACGGGAGGTCCAAATTAGATAAATTGCATTTAGTTGCATTTATGTGATTAAATGAATAATTACTTAATTGTTTTCAATATTTTATTACTAGTTATGATCTTTTATTGTGCCAATTTGGATAACCGTGTGAGGGCGAATTGGAATATGATTCATAACTAGTAGGCTAATTAGCAACTTCATAAAATATTTGGGACCACTTTTGGGACCCATACGTGACATAGACACATACCCACTTAGATATTTGGTTAATATAAAGTTTAGGGGGTTTCATAATAGGACTTTAGAAACATATGAGGGTGAAAATAGAAATATGAAAAATCATAACATATCCTTGACAATGTTAGTCGGTTAGTAAGGAATAAAAAAATAAAAAAGAAAAAGACGCAGAATGTTAGTTTAGAGTTTCAGAGAGTTCAACGGAAGAGAAAAGAAAAAAAAAAAAGGGTTCCGCGCCATTTTGTCGCCGTAGCTTCGCCATGTGACCTCTATTTTGCGAATCAAAGCCATATTCGGACTCGTGAAGGTGAGAGGGTTATTTCTATGTCTTTCTTTTTCAATTTTGGTAATGTTTTTCGCAACCCATTCTAAGGGGTGATACATAAATGTGATATATATATATGTAGGGATATCATTGAGAATAACCAGAGCTAGTTTTGTGAAGGAGTTTGGGATTTCTAGGCTTATTTTGGACTTATTCGTGAGGTGAGTGTCCTAATCCCAAAATTGGATGTTTAATGTTATTTATTTGTTATTAAATGATTTAAAATGCTTAATTGTGATTAAGTAGAAAAGCATTTGATAATTTATTATTTAACATGTCTAAAATGTTGAAATTGTCATGTTGACATGTTGAGTAGCTTATGTGCTTATTTGGGTCAAAGGGTGTCAATTGATAATCACCATTATTTCGCTTGTATATAAGGGACGCCCATTCCCCAGAGAAAAGGGGGATGATAATGAAGTCCTCAGAGAAAAGGGGACGGTGGTGATGACCACAACGAATTGACTACGGTCACATGAGAGTGTATGATATCGCTTTTAAAGCGACGACAAAGTGAGAATGACCCAGAATCAAGGGTCCAATACGATGGTGATTGATTATTTGACACGCCGGCGACCATTTAATATTGTAAATGCTTAATTGGTGTTTATGATACATTAAATATTCCAATTGCATGATTAGTACCACGTACTCACTAAGCGAAAGCTTAATCAATTTTTGTGGCTAATGACCGCGCAGGTACGGACGAGCATCACAGTGAGAAGCGTTGAACTGTGGGGATTCTAGGATATCTTGAGATTAATGGTTAATGTTTAATATGTTCATATGTAAATGAGTTTAGATGAGTAGCTATATTCCTGGTGGTTGGGTTTTTGGAGATAAGTTTATGATTTGGTTTTATATTAGATCCTTGTAATATATGAATCGTGGATTGAAGTTTTAAAAGTATTTTCCAAATGTTTGGATGATATTTTGGTATTTCAGTTCTTGTTTAACAGGGGGAATGGTGTTGTAATAGGGGGAACTCTGTCTAAGTACCATTCGACGATTTTAACACTTTAATTTTGTTATTGGTTAGTTGGTAGCTAAGAAACAAAGAATTCGCAGGTATATTTTTAGTCTGACGACTTTTACGGAAACAGACATAACTCTTTCTAGAAAATTCAGATTTGTGCACCGTTTTTTGCGTTGGAACCGAGACTCGCAGGGATATCTTTTGATATATAGTTTGGGCACATTTTCTTAATGAAAATTTTACCCTTGTGCTAGTTTAAGCTAATGAATACCTTTTACTATATTTAACTCTTGTTTTATTGCTAGTAGAGGGTGTTTTGTTATTGGTAATCATTTGTTACACGTGTCCTAGCCCACTGGGGCAGGTTGGGGTGTGACACTTACTCTCATCAAAGTCATCCTCAATAGTGTCCCATCGTATTTCATGTCTTTTTTTAAGATGCCAATATCTATAGCCAATAGCATCAAACAACTTCAAAGAAATTTTTGTGGAGTGGGGGAACTGAGCAAAAAAAGTGCCATTGGTTTAATTGGGATCTCCTATGTGCAGAAAAGCATGTTAGAGCTCTTGGCATTGGTAAAATTTGGTCCAAGAACTTTGCTTTCATTACTACATGGGTCTGGGGGTTCAGCAGGGAGGATGATTCCCTCTGGAAACAAGTAATATGTGCTAAATACCTAATCCAGCCTAAATGCTTACTTCTACTGACCTCAATATCTAACTCCTAGTCTCACTTCATGAAAATGGTACAAAACCATTTAAAGGGTTATGACAAATTTACATTAACAATGAGAGATGGTTTGCTATTACCACCAAGGAATGGGGCTAGAATCAAATTTTGGGAGGATATATGGTTGGGTGATCATGAACTGTACTACACTGCCCTCGGATTTTTGATTTAGCTATCAATAAGATAGGCTCAATAACGGAAATGGGTTCATGGGTAAATGGCGAAAGGGTTTGGAACATTCAGTTAAGAAGAAGATGCTTTGACTGGGAATTAGAGCAATGGAATGCGCTACTTGTTTTGCTTTAACAATGCCCGTTCAGAGAACATGCACGAGACCACTTGATTTAGAAGTTTGATTTACACGGGAATTTCTCTGTTAAATCATTCTACAAAACAATTGACAATTCAAATCTTCTTGATAATCCCATCCTTATCTATCTGGAAAGGGTGGGCACCTCCCAATGTTGAACTCTTCTGTTGGCAACTTCTTTTAAAGAAGCTTTTGGTAAAAACTAATGTTTTTCTTAGGCAAGATCAAGAAGTGTCTCTCACGTTATGCACTTAGAGTAATGAGTACCCCAAGTATGTGGATTACTTGTTCTTGAACTGCAAATGGGCCTGGAAGGTTTGGAGTATGTGTTTGGCTACATGGAAGATTCAAGGTTGTATTCCAAACTCAATTACAAGATGGTGGGAACAATGGCCAATTTTATGTCCGGATTCTAACAATGTACATATTTGGAGATTGCTATTTCTTGCTACAGTTTGGTCTCTATGGTTACATAGGAATGATATTGTCTTCTCGAAAAAGCCTATAAATATGGATAATATTTGAGAATTCATCAACCTAAGGGCCATTTGGTGGTTTAACATAAAGATTCCTGAATGCAAATATCTTATCTCAGTCACAGCCCAACATATTCAACTCACTTCCATGCTGCACAAAATCAAGAAAGTTATGCCTCCAACCCCTTGGGTCCCCCAGCAATGGGGTGGTCCAAATTAAATGTGGATGGTGCAGCTAAGGGAAAGCCGAGCCCTTCGGCGATTGGTTATGTACTACTCGATTTGGGAGGGGAGGATCCTTGCGCTATCCTCAAAGTTCATTGGTATTTTTGAATCTAATTTTGTGGAGTTGATTGCTCTTAAGGAGGGCCTGCAATTATTTATGAAATCTAGCTTGGTGGATGAAACTAACCTAAATATAAAAAGTGATTCAAAGGTGGTAATATCATGGGTTCTCAAACATGAATCACGACCTTGGAAATATAGAGTCCTGTTCGGTGATTGTGACAAGTTGTGCAGCGAATGTCAAGGGTGAAAGAAGTGACTTTGACGCATGTTCCACAGAATGCCAACGCACTTGCATATTTCTTGGCCAAATCTGGAATCTCAAGATCATCTCCCTTTGAAGCTTTTTTATAATGCCATTCTTCGGATTTTGGGTCTCCGCGCTCATACTTTTTGTTATCTTTAGAGGATTTTTTTTTGTTTCAATGGGGTTTCATCCACTACCGATTTACTACTTATATTTTATGCAATTTTACATGGCTTGAGGGGTTGCTATGTTGAAATGTTTTGATGCTTTAGGTCTGCTGCTAATTGTCGATGGTTAATGGGGGGATGCTGCTGCGTCTCTTTGTATTTGGTTGGTTGTTGGATTGGGCTACTTCTTGTGTTTTGCCACATTGGGTGTTGGACTGTGCCAGATGTCATAGAGCTGGTTTTTGGTCCTATTACTGTCGAAGCATTAACCGATGGTTTCATTATGGAAAAATAATGCCTCTGCTAAAGGATGTGCTACAGATTTTTACTACACAATATAGGGAAAAATGGCAGCTTAAAGAATTTCCATTATTTGGGTACTGCTTGACATACGACTACCAGGGATTCGCTGATAGCTGCTGTCTTGCTGCGATGTTTTTACGGCTTGAAGATTTACCAGTCTCATTGTTGCACTGGCTTTGATCCTGCAGTTTAGTTAATTTTGATTTTGGGAGCTTCTTTGGCAAATGTTTTGGAGCTTTCGCTTGCTGATATGTATTTGATTTTGTTCTTTCTTGATGGGGTTAGGTCCATAGGCTAATTTTACTTAGATTTTGGTCCATAGGCTGTTATTATTTGGTAGTTGTTTGGGTTTGTCAAGGAAAGTGTTTGGGACTGTTTGTCTTGGGAGGTCTTTTGAACTTTCTGACTAAATTGGGGTGTGCTATATAATGGTATAATTTGTCCTTAATATATTAATGAATACTATTCCTTTGTTGTTCATAAATTTTTTTTTATCAATGCATACCTTTAAGAAGGGTTAGGCTGTTTGTTAAAAATCTGCAGGAAAAGAAAAAAAAAACCTTTTGAGTTTCAAGTGATACAAATATGTATGTATAAGTGTTGTTACCGATGCTTCAGCATTGCAATTTGGCCATTGTTATCATAGGTTTACCACTTGAGTTTTGTCGATGAGAAAAGAATTACAAAAGCTTGTGGGTGCCCTCTACTACCTCTAAAAAGCCATATTAAGGCTCCTGCTCCAGTTCAGATCAAGGTTTGGAATTTTAATGTTCCATTTAATTAAACAAATCTGCCAACAATGATATATTTCATCTCTCGATACTTACGTACATCGTATGCAGATAGAACTGATCTTGTTGATGAAGCAATCGCATTCTTTCACGCCAATGTCTTCTTCAGAAACTTTGATGTCAAAAGAGAAGGTCGATAAGCTACTTGTATAGCTGACATTCTATATAATGTGGCTTTTAAGAGGCTTGAGGGCCGCAGAACTTTGGCTGAAGGGACCAAGTCAATCATTAACTTGGGTCTTGAAAAGGTTCCTGTGCGAGGATTGCTTTACACATTGTGAATAGTAAGTTGGTTCTGAGCTTTTTCTGCTTTTTAATATTGTGGTGCCCATAGTTTTCATCTTGAGTGTTCTCTTCCAATTTTGCTGGATCGAAGAATACTAGAAGTAGACTTGTGATATTTTGTGCTATAATTCTGTAATTGCTTTATTTTGTAGCAATGTGTATAATTTTGTGTTCTGTTAGATGTGATCAAGAGAACAATAGAACACATTTAGCTAGATTAATTCATTTGTTACTAGTGGAAAATGCTATATTCAAGTTATCAATATGTTTACACTCAAATTTTTCCATTTTGGTAAGTTGCAAATTATGACTAATTTTGTGTGATTACATCCCTGATTCTAGTGACCGAGGTCATGCTTTCAGTTGGTGAGCACTTGAGAAGTGATCATTTTATGGGAATATTAATGCCACATGGCAAAAGATCAAGTGTGGCATAGCATGGGTAGTTATCCATTAGTGGGTAGTTTATGAAGTGCTTATTTCATGCTCTATTATAAATGCCAAAATGGACCAAACAAAAGATCTCTCACTCACTCATCATTCATCTCGAAAATGCACTCTCAAAAGCATTCAATTTTTTAGCAACCAGTAGCTTTACACTTCGTTTGGATTGAGAGAAGTGGAGAGAAGAGTGTTATAAATATTGTTGATATTCAACAAATTGTTTGAATACAAAAATAGAAGCAGTACAAAATTATATTGATTATAACAATTATAACTAGCAACAGAAATCATAATTACATATGTAAACAGAAAGCAAAACTGGAAAAATTGAAACAAAATAAGATCAAATTGAGGCCTGTGATATATACACAGTTTTCTTAAAACAGATTCGCCGCCTCACCAGAAGTGCTTGAGGATATCTCTGGCGTCTGTCTCCCAGGATACAACGGTAACTAACAGCAGTCGACAAGCACGGTGTTCGACTGCTCCAGCGAAACAACTTTGTCTACAACTCTCTCTCTGGAAAATACGAATTGGAAGAGGAACTGGAATACATTCTAGAAAAGGTGTGTCTAGACTGAGGGAGAGATAGGGGATTTATAGGATGAACAGAGCCTTTTCAATTTCTGTAACCACAACACACTATTCAATCTCTACAACACTTTAGAAATCCCAAAGGTTTCTGCAATGCAAAACATGTGCAGAAATTCCAAGGGTCTCTCAATGCAGAAATTATAAAACCAAAACTTGAGGGGTCTAAAAAGAAATACTGTGTGTGGGTCGCACCCGCACCCACGACCCTAACCCCGACCTGGCCGGACGGACAGACGGCGGCCGCGGCGCACGCGCATGTGCGTGTGTGAGAAGTAAACCCAAAGGGCCTTAGGTCCTCCTCCTTCCACAAAACTGGGTACCCCTTGGGGTCCAAACCCAAAACATGAAGTAGCCTTATAAATACACTAAAGACTTCTTCAAGATTTACTATATGGGACAAGGCAAGTTGTCATGTAGGTGAGTCACAAGTTGATTAGTGCACCTTTTGATCAAGACCGTACAATCGTCCAGAACTTCGATCGTCGTTAATTTTTGAACTGGGCATCCGATCTTTTGATTCTAGAAGATTTGGAATTGTAATGACGTCCTCTTTATATCCGTACGGTTAGATCAGGAATCATTGAGTCTAAGAAATGACCGTATTGCCCCTGTCGATGCCGATCAGGCCCTTAAAACGTTGATTGGACTTATTCAAGTCACAGATTGGACTTCGATTGGACGTCAAAACTTCGATTGGATGTCGTTTCTTCTTTAGTTGTCCGATTGAACTGATTCAAGTCGCAGAATCTTTTTTTTTTTACGTATTTCAGTCAGTCACATCCATTAGGACTTTCGGTGCTATCAAATTTACAATTGCGTCCTGATTGATTTCGGTGCGTTGGAACTTCGATCGGGGCCCGAAACTTCATCGATTATCAGAATTAGATAATACGAAGTGATGTGGGCTTGTACTAAAGCCTGTTTTGCCCTATTTTAATGAATTTGACCTTCGGTCGAGTCGAACTTGATTCTGGTCTTGAATTGTGTGCCAAACTTTGATTTCAATTGAAAACCTGATCGATTATCATAATCTGATGATCCCGAACTCTGTAACTTCTGGTAAATGAGCTGTGGACTTTGAAATGGCTTCAATTTGATGTCTAAACATCCCAAACTCTGATAGATTGACTTTTAACCCAAATCCACGTTGATTAGTGACTTTCGGGAGACCCAGAATATGGTACATTTGTGTCACCGTAGTTCAGGACGTTGATTTGACCTCTGGGTGTCTTGATTGGACTTTGGAGCTCTTTCCTCGATTCACGTGCCTGGTGACCACCCTCTGACAATTATTTCTTTTTGGTGGTGCAAAATGGGTTGTCTACAAATGACTTCGAGGGACGGAAATGTTGTTAAGGACAGTACAAATGTTACACACCTCAATAAATAGCACTATTCTTCTATTTTCCAACACTACATACCTCAGGGGAGGTCGGTATAATTTACTGATAAGGGTAATATAGTCTCATTTTAAAAACATTTAACAACGAATTAACTTTTCTGATTTGTCAACTCATAGTTGACTAACGGAGGGGAGGTTGGTGTTACACAACTATAAACCTCAAGCTAGGAAGGTTCATGTAATTTTTTAAAATATGAAGGAGATTCGTGTAGTTAAGCATACCTCACTACACCATATGGCCTGATTTGTAACGAGAATATCTATTAAAAAAATTATTTGTAATGGATATACCCATTACAAATAGGGTGTTGCAAATTTGTAACCGATGTTTACAAAAAAATGCTCATTTTGAAATGATTTCTAAAAAATCATACATTTTGTCATTTTAAAATGAGAGAGTTTAGAGAATTCAAGTTGCGTCGAAGCGAAAGAAGGCACATAGATTGAGTTGCAAAAGTGACCAGATTTGAAGTAATAACATTCAGATTACATTAAATCTAACATAAGTTTATATCTTTCGAGTTCAATGATTGCTTACATACTTAGAGAACTATGCGCATAGAATCAGAAATTCTATTATCTATAAGTGTTGAGAGAAGGAACAAGAATTGTACACAGCACATGAATCCCTTTAAACAGCATTTCAACAGCATCTGATCCAGTTCATCTTCATCATGTTGTTTATATACACAGACGTAGATACAAGTGAATATACATATATAGCAAAAACAAGTAGAATGCACAACAACATTCCTTAAAGAAGAGGTGAAATGGCCATAACATAAGAAATCACTTACAATTATAGTTGTTTTCAAGAATTTGTGTCGACGAATTTTGAAACCCTATCTCTCAATAGTTTTCAGATTCAATAAAAATTAAAGATCTTCACCTCCTCCTATATATCATTATCAAAACCACAACCCTAATACTCTCCAAACCTTATCAACATTAAACCCTAATTTTATTCACTTAGCTAGGGATTCTATTTAGATCTTCAAATTGAAAGAGATAGAAGAAGAAATATAAGGAAGAAAGTAAAAGAAGAAGAAGAAGAAGAAGAAGAAGGAGGGTATTTACCAAGAGGAGGTCGACGGCGACCGTGGGTCAGCGGCGGCGTGGCGGTGTCGGGTGGTGGTTGGGCGGCGATGTGTTTCCCCCTTTCTCCTCTCTCCCCTTTCTCTTACAAATTTAGATCTACTTTTTTTTTGGAGCCCGATGGTTTACCATCTTAAAATTCTTTTTATTTTTAAATTTTTTTTTGAGACAATATTGTAACGGATATAAACGTTACAAATTTAAATTCACCCGTTAAATAAAATAACCAACCAAAAAAATGGTAATAAGTAACGTTTTTACGAATTTTGTAACGGATATATCCGTTATAAATTAGTAACGGGTATTCCCATTACAAATCCTAAAACTTGTTCGTTACAAATTTGACCATATGGTGTAGTGGCTCAAAGGAGGATTGTGTAATCAATTGTTTCCAAGGACGGTGGAGAAAGAGTTGAGAGAGAGGGAGAGAGATCTTTGGGACATCATGACATGGGAAAGGTTCAATTCAACTTTGCATTCTTCCTGCAATATATGTGGGGACATACGCTGAAAAAATTGTCAATCATAAACCTTTTGAAAAGAAGAAAATGGGTCAGTAGCTGTCTCAAACTTTCATTGGAGAAAATGTGGTCCTACTAAGTCCAGGGCCGGTCCCGAGTATTTGGAGGCCCGGGACGAACTACTAAAAAGGAGGCCCTTATACGGGGGTTCAGGGGCAGTGCCCTCAAGGCGATTTTTTTGGGGTCTATTTATACATAATTGGGAATTTTTTTTAGGGTTTACTTATACATAATTGACGATTTTTTGGAGGGGTCTACTTATAATATGAGTCTATTTGTGAAACTTAAATACTGTATGGTGTCTTTCAAAATTCTAGAGGAGCCTATTTTCTAAAACTTAAAAAAGTCTTATACTAAACGTTTAATTTTTAAAATTCTAGGGGCCTTTGCTTTTGAGTTATATATACATCTACATCAATATATATATATATATATGGTGATGACACTAAATTGGGCCTTGGAGAATGCCTAAATGTAAAATATAAAAAAGTCTCAAGGTAAAAATGTAATTATGAAAATTTCAGGAGGCCCTCAAAATTTTGTGAACTTTGGTGGCCCGGGGCGGTTGCCCCTTTTGCCCCCCCTTTGGGCCGGCCATGACTAAGTCTACAACAAGAAAAATTAAACCCTCATAAATGTTTGGTATATGTTTGGTTAATGAAAAAAAATACGAGCTAATTAAATAGGAAAGAATATATAATAAGTTGAGGAATAAATGAAATATTTTAAACATTTTCAGTCATTTCTTTTTTTTTTATTCGTATTTCAATTACATTTAAAATAATTAATTTCTAAAATTATTTAAACTTGAAGGAAATTACGAGAAAACTAATTTTCATTTCCCTTCTCATTTCTCTTTCAAAATTCATAAACTAAACAAAGCCTTAGGATTTTACTCTCTCGTTAATTGTAGTTGATTCCTTCTTATAGATGCCTAATTTTTTAATATATATATATATATAGATATATATTTTAAATTTTTTTAATATATAAATATTTTTTGTGTGTGTATGTGTGCGCGCGGGGTGTGTGAGTGTATGCCATTGAGAGATCTGATGCTTTAATTTTCGTACGTATAATACCTAAAGGCTCAAATTTCTTGTATGATGGCATCTGGATACTCATCTGGGCCTACAAGTTAGATAGGAGGAAATTTTAAAGATTTTCTGCTGTATCACATACAAGAGTGGTTGATTTACTGCATTAGTATGTTAATTCAGTTTCAGTCGGGGAAAAAAAAAAAAAAACTCTCCACCAATTCAGGAGTCCTTTTCCATTTTGGAATGACAATATTTAAGAGTTGTTGATTTACTGTTTATAAGTTTAGCCTTTACTGTACACATGGAGGTCCAGGGGCCGCGGATTCTGCAATTTTATTTTAAAAGTTTGATTATGAATGTGTAGTTTGTAGAATTTTGAAATTAATTTATGTATTGCTCCTCCAAAATATCAACTTCTTAAATAGAATTCTATGTTTCCGACATAAATTTTAAATGTGGTTCTTTAATATTGTCAATTGTATAAAATGTAGTGGCATGTAGTAGATACCATCAATCACTGTCATAATATTTGGTACAACTGTTATGTCATGTGTGAACCATCTTTGGATTTCAAATGAGAAATATAACGTTACTCTTTTAAAAATTGGTTCGTGTCTACGTAATAGAACACTCATTCTGATAAACTATAAGTCAAATAATTATAATATACAGTAAATATCACTAAACCTCCCATGGAAAAAAACCCTTACGTAGTAAAATTATTTTCTTTATGATACAAAAAAGCATACCCAAAATAAACGTACAAATAGGTTCCAAAACAAAAATTATTCTTACCTCGGGACAATTACTCTTGAACCCCGTTTGTTCCTATTTGGTAACCTAAGAACTAGCTAGGGACACATGAAGCCCTTTCAGTGACTTTTTGGAAAGCTCAAACAGTATTCTGAGGTGGTAAAGCTCTTAAACCATCAAAGACTATAACGGTCACACTGTCACATCGAAATAAGGTGGACAATCTTACATGTACACGTATGAGTAATGCTATGCTTTGTAACTATGAATTTTAAATTTCATATTTCAATTAATGTAGTAATATGGATCACTATGGATCCCTTTAGTATCTTTTATTAAAATTCAGTGAGTTTACTATCACATTAATTTATTTGTAACTTGGGACCTTATTTCTGACAAAATGTACACTTTTGAGAGTGCTCTAAACTACTTAAAAATAAAAATTACAAATAGACTAATTATGTGTTTTTGTTTAGATAAGCACGTTTGGGTCAAAAGACACATTTCAAAAGTGATTTCAAACAGGTCGTTTATAGTTACAGTTACCGGTTATATTGTTTACATCCTAATTTGAGATTGCCCAAGGCACATGACAATCACGTGACTTGATGACGTCATTACAGGAGCAGGTACGCAGATGAACAGGTGATAAGGTCGATGACGGAGGAAAGACTGATATCAGAACTAGCAGCAGGTAAGAATGGTACATCCCATATGTAAATATCGGTGTAAAGATCGATGACAGAATGATACGTGGTTCTCAAAGAAACACCTCGGCCTTAACAAGCAAGGCTAGAATTGCAAAGCAGGCGCAGCGATAGTCATAACATCGGTCAAACAAGACCGAGGACCAACCAATGAGGGTCTTAAAGGGTTGGAACCGAAAGAGGTAATAAAGGAGATGTAGTATCGGGCTTGGGAAATAATTGATAAGTAATCTATAGGTAAGAAGACATCGGTCAAACGAGACCGATGGACACTAGTAGACTCACTACGGAGAATAAGACCGAGATCCGTCAACCAACAAGGATCAAGCTACTAAGAGAGGGATGCTACTAGTCACCTGGGGTCTGCTCACAACGCTATTAGGCAATTAAACAGGGATGAGAACGTGTGCTCTAGGAGATGCTGAGCTGGAGAGAAAGCAGTTACATGAAAGAGGAACGTGGCAGAAGAGAGATCATCAAATAGATCGTGAAAGTTGGTCATAGAACATAGTGGGAGCAGTAACTTGTCCACACCTAGAAATAAGGGGCCATTAACCCCACTAACCCCGCTAATCCCACTAACATGAACGGTTATGTACTCAAGTCTATTAATTATAGAGCACAGTGGGCAACATTTGGAAGGGGGGCTAACTCACACGCCACATCTGCGTTAGCAGACTTTAGTTTCTTCTCATAACAATATTGTTCTTGTTCTGAGTTCTCATTGTTCTCTTTTGAGTGTGTGTAATAATTCTTTGAGTGTTTGTAATCACTACTTGAATTCAATCAATGAAGATGATGTCTGTGGAGGTATTCTAAATTTCAGTGTTTGATTTATTCCTTTTTTTCAATTTTCATTTGTATTTGCTTACTTGCATCAGAGTACAATTAATTGTTATTTAACAATCATCGTTTGAATTAGAAAGTCAAATTCGATAATCACAACCTCGTTGAGTCCACGAGAACTCTGGCACACCCTGCACACACCACACTAAAAAATTATTTAACAAACATATACCCAAGGATGTACGTAATTAAAGAGAAATTATTGTGGGGTCTCAAGCACCACGTCACCCATATTTGTGATGTGGTGGTCCATTTCTATGCATGAATACATATATAGCATCTCACATACAAGCACAATCGCTATTGATATCAGAGACACATGCAATGCCTTCTAAAGTGTAGTATGGGGGTCTATGGAAAGTGAAAGGGAAATGTTTGGTACACACACTTTTTGACACATTTTTTGACACAATATGCTTTAAACACATGTACCTTGTGCTGTTTGAATTTTTCACACTTTTCTATGTACCACTTACACAACACAGGGTACATGCATTTAAAGCTGTGTGTCAAAAAGTGTGTCAAAAAGTGTCTGTATGTAGCACTACTCAAAGTGAAATTCATCCATGCTCTAATAGGGATAATAATTTTCATATATTTCTTTAGGCGTAGTTCGTTAGGTTCTATCTAGTATTAAAAATAAGTATTTTTAAAAATTATATTTTTAATACTGAATCCCACTATCATGAGAGGCAACCTAATAAATCACACTCAAAATAATTGTATAAAAGCCATGTCTCTGTATAAGAGGGCCTATGAATGTAAGATTTTTATATGTTTGGTAGCTAGCGTGAGTAGTGACGGTGGTAAACCGAATAATGTGTAGGCCAAGGATAACAGGAAAACAGCCTAATAACATTAATAATATTGGCTAAACAAAATAATAAAAAAAATTTGTTATATTCTTCTTTTTGGAGTCCTGAATTGAAATTTGCAAGACCAGTATTGGACTCAAAAATAGTCTTAAAGAGTAGTGATGATGCATATGCAACTCAGTGTGGTCCTGTAGATCAAATCTCAAGTTGCATCTCTATACATAATACATTTGATACAGAAACATATGTATATATGTGTACATATATATGTACAATCTATATTTCTCTCTTAAATTTAATGTTAGTGGTGTCGGAATCTAATTCCCTATCTAATCAAATCTTTGGCGAAGAATATTACATCTTAATCTTTAACTCATTTTCATGCAAAAAGCAGACATTCTTCTATGGTTACATAGTTGGAAAGGTAGCATAGATTGCAGCTTTCACACCATTAGTTGTTCATTTTGTTGTCACCCTCCCCTCCTACATCTCTTCCTCTCTCTAGCTACTTACATACAGGTATACATATACATATATATATATATATATACTCTTATACACACTCAAGCTGCAGGTATACTTTTTATTTTTTTCTTTTTATTAGGACATCCATTAATTAATAATTAACCATGCATCCTTAGCACAAAAAATACAAAAATTATTATTTACTAAGAGGTAAAGCTCAAAATGAGGACTACTAGACTTTATATGATCACGTGCGAGCAGGCGGTCCCAAGTATTTGGAGGCCCGTGATGAACTACTAAACGGGAGTCCCTTATACGGGAGTTCGGGGGCAGTGCCCCCGAGGCAATTTTTTTGGTGGTCTATTTATTCATAATTGGCAATTTTTTTTAGAGTTTACTTATACATAATTGACATTTTGTTTTTGGTCTACTTATAATATGAGTCTATTTGTGAAAGTTAAACATTGTCTGGTGTCTTTCAAAACTCTAGAGGAGCCTAATTCTGAAACTCAAAAAATTCTTACACCAAAAGTATAATTTTTAAAATTCTAGGGGCCTTTGCTTTTGAGTTTTATATACATCTATGTCAATATATATGTAGTTGATGACAATAAATTGGGTCTTGAGGAAGGTCTAAATGTACAACATTAAAAAATCTCAAGGTAAAAATGTAATTATGAAAATGGAAGCTTTCAAAATTTTGTGAACTTTGGTGGCCCGGGGCTGTTGCCCCTTTTGCCCCCCCTTTGGGCCGGTCATGCGTGCGAGCAAGAAGAGAATTTTAGACTGTAATCAATATGTAAGAAGCGGACAAGCCACATGTAAATGACACACCTCCCTCCCCATCTTGTAATAATATTGTCCGTTTTGGGCCTAAACATAATGGACTTTTCAGGCGTCACTCATCTCTGGTACTGCTCTAACAGCAGCACGCTTAACTGTGAAGTTCTTTCGTGTTTAGCTCCCTCACATTTTTAAAAGACCTTGTTGCATATAGATGGACGATTAATCTTTATAAACTAGATTAGGATTTTCACCCCAGATGATACAGGACAAGTCCTACACCTGACCTCATCTCATTTATCTTGACTTTTTTATCTCACGAGTATTGACTCTTACACTTCGTTTGGATTGAGAGAAGTGGAGAGAAGAGAAAAGAAACTTATCAAGAGAATAGAAGAGAAGAGAAGAGAAGAGAAGGGAAAGTTGAGTTTTCTCCATCATGTTTGGATAGACAATAGAGGAGAGAAGAGAAAAGAAAAGAAACCTAAGTTTTTCTCGTTTGGATAACTTTCATAAGAGAAAAGAAAAGAAAGTACTTATAACCAATTTACTTTTTTATCCTCTATTAGGGATACATATTAGATGAAATAATAATATATTGGGACGTATTTGTCTTTTACACATTATTTAATTAAGCTTCTCTTCTTTTCTCTCCGGAATCTCTCCGATTTGGAGAGAAACAAAACTTGGCTCTTTTCTCTCCGCTTTCTCCCCGCTTTCTCTCCATTTCTCTTCTCTTCTCTCCCCACTTAAATTACCAAACAAGATAACTGGAGAGAAAGTGGTACTCTTTCTCTTCTCTTCTCTCCATTTCTCTCAATCCAAACGAAGTGTTAATCGTCACACCACACTCTATTGTACGTGCTTATTGCAAAAAGATCTTGTAAAGGTGGATGTCAAATGTTAATAAACGAAAAGCCGGAAACACGTTTGGACGTAAAATATTTTTTTTTTAAATTTTTTTTTAAACAATATCGTTTTAAAATTTGGATCAAAATCGAAGATGGCAAATTATTATTTATTTTTTTGGAATTTTTAAAAACCAAAACACGTCCCCCTCGTCCTTAAACTTTTAGTCGAGCACGAGGAAAAATGTGACTCCACATTTTGAAAGTCCGTCACATCACACCCCTGTCAGGAGCAAAACTCTCTCTCACTCTCCTCTACACCTTTTTTTTTTAATCGAAATATATTTCTCCTCTCTCCCTATCGCAAATAGTTCTGTGCCTATACGATTTTGGCTTTATATTTCAATAGCCTTTTCAATTGTTGTTCACTCAGTTTCTGCTCACCCATTATTTATTCGAGAGTAAGTGAAACTCATCATTTTTTATAAGTAAACTAGTCGATACCCCGTGCTCTGCACGGGCTGCAACGTAGTCGACTGAATTCTGAAATAGCTCGTTATCTCAAAACAAATGTCTAGAAATAAAAAATTAATGTACATGGTAATCATAAAGGCGCCTAAGGATGAAACTAAAGAATACACAGAAGTGATTCCATTATAGTACAATAAACATCTATTTGTTGAAACTATGCTTCAGTTCTTCCTTGTCTATTGCACCATTTGCATCCTCATTTGCCAACACAAACAATTGAACTTATCCTCTTAGAAGATTTAAAACAAAAGTTAACATATAAAATGGCAAAAACAAACACATAAACAATTCAAGCTTAAAATCACCAAAATAGTTTGTGATTCAAGATGGTATATGCAATGAAAAGGGAAGTTCATGGCCAGATAGAATATTCTTGAAATCCCAGATCAGTTATTGGTCAAGATTTCCAAGGGTGCTCTTGATAATATAAATATGGGTAAATATCACCTACCTCCCTTGAGGTTTGGCCTAATAACACTTACCTCCCTCCACGTTTCAGAACTAACATTTACCTCCCTTATTTTTGAATTTCAGTAACACTTACCTCCCCTCTGTTAACAAACCGTTAGAAAAACTAATGGAATGACGATGATATCACTTAATAACGATCTAAAATACCAATATTACCCTTCTTCTTGACTCACTTCTTACTTGAGCATACCCCTGAAAAAGGAAAGCTGATTTTCTATCAAATATTTAAGTGGGTAAGACCCCTATAGAAAGCTGGTTTTCGATCAAATACTTAAGTGGGTAGGTTAGATTGATGAAAGAAGTGAGTAGGAAGGGTAATTTTGGTATTTTAGATCGCTATTAAGTGATATTATCGTCATTTCGTTAGTTTTTCTAACGGCTTGTTAACGGGGGGGAGGTAAGTGTTACTGAAATTCAAAAATAAGGGAGGTAACTGTTAGTTCTGAAACGTGGAGGGAGGTAACTGTTATTTGGCCAAACCTCAAGGGAGGTAGGTGATATTTACCCTATAAATATATGAATCTGTCTTTGAAATAACAAATTCTACGGAGATTATTTTCAAGGGCTATAATGATATGCTGGCTACCAAAAATGTCTACTAATCGAGCGTGTGAATTGAATCCGACTACCTACCAAATTGCTCGAAGATAGATTTGCATTTTCTTAAACTCTCGTCAATTTTGGGGAATTTCAAGATTATTGAACTTCCTTCATATTCTCTCCGTTGCATAGCTTTGACCATTTTGGGCTCGAGCTTTGTTTCCGGTATACAACACTTAGTTAAATATAGCCATTGACAAATAATAGCACATATTTGTAGCTTAAAACCCAAGTTTGTAAATGTAATGTACTTTAAATTTGTCAAAACATAAATGTAATTGTCCGTTAAATTTGTCCTCAGGCTATATGTACATGAGGACTTCATGTGCCAGATTATTTATAACAATTATGAATGTTCTGTCATCTTAGTGTGAACGGTGATAAAGATTTGAGAGTGGTAATGAGGCCATGAATAGGTTTGCCAGTTGAACTGATAAAATCATTGAAGTTGTTCGGGTTATACGCTTTTGCTACCGCACCTTTATCGACTACCCATAGGACAATGAAGGAAAGAATTGATAAAACTTCATGATGATGTCGTTGTTGACATTTCAATGTTCAGAATAACAAATGAGGTTCATATTATATAGTGAACAATTTCTTCTAAATTCAAATAGTCATTGTTTGTCCTAGCTTGTATTCCTTTTAACTTTTCCTACCAATACTGCAATAAAAGATTGTATTTTGATCAGGTCAGTAGAGTTTAGGATATACTGTATAGATCAACAGTCTGCAGCTGTTACAAGCACCCCAAGTATTTCTATTTTACCCAAACAATGCTTTTAGAGTTCAACTGAAGATTTTGCAGGATTGAAAAAGTGGAGGGAAGGGAAGGTATGGATGAAAAAAAAGGAAGGAGGACATTAGAACATATCATCATTAGAAAATTGAATTATTTGCATACTAAAGGTGTAAATCCAACAGTGGAGCAGCCCTCTGTGTGTGTGTACATGAAGTTAAAACATGACGAAGTGACACATTTAAAAGGGGAGGGTAAAAATCAACAAAATGGAGAATAAAATTTAATAAAGAAAATTGAAAGAAGGATTGGTGTCAATTTCTATACCTTGTATTCCTCGTTCAGTAAAGGTTAATGTCCTTCAATTTGCAAGTAACCAAAATCCTTGGTAAAAGCTGTATTACCAAGGATTGCTGTAGGAGTCCTACCTAACCTACAGCAATCCCAAAAACCGCAGCAGATAAGTACCAACCAACATCTCTTAGGCTTTAAAACAAACACCTTGCAAGCACTTTGAGATGCTAGCATGAAAAATGTGTCCAAACCATAAACATATCACAATACAAAAAACAAACACATGTTTATAGTACTGCAATAATTTGCTCTTGTACAACTTATATCTACAAACATATGTGTGCCTATGTATATATATGTATGTATACATAATATACACACATATGTATAAGTCAATTCAAAAACTGATTTGGGATGCTGAGGACAAACCTTAAGAAAGGTACCTGAATGAACAGACCCTGACAGTTTTAAAGATGAAGATCATCGCACGTTCATCCCAAAATTAATTTTTTCACTCTGCAACAGTTGGAAAATTCAGAGTCATTGACCTTGCGATCTCCAACAAATTTCTATCCACGCAAATAAAAAGAAAAAGAAAAAGAAAAAGAAAAATTAAAAATTCAAACTTCTGACCTACCTCAAATATTTCAATATAGAGAGACTGATTGTGAAGAGGGCATTGGCCGTTAATCAGTTTCTAATGAAGAATTCGTTGGAAGTTCCAAAGAATGGCAGACCAGACGATCGCAAGGTTCAATCCATTATGTTCTTTGCCGCCTTCAAAAGACAGGGCAGAAAACTTTAAATCAAAAGGATGCAATCAATGGACTTTAAAATCTACGGGTGAAATTTTGAAAGAAAAATGAGGAGATTCTTACCGAGTGAGAGCTGATCAGCTTGGAGTTTGTGTGTAGATGGAGCCATGGAGGAACACATAGATGAATGCAGATAGAGGATGAGATAGGGGAGAGGGGGTATTTAAGCTCCATGTTTGTGGGGGAGAAGAAGAGACGATGGAGCGACGGTCAAAGATCCACTGCGAAGGTGAAGCGGCGTAGAGTTAGGGCAGGAAGAAGAAGAACGATGTTTTTTTGGGAATTTTGCCACGTTGGATTTTTAAGAGCAGAGTAAAAAGCTGATCTGGCAAGCTGTAGAGGCTGGATTTGCTTCAGCCTTTATATATATACTAGGGTATTGCCCGTGCCCGAGGGCACTACCTCCAAAAAAAAAAACGGTTTTAACTCTAGAACTATGTGTATAAAAAAAATAAAAAATTAACAAAATCTACTCTGTTAATTCAACATTAGACACTGTTAACATACAGCCTGCCACATGCTCATCTGAAATTCTGGATGAATTTAATACTATGAAGCAGTGAAGCTAATATAAGTTGCTTCCTCTCTTCTTGCACATCACCCGACATATGCAACAACTAAAAAAATTTAATAGCCAGTATTAGATAAATTCCGAAAGTTGCAAATGTACCTCATGCAATCAGTTGAAAATTTGGTGCTTCATTGCCTTCAAAATACTGCAAAGGGAAGAGTATAGCTACTTTATATTGCAGTCAAAAGCTTACCTTGCTTCATTAAAAAAAAAAAGGGTTCCGTTGCAGATTTTTGGTCGCCAAAACACAACATTAAAGGCAAAGGGAAAAACTTGCAGTCTACATATGGAGAACTTCTGTAGAAAATATGGAATTCAAATTTTCTATGCTTCCCAAATATTTTCTTAGTTACATGCATTCCCTAATTTTACCACATACTCTAACCACATCGTACAAAATTGGGTGTTTGGGAATTAGAAAAAAGCATTTGGAACTAATCTTTTCCTCCATACTCGGTATCTCAAAACAAAACTCAATGAAAGGGGCTATCTTCGATTATGGTACATAAGCTATAAAAATAAATTAAAAAAACAATAAACAATTTGATACATTGTTTTTATTCCATCATCACAAAGAAAGTAAAATGGAGAAAACATCGATTTGTGAGAGATATGCATTTACAGTCAACTTATAGGTGACCTGCTTTCTTAATGACATTGACAATGAACGGAACCTTTAAGGAAAAAAAACAATTGGTCATACACAAACCCCAACCTTTTAATGATTCAATTAAACTTACAGAAACTAAGGGGGGAAAACTAAAAAAAAAAAAAAGCTACATAAATGTCATCAAGAAAATAATAAGCACTCGACCTCTGAGTGTCAAAAAATTACCACTTCTATAAATCTTCCAAAAGAGCATCAAAACACTTCCTATCTTTCTCCACCTAAAAATACAATATACCACACATTATGGAGTTGTACACTCAAAAGCAAACTGCTGGTAAAAAAAAAAAAATTCCTACATATACACACACTCACGTATAGTGATAATGAAACATGGGATTAGAAATACTACAGGGAAAATTAGAGGATCGCTAGAATTATTCCACCACAAATAAGCAAGAAAAGAGTTTTTTTTTTCTACAATAGCTCTTGGGGATGTTTTCAGCTTTATTTAGGGGCTGAAAAATTTAGATAACATTAAATTTTATTAAGCAAAACGTTTCACCATTTCAGCAAAACAGGGGCTGATTGGGGAAGAACTCAGGCTCAAATTCAGGTTCTGAAACCTTCAACACTAATTGCTTATGTATCCAAGAACTTTTCTTACTTTTAAAAGCAAATAAAAAATTTGAAAAGCAAATACAAATCATAAACTATAACAAAAGTTGTGACCTATTGTAGAAGCTCCACCATAAGCAACAACCACCACTAAATCTGTAAATTCAATAACCCAAATTTGTTATTTCCACAACTAAATTTCTTCTGCAGTAATCTCACACCCACATGACTTGCAACTGCAAGGTGCAAACACAAAAAAGGTGAAAGATTTGGTTTCTCTTCATGGACCATTTGCAAGAATGTTATTTAAGCAGCCTTACCCATTCACATTTAAGTACATGTAATGCTTTCATGTTTTCAAGTATCCAACATTACAAAATTCCCTTGCCAACAATATTTTGTTATAGCCCTTTGTCAAAAAGCATGAACTGAATGAAAGAAAGCTAATCAAAAAGCATGGCTCATCCTTCAAGTGGCCCAACATTCTAGCAACATTATATTCCACACATCTGTTAAGGAATACCCAAACCTAAAATCCAGAAAAGAAACTAATTGGTACCTTTTCCCCTCTTACTAAGCAGTTGACTACTCAGTTTGAAATTACTCATGGGCTTCCATAAATGAAATTAGGGGCTGAAATTACTCGTGGGCTGAAATCAAATGAAATTACATTAGGTTAGGGTTAGGATTAGGGATATCAAAAAATAGTGAGAATAAGAACATAAAAAAAGAGGAAACCCAATCAAGAAAATCAAACATCCAAAATGCCAAACAAAATGACGGACAATAAAGAAAGTTAAACAAAAGATAATATAGAGCAAAAGATAAAATATAGAACAAATTTATGAAGTCGAATCAAAGGCGTTATATGCCTGAGACTGAGGTTGAGCACAATGTATGTGTTCAACCAAAGTAATACTTGAGGCTGCAATAAACCAACAAACCCATCAGCCCAAAAATCAATGAACAAAAAAATCAATAATAAAGCCAAGTGATGATTTCTAAATGATTTAACTGAAGCCAAAAAATGTGTAATAAAGCCAAGTTGGTTCCAAACACGATGTGAGTTAACTAAAAAGGAAAAATTTAGCAAAGAAGAAAATTGAAAGCATGGGAAAGCAGAGCTTATCCTAAAAGAAACAAATCAAATAAATCCAAAATCAGAAATTGAATAAAACAGAGCTTAAAGATTGGGGCATGGTAATGTGAACTTACATTATTTTGGAATTAAAAATGGAGGTGTTGACTTTATGTTCATTCAGAATTAAAATAGCTTATCCTTTGTTTTCTTCCTTTTCTTTTTCTTCAGCCGTTTGGTATCCTGTGTTGACAGGGAGATGCAAGCTCTGCTGTACAGAGAGTGGGGGCAAGAGAGGCATACAGAATTCAAAACAATAATACCCAAAACCAATCCCAGTTAGGGTTAGGAGAGCTAATCTCAGCCAAAAGAATTCAAAACAATAATACCAAAACAATAATACCCAAAACCTAACAAAAAAATTGTAAATCTATATAATGAAATGATCCTACAGGGGGGGTTCCGGTGGTGGTGTATGTGTGGGGTTTTGAGTGTGTGTGTGCGTGTGTGTGAGTGAGAGAGAGAGAGAGAGATTACCGAGAGGGGGGAAACAGTAGCTGGCCGGTGCAGGAAGGCGGAGGTTCTGTTGTGGTGGTGATGGTGGTGGGTTCGTGGAAGCTAAAGAAGGAGGGAGGTCTGTGAGATGATAGAGAGAGAGAGAGAAAGAGAGAGAGAGAGAGACGGTATGACTGTGTGGGTGTTTGAAATTTGAAACATAAGATCAATTTGGGATGATCTCAGCCCTTCTTTATCTCCCCCCAAACTCAATCTGAACCCTTCTTTGTCTTTGCATTGGGTGGAGATAAAGTCATTCCTCCCTTATTATATAGATAATAGATTGGGATGAAATAATGATAGAAGATGGTGGATTCATGTGCTCACTCAATTAAGTACTTGGATAATCAATGAGAGCAAAATTTAAGTGAGCCCGATTTTTATTAAATATGTTAGTCATGTTTTAAAAAAATTATGAAAGTAATCATATTGCATTAAAAACGTATTTTGGTAAGGTATATTTAAAAATTAGAGTTGACATAAATACTGGTTGGTACTAAATGTGTTTTCTTTGTTTGTTTTTGTTTTTGTTTTTGTTTTTCTTTTTCTTAAATCAACATTGTTGATAGGGCAAAATACACTTTCGTCCATTAAAATATACACTCGTTTTTAATTGAGTTTATAAACTGTTTTTTTTTTAATTGGGTTCTTGAACTTCAAAAATTCATTCAATCAGACTCAAATTCTGACACTATTAGTGTAAATTATTACAAATTGTCGTGTACATTGCGCGTAATACTTACCTGTCACATGTTAGATTAAGACAAACACGAGAGATTGTGAATAGTGAAAAAAATCGCATTTAATCTGATCCAAAATCACGTTTAATCAAATTCGAAAATTTATTCGACTAGATCTAAAATCACATTCAATCTAACCGAAAATCACATAATTTTTTAGCCATTCACAATCTCCCGTGTTTGTTTAAGACCTAACATATGACAGATAAGCATTACGCGCAATTAATGTACATGCCAATTTATAATAATTTAAGCTAACGGTGTCAGAATTTGGGTCTGATTGAATAAATTTTTGAAGTTTAAGAACTCAATTGAAAAAAAAAAATTTGTATGGACCCAATTGAAAACAAGTGTATAGTTTAATAGAGTAAAATGTAATTTGCCCTTGTTGATAAACACGTTTTATGTGATTCTAATAATTAGTCCATTCGAAATTTGTGCATCATTCAATGATGTATTTCAAATTCATGAGATGTTTGGTGGTTAAAATGTTATCCGCGTGACTTTGAGTCACATGAAAGTGGTCCATTAGTCTCCTAAGTTGGTTGGACTTGATCTACTGTCATTTTATTAGCCAATAGAAAATATGCCTAATTAATAAAATATAAAATAAAAATAAATAACTACTTTGGTTACATAAAAACTAACGATAGAACAGTTTTCAAAAGCCGTTATTTTTAGGACCCTCTTCTCTCCTCTATAAAATATACAAACTTCCCCTTATAAACGATATCCATCAGTTATAGTAAGTTTGTGAAGATTGAGAGAGAGAGAGAGAAAAATGAGAAGCCTTATATCAAATCTTCAATTAAGGGGTTTTCAATCACTATCTCTATCAATTGACAATGGCAAGCAACGATATGCATTTAATTTTAGAAATTGATAGATGTTGAGGTGTATTAGATTCAAGATCCATAAATTTTCTGCATGAAAGTATGATTACTTTATCTACTTTAGACTTACACAAAATACATTTTTTTTATATATATATTAAAATGCTATAAGGCCAATTGCAGCTAGATGGAACAGCAGAGCAAAAAGAAATGGTACTATTGGCAAATGGCAATCCATCAAACACATCTTTGTCAGTTCTCTGACGAGATTGCTGATTTTGAAGTTATATAATGTTACACCCTGAATAGCAAAAATATATGGAAGTAGTAACTCTTTTTCTGAAACGTAGGCAGCACAGTAACAGGTTGTGAGCGCAATCTCAACAGTTATGTAATAATCTAATAATTTTATTTACTAAACAAAGGTAAAACACCACTCTAACACAATAGCTTACACAACGTTTGAATCAGCGATACCAGGTGAGAAACTCACATATCTAAACCTTTATGCAAAATAACTGAAGTCCGTTTAATCATTATCTCACCTTATTAATGATTTACTCTTATAATGCTTCGTGTGAATACTTTACCCAATTACAGGTATAAACGTATTGATCATAATAAATAAGTATACAGTAATTTTTTTTTTTTTTTTTTGTATCTTTTGTCGAAGGACGCATGCACACAAGGGGGTATACCTCACTTTTAAAGACGAATATCCCTTGTAAACACACGCACACTCAATCGGAGCATACCTTAATTTAGGCTTAGTTTGGCTCCCATTTTGACGCTTTTCCTTTTTTAAAGCACAATTTTATGTTAATTCATTTGGTAACTAGTTTATGAGCTTTGTAAAAATTGAACTTAGGGCTTTTTTGGGAGGAGCTTTTAAAAGCTCTAAAATGGAGCTTTTAATTAGAGCTTTTAAAAGCTCAAGATTACTTTTTGGTTTCATGATGTCTTTTTGAAGAGTAGTGTCTCACTTGTATAAAATTATCAAATACCTTAATAATAAATTTCATAAGCTCCTTTTAAAAAATCATGTGAGGGCCAAACTAAGCCTTAAAGCCAAATGCTCAATTACAGGTATAAACGTATTGATAATAAATAAGTATAGTAATTCAAGGCAGTGCTTCCAGTACTTTCACCTGCATAATTGTATATCAGTATATCTCCATTTGATAATTTATACTTATGTCAATGCATGTGCAATGCAGGTTATTCCTTAGCCTATTTTCATATACCTGCAACACTGTCAAATTTTTTCCAATAATATTGAACTTTTGATAATTACACTATTGAAACATGATCCAAATTCTATAAAATTTTTAGAAATATCTAGAATATTTAAATTATATTAGAGTTGTGTAGAGTTGTTAAATCCTAGAATATTCTAAAATAATCTAAGGGCCTGTTTGGTTGCACAAATTGTCTAAATTTTTGATTCATTCTATTTTGAATTAGTGTATTTAAAATTTGTATATTGGTGAATGACTTAATTCTAATTTATGTACCTGTTTGGTTGGTTAAAGGAAAAATTGTTTCATTATGAATTAACTAATTCTAAGGTGTTTGGTAACAACAATCAAAATTGGAAAGATTCCAACTTAAAATTTATGCCAACTTTTTTTTTTTTAGTTTTTATAGAGGGAAAAACTATATGGAAACTCTGAAAACTTCATTTATTATTATTTGTTTTATTCCAAAAATACCTTTTCTCAAAAAAAAAAAAAAGAACCAAAATCCTTGGGAGCCTTAATTTCCTTGTAAGCTTTTCCTATAAAAACCAACTTCAAATAAGATCAAATATCATCATGAAAGTAAAACCACGCTCAATGATTAAAAATCACCACTGCAATGAACAAATTTCATTCTTCAATAGCTGCATTCATAGGATAATACAACTCCCTTGAGTAATACGAAAAATAAAAAAATGATGTCCAAGACTTTAAATACAACCTAAACCTGTCCAAATAAACCATACTATTATCTGTAAGTAGTCCACATTTACAACCATTGAAAAGCAAGAATGACAATTGTGAAAAAGAAAACCACAATTTCTTCATCATTGAGTTCAATCCCTTTGCATCTTTGCACATTATTTTCGGTAGATCTATCTCTTGATGTGCCTTTCTCACTTTTTTCATATACTTTTCATCTGCTGATGCTGATGCTGATGCTGATGCTGATGCTATTGCTACCTGTATTTGGGGGGGAAAAAAAAGGACATGCAATTATATTTCCAAAAAACCAAAATAATTGCAATTAAATTAAATGAAGTCATGGAGGCCCAAACAAGTACTTAATATACCGATGAAAAACAATTTAATTAACATGGTCCATGTATAACCATGCAAAGGACCGCTTACTAGAATTGCAAAAACTAAAGCATCCTAAATCATTGGTCTGAAAAAGCAATACTAGGGAACCCCTACTGGATAAGATTAAGACCCGAGCCGACCCATGTGCACACCCTATTAGGGGTTGCAAGTTGGAATGAACAAACCGATACATGTGCAATCAAGCATGGGGTTTGATAATTGGAAACAAGGCTATTAAAAGAAACATTTTATATTTGAGTAGTAACTTGTTTACCCACAGACCAGAAACTGATTGATCAAAGAAAAATGCAACATGAATAAAAATGAAACAAAACCCAATAAATATTCAAAATGCAACAAAACCCAATAAATATTCATTTCACAAGAGCTTATATTATGAATAGTTACTATTTGCTTTATTTTTCATCTCTCATATATCCCCTTAGGAGGAGGGTTCCAAATTTAGTTCCTAACTACTCAACATACATCAAGAACTCAAATGCTTACTACTTGTTATGTCATTTTAATTGATTTGTTCCAACTGTTTATTTTTTTATATCCTAGACTTTTTTCTTCTTCTTCTCCTTATTCTTCTTCTTCTTCTTCTTTTTTATTTATTTATTTGTTTTTTGTATGTTTTTCTTGCTTTGTTATTGAAAATGGAGAATGCTTCTCCGTAATAAGCAAAGAAACGTTGCTAAGATTTTAAGCTATTTTTATTATAACTACTTCATTTTCAGTCTTTTTGCTGCTCTAGTGATTCTGTTCCAAAATTGAATTTTAAAATCTCAGTGATCATGAAATTTCAATTTAGTCAACAAAAGCTGAAGGAAAGTATCATGTCAAATGTTATTCTTTTCTACGCTATTTTCTTACATTTTCCTCAATAGGCAAGCAAAGAAAAATGTTTTCCCTATTCTTTTCCCTCACTAAATCCATGAATAAACATTAGAACAATTCAGAGGAAGCTGTCCGTCAAACATGAGAGATTTTGTTTGACAGTGAGACAACAAAGCAATGGTTATATAATCAATGACACCTTACTGACTAAATTTATGAAGGGCCATGGTTCTTTGAATTTTGTGCAAGGCCCAGGGGTGTTCACAATTTGTACAGCCAACTATAAGTATATTAAGAGGCATGGATTTAACTGAATATATATATACACATTTACTAGAAGAGTGACACATTGGAACTAAAACTCTCCAAGACCCACCAAACAAAGATATTGGAACTAAAACCTCAAACAAAATTTTTGCAGCGAAAATGAAAATGTGGACTGGGAATAAAACAGGGGGTCTCAATTTGAAGCAATTCCACAGATATGAAAATCAACAATAAATTACACAATTGATATTCGGGCTAACCAAGCAAGATGATTACTTTGCTACAGAAAGTGTCAAGCAAATCTCTATATCTGCAAGATCAACAAGAGAAACTAATGAGAGTGACTGTATATATGTGTTTATATATACATACCAGTAGAGGTCGAGAGATCGAGCGAAAACAGGAAGGCGATAGATAGATGAGAGACCTTCAATCCTGTTATATAAAATGTGTGTGTATATATATATATATATAGAGAGAGAGAGACGTACCAGGAGCTTGCAGGAGGGTCTCTGAGACAGTGAGGATCGAGAACCCATCGGGAACGAAATTGCATTTTCAGTGGAATTGCCTCATTATAAAATGGGTAAATTATGTAAACACCCCCTCTACTATCACCGGTTTTCACTTATACCCCCTGATCTTTTTTTTTTTGAACAAATTGACCCCCTCGTGTATGCCAGTTTGACACTAACACCCCATCCGTTTCTTTAGCCGCCAAAATGTCCATGATTTTGCTTGTCACGTGAGGCAACACTTTCCTATATGACCATATTGCCCCTGAAGGGCTATAAAAGACACCTCTCTCTCTCTAATAAACCACTGGTCTCTCTCCCAACAGATTATAGTTCTCCCTCCCTCCCTCCCTCCCTCCCTCCCTCCCTCCCTCCTCCTCCCAAAGAGAGCAGCAAAGAATCACAATTGTTCCACAGGTTCACTATTTGAACCTTTTTTTTTGCTGGAATATTTTAACTCCATATATTTTTACCCTACCAAAAAGTTTGAGTAAATTCTACAGTGGCTGAGTTTTTCAAATTTTTTTTTTTGGAACAACAAGAGTTTCCTTTCATTAATAATCAAAAGGAGTCAAACATTTGGTCATAACTTCTTGTCACTTGTAGAGTAATCTACAACTATACACCACAAAATACCATCAAAATTTAAAAAACTGGAAAGCCAAAAGCTCCCCCAAAGGCAAACCACAACATCTCTGAGCCCAACAAATGTCTTTGGTCTCTACTTTCTAGCCATACTCAAAACTGGGAATGTATAGCCACCTCAAGACAACAGTATCAATTTTGCCCACTAAAATTGTATGATAATCCACTATACACATTTACACCTTCAATTAGAGACCCAACAATAAAAATATCAGCCACAGCCAAAAAAAAATGAGTAGCTTGCAATAGCAAAAAAACTAACACTGTCCCATAGCTAAACCGAGCAAAGATGATCCAAAAGAACCTCAAAGTAGTGCTTTATGAGCCACAAGCTGTTGAGAAATAGTTTTACCAAGATTAGAGACAAAACAATGTCTCACGTTATTTTATTAGAGATGAGAATCAAGGATAAAATACATAATTACACAAGAGTCCCTCTAATATAACATAACTAAAAATAACCTAAAAATATTATTCAACACTCCCCCTCAAAGCTGGTGCAAAGATATCTCTCATGCCCAGCTTGCTAAGGATAAAGTGAAACTGCCTACTAGCTAGACTCTTAGTTAGAACATCAGCTAATTGATCCCCAGACTTCACAAATGGAGTACAAATGTTTCCACTATTTAACTTCTCCTTGATGAAGTGACGGTTAACGTCCACATGCTTGGTTCTGTCATGCGGAACTGGATTGTGGGCAACACTAATCGCAGCCTTGCTATCACAATATAGCCTCATCGAATTTTTCTGCTTAAGACCCAAGTCAGACAGAATGATCTGAATCCATAATAGCTCACAAACTCCCAGGGCCATAGCCCTAAATTCTGCTTTAGCACTAGATCAAGCTATAACATACTGCTTCTTGCTTCGCCAAGTTACTAAATTTCCTCCAGCAAAGGAACAATACCCACTCGTTGATCTTCTATCAGTCACTGACCCTGCCCAATCTGCATCTGTATAGGCTTCTACTTGGGTATGCCCATGTTTTGCAAAGAACAAACCTTTCCCAGGTGCTGACTTGAGATGTCTCACAACTCTGAGAACAGCATCTAGATGAACTTGCCTGGGGGAATGCATAAACTGACTCACCACACTCACTACAAAGGCGATATCGGGTCTGGAATGAGATGGATAGATCAGTTTACCCACCATTCTCTGATATCTTCCTTTGTCTACTGGTTCTCCTCCTGGATCATCACTAAGCTTCAAATTCGGGTCCATTGGCGTATCGGCAGCCTTGCTCCCAAGCATTTCAGTTTCTTTTAGCAAATCCAGCACATACTGTCTCTGGGAAAGAAAAATCCCATCTTTGGATCTTGCTACCTCAATTCCCAAGAAATACTTCAAGCTACCCAAATCCTTTATTTCAAACTCCTTGGCCAAATAGTTTTTTAACTTTTCCATTTCTTCTAGGTCGTCTCCGGTGAGAACAATATCATCAATATAGACAATTAAAGCTGTCACTTTCCGGCTGGGAGAGAGTTTAACAAAGAGGGTATGATCACCTTGACTTTGTTTGAACCCATACCTTAGCATAGCATGCGAAAAACGATCAAACCACGCTCTAGGTGATTGTTTAAGCCCATATAATGACTTTCGAAGGCGACAGACTTCCCCATTTGTCTTGGTATCTTCAAAACCTAGAGGGATATCCATGTAAACCTCCTCCTCTAAATCACCATGAAGAAAGGCATTCTTCACATCAAATCGGTGCAGAGGCCACTCTAAATTTACTACAAGAAATAACAAAACTCTGATGGAGTTCATCTTGGCCACTGGAGCAAAAGTCTTCTAATAATCAACCCCATATGTCTGAGTGAATCCCTTAGCTACCAGATGAGCTTTATACCTCTCAATCGTCCCATCAACCTTGTGTTTCACAGTGAACACCAACTTGCATCCAACTGTCTTCTTCCCTTGAGGTAATTCAGCTAATTCCCAAGTGCCATTTTTGGACAATGCTCTCATCTCTTCAACCATTGCAGACTTCCATTTTGGATCAGATAATGCCTCCTGGACACAGTTAGGAACAGAACAGAGGAAAGACTAGAAACAAAGGCTTTATGGGATGGAGATAAACGAGAATAAGATACAAAATTATAAAGAGGATAAGGGTGTTTAGAACGAGTCCTAGTGCCTTTTCAAAGAGCAATTGGAATGTCTAAATCATTACTAGGATCAGGAACAAGAGATGAAGTGATACTTGGATCATTATCACTAGAAGAGGTTGGCTGGAGTGGAGGGAAAAGAACAACTTCCATATCTTCTACCCCAAACCTCATTCTCTCCTTATTCTTTGAATATGTGAGTAACTTCTTCCCTTTAACACTTATATTATCCTCTAAGCCTCCAATCTCCTTCTCTTTCTCTTTCACACTCTCCCTTGCATCTTCATTTGTTTCTTTCTCTCCCCCTTCCTCATTATCCCCTCTTGATTTTTCTCCCCCTTCCTCATTATCCCCTCTTGACTCGACTACTCCCTCATCTCTTTCTATGGAAAAAGGAACAATCACAACAGGTCTCTCTTCTCCACTCTCATGCTCCCCCTGAAGAGGTGGATGTGGAGACTCAAAGTAGGACCAGGTTTCATGAAAGGTGACATCCATGGAGACATACCACTTACGAGAAGGTGGATGATAACACCAATACTCTTTCTGAGTGGGTGAGTAGCCTAAAAAAACACACTTGAAGGCACGAGGATCCAATTTTTTTCGGGAAGGGGAATGGTTGTGGACAAAGCAAACACAACCAAACACTTTGGGTGGTATGGTGAACAAAGAGGACGGATTAAGAAGAACGTCAATAGGAGATTTCTTACCCAAGAGACGAGTGGGTAAGCGATTGATGAGATAGGCAGTTGTGAGAACTGCCTCCCCCCAATAGGACTTAGGAACTGCCATGGAAAACATTATGGATCGAGCAGTTTCCAATAGATGACGATTTTTTCTCTCTGCTACCCCATTTTGTTCACGAGTCTCAGTACAGGAAGTTTGATGGATTATGCCTTGTTCAAGAAAAAAAGTTTTGAGACCCCCATAGATATACTCCCCCCTTGGTCAGAACAAACAATTTTAATGTTAGTGCAAGAAGTGTTTAAAAATCGAATACACCTCACTCTTCTCCCGCATCAAATACACCCAAGTAGTACGGGAAAAATCATCAACAAACGTAACAAACCACTTAAAACCTTCAAAGAGGAAATATGGGATGGTCCCCAAACATCAGTATGCACAATTTGAAAAAGAACAGTACTTTCATTCAAGCTCAATTTATAAGTGGCACGACAATGTTTGCCAAGTTCACATGCTTCACACATAACATCTGAAACATTTTTATTATTTAAAAGGGACAAAAATAAAGAAGAGAAAAAGAAGGGTGCCCTAGTCTTTGGTGCCACAGCCAAGCCTCTTTAGGAAGAGTCTCCCTCAAAATGTGATGTGCACTCTTTATTAAACTTCCACTCGCAGCGTCTTGGGGTTGAAAAAAATAGAGTCCATTCACTTCCCTACCACTGCCAATCATCTTCTTGGTGGTAAGATCCTGAAAGACACAGTGAGATGGGTAAAAATTTACAAAGAAGTACAAATCACGAGTCAGTCAACTAATTAAGAGAAGATTTGTTGAAAAATTTGGTACATGAAGAACAAAAGACAAAGGCAGAGAATCAGATGCGTGAATGACACCTTTACCAGAAACAGAAGAGAAATTACCATCAGCCGTTTTAACTTTATCTTTACCAGAACAAGGAAGGTAAGTAGAAAATAAAGAAGACAAACCAGTCATCTGATCTGTGGCCCTGGAGTCAATGATCCAGGGTGGAAGAGATTGAGCATGTAAAGCACTTGCAAAATTAACCACATTACCTGCTTGGGCAAAAGATGTAGAAGAACTTGTAGGAGTATCCAACTGTGCCATAATATGTCTTAGTGTCGCCAAATCAAAACTACTAATACTGCCAGAAATACTACCAGAAGTAGACGATGACTCTATAGAAGAATGGTGGGAATCAGAACTATCAGATAAGTGAGCCCTGGGCCCACCTCCTCGACTACCACTACGGCCTCCACCTCTCCCTCGGTCGGCGGGAGGACGACCATGAAGTTTCTAGCAAGTAGCGCGAACATGTCCGGGCTTATTACAGTGATCACACCACTTAGTATCCCGTGACTCTGTACTCTCAAAAGATGGATCACTACATGAATGATAGGATGGACCCTTACCCCCTCTCTGATTAGAAGAAACGAAAGCAGACCGATCTGTAGATGATGGAGGAAGCATAGCAGAACGACGACTCTCCTCATTTTGAATATAGACAAAGGCCTCATGGAGTAACGGTAATAGTTCTATCCCAAGAATCCCACTTCTTACTTGATCAAATTCTGAGTTGAGACAAGCAAGAAACTTAAAGATCCTTTTACTTTCAAAATATTGCTTCAAACTAGTGGCATCGGTAGAGCAAACAGGCCGGTAATTCTTCAAGTGATCCAAATGCTTCCACATAGTGCTCAAGGAAGTGTAATACTGAAGGATAGAACGCTCACCTTGTACCTCAGCCTCAATCCGTCTTCGAAGTTCATAGACTTCAGCAATATTTCCTTTTCGAGCATAAGTTTGGGCTAACGTATCCCAAATATCAAGGGTTGTCTCCATCTCTAAAAAAAATGCAACAATGCTAGGGTCTATAGAATGAACAAGCCAACTCATAACGAGATAGTTTTTGACCTCCCACTTCCCGTAGGTGGGATCCTCATGACTAGGTGCCTTGAGAGTGCCATCAACATAACCAAACTTGGAACGACTGCGTAGCCAAAAAGTGGCTGATTGACTCCAAGTAATATATTTTTCTCCATTGAACAATTCTGTGGTAATTTTAGACCTAGGGTTCTCGGCAATAAGGGACTGCTTCTCATTTCCTATAGGAGAACGCACAACTCCAGAATTTCCATCTGTAACATTATCCTTCGACATGGTGATTAAAAGGGGTTTTCACAGAAGAAGCTCTCACGGCAATAATGGCAAAACTAGTCGTGTCCAATCGTCCGATTTATGGACAAGTCATGGTCCGAACACGGACCTAAACTGAGGAAAAAAGAGTTCATGGTCAGATCAAGGACTCGTAGAATGTCCTTTGATCTAGGGTTGAGAAAAGAAAGAAAAAAGGGTTGTTGGGGATCTGTCAAGTCAGGCCAGGATGCCGCTGAGATTGCCCAGCAGTTTTGAAGGTCAAGAAGGGAAGGAGAAAGAGATGGGGTGGTTCAATTCAGGCCAGGAAGGCTGTCGGAGGTCTTATGGATGGTGGGTGGGCTGTCGGCAGGTGCTGGAAAGGCAGGGGGGCAATCGGCGCAGCCTGGGTGGGTGGTGGTGGTTGCGGCACAGCCTTGGTTGGTGGTGATGGTGTCGTTCCAGGTGCTGTGATTGCTTGGTGAAGCCCTAGCCTAGGAGGCTCTCATACCATGTTAAGAAATAGGTTTACCAAGCTTAGAGACAAAACAATGTCTCACGTTATTTTATTAGAGATGAGAATCAAGGATAAAATACATAATTACACAAGAGTCCCTCTAATATAACATAACTAAAAAGAACCTAAAAATATTATTCAACACAAACATACTACACAACAGAAGCACATGACCCCAACCAAAATTAAGTGCAGCAAAAAAGCACAGAAGCACTTAGCATTATGTGCAACACAAAAGAACTTAGCTTTCCCCCCCCCCCCCCTCCTTGTCAAGAAGACTAAAACCAAATCATTACATCGCCATTTACATAGAAGTAGCAACGGCATAATATCAGCAACATGGTTTAATAGAGAACCATGGTTATTGCTCAAGGGCATGTTTGGTTGTACACCAAATTGGGAATGAATCCATTTAAAATGGCTCTTATTTATGTATGGGACCATTTCAAAGTGTTTGGTTGACAAAATGGGCCAATTATAAAAATCAACCAATTTAGGCTTACAATACAAAACATAGATTAGATCATTTCACTTAAAATCTGAAATAGCACAATTAGAAATACTTTCATTCTCTGCCCGGTCGACTCCCCCGACTCCTCTGCAACTCGTCTTTCTCTCTCTCTCTCTCTCTCTCTCTCTCAATATATACACACAGTCATTTTCTCTCTCTATATATATGTATATATATACACACAAACACGCACAATATATGGATCGATCAAAGATTACCTTCCTCTCTCTCTTTCTGTCTCTATACATATATACATATATATATACATATATACAAATATATATGTATACGTTTTTGTGTTTATTGAATGATTAATCACTTCGAGATCCACTGTTTTATATCTCTAATTTCACCTTTACCTAATACACAATCTATGAAATTTCAGTTTCGAGTTTATGATTGTTTTTTTTCCTTTTTATTTAATCTTAATGTGCTTTAGAAAGTTTATAGAAATATGATTTTGATGGCTCTTATTTATGAATCCATTCAAAATGGCTCTTATTTATGTATGGGACCATTTCAAAGTGTTTGGTTGACAAAATGGGCCAATTATAAAAATCAACCAATTTAGGCTTACAATACAAAACATAGATTAGATCATTTCACTTAAAATCTGAAATAGCACAATTAGAAATACTTTCATTCTCTGCCCGGTCGACTCCCCCGACTCCTCTGCAACTCGTCTTTCTCTCTCTCTCTCTCTCAATATATACACACAGTCATTTTCTCTCTTTATATATATGTATATATATACACACAAACACGCACAATATATGGATCGATCAAAGATTTCCTTCCTCTCTCTCTTTCTGTCTCTATACATATATACATATATATATACATATACACAAATATATATGTATACGTTTTTGTGTTTATTGAATGATTAATCACTTCGAGATCCACTGTTTTATATCTCTAATTTCACCTTTACCTAATACACAATCTATGAAATTTCAGTTTCGAGTTTATGATTGTTTTTTTTCCTTTTTATTTAATGTTAATGTGCTTTAGAAAGTTTATAGAAATATGATTTTGATGCAAAATAGTGCCTTTTAGCCTCTTCTTTGATATCTCAGTGGACATGAACTCACCAGTGACAACTTTTCGTGACTTTTAAACTTCATGTTTGTTAAACTTGGTATGTGTGATTCTAATGGTTGCTTTAATTGAATTTTTAGTCCAAAAATTTATATGGGTTATGACCATATTTTCTTCTCATCCCTTATGATATTTTAAGCAGTATCTTTGTTTTCCATAATAAATACTCCGTAGTATGTGCATTAGTTAGTAGTTGGGAAAGAAAAAAAAAAGTTTTGTGTTTCTCTTCTTTTAGCCCCAATTGAAAATGTCACTTAAGCCAATCAATATTACAAAGTTACAGAAAATTAATGACACAGAATTTGGTATATGTCATGGGGATTGACATGGTGTGGGTTAAAACCTTAATTGTTTGGGTTGAAACCTCATGTCATGGGGAAAAAATGGTTTATACGGACTTTGTTCATCATGCTTGTGTGTTTTTAAACACTAGTTGAATTGGGTATGAGAAACTATTGTTCTTTGCTTATTAATTCGTACTCTTGTTCTTTTATTTGTTATTGGGATGTGTTAATCTAATTGGTTCATACTCCATGATGTCCTTTCGCTTAAGTTTATAAATTTTGGTATAAATTGTTATGATTCTTTCTTGACGACTATGTAATTGTCAAATGGACTTACCAATTTTTCAAAGTCTGTGCCAATTAATGGGAGCAGAAAGTTTACTTCATGATAGTGGACGTGTAAAGATTGAAGAACAAATGGCCATGTTTTAATCAAGTTTTATATGCTCTGAAACATCTCTCTAGTCTATATGACAGATTGAGATTGATTAGTCACCTGGTTGATTTATGACAGATTGGGCAATGCGTAATAGAAGAGGGGGGGGGGGGGGGGGGGAGAGAGAGAGAGAGAGAGAGAGAGAGAGAGAGAGATAGAGGGAGAGAGAGATGGCTTATATATGTATCCAAGTATCCATGTCCTCTATTGTGGCTTTTAACATGTGTCCATTAGTTTGGATAATTTTTGGTATTGTTGATGACATTTGAGATGATTAATGTAGTAACATCTATTGTTCAAATTAATTAGTTTTCCAATTGGAGTTGTAATTGATGTTGAGTAGCCGTTAAAGTTTCTAATATTTTTATTTTGAGTCTTAGTTTTACCTTAAAAAAAGACTTAAAAAGAAATTAGAAATACAAAAGTGTTTGATATTGTGGTGTTGCGGTTGTTAGTAAGGTGAGTAAATAAAAAATTTACAAAAGAGTTTGATATAGAGTTTGCACTTATTTAGTTTTTGCACTCTACATGAATGGTATTGAGGATTTGAAATTTCTAGTAGGCGGTCCTTTTCATGGTTAGGCATGGATCATGTTAATTAAATTGCTTTTCATTGGTATATTAAGTATTTATTTGGGCCTCCATGACTCTATCTAATATAATTGCAAGTATTTGGCTTTTTGGAATTATAATTGTATACTTCCTTATAATTTTTTTCCCAATACAGGTAGCAATAGCATTAGGAGATGAAAAGTATATGAAAAAAGTGAAAGAGACACAAAAAGAGATAGATCTACAGAAAATAATGTGCATGAATGCAAATGGATTGCACTCAATGAAGAAATTATGGTTTTCTTTTTCACAATTATCATTCTTACTTTTCAATGGTTGTAAATGTAGACTACGTAGACATAATAGTGTGGTTTATTTGGACAGATTTAGGATGTTGTATTTAATGTCTTGGACATCATTATTTATTTTTTGTATTGCTCAAGGGAGTTGTATTGTACTATTAGTGCAGCTATTGAAGAATGAAATTTGTTCATTGGAGTGGTGATTTTTAATCATTGTGCATGGTTACATTCATGGTGATATTTGATCTTATTCAAAGTTGGTTTTACAGGAAAAAGCTTACTAGGAAAGGTTCCCAAGGCATTTTGGTAGGGTTTTTTTTTTTTTTTTTTTTTTTCAAGAAAGGGTATTTTTGAAATGAAACAACTAATAATAAATGAATTTTTCAGAGTTTCCATAATAAAAGCTGGCCTAATGTTTAAGTTGGATACTTTTCCAATTTCCATTGTTGCTACCAAACACCTTAAAATTAGTTAATTCATAATGAAACAATTTTTTTCTTTGACCAACCAAACAGGCACATAAATTAGAATTAAGTCATTCATGAATGTACAAATTTCAAATGATCTAATTCAAAATAGAATGATTCAAAAAATTAGACCATTTGTGCAACCAAACAGGCCCTAAAAAAATTCATGGTCATTGCTTAAAAAAATTCATGGTTCCCAGGTAATTAAAAAACATGTTAGGACCACAAACAAAACAAAGAATAAAGCTTGTTGTTTAATAATGGGTCCATTAGCGAAGTTGTTTATATCACAAAAATTGTTTGGGACCACATTCTGTATCACATGATACAATACAAAGACATGCAAATATGAGTGTAAGTGTGCAGCAACTATGTAAACAACCTAGGTGAAGAATACATCCTAAAAAAAGCCCTAATTTGCCCACAACCTCAAATCCCTTTATATTTTCAGAGTCAAAAGGGGATGAAGAAATTTTTAGAACCCTTTTCAATTCATTAATTTTGAAATCACAAAATGAAAACCCCACAGATTGATCGAGTATGCTTGATTTCGATATCTCAAAACCCTACATGTACATTTTCGAAATCAAAATGAGGGTAACATTTCAAAATCCTTTGAAATAATTTATTTTGAAATCGTGGGAAGAATCTATATGACCCAGAATTTATATGTTTTTGGAATCTCAAAGCCCTAAATAGTTCCAAAATAGAAAACAAAACTTACACATTCACTTGATTTCTTCAACTTTTAAGCTTGACAAATGATTTCGGATCATCCACATCAAACGACCCAACCTCTTTTCTTCAATCTCTCTCAAGCATTTGGTGAAGTCGCCGAGTCGTCATTGTCTGTTCTTCAGTCTCTCCAAACATTCTGATGATGGACATCGTTAATCACTGAATGAGGGGACTCAAGGCTGAAAAAAAAACTGAGGGCAATGAGGTAATTTCATTAATTATGTCACTGTCGTTAGTTAAAATGGCCCCTCAAATACATGAGGGGGTCAGTTTGTTCAAAAAAAAAAAAAAAGAACAGGGGGTATAAGTGAAAACTGGTGATAGTAGAGGGGGTGTTTACATAATTTACCCCTATAAAATTAGGTCATTTTAGGTTTACTGTGAAATTGCCTCATTTAGCTTTTATTAACAAGTCTAAAATATGTTGATTTTTGTAATTTGTCCAATTTGTCAACCAAACACTTAAAATGGGCTCATACAAAAATAGAGTCATTTTAAATGGACTCATTCCCAATTTGGTGTACAACCAAACAGGCCCTAAAGATAAAAAGTCACATGTATCTAGAATATTCTTAGAATTATGTCCGAATTACCTAGATTGAGTACTATCTAGAATATTCCTAGAATAAGCTAGAATATGTACTATCTATAATGTGTATATACTAGAAATTCTAAAAGAGTCAAGACATTACTTAAGTGTCCTATAAATAGCTGTAAGCAGGCCATTTTGTATGTGAGTAAGTGAATGAAAGACAATTCCAATCAAGTCTTCCATCTCCCATAAACCAACAGTGGTGTCAGAGCCTTGTTCGTTCAAATACTGGGCGTAACAATGCTAAACTATCAGAGCTTGGATCGTTCAAATATTGGGTGAAACAATACTAAACTTCATAGTCTTGTTCGTTCAAATAATGAGTGTAACAACATTCCATGGCTAATCTATCACATTCATTGTCCATCCCAGATCCTATTCTTAATGGTGACAACTATGATTTTTGGGGCATCAAAATCATAACATTTTTCCAAGCCCATGATATATGGGATGTTGCATGTCAATGAAGGATTTATCATTCTAGCAGATCTCTCTACTTTGAATGTGGCTCAACGAAAGGAGCTAAAAGATAACAAGATAAAGAATTCATGAGATCTCATTTGCTTCAACAAGCACTAGCTAACACAATATTTCCAAGAATAGCATAAGCTACGAGTTCCAAGGATGCATGGGAGATTCTGCAAGAAGAATTTAAAGGCAGTGAAAAGGTACGTTCCACCAAACTACAAAGTTCTGAGAAAAGATTTTGAAAACATAAAAAAAAAAAAATAGGAATCTAAGACTGCCAAGGCTTACTATTCCAACATAAAAGAAATAGCAAATCAACTAAGAGCCTATGGTGAAGATGTTCAAGACAAAAGAATTGTCGAAAAAATACTCATTAGTGTCAATGAAAAGTTTGATCCAATTATTTTTACAATTGAAAGTACAAAGGATCTATCAACGTTTTCCGTGACTGAACTAATGGGCGCTCTAGAAGCATATGAACAAAGGCTGAGTTGACGTAATGAAGATCCAACATAAAATGTCTTTTAGTCTAAATTCAATCCAAGGTCTTAGAATTCTAGACAAGGTGATTGGAGAAATTCAAAAGAAATTTCTAGAAGGGGAGAAAATTCTAAAAATGATGGGAATGTAAAAAAAAAATTCGAGTGAAAAGGGAAAAATATACACCTTGTGGAATATGTATTAAAACAAACCACTTGGAGAAGGACCGTTGGTGCTGTGATAAACCTTAGTGCTAAAATTGCAAAAGATTTGGGCATATGGGAAAGAAATTGTCCTCGTAAAGAAAACACCAAGCCAATTTTTTCGAAGAAAAAGAAGAGGAAGAAATTCTTTTCTATGCCTGCCAAGCAGCAAGAGAAGAGAAAGAAGATACGTGGTACATCGACAGCGGCTGCAGCAATCATATGACTGCAAATGAAAACATATTTTGTGATATAGATACGTCGATCAAAACACAAGTCAGAATGGGGAATGCTGCTTTAATGGAGGCCAAAGGTAAAGGCATGATCGTTATGGAGACGAAGAAAGGTATGAGATTTATTCACGATGTTTTACTAATTCCCAATTTAGAGCAAAGTTTACTCAGTGATGGTCAAATGATGGAAAATGGGTATTCCTTGCACTTTGCTGGTTACTCATGCACCATCTATGACAAGAAAAATAAAAGTTTGGTAATAGCTGTGGTGAAAATGAAGAAAAAAAGAAATTTTCCTATTCAATTGAGAAATGCGAAGGATACAGCTATGAAGGTACCAACATTGAAGCAATGGAGAATTCATTTCACACCTTGACACCAGAAGTGACACCCCCAGAATCACTAAAGAAAGAAGACTTATCTTATGATTCCCCTCCTAAAAGAACTAAGACATCATTAGATATCTATGAAAGATGTAGCTCAGCAACTGTAGAACTAGAAATTGTAAAGCTGCCTCAAAACAAGAATTGTGGATTCAAGGTACAAAAAAAGAAGATAATTGTCACAGCCCGATCCCACAATAGCAGAACCAGAGCCTGTGGCACGCAATCGAGGCTAAACCAATTCATTAGCGTTCCCGAAAATTAGTTTACGAACACGCAGTGGAAAGAAAACAAGTCATTTTTAAAACCAGCAGTCCAGTCGATGGGTCAGGGTCTCAGTCGACTGACTCAGTTTGCAGAAAACAAGAAATCTCCAACAGCCCACTCCAATCGACTGACTCTGAGGTCCGATCGACTGATGTCTTAAATTTTCAGTCGATTGGGCACGACCGGTCGACCGAACCCAAACCAGCAGAATGTATATTTTGAAAACATATTCCAATCAACTGGTTTCATCATCCAGTTGACTGATGCCTTTTGAAAACCAAACGGACGTTTTACTAAAATAGGAGTCAAGTCGACTGTGCCCCCGTCCAATCAACTGTTTTCCTGCAATAGCCCTTGATACACCCAAATTTGGCTCTATCCTATGACCGAGCGGTTCAAACCATCAGCGAGTCCATGTCCCAATCAAATCATGCACAACTCTTCGGACAAGCATCATCCCGAGCGGTTCATCAACGACCCGGCCAACAGGTCGGGAAAACCGCACAGACACATCCCACCACGAGAACAGCCCATCCGGGCCCACAGGCATGATCCCGAGCATCACAGGCGTGATCCCGAGCATTACGGGCAGTTTCCTACTCAAGTTAGGAGACTAATGGAAAGTACAAATTATTTCCTAATCCAATTAGGAAACCCCCACAATTAATGTCAATCAATCCTAATACAATTAGGAAACTTACTTAATTAATGCCAATCTATATCAATAGGATTATATTTCCTTATCCATGTATGAGTAGGTCTCTTACATCTATAAAAGAGACCTCTCACCCTCCATTGAAGGGGCCGCCAATTCTGTAGTCTACTCAACACCTCTATAAAATTTACCATTATACGCATACACCCGGCCGGTATTACTGGTAGTGTCGCCTCTCTTTGTTGGCTCACCAGGCCCGCCGGTGATCTGCTAGTGAACGTGCTCAGACGCACCCGTGGACGTAGGTACCTTCATTAACAGGGTCGAACCACATACAAAAAATAGTCTCTCACTCTCTCTCTCCTAAAATTGCTTTACTTTACTCTTACCAAATTTTGGCATCATCAGTTTGGCGCCGTCTGTGGGAAACGACAAGTCTTCTCATCAACAAATTTCTCGACTGATCGTCATGCCACCGAAGAAGAGTAAGAAGGCTGACCAACAGTCCGACTGGGATGTTCCTCCGGCCCCGGCAACGGCTGCGGCAGTCATGACATCTGAGCAAATCACTGCGACCCTCACACAACTCCTGGAGGGCCAACGTCAAATCCAACAACAGATCGAAGCCCTGCTAGCCCAACAAAGCAATCCTCAAGTGGCCGGGAAACGACCCGGGAACGTTGCGTACGGTCGGGAACCGATATTGACCAGACAACGTGCCCGAGCCAACCCGTCCCGTGTTGAGGATGCCAGAGACATCAACAGTGGGCGTGCTGCCCGAGAGGAAAGGCAGGAGCATATGGCCAGGGAATCAGTCCAGGGCCACTCGGTCAAGCGCCGAGTTGTCCCTAGGCGAACGGTTACCCGGAGTCATAGCCGAGCCCGATCCCAAAGAACGGCACCCCGCCATGAAGAAGCATCTTCCACAAACCCGACTAGTTCCTCAGGTAACGGTCGGAAGGGAGTGGAAGCCTGAATCAAGGACTTGCAGAAGCAGATCGACGGAGTGGCCAAAAAGCTTGGTCGAAACCGCGCTCAGAATCAGGCCAATACCGAGACAGAGTCACCATTCTCCAGCCAGATCACGAGATTCTCCATGCTGCGCAAATTCAAGCAGCCTCGCCTAGATCCCTACAACGGCTCGGGAAGCCTGGTCGACCACATCCGAACCTATAAGGCTCAGATGGCCCTAGCCACCAACTCCGATGAACTACGCTGCCTAGCCTTCCCCAGCACTTTAAAAGGCACGGCCAGGCAGTGGTTCTACTTCTTGGAGCCCCGATCGGTCTGCAGTTTCAAACAACTCAACAAGCAGTTCATCAACCAGTTCGCCGGTATGCATGAGCGGCCAAAGCCAGACATACAGTTACTGACGGTCAGACAACAGAATAATGAGTCCCTCAAGGAGTTCACCGACCGGTTCAACCAACAGAAGCTTCAAATCCGCAATTTGAACGAGACAATCGCCATCATAGCCTTCTGCTCGGGAGTTCAACACACCAAGTGCGCCACGTCATTCCACAGAAACCGACCGGTAACCTTGGTCGAACTCATAGAGAGGGTTGGAAAATACATCGACACTGAAGAATTTCTAAAGATTAAAGACCCCAGGAAAGAAAGCAACAAGTCTTCCAGAAGTAAGCGAAAGCGAGATCAGCCCGGGAGTTCAGACAGTTCTTTCAGTTCACAGCAGTCCGGGTCAGGCAGCACCGACCAGACCTCCAGTTCACAGCGGTCAGAGTCCGGCAGCCCCGACCCGACCTCTATTTCACATCGGCCAGGATCAAGCAGTTCTGACTTTGCCTCCAGCACAGAGAAATCTGGAGCCTGACGATCCTGATCCGACCTCCTATCTCCATTGGTCTAGAAGAGCCCGACTACAGTGGTACTTGCTTGATCACCACATGAGGTTCCACCGATTGTCAGAGAGCTCATACAAAGACCTCGGGCCTAACCCCAAGGCATACAAAGACCTCGGGCCTAACCCCGAGGCACGAAGAAGACCTCGAGCTCCAAACTTAGGCACTAAAAAGACCTCAAGCTCCGAACTCAGGCACTAAAAAGACCTCGGGCTCCGAACCCAGGCAGTAAAAACACCTCGGGCTTCGAACCAGGCACTCAAAAGACCTCGGGCTCCAAACCCAGGCACTAAAGACCTCGGGGTCACGCCCGAGGCACCGGCTTCGCTTAGGTCTAACCGACGATGGGGGCACACCCCCTAGGTGACTGATGATGGCAAGCTTTAAAAGACTCTGCAACCACCATGTTCCAGATCGGTTACCTACAAATCATAGCCTCTGTAAGACCCTCGTCTTAGCAAGAGCTTGGGGGGCAAGACGGCGTAGTGAACTAAACAGGAATCACACCGGGTATCTACAGGCCTCGCGGATAACCAAGTCAAAATCTTGGACAACCCGAGCACCTACAGTACTCAGAGGCATTAACTCCACTTAGGTCCAGACCGACGATAGAGGTGACTAAAATCTCTTAGGTTGGCCGACGATAGAGGAGCAAAAGGACCCTAAAGCAACGTGATTTAGGTCGGCTCCACCAACATGGTCAAGCTCTTCTCCCAACAGTCTTGACGAAGGCTGGCCGGGGGGAAGACAACCATCCTGGGGAGTTAACATTAAAAAAAAAAAAAGACCCTAGAGCAATACGCTTTAGGTCGGTTTTCCAACATGGTAAAATCCTTCTACCCACAGCCTTGACGAAGGTTTACGGGCAGAAGATAACCATCCTGGGAGCTAACTCAAGGAAAAAAAGACTTCGAAGTAGGCCGAGTCTCAACTCTCGGTCACTTCCCGAGCACTCAAAGACTCCGAATTAGGCCGGGTCTCAACTCCCGGTCAGTTCCCGAGCACTTAAAGGTCCCGAGCTAGGCTGGGTCTCAACTCTCAGTCAGTTCCCGAGGACTCACCAGGCTCAAAAGCCTCGAGGCAGCTTCCTCAAGCACTCAGACAGTGGCAAGTGACATCAAACTGATTTCCAAACTTGCCCCGATATAGCATCTGGCCAACCTTAGAAATGGGGGGCAGCTGATACACCCAAATTTGGCTCTATCCTATGACCGAGCAGTTCAAACCATCAGCGAGTCCATGTCCCGATCAAATCATGCACAACTCTTCGGACAAGCATCAACCCGAGCGGTTCATCAACGACCCGGCCAACAGGTCGGGAAAACTGCACAGACACATCCCACCGCGAGAACAGCCCATCTGGGCCCACAGGCATGATCCCGATCATCACAGGCGTGATCCCGAGCATTACGGTCAGTTTCCTACTCAAGTTAGGAGACTAATGGAAAGTACAAATTATTTCCTAATCCAATTAGGAAACCCCCACAATTAATGTCAATCAATCCTAATACAATTAGGAAACTTACTTAATTAATGCCAATCTATATCAATAGGATTATATTTCCTTATCCATGTATGAGTTGGTCTCTTACATCTATAAAAGAGACCTCTCACCCCCCATTGAAGGGGCCGCCAATTCTGTAGTCTACACAGCACCTCTATAAAATTTACCATTATACGCATACACCCGGCCGGTATTACTGGTAGTGTCGCCTCTCTTTGTTGGCTCACCAGGCCCGCCGGTGATCTGTTAGTGAACGTTCTCAGACACACCCGTGGACGTAGGTACCTTCATTAACACGGCCGAACCACATACAAAAAACAGTCTCTCACTCTCTCTCTCTCTCCTAAAATTGCTCTACTTTATTCTTACCAAATTTTGGCATCATCAGCCCTTTCTACAGAATTTTCCAAGTTAAAGGTTTTTTTAATTTAACTAAAGTTTAATTACACAATCCAAACTAATTCTAAAGCGATTCTAACTGGATTATAACAATTCTAAAGCGTAATTACAAAAGATTCCTAACTATTACAACATCATGAATCCATTCTATGATTCTAAGTTAAACATCGTTAAAAGAAAAAAAACAAAGAATATCCTTATTACAACATTTCCATTCAAGACTATAAGGTAAGCATTCTCAAATGCCTTCTAGTTGAACTCCCAATACCCCGCGATCACTTTCCCAATTCCTCGCCAGCATTTGTACCTGAAATGGTTATTTGAATAACCACACATACTTGATTTGTTTAAGCGAATGCTTAGTGAATAAAACAACAATGCACATGAATGATAAACATGCTCGCATTCACATCTCTACATTTCATACTAGTCTCCAGAGTCTCACGCGTACGATCCACACTTCTAGTCCGCGACTCCTCGCCAATAAGTCCATGCGATTAGGTAAGACTCACATTTTTTTTCTTCAAACATGCGACCTTATGCCTATAACAGCTCCACAAGATGGCTTGGTAACACGTCCTCCTTTGACCCAAATAGCAACTAAACATGCTCAAATCACATATCACCATGCTTTCGACGTAACCAAAACATTTCACCGTACAATTGGGCCTACTTATTAATATAATCGCCTAACATGAACTACACAATATATATTTATAAACTAACATATGTTTTTCATACAAAACATGAATACATGCCAAGAAATCATTCCAAAACACATAGTTTAATCACTCACCTCCAAATAACGTTATAAGAATTCGATCCAAAAAAACCCGAGCACAAAGATCGTACAAAAGTCCGTCTAGTACAATTCTTATCGATCAAAAGTCCAATTATCAACTTTTTAGGAAAATTCTAAAAGGTAAGTTTTTAGAAAACTTAACCAAACAAGTCCTAATGGATATCAAAATGACGACCTTACCTCGAGGAGTTCAAATATGAGATTTAGGAGAAAACAAATAGACGAACGGTTGTCGTTTGGCATCATGAAGATCGAAGCTCCAAAATTTCCCTTTTTGGCATCTCTAGCTTTTAGGTTAGAACTTTATTAAAATATCTAAGTCACCTCTATCTATATATAGGCACAATTCTCAAAAATTGTGTTTACCTCCCCAAGAGTTCTCAAAACTCCTAATTATTTTTTGAAACTTCTTAAACGCCTAATTCATTACTTCATGATTGAAAGTTAAAAATTGTAAAAGTTTTCGTCTAAGTTTCGTTTGGTTGCTAAAATGCGATTTCACATGATTTTATAATTAGCCTACTAGTTATGTAGTGTATTAATTCATCCTCACCAGGATACTAAAATTAACAACAGAAATATATTCTAAACTAGAAAATAATACAGATAGTGAAATACGCAGGTAAACAAATTTTTTCAGACAAACATTTAGGGTATTTCACAATGACCGTCTCAATCTTGGAGAGACATCATAACATCACAACACTCATTCTACATAGTCTCAAAGGGTTCTCTTACACAGATACCCCAAATCAACTTGTGAGTCAAAACTCACTCACACATGTGCCACAAATGCACAACACATCACATTATCATGCATGACAATGTAATAAAATGCAAAAATATGCATACGGGTGTTATAATAAGATCCTCGGACCAAATAAAAAATTATGCAGGTAAAAACAAGATCCAAGAACTCGGTATAGCAGGATCGATGGTTATTTCATTAATCAAGGATTCAGGAGGAGCCAAAGAGAGATGACTGCTAGCAAATTAACAGATCTAGTTAATGATTGCACTATTGAAGAGCAAGTCACAACTATTTTCAAAAAAGTACTAACAAGAGCAAAGTTCAAAATTATGGGCACACTGGAATCACGGAATTAGCATCAATTAGGAGTGTTGAAACATGATGCAAATTCCTTTAAATTTTTAGAACTATTTAGAATATTTAAATTTTTCTAGAGTTGTGTAGAGTTGTTAGTTCCTAGAATATTCTAAAATAATCTACAGACATAAAGTCATATGAATCTAGAATATTCCTAGAATTATCTAAGAATTAGCTAGATTGAGTACTATCTAGAATATTCCTAGATTTAATTAGCTAGATTATGTACTACCTAGAATGTGTATATACTTGAAAATTCTAGAAGAGTCAAGACATTACTTAAGTGTCCTATAAATAGATGTAAGCAAGCCATTTTGTAAGTGAGTGAGTGAATGAAAGACAATTCTAATCAACTCTTCCATATCCCATACTACTAGCTTTACAACCATTCCATTAGAAGCCACTACCAATCACCAACTATTCCAAACAAATACCTTATAAACTATTCTTTACAACTAACAATGGTGTTAGAGCACCCCAAAAACCAACATACACATTTTGACATTATGAGCACCACGGTTCAAATTGCTATAAAATCAACATTAACCATGAAAAGTTATATGTTCATGCAGTCCAAGGGGCCAACATTTTGATCAGTTTACATGTATGGTTTACTATACATAAGTGTTCCTCACATTATTTTGAGTACAGTGGCTTTGATAGGGTCATTTTTAGAGTTAATTAGGAGAGATAGCTATATGGAACACAATGGCACAATGGCATATTCATCATTTTACAAAAAAATTTATGTCGAAAGGTACATAAATATTATTCAAGTACACCTAGGCATAGTGGTACTGACAAATTCGGGGTTATAAATAATTAATTATGGCATGTTGAAGTTTTAGAGGCAATTTGGTCATTTTACATATTTTATAGTCCTGACGGACCTAAAATCGGATTCGGAACATTGAATAACATTGTGGTAGACTGTCTTAAGACAACAATGGTCTTTATAATTATTAATCAAATTAATTAATTTTGCGTCGTCCGAATAATTTCGTGTCTTTTTCTCTGACAAAGGTAGACTCACGTACAGATCATAATTTGGCTCATTCTCTCTCGTTTCTTATCTGAATTAGGCTTACATATCTCCATTTTGTTTGATTTTTTGCAAGGAATCCAAAAATGTAATTTATTTGCATACGTTGACATAGGTTGGCATAGCTCAAATGGCAAAGAGCTTAGCATATATAAGACCCTTCCAATGCATAGGTTCGGTGTTCGAACCTCAAGCCCTCCCCCATATCCAAAAAAAAATGTAATTTATTTTGGCAAAATATGATATCCTAAAAAAAACTTCTATGTTGCAACTTTAGACTCCACCAGTTCAAAATCTATTTTTAGTTGATTCTTTTGACATCTATATATATGCATCTATTAACACTGGTTTTATGGTTTTTAAGACACCGTGGAGAGAGAATTCCAAATTTTACCAAAAACTCACTTTTTCCTTATTTCTCACCAACTATCACCATTGATATTAATTGGAGCACTACTTAGGGAATCCTACTGTACATATGACTATAATGTATAAAGAGGAGGATATTCACAGAACTTACCTCAATGGCCGGATGACACTTTGTGTCAAAAAGTGTGTCAAAAAATATGCATGCCAAACATTTCCCATTTATAATAGTTCCTATAGCCTTCTAGCCTACCATATAGCTCACCTTGCCACCCTATGTGACCAACTAGACTAACTTGCATAGAGCAAAATCCCATGGCTATATTTAGGTTTCTTGGCCGGGATTGCATTCTTGCCATCCAATAGAAAATTTCCACATTTAAGGCCATGTTTTGCCATAAAGTGATTGAGTGTCAGCTTGACACATGTCTAGTAGTGGGAGCCACAACCTCAGTTATGTGATATTAATAAAATATTAATAAATAGTGTATTTGAACTCTTTTAAGATGTTCCAAATGTGCTTGTTTTGGTCATGATTGTTCCAAACCTGAAAAGGCAAATTCAGTTCCTAAGTTCCAAAGACCCAAACCACAACACCATAGCTACACATCTCCTAATAGCAACTACAACAAAACATCAGAAGTTGGAGTTTGGAGAGTTGTTGAAAGAAAGGATAAGGGGAAAAGATCGTTAATGAGACCTCTCACAATCCCCAGGGTATAGATGACTCTAAAACCGTGAAAAATATGTTTTTCGTTCTTACTCAATTCGAAGAAGAGTATATATGATCAGCTAACTAGGAGGGGTTGAAGCTTCTGCCTCTACTAGGAATGTTTGTCCAGGCACTAGTTCTGCCAGCCATACTTCTACTATGAACATCGCTGAAGATATAAGGATTCTTCTTCATCCCCACATGAAGGGGCGGAAGATGATTCTAATGATGGCATTGATGTGGTTCGTGAGGCTAAGGAATTATCAGTCTTTTTCATGACTTCCAAACACCAATAGAGATAAATAAAGAAGAAATTCAGAGGTAGTCATCATAAAGGTTGATCGGCGACGAATAGTTGCCGTTTGTAGTCTTACAAATACCCTTTGTTAGCCCATTTCATGTAGTTATTACTCCCTCCGTCCCTTTTTTGAGTCCACCTTTGGGAACTCAACTTATTAAGGGGACAAAAAGAATCTACACCTACTTTCCACAACTGACCCTAATCATTACAATAACTTTTTTAGTTTTGTCTTGGTGTAGATTTCAAGGAAGGGTAGTTTTGGAAAGTAAGTAAAAATTGTATGCCAATTTAGGAAAGTGGACACTAATTTTGGGACATCTCAAAATGGAATATAGGACTCAAAAACAGGGACGGAGGGAGTAGTTATTTTTTTAATAATTATTCTAAATTTTGTAGGATTTTGAGCTTTAATTTGAAAATGCATAAAAAACCAATGATTAGTGGCTTTGGAAGTCATTCTGGGCTCAAACGGTGATTCCGGTGAAAGCTGAATGTAGTAGCAGCCTTGGTAATTGCATTTTTGACAAAGAATACTTTGGATTTGAGAAATTTCTCCAGAGATATAAAATGTAGACCTTCAAGTTACGGACGCGTGGCCATAAACGACGAGTCAATCCGAGTTCCGAGCAAAAGGTTATTGCAATTCTACGAAAGTCGCGCAGTGCAGCAAAAAGTACCTCGCGCGAGCGACCTGTGAAAAAACCAAAAACGCGTATTTTGTTAAATTAAAGTGCCCAGCGAAGGTGGTTTGTGCATATGACGTCCATTAACATAAATATAGCAGTTTTTGTACGATTTGGCTTAGGAAAGCTTCCTAAATCCTTCCAAACTCTATATAAATCCTATTCTAAATCAAATTTGTGGTTACACATCATTACACAACATTAGATACATCCATACACAACTAAAACTTCAGCCATTGAAGAGAGGAAAGCAAGGAGAAGAAGAAGAAGACTAAGGATTCCCATGGCCTCCTCCATCAACCTCTTGCCGTTCATCAATCCTATGGCTAACTAAACTCAAGATCTAGGGTTTCAATGAAACCCTAGCCAATTAATATAGTGTATTTTATATTTTTATTTTAGTTTTATTATGTATGGATGACAGTTACATGTTCCGAGGATTTTTATAAATCAATCGTGTTTTTATTGATTAAATCGTTACTTTCAAAGTTTACTCTTGTCTTAGATCTATTTTGATGGTAGTGTGCTCAATGATCTATGCTTGCTATGCTTGTTTAGATTATTTACATGTAATGGTGCTTAAATTGAATTGTGCTATCAAGTATCCGAATAGTCCATGCCTAGATTAAACGGATTATACCACAACCCTAGTTTAGTGTGGGATAATTCGTGCTAACCGAAGATGGATTATGTTGGTGCTTGAACCGTAGTTATTTTCTTGATGGAGGAATTGGGCTTGTAGCTACGATTCCCCTGTAACGCCCTGTATTTTATTTATCATTAATAAATAAATACGGCATTTCATTTCCATGAGCATCTGTTTTAATTTCTATTTATAAATATTTATCTGGGGCCAAACCGTAATTTCCAAAATATTTTCTGTGGTTTCAAAATCGATATCTATATTTTTGTATAACCGGGAATTTAATTCCTATGTTAATATAATTTTCTGCATTTTATTTTCAACCGTAAAAATACCAGTTTTTATTTCAATCTGCGCTGATACCGCGTCTTGGGTGTGGGAGCACGTGAGCTCAACCACACCGGAGAAATTCCTTGTCTTTCTTGGGCACCAAACATTTTTCTCTATATGTAACTCACTGCCTCTCTCTCAAAACTCTCACAGTGTATCAATCTCTCACAATTCTCTCCATTCTCTCTTCCTCTCAAGAACAATACACACACATACAGATTATATACCATATACATATACACATACACACATACATAGTCATATATATATATATATATATTGGGTTACCAAAATCAAGAGCGGGGGAAATTCTCAACGACGGATTATTACGGCGGAAGTTCTCGGCCTTTAATTTTCTGTATAATCGGCTCAGTGAGTAATTTAAACTCACTCTCAATGTCTATATATGTGTATTTCAGTGTATATATGTGTGTATATGTGTATATATATCAATACACCATTAAAGCTTGGAAATTGAAGCTTTAGAAATCGTAACTAAAATCGATTCTGTAAATTGGGAATGGAAGATATTGATCCCGATAAGCTGTGGTTCGAATCTTACGCAGAAATTTATCCGTATCGCGACGAACGGTTGATTTAAAGTTTTGACACTCTCCCTTTAATCGCGAATAACTAGTGATATAATCCGTATTAGTTAAAATTGATCGCGTATTCTTAATCTACGCGGAAAACCGAGGAGAACCATATATCACATGTCTTAGTACGAACAGATTCTGAAAATGGGTAAATTTCAGTTTTAAAACCAGAAACAGGGGAGAAGACGAAGAAGATGACATTCTGCAAGAACTCGCGCGCGCGACCCGCTTGCGCGAGGCTCGCTCGAGCGGCCCGCTCGCGCGGACCTTTCCCCCCCCTCGCGCGCGCGATCCGCTCGCGCGACCTGTCCAGCCCCTCCGCGTGCGCGATCCGCTCGCGCGATCTGCCCTCCCCCTCGCTCGCGCGAGGTGGCAGTTTTGGCAGTTTGTGTGATTTTTGGTAAGGGACTGTTTGGAAAATATTTTGGGAGATTTCAAAGGACTGTTTAACAAATACACTGTTTTAAAGGCTCACTGTTAGGCTTTGGACTTGTAAGAATGTTTAAGACCGAAATTTATGCTCGTACGATTATTCGGCTTTGTGATTTATTAAAGGTGTTATTTATGAAACATGGACATACATATTAGGGTTGAGGTTGTGTCAACATGCATGTGTGCGAGAAAGCGTGAAAAGAGTAAAGAGTAGCGGTCTGGTGTGCGACCTCAATATCGATCGGATAGTATTCCTGGTATTGGAGGCGACAGTGTCGTGTACGACTTAGATATCGATCGGATAGTATTCCTGGTATCTAAGGCGCGCGTTTCGGATATTGATCGGATAGTATTCCTGATATCCGAAGCGATGGTGGTAGTGTTGTGTACGGCTTAGATATCGATCGGATATTATTCCTGGTATCTAAGGCGCTTGTTTCGGATATTGATCGGATATTATTCCTGGTATCCGAAATGATGGTATTGAGTGTGGCTTAGATATCGATCGGATATTATTCCTGGTATCTGAAGCGATAGTTTGGTGTGCTGTTTTGGATATCGATCGGATAGTATTCCTGGTATCTGAGATAATGGTTTGGTTGTGTTGAGTTTCGTTGAGAGAAAAGAGTCAGAAAGATGAGATATTACATTGTTCATGCATGGTCGCATATTTATTGCTTTCTTTATTCCCCATGGCTTATGTTGGAATTGGAACCTTGAATTTATTGCTTTTAAAAGTTAAATTGCACCGTTGTTTATATGCTTATATATACATTGCGAGCACTTGTTTATTTTGCTCACCAGCTTTCATAAGCTGACGGCGTTGATGCGTCCTGGACTGTATGTCCAGATTTTTAGGGTCAGGAGCAGCCAGGGTATTTTGACTATGCTACTTAGAGTCAGGAGACTTTCCAGGAGGCTGCTTTATATTTTCTATGTCTTTTAATTTGGGTTTTGTAATAAACTAGTTTAGACTTTTGAATAAGGCGTTTTGTGCCTAAGACTATGACTGCTGTAATAGTTTAGTAAGTTTTTTTTATTTCGGAGCTTATGTTTTCGTTAGTATCCTTTGCTCTAGAAATGTTGTTAAGGTAATTGTTTGCAGGGACAATTGGTCATACTCACTTGTCACGACCTACGAGTCCATAAAGGAAATTAAAAGCTTTCCTGTATTATGCTACGTCGGGGCGTGACAGGCTTTTTGGTATCAGAGCCAGGTTATGGCTCAACCGATTGTCCAGACACATAGGATCTCCCGTTAAGATAGAATTGAGATAAGATAGTTCGACTTTATTCCGTGTCTAGTCGCTTTCTATCGTTTAGAATTTTCTTTCTTCTCGAGAGGTTGACCGAATTCTGTTGATTGATGGATAGGTACCGTTCTCTCGATCAGATGGCTGGAAGAAATCTCAGGAATCGTCCCGCTATTGAAGATGCACCCCCGGTAATAGATCCAACCGGAATGTTCGAAGCTTTTGTAAGGAGGTTGGAGAGGGTTAGTGATCAGAACGCAAGGAACAATAATCAGAATGGGAATTACAACGGGAATGGAAGGCAAGCCCACCAGACGGGAGACAAGCTTCTCAAAGAGTTTCGCGCCCTGCGACCTGAGTATTTTGCGGGGACTGATGAACCCTGGCAAGCGGAACAGTGGCTACGTCAGATGGAACGTATCTTTGAGACCATAGAGTGCACTGATCTGGAGAAGAAGCGTCTGGCTATCTTTCAGCTGTCTTATGCAGCGGCTGATTGGTGGGATGCAGAAAAGGCGACGATAGGGGAAGAAGCTGCAAGGAGAATGCCATGGGTTATGTTCAAGGAAAGGTTTCTTGAGAAGTATTTCCCCGAAGAAGAGAAGGACAAGAGAGAGAAAGAGTTTATGGAGTTGACTCAAGGGAATCTGACTGTCCGAGAGTACACTACCCGATTTGAGCGTCTGTCTCGCTTTGCTCCACATATGGTGGACACACCCCAGAGGAAAATCAAGAAGTATCACCGAGGTCTCAACCTGTCTCTCAGACATTTGACTATGGGGCATCTGGGCCAGTCATTTGAAGCTCTGGTGAGATTGGCTACGGGGTTAGAGAATGATGGGTGTCAGAATTCGAAGCCGTTTGGAAATCGACCTCCGCAGAAGGGTTATTCTGGCCAAAAACCTGGGTACCCTCAAGGACAGAAAAGGACCTGGGATGGAGGAAAGAAACCACAGCAGACACAAGCGGTTCAGCAGTATCCGCCTCTAGCAATAGAAGGGGCCAAAAACAACAACTGCTTCAATTGTGGTAAACCCGGTCACCGAGCTAAGGATTGCAGACAGACTAGGCGTGCTGATCGTCCGGGAATTGTGTGCTATAATTGTGGCATGCCAGGTCACATAAGTCCGGAATGCAAGGCTCCTAGGAAAGGCAACTATAGTCAGCAAGGACAGGCCCGCCTGAATGCTGTTATTCCCGAGGCTGCTGGTTATGAAGAAACAGGGTATGGAGGAGGTGCTTATGAGGAAGGATTGCCTGAGCAACGAGCAGTGGAAGGTACTCTAACCTTGTTTAACTCTCATGTTAAAGTTTTATTCGATACGGGTGCTACACATTCTTTTATATCTGTTAAGATCGTTCAGAAGTTGGGTATAGTACCGCAACGTTTAGAGGAAGCCTTGAGTGCTGTCTCACCCTTAGGGACCACAGTCAAGTTATTACATGTATGTAAGGATTGTCCTCTACGGTTAGGAGACCGTGAACTTTTGGCGAGTTTGGTGGTTCTATCGATGAAGGAGTTCGATATAATCCTGGGAATGGATTGGCTCGAGAAGAATCATGCGAAGTTGGATTGTGCAAGGAAAAAGATCACATTTGCGGACAAGGGGAATCAACTCTTCGATTTCCAATGTAACCCTTCGGGTGATATGTTCCTCACTAGATGCCTAGCAAACATTGAGGTTGTCAGTGCAGAGGTGACAGTATCATCTATACCGGTGTGGATATCGCAGGTTATTTCTTACCCACTTTTAAAACATTTTTCACATTCAAATCATTTACGAGTCGCCACTTAATTTTTTAAAAGGAAAAATTAAGAAACCATTTTAAAAGCAAACTGATCTTTTGCGAAACCAAAGATAAACTGGGTCCGGGGATTATGGAATGAAAGGGGAAGGAGCCCGGCGGACTAAAACACCCCCTTTCATCCTATCTCACGATAGGCCTCTTTTCAACATCCTTTTTAATCAAATTAATAATCTAAGCATGCCCTCAATTAATACATATATAGGTATACATAACATAAGCATGTTGGAAATGGTGTAAAATTGCTAACGGAAAAATATCATTCATAAGCCACGTAATTCAAGTAGCAAGCAACATGATATGCAATAGAGAACTAGAAAACATACCCGGGATCCGGCCACGAATATTAAACGTGCAATGCATGCGAGAACAAAATAAGTCTAAGAAAAGGTCTCTAACACATCTATACACATAAGGCAAAACCTAAGCTAAGGTGTCGCACATGGAGTTGAAAATCAATTCAAAATCAAAGAAATGAATTAAACTAGAGAAGGGACGAGAAATTGTACCTCAAATGCGCTACAAAACAAAGGTTAGTACACATGCCTTAGACAAGATATAATATCAAAGAGTAATTAATCATAGGTCATGTTCAACTAGATTCAACTAAGACAAGAGATAAGTCCTACTTATGAATATTATCATGTATCAATTGAATGCATGAATATGAACAAGAATGAGATATGAATTTATTCACTAATTTGGATCCCTAATCCTCTGGGTTTAATCTAAATTATCATTATTCAAAACATGGTTTGAGTCCTAAGGCATTAAGAGACTATTTGAGTTGGAATAAATAAGATTAGACAAAAATGGTAGCAGTTTTTTTTGAATTACAGAGAGCAGACCAGACGTTCAAAAATAGGAATAAAATACTTTCAACGGTTGGATCTTAATGATTTTTGGATATGTTATGCCTCTGTGAGTCTAGTTTCTAACACAAAACGAAAATCGAGGTTTCAACGGTTAGATCTCCGGGAATACGGATAATACTAGACCTCACTCAGGATTCTGCAACTCTCTGTCCAGAGATCTTGTATGATTTTTTAAAAATAGCAAAAAAATCCGAATTGCTTCATTCTTTTTAGGGAATCTTCCTAACACATTAAGGTTCTTATAAAAAATTATTAGAGGTCATGAAAACTTGGTTAGAGTTCTGATCTATCAATTTTAAAATCGGTTTGCTGTTCTGAAACTATTCTGAAATTCTGGACAGATTGTGGTTGTCTCACAAAACTCATGATCAAACCATTCTAAGCATAAAGTCTTACCAAAACAAAAATTACAGTGGTAAAACAATGTGTTATTGACACTTTCCCATTGGTTTCACTTGATTTCAACGGTTAGATTTCGAACTAAAAATCTTTGATCAAAAACAGTTTGTGAACTCACTGTTTTCATTTTGCTAGTTCAACTTTATTTGTTAACCCCAACTATTAAATCATGAAGTTGGACTTAAACTAAACCATCTCTTCTACCATTTAATGGTCATTGAAGACTAAGGACATCTTTAGACCCATGGATTTTTGATGAAGTATGAAATGGACTTCACAAAATCTCAAACAATGAACTCAAACTTATGGACCAAAACTTGAGTTCAAATCATTACTCCTACCACTTGGTGGTCATTGGAGGCTAAAGACACACATACATGGAGGTTTTAGATGAAGTATGAAGAACTTCTCAAAACCTAAGGAAGAGATTAGTCTAAGCCATAGAGATGGACTTAAACTAAACTACTTCTCCTACCATTTGATGGTCATTGGAGACTAAAAACAACAAATCCACTCTAATCTCCATGGAATATAGTATGAATTCCATAAGATTCATAGTAAGGAGATCCTAGTCATGAGTTGATACTAGCATCTCACCAACTATGTGTAGATTAAAATCATGATTCATTTTAATCTCCATATGGATCATAAGATCATAGGAAACTAAGGAATCAAATTCAAAGAGTTTCAATGAGATATAGAAGATCTCATGAACCTCATGAATGAAGTAGAAATAAAGGAAATCAAAGTTTTATTTAGGAACACAAATTTATTCAAAACTAATTTATCTCAAACCCAAGGCATTAATTAGATCCAAATTAATTAGATGTCATGAGATTCAATCACAAGTTCTTGGTGGTGTGTGATGAAATGGGGTAAGAAGAGAGGTTTTGAAAATGTGAAAAGTTCCTAGATCTAAGAACTTGTGATTGAATTATTATTATTATAATATATATATATATATATGAAGGCTTTACCTCTAGATCTTCTCAAAACTTGTAGAGATGTTGAGTTTCTCAAGCTTTTCCTCTTCTTCTTCCTCAAGCTTCAAGCTCCTTCAATGGTGATTTGATGGTTAGGTAGAGTTTTGGTGGGATTTGGGTAAAATAATTGGTAGAGTTTCTCTCTCTATATTTCTTTTCTCTAAAGCTCTCCCAATATTTTTTCTATACCATTCAAGTGTCTCCCCCCAAAATGAGAGAAATGGGTTTTTTATAGACTTTCATTACCTTAGGGGCTAAGATAAGGGTAGATAGGTCAATTTGGGGTGGGTTAGGAATATTCCATGGCATCTCTAACTCTCCATGGCACTTCTATGTAATTCCAAGAAACTTGAAGGGCATTTAAGTTGGCTAGAATAAAGGAACATTCTAGAGCATCTTTAAAGCACATGAGAGATTAGTGCCCAACAAAGGGCTTTTTGGGTATTTACTTTGAATTAGGAATATGCCAAGGAATTTCTAACTCTCCAAATCACATGGGATACTTTCTTTTATTATTTTCCTTTTCTTATATATGTATATATATATGTATAGACACATTTTTCATTTTAAATCTAAATTAATCATATGAGTCACCAAATAGTATCTTTTTTCTTTTTTTTTTTTTCTTTTTGAAACTAAAAATATGAGAAACAATGTTATTTTTAGAAAATATCATTATAACATTATTATTATTTAATCTATTCTATTTTTTTTTAGAAAGTAACCCATGGTCTAGTGAGCTCGAGACAGATGGTCAGTGATTGGCCAAATCTAGGGATATTAGGAGCAAGTTTTGGGAGCTTGAAGCTTTTCCGAAGTCAAAGCGATGAACTTGAAGAAAATCTTCGGGACATTATTCATCATTGATTTCTAGAGGTAAATCCCCCCTAAGTTTAATAGTTCGGTCAAAATTGGGGTGTCTACAGTTTGCCCCTCTTCGGCAGAGCTTGTGAAGCAACGCGTATCATAAGTGAATGTCGAAGCCTGTGTGAAGACAAGCCTTTGACCGGGCTATTGAACTTAGGTAAAAATAAAATGCGTTGCAAAAACATTCGCGGAGACGGTCGGTGCTGGTCGTGCTCAATGGTGAGCTGCCTACGTATCCCTTCGGGAATCAGACCAAGACGTAGTTCGGGCAAAGGACAACACACAAGCGCAAATAATCATACGGATGAATGCACCTATCCTGTCGTGATGCACATGCTATGCAATGGTATTTTCTTGAATTGACCTGATTATGCAAACGTCATGCTTACCCTACATCGTGTCTATACAACGTACTTTACACGATGTGCCGATCAAAGAAGATTACCGAATCTTGGACTGGTGCCAAATCTGTTAAGAAAGCTACTTTTGACTGAACATCGAAGGTTGGCGCAAGTCTGTTGCGAAAACTGAAAATGCAAATTCGTTATACTTTCAAACAAAGGATCATCGTAAATCTGTTACGAGGATCGAGAATATAAATTCGTTATATTCTCAAAACGAGGGTTAGTGCAAATCCGTTGCAAGAACCGAGAATGTAAATCCGTCACATTCTCAAACAAAGGATCACCGTAAATCTGTTACGAGGATCGAGAATATAAATTCGTTATATTCTCAAAATGAGGGTTAGTGCAAATCCGTTGCAAGAACCGAGAATGTAAATCTGTCACATTCTCAAACAAAGGATCGTCGTAAATCTGTTACGAGGATCGAGAATATAAATTCGTTATATTCTCAAAACGAGGGTTAGCGCAAATCCGTTGCAAGAACCGAGAATGTAAATCCGTCACATTCTCAAACAAAGGATCGCCGTAAATCTGTTACGAGGATCGAGAATATAAATCCGTTATATTCTCAAAACGAGGGTTAGCGCAAATCCGTTGCAAGAACCGAGAATGTAAATTCGTCACATTCTCAAACAAAGGATCACCGTAAATCTGTTACGAGGATCGAGAATATAAATCCGTTATATTCTCAAAACGAGGGTTAGCGCAAATCCGTTGCAAGAACCGAGAATGTAAATCCGTCACATTCTCAAACAAAGGATCGCCGTAAATCTGTTACGAGGATCGAGAATATAAATCCGTTATATTCTCAAAACGAGGGTTAGCGCAAATCCGTTGCAAGAATCGAGAATGTAAATCCGTCACATTCTCAAACAAAGGATCGTCGTAAATCTGTTACGAGGATCGGGAAAATAAATCCGTTATATTCTCAAGATGGTGGTCATAGTTTGGGAGCCTGCAGGCTCAAATTCATTTCAACTTTTCAAAACTTGGAGTCGAACAGACTCATATTCTTTTCATTTTTTTCAAAATTGGGAGTCAACTAGACTTAACTCAATTTAATTCAGAATTTTGGAGTCAGTCAGACTCAAATCAGTTCAATTCTAAAAATCCGGGGTCTTTCAGACTTAATTTGATTTTCTAAAATCGAGAGTCCATTAGACTCAAACAAATTCCCTTCTTAGTCAAACAAATTTCATTTCATTTATTTTGAAAAATTCGGAGTCTAGTACATCAGACTCAAATTATTTCAAATTTCTAAATTGGGAGTCTGATGGACTTAAATTATTTCAAATATCTGAAGTCGGGGGTCCAATGGACTCAAATCCACTCAAATTAAATCAATTTTCCAAAATTGGTAGTCAATCGAGCTTAATTTTTCAAATTTCGATCAAGAGTTAGTCAGACTCAAATAAACTCAATTTCCCCAAGTCCGGAGTCAATTCAACTCAATTCGAGTTCAAATTCAAAGGCTAAATTAGGAGTTGCCTAGACTCGACTTAATTCATTTTCTGAAATCAGGAGTCAGTCAGACTCAAACAAATTCAATTTCACCAAGTCCAGAGTCAATTCAACTCAATTCGAGTTCAAATTCAAAGGCTAAATTAGGAGTTGCCTAGACTCGACTTAATTCATTTTCTGAAATCAGGAGTCAGTCAGACTCAAACAAATTCAATTTCACCAAGTCCAGAGTCAATTTGACTCAAATCAATCCAATATTTCAAAACTCGTGAGTAGATCGGACTCAAAAGAATTTCTTTTCAAATTTCCAAAACAGGAGTTGAATCAGACTCCAAGAATTTCTATTTCACAAAGCGGGAGTCGAATCAGACTCAAAGATTTTACAAAACTTCTAAAAACAGGAGTCGAAACAAACTCAAAGAATTTTCAAATTTCCAAAATTGGGAGTCGAATTGACTCGAACGATTTCAAATTTTCAAAGAGAATTTCAGTTTTCCAAATTGGAGTCAACTCAGCTAAACGAAAAATTTTAATTTACAACATTGGAGTCAATTCGACTCAAAAGAATTTCAATTTTCAAAATCGGTAGTTTGAATGAGACTCGAAGAATTATTGAGGATTAACGCGAATGCGAGGTTGCCGTTGATGACTAATACAGATGCTCGCAAGGATTAGCTGGGATTGCCATTGAGGACTAACAGAGGTTGCCATTGAGGACTAACGAGGATTGCCATTGAGGACTAATGCAGATGCCATTGAGGACTAATACAAATGATGATGCCATTGAGGACTAATGCAGATGATGCTGCCATTGAGGACTAATGCAAGGTTGCCATTGAGGCCTAACACAAATGATGCTGCCATTGAGGACTAATGCAGATGCCATTGAGGACTAACACAAATGATGCTGCCATTGAGGACTAATGCAGATGCCATTGAGGACTAAGATAAATGATGTTGCCATTGAGGCCTAATGCAGATGAAGAGAAACTGCCATGGAGGACTAATGTTTATGAAGAGAAGCAGCCATTGAGGACTAATGCTTGTTCAGGAGTCTCGTCGTGCTTAAAGAACCAAATTTCAATATTCGGAGTCATTTCGGACTCAAAGAATTGATTTCACAAAAGTTCGGGAGTCCGCGAACTCACAGAGTTAATTTTTCAACATTTGAGGAGTTTTCAGATTCAAAGAATTTGAACGGAGCTGATAGAAAGAAAAATTTTCTACATTTGCGGACCTTTGGAAGAAACACATCGATTTCGTCAAAAGAGGGAAGTCACCTTTGCCCCCTAGTATTGGACTCTTCTTATATTGCCACTTTGGCACTATGTTGGGATAATGTTCAAAACCTCTGCTTGTATTGCTCTTAGGATGCTCATGGAGACTTTTCAAATCTTTATTCATCATCTTAAACCCACACATTTGAGACCATTTATTGACTCATCAAAGGAGGACATACCTAACAAAGCTAGTTACTCAAGATGATTGACTCAAACTCTACATTCATTATAAATCAATGTGCTTTCATTGCGAATAATGTATCATCTCACTTTTCATTTATTCATCATCTTACAAATGGTAGTGTTTTGCTGATAAACCGACACTTTGAAAACTTCCCCTTTTTGATTTAGCGAATTCTTTGCCTATCTAGAGTATGCTTCAAATTAGTGTTTTAGCTTATAGAATGAAAGGCACTCTATTTCAATCCTTTCAAAACAAACTTGATTACTTGAGAACTTGCCTCTGGCATAGAGGGATTTTGGCAAACGAAGTTTGCCCCTAGTCTTAAGGGCAAATAGGCTCATCCAAGGGTTTTGAGAACATGAGGGTACAGGATGCCTGCAGTGCATTTATTCCCAACCTAAAGATAATCATCATGAATTGGTGGGCTGAAGCGGAAAACCCAATGCTGAAGGGCGAACTTTGTTTGCCCCTGGTTTGGCAGTATATACATGGCTCCAGGCAAACACAAGTTTGACCCTAGTATGAAGGAAGGAAACCAAAGGTGCAAAGGGTGATGCTTACAGTTTAGGGATGGTTATGGACCGAGGACCTTGGGAGGTTCGCCTACTTATCCCCGAGCGAGAATCGGGTCCAAAGTAGTTCGGCTGAGGCTTGAAAGAGAAAAATCACGTAGTGCAACGATGTTTGTGACCGAACCGCACAGGCTGCCTACGTATCCCCGAGTGGGAATCAGGTCAAAACGTAGTTCGGCCAAGGCCTAAAAAAAAGATAGCATGAGATGATGAGGTAATGACCGAACCGAGCAGGTTGCCTACGTATCCCCAAGTGGGAATCAGGTCAAAACGTAGTTCATCGACTCTGGAAGTCTTAAAAGAAAAAGGCTTCAAGAATTGGTGGGCTTTTCGAGCCATGTTTTCATTTGGGTCCAATGAGTGCTTTTTCTGAAATGGGTCGCTTGTAGTAGCCTTTGAACAGGAACATGAACTACTTCTCCCTTTTATTTATTATTTTTTTTTTCTCTTTTTTTTTTTTTTGGCGGTTGATCCTTTTCACCTTTTCACTAGCCAGTCAATGTTTACAACTCTCATAACACATCGTGTTTAAATCATACTCTACCATACTCATAAAGCAATAGCAGCCCTCCAAATCACTCATTATTTTTCTTCAAGATACTTTTGCATTGTTATAGGCCCACTTAGCCATGAGCCTCTCACAAAATTTTGATACTAATTGATACTTTCAAATCTCTCTTTCCAATTTATTTTCTTTGTTGAGAACAACACAAAGCTTTGGGATAATTCATCTACCAATGATGTACTTTGAAGTGCTCAAGAATTCTCAATCTTATTTATTCTTTGCCTTTTCTTTTCTCTTTCCTTTCTTTTCTCTACCTCACTATCTCTTATTCTCTTCATGATTTTGACTGGCTAGGATTCGGATTTTGAAATCAACACGCATCTTATTTTTGCTCTAACTTTTGCCTAGGCGCCCTTTCGGGTTTTCATCCTAGCGAGCTCTTTCTTCTTTTTTTTTTTTTTTTTTTTTTTTTTTTTTTTTTTGTGCTCTAACTTTTGCCTAGGCGCCCTTCCGGGTTTTCATCCTAGCGAGCTATTTTTTCTTTTTCTTCTTTTTTTTTTTTTTGGAATAAGAAGTTCATTTAAAATGTCTGGCTACCATCAAGGACCAAGTTTATGGCTTTAGACTGGTTGGACTCATCTTTTAGGCTTGGTATTTGAGAGAAGGGGATGGTGAGCAAGCTTCAAGTTCCAAGTTCATCTTTTCAAGATTGAGCAAGAGCATCTTTAAATTCTTAAAGTAAAGCTAATCAATTCTCTACTCCTCTTTGGATTTGGCACAGAATTTGCTTGATCGCTTGGGATCCTTTTCAAAGCAAAGATTTATTAACAAAGTATTTTCCATGATCGTTTGAAAAAGTGACTTTTTTTTTTTTGCTTAATGATCCATACATTCACGACTTAGCACACTGAATCAAGAAAAATGAGATTTTATTCAACTAGTAGGGAAAGAGGATTACATCAATCGACTCGATAAACTCGACAAAGACTTGCAAACAAACTTGATAACAGACTGACCAGAAGACTCGACTGGACTTGACATTTGACTTCAACTTAACATAACTCGACTACAGACTGGACTCGACTTGGTCTCAACTGGAGTGTCACAGACGATTTTCAAATTATTGGGTCCCCAGGAGCATCCACATTTGCTTTAGCAGCAGTATTTCAAAACACTATCACCTCACTAGAATCATTTGAACCTTGGGTTCATCACTCCCCAACAGCATGTGTGCAAAAACATATTCTCTTCTAAATCAAGAAAGATGAACCCAAGAAGATTAAAAGTGTCCTCACTAGGGGATCTAGTTGTTCCACTCTTTCTACAAATTCAACAACATACATAGGTAAAAGGTCCGCATGCAGAATTTATTTTTAGGAGGCAAGGGATTTTGAGGAACTATTGGATTACTTTCTGAATTTGTATTTTACATGCATGTAATGACGTTGACTGACATGATTAGAGTGCCAAAATGTACATGCTTTGATGATTTGATGTGACTAAATGCATGCACCGCACACATGACACACGGATGAAATGCAAGTGTGTGTGTGCCTATTCTATATGCAAAAGAAAGGAAAATTCTAGTCCTAGCACATATAACATATAAGCACATAAAATCCTCCTTCATGTCAAGTGCGCCAACTTCTCTTATCATTGTGATCCTCATTACCCTCTCAAAGGTCGGGTTTATTTTTTGAAAAGCATGATGGGATCTTTCAAATTCTCAAGAATCTCAAATTTTCCTTTGAAAGTGAAATCATTTCTCCGCAAAAGATGATTGAGTTTAAACTTTACTTTGAAACTTCATTTGAAAATCATTTCTTTGGATGATGAAGTCTTTCAAAATAATTCTCGCGGATTTTGAATCTCTTTTTTTTTTTGAAAACGAGGGTATGAAAACATTTCTCAATAAAGATGATTGGGTTGAATTTTAATTTTGAAATTCATTTGAAAAACATTTCTTTAGTTGGTGAAACTTTTCAAAAACAAACACAAGATAAGAATGTGAAAATATACCTCAACAAGGGTTGACTTAGAATCAAAAAGTGAACTTCAAAGATTTTTTGAAAGAGCGGTTGAAAACTTCTGAATAAAGATGACAAAAATCTGTTTGCTTTCAAATATGGATTTAAAATTCTTTGGGTAGAAGAATCACATGATCGGATTATCACCGTTCTTTCTATGAATTCGGATACATACAAGGTCAATGATGCTTAGCTAAACATGACATAAGAGATGTAATCTTATAATCAAAATCTAACATATTCCCAAATGTCACGGGACATGAAGAGGAATTGCTCAAAAGTGATTAAAAGATTACACATCTTTCATCAAGCAAGTATTGTCATCATCTCAAATAATCCCTTTAGGGCATTCAAACTTCCTAACATATAACCCTAATCAAGAATTGATTTCCTAATTTTGAAAGGTTCTACGGAAGCTACTATGCAAAGGTTGGGCTTTGGTCAAATAAGGGACCCTTGACACACACCCGATAGGATGCTTCATATACCAAATCATGGTACAAGATCAAGGGTGATCACACGGTCCCATGATGACTTGACCGACCGGGTTACCCCGAGCCTCCAAGGTCATAGTTCCATGCAATCGACTGGCGAAACATGCAAGTGCAATGCAACGGGCACACATAAATTAATTAATTTGATTAAAGGATGCTTTCAAGTCTAATCCTCGAGTGAACCCAAAATCAGAAATTCTGGTCTGCGAAACCAGAGATTCTGGGTTCGATCCCCAGCAGAGTCGCCAGATTGTGGATATCGCAGGTTATTTCTTACCCACTTTTAAAACATTTTTCACATTCAAATCAAATACGAGTCGCCACTTAATTTTTTAAAAGGAAAAATTAAGAAACCATTTTAAAAGCAAACTGATCTTTTGCGAAACCAAAGATAAACTGGGTCCGGGGATTATGGAATGAAAGGGGAAGGAGCCCGGCGGACTAAAACACCCCCTTTCATCCTATCTCACGATAGGCCTCTACTCAACATCCTTTTTAATCAAATTAATAATCTAAGCATGCCCTCAATTAATACATATATAGGTATACATAGCATAAGCATGTTGGAAATGGTGTAAAATTGCTAACGGAAAAATATCACTCATAAGCCACGTAATTCAAGTAGCAAGCAACATGATATGCAATAGAGAACTAGAAAACATACCCGGGATCCGGCCACGAATATTAAACGTGCAATGCATGCGAGAACAAAATAAGTCTAAGAAAAGGTCTCTAACACATCTATACACATAAGGCAAAACCTAAGCTAAGGTGTCGCACATGGAGTTGAAAATCAATTCAAAATCAAATAAATGAATTAAACTAGAGAAGGGACGAGAAATTGTACCTCAAATGCGCTACAAAACAAAGGTTAGTACACATGCCTTAGACAAGATATAATATCAAAGAGTAATTAATCATAGGTCATGTTCAACTAGATTCAACTAAGACAAGAGATAAGTCCTACTTATGAATATTATCATGTATCAATTGAATGCATGAATATGAACAAGAATGAGATATGAATTTATTCACTAATTTGGATCCCTAATCCTCTGGGTTTAATCTAAATTATCATTATTCAAAACATGGTTTGAGTCCTAAGGCATTAAGAGACTATTTGAGTTGGAATAAATAAGATTAGACAAAAATGGTAGCAGTTTTTTTTGAATTACAGAGAGCAGACCAGACGTTCAAAAATAGGAATAAAATACTTTCAACGGTTGGATCTTAATGATTTTTGGATATATTATGCCTCTGTGAGTCTAGTTTCTAACACAAAACGAAAATCGAGGTTTCAACGGTTAGATCTCCGGGAATACGGATAATACTAGACCTCACTCAGGATTCTGCAACTCTCTGTCCAGAGATCTTGTATGATTTTTTAAAAATAGCAAAAAAATCCGAATTGCTTCATTCTTTTTAGGGAATCTTCCTAACACATTAAGGTTCTTATAAAAAATTATTAGAGGTCATGAAAACTTGGTTAGAGTTCTGATCTATCAATTTTAAAATCGGTTTGCTGTTCTGAAACTATTCTGAAATTCTGGACAGATTGTGGTTGTCTCACAAAACTCATGATCAAACCATTCTAAGCATAAAGTCTTACCAAAACAAAAATTACAGTGGTAAAACAATGTGTTATTGACACTTTCCCATTGGTTTCACTTGATTTCAACGGTTAGATTTCGAACTAAAAATCTTTGATCAAAAACAGTTTGTGAACTCACTGTTTTCATTTTGCTAGTTCAACTTTATTTGTTAACCCCAACTATTAAATCATGAAGTTGGACTTAAACTAAACCATCTCTTCTACCATTTAATGGTCATTGAAGACTAAGGACATCTTTAGACCCATGGATTTTTGATGAAGTATGAAATGGACTTCACAAAATCTCAAACAATGAACTCAAACTTATGGACCAAAACTTGAGTTCAAATCATTACTCCTACCACTTGGTGGTCATTGGAGGCTAAAGACACACATACATGGAGGTTTTAGATGAAGTATGAAGAACTTCTCAAAACCTAAGGAAGAGATTAGTCTAAGCCATAGAGATGGACTTAAACTAAACTACTTCTCCTACCATTTGATGGTCATTGGAGACTAAAAACAACAAATCCACTCTAATCTCCATGGAATATAGTATGAATTCCATAAGATTCATAGTAAGGAGATCCTAGTCATGAGTTGATACTAGCATCTCACCAACTATGTGTAGATTAAAATCATGATTCATTTTAATCTCCATATGGATCATAAGATCATAGGAAACTAAGGAATCAAATTCAAAGAGTTTCAATGAGATATAGAAGATCTCATGAACCTCATGAATGAAGTAGAAATAAAGGAAATCAAAGTTTTATTTAGGAACACAAATTTCTACAAAACTAATTTATCTCAAACCCAAGGCATTAATTAGATCCAAATTAATTAGATGTCATGAGATTCAATCACAAGTTCTTGGTGGTGTGTGATGAAATGGGGTAAGAAGAGAGGTTTTGAAAATGTGAAAAGTTCCTAGATCTAAGAACTTGTGATTGAATTATTATTATTATAATATATATATATATATATGAAGGCTTTACCTCTAGATCTTCTCAAAACTTGTAGAGATGTTGAGTTTCTCAAGCTTTTCCTCTTCTTCTTCCTCAAGCTTCAAGCTCCTTCAATGGTGATTTGATGGTTAGGTAGAGTTTTGGTGGGATTTGGGTAAAATAATTGGTAGAGTTTCTCTCTCTATATTTCTTTTCTCTAAAGCTCTCCCAATATTTTTTCTATACCATTCAAGTGTCTCCCCCCAAAATGAGAGAAATGGGTTTTTTTTATAGACTTTCATTACCTTAGGGGCTAAGATAAGGGTAGATAGGTCAATTTGGGGTGGGTTAGGAATATTCCATGGCATCTCTAACTCTCCATGGCACTTCTATGTAATTCCAAGAAACTTGAAGGGCATTTAAGTTGGCTAGAATAAAGGAACATTCTAGAGCATCTTTAAAGCACATGAGAGATTAGTGCCCAACAAAGGGCTTTTTGGGTATTTACTTTGGATTAGGAATATGCCAAGGAATTTCTAACTCTCCAAATCACATGGGATACTTTCTTTTATTATTTTCCTTTTCTTATATATGTATATATATATGTATAGACACATTTTTCATTTTAAATCTAAATTAATCATATGAGTCACCAAATAGTATCTTTTTTCTTTTTTTTTTTTTTCTTTTTGAAACTAAAAATATGAGAAACAATGTTATTTTTAGAAAATATCATTATAATATTATTATTATTTAATCTATTCTATTTTTTTTTAGAAAGTAACCCATGGTCTAGTGAGCTCGAGACAGATGGTCAGTGATTGGCCAAATCTAGGGATATTAGGAGCAAGTTTTGGGAGCTTGAAGCTTTTCCGAAGTCAAAGCGATGAACTTGAAGAAAATCGTCGGGACATTATTCATCATTGATTTCTAGAGGTAAATCCCCCCTAAGTTTAATAGTTCGGTCAAAATTGGGGTGTCTACAACCGGTAATCAAAGAGTTCGATGAAGTATTCCGAGATATTTCAGGATTACCGCCGGAAAGGGACATAGAATTCTGTGTGGAATTGGTGCCAGGTACTCGACCTATAACCAAGGTTCCCTACAGGATGGCCCCTACAGAGTTGTTGGAGCTGAAGGAACAAGTTCAAGAACTTGAGAAATTGGGTTTTGTTCGTCCAAGTACTTCACCCTGGGGAGCACCAGTGTTGTTTGTGAAGAAGAAGGATGGGTCAATGCGGTTGTGTATTGACTACCGAGAACTGAATAAGGTTACTATCAAGAATAAGTATCCTTTACCTCGGATAGACGATCTGTTTGATCAGTTGCAAGGAGCCACGACCTTTTCTAAGATTGATCTACGGTCAGGGTATCACCAGTTGAGGGTGCGGAAGGAAGACATACCTAAGACTGCTTTCAGGACGAGATACGGACACTACGAGTTCTTAGTGATGCCGTTTGGGATGACGAATGCTCCGGCTGTGTTTATGGACTTGATGAACAGAGTATTCAAGCCATACTTAGATCAGTTCGTTATTGTCTTTATTGATGATATTTTGATCTATTCCAAGTCAGAGGAAGAGCATGAACAACACCTGAGGATCGCGTTGCAGACTCTCAAGGATCACCGCCTGTATGCTAAATTCAGCAAGTGTGAATTCTGGCTTCAGGAAGTTAAGTTTCTCGGGCATGTGATCTCTCAACAAGGAATCGCGGTCGACTCATCAAAGACCGATGCAGTGGCGAATTGGACTCGGCCGACCAATGCTACAGAAGTCAGAAGTTTTCTGGGACTAGCTGGTTACTATCGGAGATTTGTAGAAGGTTTCTCAAAGATAGCAGCCCCGTTAACTGGTTTGACTAAGAAAGATTTGAAGTTTGAATGGACTGATAAGCATGAACGCGCTTTTCTGAAACTGAAAGAGAGATTGACAACAGCGCCAGTGCTTGCGATACCAAGGGATGGTGAGAAGTTCACTATTTTTAGTGACGCCTCGTATCAAGGATTGGGATGTGTCCTTATGCAAGACGGAAAGGTTATCGCCTATGGTTCACGACAGTTGAAGCCGAATGAATTGAATTACCCAACTCATGATTTAGAGCTGGCAGCAGTAGTGTTTGCGCTCAAGACCTGGAGACACTACCTCTATGGGGAGAAGTTTGATTTATTCTCGGACCACAAGAGCCTTAAGTATTTGTTTACTCAGAAGGAGTTGAACATGAGGCAACGTAGGTGGATGGAGCTGATTAAGGACTACGACTTCACATTAGAGTACCACCCTGGTAAGGCTAACGTAGTCGCTGACGCCCTAAACCGGAAGCCTCGAGGAATGATTGCTTCATTGATGTTGAGGGAATGGAAAGCTTTAGAGACAATCGCAGAATTTGATATGCAGATTTCTGAAGGAAGTGACGGACATCACTTTGGATGCTTGGTAGTACAACCAACACTTGTGAGTCGAATCATCGAAGCCCAGAAAGAAGATGAGAAATTTCAAGCATGGTTCGCCAAGATGTCAGAGAAGGACCCGACAGAATGGAAGGTTGGGGCCGATGGAGGGTACAGATGTCGAGATAGATTGTGTGTGCCAGATTTAGGAGATTTGAGAAAAGATATTCTTGAAGAAGCACATAAATCGAGACTGACAGTACACCCAGGAGGAACGAAGATGTATAAAGACCTGAAGAGAAATTTCTGGTGGGAAGGGATGAAGCGAGAAGTAGCCGAGTTTGTGTCTAAATGTTTGACTTGTCAACAAGTGAAAGCCGAACATCAGAGACCCTCAGGATTGTTGCAACCCTTACCTGTTCCAGGTTGGAAGTGGGAGCACATAACTATGGATTTCGTGGTTGGATTACCCCGGTCACAACAGAATCATGACGCGATTTGGGTAATTGTGGATTGTCTGACGAAGTCTGCACACTTTATCGCGTACAATATGACTTACCCAGTAGAAAGGATGAGTTGAATGTACCTACAGCAAGTGGTGCGACTGCACGGTGCGCCTGTGTCGATTGTATCAGACCGCGATGCACGTTTTACCTCGGGATTTTGGGAAAGTTTGCAGAAGGCTATGGGAACTTCGCTCAAGATGAGTACTGCATTCCATCCTCAGACCGATGGGCAGACCGAGCGTGTTAATCAGATTATGGAAGATATGCTCAGAGCTTGTGCAATTGACTTTGAAGAGTCTTGGGAGACGCACTTACCGTTGGTTGAATTTGCGTATAACAACAGTTATCACTCAAGTATTGGGATGGCACCATTCGAAGCTTTGTACGGACGACCTTGTCGATCTCCGTTGTGTTGGGCTGAAGTGGGAGATACGGAACTTTTGGGACCAGATTTGGTGAGAGAGACCAATGAGAAGATTTCACTGGTCAAGGAAAGGATGAAAACTGCACAGAGCAGACACAAGAGTTATGCGGATCGACGTCGAAAGGACTTGGAGTTCAGTGTTGGAGATCACGTACTCCTTAAGGTTTCACCTGTTCGTGGAATAGTACGTTTTGGTCAGAAGAGAGGGAAGTTGGCACCTCGTTTCATCGGGCCATTCGAGATTTTGGAGCGTGTTGGGAAAGTGGCTTATCGGCTCGCGTTGCCACCGAAGATGTCTGGTGTTCATAATGTGTTCCATGTCAGTATGTTAAGGAAATACATACGGGACCCTTCACATGTGGTTAGTTTTGATGATATTGAGACAAGTCAGAATGTTGCCTACAAGGATAGACCTGTGAGGATTCTTGACCAAAGTATCAAGAGGCTGAGAAGAAGAGACGTTCCTTTGGTTAAGGTTCAGTGGAGGCATCATGACGAAGGAGAGGCGTCGTGGGAGTTAGAGTCAGACATGAGGACTAGATACCCCGAGTTGTTTCAGGATTAGTTAGCTCAGATTTCGGGGCGAAATCTCTGTTAAGGTGGGTAGGGTGTAACGCCCTGTATTTTATTTATCATTAATAAATAAATACGGCATTTCATTTCCATGAGCATCTGTTTTAATTTCTATTTATAAATATTTATCTGGGGCCAAACCGTAATTTCCAAAATATTTTCTGTGGTTTCAAAATCGATATCTATATTTTTGTATAACCGGGAATTTAATTCCTATGTTAATATAATTTTCTGCATTTTATTTTCAACCGTAAAAATACCAGTTTTTATTTCAATCTGCGCTGATACCGCGTCTTGGGTGTGGGAGCACGTGAGCTCAACCACACCGGAGAAATTCCTTGTCTTTCTTGGGCACCAAACATTTTTCTCTATATGTAACTCACTGCCTCTCTCTCAAAACTCTCACAGTGTATCAATCTCTCACAATTCTCTCCATTCTCTCTTCCTCTCAAGAACAATACACACACATACAGATTATATACCATATACATATACACATACACACATACATAGTCATATATATATATATATTGGGTTACCAAAATCAAGAGCGGGGGAAATTCTCAACGACGGATTATTACGACGGAAGTTCTCGGCCTTTAATTTTCTGTATAATCGGCTCAGTGAGTAATTTAAACTCACTCTCAATGTCTATATATGTGTATTTCAGTGTATATATGTGTGTATATGTGTATCTATATCAATACACCATTAAAGCTTGGAAATTGAAGCTTTAGAAATCGTAACTAAAATCGATTCTGTAAATTGGGAATGGAAGATATTGATCCCGATAAGCTGTGGTTCGAATCCTACGCAGAAATTTATCCGTATCGCGACGAACGGTTGATTTAAAGTTTTGACACCCTCCCTTTAATCGCGAATAACTAGTGATATAATCCGTATTAGTTAAAATTGATCGCGTATTCTTAATCTACGCGGAAAACCGAGGAGAACCATATATCACATGTCTTAGTACGAACAGATTCTGAAAATGGGTAAATTTCAGTTTTAAAACCAGAAACAGGGGAGAAGACGAAGAAGATGACATTCTGCAAGAACTCGCGCGCGCGACCCGCTCGCGCGAGGCTCGCTCGAGCGGCCCGCTCGCGCGGACCTTTCCCCCCCCTCGCGCGCGCGATCCGCTCGCGCGACCTGTCCAGCCCCTCCGCGCGCGCGATCCGCTCGCGCGATCTGCCCTCCCCCTCGCTCGCGCGATCCGCTCGCGCGAGGTGGCAGTTTTGGCAGTTTGTGTGATTTTTGGTAAGGGACTGTTTGGAAAATATTTTGGGAGATTTCAAAGGACTGTTTAACAAATACACTGTTTTAAAGGCTCACTGTTAGGCTTTGGACTTGTAAGAATGTTTAAGACCGAAATTTATGCTCGTACGATTATTCGGCTTTGTGATTTATTAAAGGTGTTATTTATGAAACATGGACATACATATTAGGGTTGAGGTTGTGTCAACATGCATGTGTGCGAGAAAGCGTGAAAAGAGTAAAGAGTAGCGGTCTGGTGTGCGACCTCAATATCGATCGGATAGTATTCCTGGTATTGGAGGCGACAGTGTCGTGTACGACTTAGATATCGATCGGATAGTATTCCTGGTATCTAAGGCGCGCGTTTCGGATATTGATCGGATAGTATTCCTGATATCCGAAGCGATGGTGGTAGTGTTGTGTACGGCTTAGATATCGATCGGATATTATTCCTGGTATCTAAGGCGCTTGTTTCGGATATTGATCGGATATTATTCCTGGTATCCGAAATGATGGTATTGAGTGTGGCTTAGATATCGATCGGATATTATTCCTGGTATCTGAAGCGATAGTTTGGTGTGCTATTTTGGATATCGATCGGATAGTATTCCTGGTATCTGAGATAATGGTTTGGTTGTGTTGAGTTTCGTTGAGAGAAAAGAGTCAGAAAGATGAGATATTACATTGTTCATGCATGGTCGCATATTTATTGCTTTCTTTATTCTCCATGGCTTATGTTGGAATTGGAACCTTGAATTTATTGCTTTTAAAAGTTAAATTGCACCGTTGTTTATATGCTTATATATACATTGCGAGCACTTGTTTATTTTGCTCACCAGCTTTCATAAGCTGACGGCGTTGATGCGTCCTGGACTGTATGTCCAGATTTTCAGGGTCAGGAGCAGCCAGGGTATTTTGACTATGCTACTTAGAGTCAGGAGACTTTCCAGGAGGATGCTTTATATTTTCTATGTCTTTTAATTTGGGTTTTGTAATAAACTAGTTTAGACTTTTGAATAAGGCGTTTTGTGCCTAAGACTATGACTGCTGTAATAGTTTAGTAAGTTTTTTTTATTTCGGAGCTTATGTTTTCGTTAGTATCCTTTGCTCTAGAAATGTTGTTAAGGTAATTGTTTGCAGGGACAATTGGTCATACTCACTTGTCACGACCTACGAGTCCATAAAGGAAATTAAAAGCTTTCCTGTATTATGCTACGTCGGGGCGTGACATCCCCATTATCATCCAACGTAATAAGCTAAAGTAATTCGTAAATACCTTTATCATGAAGCTAGTGGTGGATTTGCAATCCTAGGTTCCTTAAACTTATTATAAAAATAAATATTTAATTATTTTCATAATTTAGATTTACTTTTATTGTTATTAGTTTAATTCAAATTAAATCCAAAATCTGTTTTTCTTAATTAACAAAATTTAGGTTTTAAAAATTAAAGTGCATAGGTTTTAAAAATCAAGATTTGTAGTGTGGAAGTAAAGGTTGAACCCACAGAGATTGAATACTACGCACTTTAATTTTTAAAACCTAAATTTAGTTAATTAAGAAAAACGGATTTTGGATTTAATTTGAATTAAACTAATAGCAATAAGAGTAAATCTAAATTATGAAAATAATTAAATATTTGTTTTTATAATAAGTTTAAGGAACCTAGGATTGCAAATCCACCACTAGCTTCATGATAAGGGTATTTACGAATTACTTTAGCTTATTACGTTAGATGATAATGGGGAATCGTAGCTACAAGGCCAATTCCTCAGTCAAGAAAATAACTATGGTTCAAGCACCAACATAATCCATCTTCGGTTAGCACGAATTATCCCACACTAAACTAGGGTTGTGGTATAATCCGTTTAATCTAGGCATGTACTATTCGGATACTTGATAGCACAATTCAATTTAAGTACCATTACATGTAAATAATCTAAACAAGCATAGCAAGCATAGACCATTAAGTACACTACCATCAAAATAGATCTAAGACAAGAGTAAACTTTGAAAGTAACGATTTAATCAATAAAAGCATGATTTATTTATAAAAATTCTCGGAACATGTAACTGTCATCCATTCATCATAAAACTAAAATAAAAATATAAAATACACTATATTACTTGGCTAGGGTTTCATTGAAACCCTAGATCTTGAGTTTAGTTAGCCATAGGATTGATGAACGGCAAGAGGTTGGTGGAGGAGGCTATGGGAATCCTTGGTCTTCTTCTTCTTCTCCTTGCTTTCCACTCTTCAATGGTTGAAGTTTTAGTTGTGTATGGATGTATATAATGTTGTGTAATGATGTGTAATCACAAAATTGATTTAGAATAGGATTTATATAGAGTTTGGAAGGATTTAGGAAGCTTTCCTAAGCCAAATCGTACAAAAACTGCTATATTTACGTTTCTGGACGTCATATACACAAACCACCTTCGCTGGGCACTTTAATTTAACAAAATATGCATTTTTGGTTTTTTCACAAGCCCGCTCGCACGAGGTACTTTTTGCTGCACTGCGCGACTTTCGTAGAATTGCAATAACCTTTTGCTCAGAACTCGGATTGACTCGTCGTTTGTGGCCATGTGTCCGTAACTCGAAGATCTACATTTTATATCTCTGGAGAAATTTCTCAAATCTAAAGTATTCCTTGCAAAAAATGCGATTTACCAAGGCTGTTACTGCATTCAGCTTTCACCGGAATCACCGTTTGAGCCCAGAATGACTTCCAAACCCACTAATCATTGGATTTTTGTGAATTTTCAAGTTAAAGCTCCAAATCCTACAAAATTTAGAATACTTATTAAAAAATGAATAATAACTACATGAAATGGGCTAACAAAGGGTATTTGTAAGACTATAAACGGTAACTATTCGTCGCTGATCAATCACCAAGTGTCGGTCAGAGTCCAAGCAGTTCCTGGAGCAATTTGTAATCTTAATAAGCCTAAAACCTGCATAAGAAAAGAAAAAAATATGCATAAAATTGATATCCAAGCAACCATTTCCACACATTTCATCAATAAGCAAGAGTGGGATTTAGGAGAACATTCACATTTCAAATAAAAAAGGGGGGAGCAGTCAGGCATAAGCATGAAAGAGATCCAAAATTGGCTCAAAGGCTGCTATACATGTATGTTTTCTATCCATCTATAAAATCCATAAAAGAAAAAAGGTTCGATATTGTCTCATTTGTCCACATAGGGAGTTCATGAAAATAAAAGAAGAGGGGATAAGCATAAGTCATCCTCATCGGTGGTGAGGATTCCTCCTGGGCACCTGTGGAGCTGTTTGACTTCCCCCAGCTTCATCATCTCTACCATCACCGCCATCGCCATCATCACTACCGCCATCTCAACCCTAGCCACTGCCTCCAGCACCTCCATGGTAGCCGCCTCCTTGGCTCATTTGGAGCTCTTGGATTTGCCTCCTTAAGGCAATGATTTCTTTTTCCTAAGGATAAACAAGAAGTAAAATAATCCTTTTTCAGTATTCGGATTCAATGCAAATTCTTTTGAGTCCATGGACCCACTTTTGTAAATATGAAGTTCGTTGGAGTTTACGGACTCGATTTTATCAATATGAGATTCTTTAGAGTCCACGGACTCGATTTTGTAAATAAGAAAATTCTTTGGAGTCCACGGGCTCAATTCTGTAAAAATGAAAATCTTTGGAGTCTGTGGACTCGATTTCGTAAATATAAATTCTTTTTGAGTTTGCGAACTTACTTGTGCAATCTCATATGTAACAAAAAGAAGAAGAAAAAAAAGAAAGAATTAAGATATATACCTGAGCTCTGGCTTGAAGCTCTACATTGGCCCTCACCCCATCAGCTTGAAAAATAATTGGAGTTCTAGCATTAGTATTGTAATTATTAAGAGTAAAAGATAAAAATGACAACTAAAAAGCAGAGCAGCTTCAAAACTTACTCCCCACTCACGACCATGAATCCAATGCCAGACTGTGTGGGCATATGATAGCCCCTCCTCAGCATAATCTCTAGGAACGGTGTTATATTGCAGAGGAATGGTTGGTACATCCTAAGTGTATGGAGGGAGTTGGAATAAGATCTCATGGCCTATATATACCATAGGCACATTTCAATTCCATTATAGGAGAGCTGGAGGATCAGCTGCCCCAGGGACAGGCTACAAAAAAGGAAGGGGTAGTTCAAGTCTCATTAAGTCATTACTACAAGGCTAAGAGAAAATTCTAAAGCAATAAAAAGAGAGTAGTTAACCGAGTGACATCCATCAGAGGGAAGTTATGTAGAAGGGAATTTAGTCGAAAATTGTCGAAACCATCAGGGCCCTCTATATAGTTCACCATGTCCTCCCCACCTAGGGTTGTGACGATGTCGTCATGGTCTAAGGTCTCAGTGCTCCTCATAGTAGGTAGAGGAGCCCTCGGAACATAGAACACAGGGGTAGTAAGGGGCTGTCTCATCACCCTCTCACCTAGATACCACTCCCTGCACCTCTCTCCAACCATCAAAATCCTCATTTTGGAGAAGCTCTAGGCAGCATGAAGTTTTGCACTAGCTTCCAGGAGGGCTGCTAACCACGGATTCCATACTACATGGACGTCCCGTAGATTGGTGAAGAAGTTTCTGTAGCCAACAAAGTCATGGGCCCTCACTTTCTGGCCCATCGCTTCATTTCTCCACTTCAAGCCCTGTGGTAGAATGACACTCTCATTTGCTCTTGTGCTAGGGGCCCTCATGAGACCATATCTGCAAAAAGAAACGTCACAGAGTGAGTTCGATGGTTGAAAATAAAATCAAAAAAAATTCTAAAGAATAAAATGAAGGATAAGAATAAAATTTTACCTCCCAAGCCCTTCAGGACCCACCAGTAGCGGGGAAATTACCCTTGGAGACATCGTTCATATGGCGATAGAGAGTGGCCAACCCTGCCCCTCCCTAGTTATACTGAGGGATGCGATCGATGTCCTCCAAAGAAGCCAAGTACGCCAAATGGATCATGTCCCCTCTAGTGCTCATCAGAGAGCATCCTAGCAAATACATGATGAAGGCCTTAATCATTTTCTCGTCGGTAAAAACTAGGCCCCTAAAGGTGTCCAGAAACCATTTTGCTAGAATAATAAACTCTCCAGGATGAGACCCAAGAAGGTCGATGATCTGCTCGTGCCGACTCGCAAGATCATCATAACGACCACGGGGAGGCCGCCAAAAGGGATGCTGCTAATCATCGCAAAGTCTAGCAGGGTCATTGTCATCTCCCCCGAACGGAAGATGAAAAGTATTTGTGGTGTCCCAACACCGCTCTGCCAGGGCTTGGATCTGAGTCATGTCATTCAAACTCTTCTCCAAAAGTTGCACAAATTGTCCAAAGCCTGCAGTATTAATCCCATCCATAATAGTATCAGGGAGCTCCTTGTACCATCTGTGTCCATGAGTTAAACTCCCGTGGCCATTGAGAGTGCTCTCGGGCATCTAAAAAAGAGAAATAAAATAAAAATAAGGTTAGGAGGAGAAGAAAGACAATAAAGCATAAGTGATAATAATGGATCAATGAAAATCTGGAAATGAATGTGCAAGATGAAACTTTTGAGTCCTAGCGACTCCATGACTTCGTAAAAATGAATCCTTGAGTCCTAGTGACTCCATGTGGTTTGTGAAAAATGAATTCTTGAGTCATAGCGACTCCATGTATTTTGGAAAAAAAAATGAAATTCCTGAGTCCTAGCGACTTCATGTTTTTGTAAAAATGAATCCTTGAGTCCCAGCGACTCTGATCGGGAGAGAACTAATCCTAAATATACGCTTTAACGCGCATTTGTTAGTGCCTTTTTATCCTGTTTTTGTATATTTTTACTTCGTTTTCTAGTTTCTGACAGGTTTTGGAAGAAATCAGCTAAACCAGGCTAAACAGGGTGAAAAGTCAGAAAGAAAGAAGCTGAAAAACCAAAGTCGCGCGCGCGGACCGCGGGCGCGAAAACCAAATAATCGCTCGCGCGATCCGCTGGTGCGAGACCCCCAATAACTCGCTCGCGCGATCCGCGCGCGCGAGGTACCAAAAGTCGCGCTCGCGCGACCCGCTCGCGCGATATGCCCAAAAATCAATGTTGCGTATTTCAGTGTACTGAAGACTCCTGTGCAAACGAAACTGCAGAATGACGTCCAGATTGTAAATTACATCAGTTTCAGTCCGTTTCGAGTTGTAAAGGCTTCCAAAACTTGTTGTAAATCTATATATACTCTATTTTACTTCAATTAGAGGGTTGGCAATTATTATACACACATTCTACAACCATACTTCCAGCCATTGAAGGGAGGGAAGCAAGGAGAAGAAGAAGAAGACCAAGGGTTTCCATGGCCTCCTCCATCAACCTCTTGCTATCTACTACTTCCATGGACGACTAGATCATAGATCTAGGGTTTCAATGAAGCCCTAGATGAGTAATAGGGAGTATTTTATGTATTTATTTTAGTTTTATTATGTATGGATGACAGTCACATGTTTAGAGGATTTTTATAAATAAATCGTACTTTAATTGATTAAATCAGTGCTTTCAGAATTTATTCTTGTCTTAGATCTATTTTGACTGTGATGTGCTCAACGATCTATTCTTGCTGTGCTTGTTTAGATTGTTTACATGTGATGGTGCTTTATTGATTCGTGCTATCAAGTATCCGAATAGTCCATGCCTAGGTTAGACGGATTAGATCACAACCCTAGTTTAGTGTGAGATAATTCGTGCTATCCGCAGATGGATTATGTTGGTGCTTGAACCATGATTATCTTCTTGTCGGAGGAATTGGGCTTGTAGCTACAATTCCCCATATTCATCCAACGTAATAAGCTAAAGTAATTCATGAATATTCCTATTATGAATCTAGTGGTGGATTTGCAATCCTAGGTTCCCTTAAACATTCATTAAAACAATTTTAATTGCTTTCATAGTTTAGATTTATTTTTATTGTTATTAGTTTAATTAAATCCAAATCAAACTCCGTTTTTCCTAATTAATTAGACTTAGGTTTTAAAATTAAGTTGCTGTAGTAATCAATCTCTGTGGGTTCGACCTTTACTTCCACACTGCAAATCCTTTGAAAAGTAAAGTATACTTTTATATCTTGATTCTGACAAGATCAGACTCCATGTTTTGTAAAATATATAATATGAATTTTTGAGTCCTAGCGACTCCATGTTTTTGTAAAAATGAATTTCTGAGTCCTAGCAACTCCATGCATTTTAAAAATGAATTTCTTGAGTCATATCGACTCCATCAATTGGATTCTCGAGTCCTAGCGACTCCATGTTTTTGTGAAAATGAATCTCTAAGTCATAATGACTTCATGCGTTGTAAAAATGAATTTCTTGAGTCATAGAGACCCCATCACTTGGATTCTCGAGTCCTGGAGACTCCATGTTTTTTTAAAAATGAATTTTTGAGTCCTAGCGACTCCATGCATTGTAAAAATGAATTTCTTGAGTCATAGCAACTCCATCACTTGGATTCTCGAGTCCTAGCGACTCCATGCTTTGTAAAAATGGAATCTTGAGTCTGAGGGACCCCATGATTATGAATCTTGAGTTCGTATATGTGCATATTGTTGGGTTTGTGCTCTCAAACCATTACTTTATGTATGAGACATTAGCATTTTAATATATGGATTTCAGTTTTACATTATGTATGTTCCTTTCATGAGATGATTGTTTAATCCATAAGTATCATAGTAAGTAATTTGTGTATGTATGAGATATATACAAGTGAGATACGAATTACTATTCTTTGATACTTAAAGCTTGTCACAGTGGATGATGAGACTGGATATCTCATCAGGTCTACACTGTAGCATGATTGACTACCATTGGATGGAGTGATTAATCTCAATCACTAGAGTGTTACTCTTAGTTGATATGCTAGTGCTTATAGTGCATTGACGGACCTGAGCTTTCCTGTTGACACTCAAGACTGTCAAACAGTCAATAGGAACTCATAACTTGTATAAGGTACGTGTTCTTAATCTTGAGACGATTATGAACACAGACTGTGGATATGACTGCTTTGACTTACCAATCAGTGAGGTCTATAAAAGATCAACACCTGGGTATCTTGGGTATGTCATGTTCATAGGGTTGTGAACATATATTGTCAAGATAGAATCTACCCTCTGATTCAGAGTAAGCATTCCCTTAAGAATGTCACCAAGTTGATTACTGAGTACTGCAGTCTTGTTGATAAGAGTTATCAACATGTTTGGTAATCATGAGAGGTGAATGGGACTTAAGGAATACAAGAAGTAATCATGATTCAGGTTGACAGTAACAGTTATCCAACTACCTGAATATGATTACGAATGCTGACGGTAGAGGGACATTAGTACACCATACAAGTCTAGTTATCGCTTCGGATATGTTCTTTTGCGTTGGAGTTCAGTTATCGTTTTATAGTGGAGTAAACGTTAACTGATCAGTCGATTAATTTGTTGATCAAAGAGTTTGGTCATGGGAGTTAATCAACTGATCTGAGCCAACAATAAAGAGCCTAGGAGGTCCCACTCTTAGCTCCGCTAGGATGCTTGGAAAGGCAAATGAGGATGATGTCAAGACAGGTTCGATCGATCGAAGTTGTCTCGATCGATTGAAGTCTAGACCGGTTCGATCGATTGAAGATGGTTCGATCGATCGAATGTTCGATCGATCGAAGCCACTTCGATCGCTCGAGAGCTAGGTCGGTTCTGGGAATCTATAAATAGGGCAGCTGCGTTCTGAAAAGGTTGTTCGTCATTTTTGAACGTCAGAAGCTGCAGAAACTATTTTGGAGCCCCAAAACCTTCTGTATCCTCTCCATTAGGGTTCCCACTAACCCTAGCCCTTCCTGCGAGCATCCATAGGAGTCATAAGAGTGAAGACCATCTAGTGGAGGCTGCTGGAAGTCAGAGATTTCAGAACTGGGTTCAAGACAGTAAGGTATAATTCTTGTCCCCTCTTGTGCGCATCTATAGAGTTGATGGGTAGTAGATTCGGGCATGCCAATTAAGTTTTATAACTTGATTTTTCCGCTGCGCGTTTAAACTTAGAACTTAAACCGGTTTTTCCAACAATTGGTATCAGAGCCACGCTCGTTTGGATCTATAGATGCGTTTTTGAAATACTATATTGATTTGCATGTTGATTTTAGAACTGTTTTCGAAACGGCATTGTCACAGATCTGTTTCTGCAGTGTTATCGTAGCAGAATACATATCTGTGATTGCATGGGATGCAAGGCGGGTTCGATCGATCGAACATGTTTCGATCGATCAAACATCCTCTGTACTCGAGCGATCGAACAGTCTTCGAGCGATCGAAACCTTCTGGTATTCGATCGATCGAATGAAGTTAGATCGATCGAGACAGATTCTTTGTCAGGTTCTCTGTTTCACAGTTTTAAAGTGTTTTAAAATTAAAAACTTTAATTTTAAAATATTCTGTAAAATTTTCAAATCATTCCGTGAAACAGAATGTTCAAGCAATTGAATAGTGTTCAATCGATCGAAGGTTCGAGCGATCGAACGGTCTTCGATCGATCGAACTATGACAGAAAAGTAAGATGCTGTTTTAAGTTCTAATTCAGTATGTAAAGAGTTTATATACTGTGTGAATCAATTAAGTGTTTCAACAGTTACATATATTTGTTATGTATGTATGGATGCATGTACGACTAACCCTTTTGTAGCTAGATTAGTCGCTATCTCCCATGGCACCAAATCATTTGAATATTTGTATTTAAATTGTTTGAGATTGGTGCATGTTGTAATTTAAGTTTGGTTTGGTTTTAAGGCATATGTAAAGGGCGCTGCGACTTCAATCCTACGAAAAGGAAAGTCGCACCGGTTTCCCTAGCCTTTTATTTTGTTGTCATTTCTATTTCTAGATAAATTGTAAACTTCGAAAGAAGCATAGGACAAATGTAATAGAATTAGAAAATCCATGAAGATGGAACAAGGAGCCGTTGTCCATGAAGATGGAGGTGGAGGCGACCAAACCAAGAGCAGGTTCTATGGAGATAGAGCCATGGGAGATAGAGGCATCGTTTGGATGTCTTTATTTTCAATTTTAGTTTTTTGTTTTATGTGCTTGGTTTGTGATTGGCATTTAATTATATTGTTACTACTTGCATGCATGTAAAACAAGTTTTCTAAAATAAAGTTCAAAAACCGTTTCCATGCATTAGTAAACATTGGATGTTTATGGGTAATGAATGGAAACATTTTTTCCAAAAGCAAAATCCTTTTTATTAAATCTAGTGGGAGAGGGTCTTATTAAATACACCCACGATCTTCCATTAATGGTTCACTGTAAGATGAGTGGTGCATTCTGTGTCACCTCGCCAGGGGTGATCATTCCATACGGAGGGTGCATTACTCATTGGCTACTAGATGTGAACTTCCTTTGGATAGGATCAATCAGACGTGTTAGAGGGTGACCACCACACGGAGGCGCTACTTGAGACGGTTGTGATTGGATCCTAGTTAATGGTACACACTAGCTAAGCTATGAATAAGGGATCCCACAAGGGGCAATATTCAGAAACTTAGAGATCAAATAGGTTCGGGAGTCATAACTTGTTTTGCAAGAGTTGCATAGCGGATAAGTTATGATAAATCGAAAGATCGAACATTGACCACCACACGGAGGCTTTATTCTTTCGTTTTGATATTTCGGCGACTTTGTTTTTAAAATAAGAGTTTTAAAAGGATTCTTTTACTTTAAACTGTCAAATCCTGATATCCATATTTATTTTGTTTGTTTGATTTTCAGTAATCATAATGTCTGGATCTGCATTTAGTCCACTTGCCACCATACTCACTCAAAACAAATTAACTGGAAACAACTACACTGAATGGAAACGTAACCTTGACATCGTGTTAACTGCGGAGGATCACATATATGTCCTCACCATCCCATGCCCCGAAGAACCCGCGGCAAATGCTTCGGCAGCTGCCAGACGCGAGTTCGACAAATGGAAGAAGTCGAATGGAATGGCTCATTGCTATATTCTGGCCTCAATGGCTGGTGTATTGCAACACCAATTCCAATCGAATGATTCTGCCAGTGACATTATCACATCCCTGAAAAAGATGTTTGGGGAGCATGGCAGGCCTGCCAGACAGGTAGCCATGCAAAAGATAATGAGTGCAAAGATGTCGGAAGGGACTCCAGTCAAGGAACATGTTTTAAAAATGATTGGTTATTTAAACGAGCTGGAGACCCTAGGTGCCAACATCGATGCACAGACCCAAGTTGATATGATCCTTAATTCGCTGTCGCCTTCATTCGCTCAATTTAAACTTAACTATAATATGAATCAAATGAATTTTTCAATGAACGAATTGATGAGTTCTCTTTTGGCAGCGGAAGGGGTGATCAAACCTGGGATCAACGTTTTGAACATTGAGAAAAGCGCTTCCTCCTCCCGATCTGTGCCAAAAGGAAAGAAAAGGAAGAAGAAAGCTAGCACTGGTGGTTCAAGTGTTGGACCAGTCCCTAAGATTGCAAAATCTAAGGGAAAAGGTAAGGGCAAAGGGAAGGTGGGTGGCCAAGGCAAAGGAAAGTGTTTCCAATGCGGTGAGAAAGGCCACTGGAAGAGGAACTGTCCAGAATTCTTAGCTACAAGAGTTCAAGGTATGATTGAATCACATGTGATTGAAGTAAGTTTTTTAACGGATACTTCAAACACTTGGTGCATTGATTCTGGTGCGACTAACCATATCTGTAATTCATTGCAGGGGTTCAGATCAACCAGGAGGTGCAGTGATGGGGAAATCCTACTTACTCTAGGTTCTAGCGCAACCATTTCTGCGGTTGCTATAGGAGTCGTAGTTTTAGAATTTTTAGACAATAAAATTTTGATTTTATCAGATGTACTTTACGTCCCTTCAATGAGACGTAATTTAATTTCAGTTTCTAATTTATCGAATAATGGTTATTCTTTTCATTTTGGAACTGAAGTTGTGATTAAAAGAAATAGTTCTTTTATATGTTCTGGTGTTAAATCAAATGGTTTGTATGTGATTACTCCCAATATTTCTAAAGACTCTTGCATGGAACTTAATAACTCAGTGGTTAATGTACCATCTAAAAGAAAGAGACCTTCCACTAATCCAACAAGGCTTTGGCATATGAGGCTTGGCCATATCAATCTAAATAGGATTGGCAGACTAGTCAAAGAAGGGATCTTAGGTGATTTGGTTTTAGAACCAATGGAAGTCTGCGAGTCTTGTTTAGAGGGTAAGATGACCAAAAAGCCCTTTCCTACAAAGGGAAATAGAACCGATGCATTGTTGGAATTAGTTCATACTGATGTGTGTGGACCAATAAATATTAGAGCAAGGAGTGGTTATGAGTATTTCATAACATTTACCGATGACTACTCTAGGTATGGATATGTGTACCTAATGCAGCACAAGTCTGAAGCCTTTGAAAAGTTCAAAGAGTTTAGGGCTGAAGTGGAGAAGCAATTGGGCACACATATCAAGGCCATTCGATCTGATCGAGGTGGCGAGTACCTCTCTAATGAGTTTATTGATCACCTCGTTCAGAATGGGATTCTGTCACAGTTGACTGCACCTGGTACGCCTCAGCAGAACGGTGTAGCGGAGAGAAGGAATCGGACTCTTTTAGACATGACTAGGTCGATGATGAGTTACTCGGAGTTGCCATTATTCCTTTGGGGTTATGCTTTGGAAACCGCTGCTGTGGACCACTGCGAAATGAGGAGCGGATCCTGACGCTCTCCCTCGATAGTGTCCCGGGACGGATCCCAAGGAGCACACTTCAGGGAAAACTAGGACTTCCTCACGCGATCCTAGAGACAAAGAGTCGCCACCTAATTTTTATCGGGAATTAGGAAACCCAAGTTTGACTCGCCCAAAATTGAATAAGGTTACTCGCCCTTCATTACCAGAAACAAGGTTCGGGGGTCTTGGTACGAGAGGGGAAGGAGCCCAAGCAGGACTAAAGCACCCCCTCCTCGCCCTACCGAATGGTAGGCCTTGATTCAAATATCCTTGTTATTAATTCATAATAGATGTTGTTTCCCCAAACATACTAGATAGATATATACATGGCAAAAAGAAACATCTAATGAAAATCATTTCAAGAGACTAAATCAAGTAGAAAGCGGATGCTCATGCAATACAAGGGAGAAGTATACTCACAGTGGCTAGTCCCGCCCGGGACCGATGCAAATAAAGTAAACATGTCATGATATGCAAAGGGAACGAGAAGACTTACATTGGTTGACTCAAGCGGAGTCGCGAAAGCAAAAAGAATGGAAACGTGCAATGCAATCATGCAACAATCCTAGATAAGATGTCTCTAACAAATAATCATATAAACGGAGACTACCCTAAAGGAAATGTGTCGTTGAAATCAAAGTTGTAAACCTAGAAAAATTCTAAAAGAAAGGATAGAGATAGTACATGATACATGGGCACTAAGCCACATGTAGACGAGGCAAACCACAAATCGACGTCCGGGTCCAAGGCACTTAATTCTCTGCACTAATACACCAAAGAATACCCAAGCATTGCAAAAATACAAGCAAACAAATGATATGCATGATAAACAAAGAAAACATGTCATCAATCAAATTTCCAGATTCAGCAACCTCTAATGAATCCTATCAAAAGTGGTCTTAAACATGAGCTGGATAAAAACCCTTTTACAGAAAGTTAGATACATGTCTTAGGGAACTTCTCCAAAAAGTGGGACCTCAATATCAATTTTATTGTTTGAGAAATAAATGTTTTGGGAACAGTGGATCAGGACTGTCCATTGTTCTTGTAAAAATCATAATTAAATCTACAAAAATCATATGAAGCTCTATTTGGTGTCAAAAGAAAGCTATTTCATTGTAGTATATGATAAAAATAAACCCATGGACATTCTGTAATCACAAGGTTTCTGAAAAAGTGTTTTAAACAGACTCTGTTATTCTGGAAATTTGGTATCATTTGACAAATGAATGCAAAACATAATAGAAGTATAATAGAAGTTCATGAATCATGTTAACCAAGTTGATTTAAGCTTTTGATCTCTCATCCATTTATCCTAGGTGATTTCTAAACCAAGTTTTATTCATCAATTGTTGTTGAGTGATCAAGGTATGACCATTTTGTATACATAATCATATTTGTAATTAAACTTAGAAAATTCCAGAATAGTTGTATCAACTTTAAACGCTTAGAAAACGATCCTAACTCGATCGTATGCTCACGATTTTACATTGGCATATAGATATATGAGTTAGGAATCATCCCCAAAAAGCGGAACGTCGATAACTATTATAGATTTTCTGAAATTCAAGCACAAAGAGACGATGTTCAAATCTGTCAACCGATTTCTCAACAATTTCTAAAAATAGTATATGAATCTTAAAAGCTCTCAAAACGGACCGGATGAAAGCTAATTCATCAAAGTTTACCCAGAAAATTTGAAATCCATCAAACTATGGGTTTTGATGGACCAAATCTAATGGACAAAACCAATCTGCTTTGCTGAATTTTTATCTAGTTCATTTTAAAGTGTGAGGAAAACATTTTAGTGATAGTTGAAGCTTATTAGAGAGATCAAACTCATAGATCAACTTAATTATCATGATTCCCAATCAATTTAGCCCTCAAGTTCTATGAAGAACTTTTAGATCAAGGATCAAAGGGACTTATAAATATCATGTTGGAGGTGAAATTCAATAGGAATTCTAGGTAATAGGAATAATCAAGAGATAGGTATGAACATAGAAATCATCCTTCTCATAGATCATATTTCCAAACCATCATGGAATTCAAAATAGATATATGTATATATATATAATCATGTATGCATGAATCTAAACTAAAATTGAAGAATGAAACCAAAATTGAAAATCAAAGTGAAAAACAATCTCTAATTGTAAATTATCAATAAAAATCAAAGAGATTTGGATCTAACTATGTGAGTGTGTGAAGAACATGAGAGGAAGAAGATGAGTGTTCTAATAAGTAGAAATAGAACTAAGTTAGATCCAAATCTTATAGATCTATATATACAAAGTAGGAATTAGAGATGAACTATAGTGTTTACCTCTTGGAGGATTCTCAATTACAAGACCAAAATTGATTTGAAGATCTTCTTCTTCAAGTGTTATTCAAGTGTTCTTCAAGCACTCATCCATGGAAGTTGAGGGAGGCAATTGATGTTCAAATTGTGGTCTAATTAGCCTAAGTTAATCTAAATTCAATTCATAATTTTCTCTCTCTAGAATTCACCTAAATTGAAAGTATATTCAAAGTATACTTATCTCTCTTGTATGTGCTTCTATGTGTGTTTGTATCTCTAAGTATATTCAAGTGTATCTCTTCCAAGTGTCTAGTGTGTTAAGATGTGATCTCATATGAGATGTATGAGATCTTATATAGAGTTTTGAAGACTTAGCTCTTAAGTTTCAGGGTTAAAACAGGATTTTTAGAGCTTAAAAGAGGGTTAAAATGGCCATTTCGGAGCCTAAACGCAATTTCCAGGCAATTTCCTCGCAGTGGGAAGCTTCTAGAAGGGTCTGGAACTCAAAAAGCTCCGTGGAGGACACAAATGGAAGTGGCGGTTATGGTGGGACCCGCCACCCCCATACCCAAAACCGCCATTTACTATTTGGGTCCCTCTGGTCACCCACAAGCTCTGTTTCAAAAATCACGTGCACTGCTTTTCCAGATTTTTGTAAAAATGCTTTTTGGTGTCCGAAATCGTCCGTTTACGTACCGTTGGAAAGCTGTCAGGTTGAATTTCAGTATAAAAATATTTCCAGAGGTTTTATAATGAGAATTGAAGTCCAATTGAAGTCCGGAAGTCCTCCGGAACTTTCGTCGTCTTTTTGAAATCAAATGACGTCTTTTCCAAAATTGCTTTCAAATGTGCGTCGATTTCGAACTTTTCTTTAAAATTGAATCTCTGGATACCTAGAATACTGCGTTTAGAACACTTAATGTTCATATAACCCTGAGAGAATATGAATTCTGAGAGATGATTTTGACAAAACCGGGATTTATCCATGGAAAAGGGCTTTTCTGAGCTTGAAGTCACTTTCCGAAGTCCGATCTTCTGATTGTGTGGAATCCAGTACCTTCCACGGGGTACTTTTCATCATCGAATCCTCCAAGACGTTGTCCACCCTAAATCCTATCAGTGTGGTCAAAATTGGGTGTCTACAGTTTGCCCCTCTTTGGCAGAGCTTGTTGTGAACAACGTGAACTGCAAGTGAGTGCCAAAGCCTTGAAGGCACCCAAATAACCATACTGAGAGGTTTTAGGAAAAACAAAAAATTCGCAAAATCAAGAAATTCAAAATCAGAGAAAATCAAGAAATTACGAATGCAAGAATGCAATGCAATGCTGGGTAGAGGCGGCTAAGTTGAAGCTGATGCTGGTCGTGCTCCGCTGGAGCTGCCTACGTATCCTTTCCAGGAATCAGACCAGGGCGTAGTTCAAGCGCGCGGGAAAACGGAAAACAAACAACAACAATGCGGATGAAATGCTCCTATCCTAGGATGCTGGTGCAGTATGAAAACATGAAATGTGAAAGTGCTGGAGGAATCATCCTCAAGGGTTCCCTAGATGCAAAATCTAATGCAAAGGATGCAACGACTCTCTCTCACAGTCGAATATGCTAAAGGTATCTTGGATGATTCTCGAGGTTTTTGTCAAAGTTATTCTTCTGATCTTAAGGCTCGTAGGCGTCATCTGTATCCTGGACGACTCTTGAAATAGCGAAGTATCTTGGATGAATTCTGAGTCATGTCAAACAACTAGACGATTGCTGGTGTAGAGTCCTTCTGCTGGGGACGATTACTGATGTAGAGTCCTTCTGCTGGGGACGATTGTTGATGTAGAGTCCTTCTGCTGGGGACGATTGCTGAAATAGGTCCTTCTTCTGTGGACGATTGCTGATGTAGAGTCCTTCTGCTGGGGACGATTTGCTGATGTAGAGTCCTTCTGCTGGGGACGATTTGCTGATGTAGAGTCCTTTTGCTGGGGACGATTGCTGGTGTAGAGTCCTTCTGCTGGGGACGATTGCTGATGTAGAGTCCTTTTGCTGGGGACGATTGCTGATGTAGAGTCCTTCTGCTGGGGACGATTGCTGATGTAGAGTCCTTCTGCTGGGGACGATTGCTGATGTAGAGTCCTTTTGCTGGGGACGATTGCTGATGTAGAGTCCTTTTGCTGGGGACAAATCTTCTGAAACAGGTCTCTCTGCCGGAGACAAATCTTCTGCTCTTCTGAAACAGGTCCTTCTTCTAGACAAATCTTCTGTAACAGGTCTGGAAACAAGTCTTCTGAAACAGGTCTCTCTGCCGGAGACAAATCTTCTGTTCTTCTGAAACAGGCCCTTTTTCCGAGGACAAATCTTCTGTGGCAGGTCTAGAAACAAATCTTCTGAAACAGGTCTCTCTGCCGGAGACAAATCCTCTGTTCTTCTGAAACAGGCCCTTCTTCTGGGGACAAATCTTCTGTGGCAGGTCTAGAAACAAATCTTCTGAAACAGGTCTCTCTGCCGGAGACAAATCCTCTGTTCTTCTGAAACAGGCCCTTCTTCTGAGGACAAATCTTCTGTTCTGATGCACGGATTCTGAGAGATACACAAATTCTGAGAGATGACCCTTCTTCTGAGAGCAACCCACGGATACACGATTCTGATTTTAAGAGAAACCCTATATTCTGGAGGCAACCCTGATATGCGATGCTGAGAAATACATGATTCTGAGAGAAACCCTACATTCTAGAGGCAACCCTGGATACACGATTCTGATTCTGAGAGAAACCCTACATTCTGGAGGCAACCCACGATTCTGAGAGAAACCCTACATTCTGAGAGCAACCCACGGATACACGATTCTTGGCATAAACCTTGTATTCTGGAGGCGACCCACGATTCTGATTCTGAGAGAAACCCTACATTCTGGAGGCAACCCACGATTCTGAGAGAAACCCTACATTCTGGAGGCAACCCTGGATACATGATGCTTGGCATAAACCTTGTATTCTGGAGGCGATTTTGATGCTTAAATTCTGAGAGATACCCTTTATCTGGAGGCAACCCGTGGATACATGATGCTTGCGAGAAACTTAATTCTGAAAGTTCTCTACTGGGGAGATCCTATGATTCTGAGAGATGCACGAATTCTGTATACCTTGACAATATCTGGAAATTCTCTGCTTGAGGAGATATCTGAGGTTTCTGGGACGCGAGCACATATTCTGGAGGCCCTGCTGATTCTTTCTGAGACTCATATTGGTGCTTCGACCAACGCAATCATTCTTGCAACACGTCAGGCTTACTCTAACCCTTTCTGAACATCTCGCATTCTGACCCATCTTCTGAAAGTCCTTTCTGGATGTAATTCTCAAGCGACAGTAGACTCAAATGTCCATTTTCTAAGACAACTCATAATCAATCCCAAAACGACGGGAGTTTGCCGTTTCTCGGCCACTTTCAGGCTGCGGTGCCTTTGATTCTTCTCATCTGGGGGACTTTTTTCAATTCTTGAATGGATTTTTCCAAGATTCAAATCTCCAGAGGTCCTCTAGACCAATTCCAACAAGTTTTAAGCACTCTCAAGGCTTATATATCAAAAATGGACCAATCCGGGATCAAATCAAGAGTTCCGGGGGTCAAAACGCGAATATAGAGCAAAATGGGGAAATGGCAGGAAGTGAATAGTATATGGCGGTTCCCCACACCCCCTTGGGAACCGCCAGCCGCAACTTTGGGGTTTTAAACCCATTTTCTTCTTTGTTCTTCATTCATTTCTTCTTCAATGCATCACCTCTTCCTTCTAAGGTGCTCAAATCTTGCAATTTCTTGATGTTTTGAGTGATTTCTTGCATTAAAACCTCCAAAAACTTTGTTGATTTCATCAACTCTTCCCTATTCTAGGGGATTCAAGTACCAAGGTTTTTACTATTCATCATCTTCAACCTCTTATCTTCAAGCTTCAAGCATCAACAACCATGAGTTCCCATGGACAAGGTGAAAGTTCTAGAACACGTAGAAGCCAATTTCAAGCTAGTGGAGCTTCATCAACTCAAACCATGGAGTAGCAACCATGAAAAATCCACTAAATCATATCTCTAGGAGGGCCTTTCGTCAAGAGGTAACCCATTCTTTAATTACTCCTTTGTTTCACATCTTCATACGTGTCTCTTTATTCTTGCGATTCCTTAGAAATCATCCTTTTTCTTTTTAGAATGTGGTTGGTCATCTTAGAGGTCATGGTAGCCATGGAAAATGCCTTGAATGGTTTAATGAATTGTCGGAGTCGCGTCCCCAAGTAGTAGCCAATATCAAGCAAGCGGGCTTTGGGTCGTTTGTAACCTTATTGGAGAGATCGACTAATGATTTGGCCATGATTCAAGCTCTTGCTGAAAGGTGGTGGGATTCCACAAATACTTTTCACATGCCTTTTGGGGAGATAACCATGACCCCTCTTGATTTTGCAATGATAACCGGCATCTCATTTGGCGGGCATCGTCTTGCCTTTGCAAAGAACATCCATAGACATCCTACTATCATTGAGCGTCTCCTAGGCATCATCCCATCCCAGAGAGATCTTCACGGATCGAGCGTAGGCATCACATGGTTCATCAACAACTTCAGGCCTTCTGAAAGAGCGGCTCAATTTACCGATATGCAGCTTACCCGTGCTTTCATCTTGTATTTGCTTGGTTGCTCTCTTCTTTCTACTCGAGCTGAGCGGATTACATTGAATATGCTTGATAGTCTTCGAAATCTTGAGGAGATTGCAGATTTTGATTGGGGCTCTGCTGGTTTAGCCATTCTGTATAGTCATATGGGGGAGCATTCTCGAGGCAAATCCCCTGGATTCGGCGGATTCTGGAGAGCTTGGGAGGTACTGAAAATATTTTCATTTCCAGTTTTTATCATTTGATGTTCTGCTGTTTTGACCACTGCTTTATTTTCCCTTGTAGGTGTGGGCCTTTGAGTATTTCTCCATGACGGCTCCATCATTCCGGGAGGAAGAGATTCATATTTTTCCACGGGCTCTGAAGTGGCGTCGCCAAGCCGTAGGTACCAAGAATGATGCTCATAATGTTATTTCTTGCCGGGATTTTCTTACCCGTCTCAGATTCACCCAAGTTAACTGGCATCCTTGGGTGACAAATGGAGATGTGACTGAGATTGGCTTAGCTAGACAGATGACTGGAGAGAGGATTCTTCTTGAGGGTCCCTCTGTTCTTGAGTGGTATCTTGGAGAGAGAGTAGCTCCTCAGACTGATTTGGAGGATCGTCTCTTAGTGCCACAGGATCCGCCTTCTTGTATGAGGTCGGCGCAGAATTTGGAAGATGAAGATCTTATTAATGCTTTGAACGAAATTCCTTCAGCCTCTTTTACTCTGTTTGAGGAGAACTATGACGTCTTCAGGGTTACTCATCTGATGCCTAATTTCCCGCTCTCAGATGACCCGCAGGTATTTCACGACTTCTTCATTTCTGATCGAATGCTTGCTTTATCTTATTTCTCATCATCATTTGCAGGGGAGTTCTTTTGTGGATGGCCCTGGTCAACCTCTACCTCTCATTCCTCCTTGTGATTGGCGAGCCTCGACCATGCTGCGCGGAGTTATATCTTCTGTAGAGATCCCCCGTGATCTTGTAGAGCCTCAGCTAGTTTCAGAACAACATGAGTCCGTTCCCCGAGCCGTTTTCAATGAAGAGCGAGCTTATGCACAGAATCTGAGGGCTTGGAGCCTTGCTCGTGAGGGACATGTAAGTAATTTCTGAACTCATTACCTCTGATTCTTCTGATCTTTCTGACCATATCTTTCTTCTCTTTGCAGTGGGATGGCATGTGCCAGACTTACATAGACCGTGATGCGGCCCTGGTAAATTTCTTGACCTTTTCTTCTTATCTCATTGCTTTTTCAAACCCCTATACTGATTCTTTTCTTCCACAGGTGGCTCAAGTTAGGCAGCTTCAATCACAGTTGGAGCGGATGAATGCAGGCCCTTCTGGTGGGGCTGGTGGGTCTAGGCGAAGGCGCCAAATTGAAGATGATGATAGCTCTACGGCCTCAGATATGCCTGCTCGGTACCCACGGGCTACTCGTCGTCGCTGATGATGATCATATGCACCCATGACTATCTTTCTGTTTTTCTTGCTTTCTGTGCTGAGATTGATGTTGATGTATTCTGTCTGAGACTTGATGGGCTTGTACTCTTGACTTTGCTTGATGCTGCTTTATGCTATCCTTCTGTTTCGCTTTGCATCCCTTGTCACGAGACTGATTTGATTGACACTTTGCACACTGACACACAGGACTCGATTTTACAGGGAAAGGAAATTTCTGACGATTCCTCTTTCTCGACAATGTCTTTTGACTTGGATATTTGAATTTTCTAAGGATTTGCATGTTTTGAAAATGAGATTTTATCTTGTAGCAGGATATTGTGTTGGCTTTGTATGTAATCTTGAAGCTTTTGAAAATTTTCCACAATGTTTCAGTCTTGACATTAGATTCACATCTTTAGATTGCTAAAAAACTTTTCAACTTAATATCAAGAATTACCAGATTTTTCACTTAGGTGCTTTAATTCTGATAGCCAAGTGATCCAGAGAGGACAGGTAGCGAGGTATGGGCAAACGACAGTTTGCCCCTAGTTGACAGAGATAAATGGAAGTTTGGGCAAACGCAGTTTGCCCCTAGTGTGGCAGTGATATCTTGAGGCTTTGGGCAAACTTGAAAGTTTGCCCCTAGTTTGCAAGGTTCAGGGATCGAGAGCCAGGAAAGCTCGCCTACTTATCCCCAAGTGGGAATCAGATCCAAAGTAGTTCGGCCAGGTCTTGGAAGAAAGTATGGTTGAGGGTTTCAGGAGCAGTGACCGAACCGAGCAGGTTGCCTACATATCCCCAAGTGGGAATCAGGTCAAGTGTAGTTCCTCGAATGCTGGAGGTTTTGAAAGAACAGGTTTTGAAAGAAAAAGGCTTTTAAGCATAGTATCTCTTGAGACGGTCAATGTTGATTGGCTGATTGAACTCAACTCCATCTAGATCCATCAGGTATGCCGCTCCTCCAGAGAGAAGCTTCTTGATGACGTATGGGCCAACCCAATTTGGCTTGAATTTCCCTCTAGGATCGAAAACGGGTGCTTTTAAGGCTTTAAGCACAAGGTCGCCTTCCTCAAGTTTTCTTGGACGGACCTTCTTGTTGAATGCTCGAGCTATTCTTCTCTGATACACATGCACATGATCAATTGCGGCCAACCTTTTCTCATCAAGTAACATTAGCTCCTCATATCTATCTCTTAGCCAATCAAATTCTGGAATCTCGGATTCTGCCACAACTCTCAAAGATGGTAGTTCTATTTCAACTGGGAGTACTGCTTCCATTCCGTAAGCCAATGAATAAGGAGTGGCTCCTGTAGATGTTCGGATAGATGTTCTGTATCCCCACAGTGCATACGGTAACTTCTCATGCCAATCTCGGTATGTATCAGTCATCTTTCTTAGGATCGTCTTCAAATTCTTATTAGCTGCTTCAACTGCCCCATTTGTTTGTGGCCTATACGGCGCTGACATGTGGTGCATGATCTTGTATTCTTCTAGTAGATCCAAAACCTCTTTCTGGAAGTGACTGCCATGATCGGATATCAACTCATGAGGGACCCCGTATCGGCAGATTATATTTCTTCTGATAAATCTGGCCACATCTTTAGCCTTCAATGTCGCATAAGACTCTGCTTCCACCCATTTTGTGAAATAATCAATTGCTACCAGGATGTATTGATGCCCATTAGACGCCTTCGGGGTTACTTCTCCAATAACATCTATTCCCCAAACTGAGAATGGCCAAGGGGTAGTCATGCTGTATAGCAGTGACGGCGGCACATGCTTCATATTGGCATGGATCTGACATTTGTGACATTTTCTGACATATTCATAGCAGTCCTTGTCCATAGTAGTCCAATAATATCCTTGTCGGATGATCTTCTAAGCTAACATGTGTCCACTCATATGAGGACCACACACCCCTTCGTGAATTTGCTCCATCATCTTTCTCGCACTGTTTCCATACAGACATGTCAAGTTGAATCCATTGTGAGATCTCTTCAATAGATTTCCGCCACAAATCATGAATTGAGCCGAGAATCTTCTTATGGCTCTCTTGTCTTTCTCGGAGGCGCCTTCCGGATATTCCCCATTTTCAATGAAGTTCCACACGTCGGTGTACCACGGAAGTTCTTCTGCTTCTTCTATTTCCCTAATCATCTCATAAGACGGCTTTTCCCTTTGTTCAATCATCAAAGGAGTTAGCTTTATCCCCACAGGAATCTCAATCATTGACGCTAAAGTAGCCAAAGAGTCTGTTAGCTGATTTTCTTCTCGAGGCAGGTAGAAGAACGTGATATGCAAGAAACGAGTTCGTAAAGAATCAAGATACTCATGATAGGGTTTTAACTTCTCTTCCTTGACTTTCCAATCTCCTCGAACTTGGGATATGATCAAATTGGAATCCCCGAATACATCAAGTTTCCTTACCTCCAAAGTCAATGCGGCTTCTAGCCCCAAGATACAAGCTTCATACTCAGCAGTGTTGTTGGTGGAAGTGTACTTCAGCTTAATAGAGAATGGGGTATGTGCTCCTTCAGGGGATACAAGGATGATTCCTACTCCATATCCTTTTTGGTTTGCAGCTCCATCAAAGTACATTTTCCACACATCTTCTTTTAATTCCATCAATCCTTCGTCAGGGAACATGAACTCTCCTTCGTTTTCCAGATTTATCGGATGTTCTGCTAAATGTTCTGCGACAGCCCTTCCTTTAACAGATTTACTCGTAGCATGTATCAAGTCAAACTCAGATAGCATCAATGTCCATCGGGAGATTCTTCCGGTCAATGCTGGTTTTTCAAATAGGTACTTCAAAGGATCCATTCGGGAGATTAAAACAACAGGGAAGGCCAACATATAATGCCTCAGACGACGAGTGGCCCAAACCAAAGCCCAACATGTCTTTTCTAACGGAGAATACTTCAATTCGTATCCAGTCATCCTTTTACTTAAGTAGTAAATGGCTTTCTCTGTACGCCCTTCATCTCCTTCTTGGGCTAACATGCATCCCATAGCATTCTCTGACACGGATAAGTACAACAGCAAAGGCTTCCCTGACTTCGGGGGTGAAAGAACCGGTGGGTTTGATAAATAAGCCTTGATCTTGTCAAAAGCTTCTTGACATTGATTGTCCCATTCGAATTTCTTCCCTTTTCTCAACAAGCTGAAAAGCGGATCGCAAGTAGCAGTGAGCTTAGATATGAAGCGGCTGATGAATTGGATTCTTCCCAGAAATCCTCTTACTTCCTTTTCATTTGTCGGAGGCGGCATATCCATAATAGCCTTGATCTTTGTGGGGTCAACCTCAATTCCTCTCTGTGTGATGAGAAATCCCAGCAGCTTTCCGGTGGTAACTCCAAAAGTACATTTCTGTGGATTCAATCTCATTCTGTATTTCCTTAATCTTTCAAAGAACTTGGCGAGTGCTGTTAAATGCCCACTTCTTTCTTTGGACTTAACAATCATATCATCCACATAAACTTCTACCTCTTTATGGATCATGTCATGTAACAAAGTAGTAGCAGCTCTCTGATAGGTTGCGCCAGCATTCTTTAACCCAAATGGCATCACTCGGTAGCAATACGTCCCCCAGTGAGTTGTGAATGTAGTCTTTTCTCTGTCTTCGGGTGCCATTAAAATCTGATTGTACCCTGAGAAACCATCCATGAATGATAACAACTCATGCCCCGCGGTGCTATCTACCAGAACATCTATGTGTGGAAGCGGAAAATCATCCTTAGGACTAGCCTTGTTTAGATCTCTGAAGTCAACACATACACGGATCCTTCCATCCTTCTTTGGCACAGGAACTATATTGGCTATCCATTCCGGATATTGGGTTACCATCAGGAATCCAGCTTTCAATTGTTTCTCAACTTCTTCTTTGATCTTCAAAGTCCATTCGGGTCTCATGCGTCTCAACTTTTGCTTAACAGGTTTTGAATTTGGAAAGAGAGGGATGTGGTGTTGGACAATCTCTGGATCGATGCCTGGCATATCTTGGTAGGACCAAGCGAAAACATCTTTAAATTCTTTTAATAAGTTGATTAGTTCATTGCTTTCTTGTGAAGTGAGTGTGGTGCCAATATGAACATTTTGTGGATTATCTTCATTATCCAAGTTTATTAGCAAAGTTTCTTCAATAATCTTGCATGCAGATTCATTTTCATTTTCAATTAATCTTTGCAAATCCTCAGAAATTTCAAAATCAAGATCATCAGACACAGAAGAGTAAGCAAAATCCTCGTTCATTTCATTAACATTTTTGGGTACATCAAAAGCAAAAGCAGACTCAACATCATGGCTCATATTGGCCTTTACAGACTTCCGGGGAAATGGGGGAGGGGATTTGTTGACTTCCGATTCTATCACCCAATTGTTCAGAGCTCCCTCTATTGGCTTGATTTCTTTCACATTTCCCAGTGCTTCTTCGGCATCCATCAGCATGTTCAGCTCTTCATCCATTAGCATGTTCAAATCATCACTTGTCATCAGCTCAGCCCAGTCCTTCCTTTCTTTCTTGATAGGCGGAGTATACAAGAACGGATCCTCATAGTCGGAGAACTCATGTTTGAAGAAAATCTCAAATCCAGGCTTAATGTTCTTGGTAGCCGGATCATACCATGGTTCAGGGAACCCACAGAAGGGAAAGTCATCGCCTTCTTTCACGAAGTATCCATTCAGGATTCTTGGCCCAGAAACAACCATCGGCCCTTTTCCTTTTGTCATCTTCTTCTTATCTTCTTCAGTCAATTGATACCCAAGCCCAGATTTATCTTTCTGTTCGTGGAAGTTCGGTGGTTCAGTTATTCCTTGTTGACGACGACCTAGTCCCATTCCAGGAAAATAGTTCATCTTCCGCACCATATGAGCCACTTTAGGATTGTCATACTGGTCAAAGTACAATGGCATGACTTCAGGGATCCAATTCTGTCCCACTTCTTCTTGTAGATCTTTGGCAACCGGGTTTCCCTTCTCGAACATCTTTCTATATTCGCGTCCGGTGATGAACGGCTTCTTTTTCTTGATCGGAGTGATTTCTTCGCCCCAGACAGATGCATCAGGAAGTTTCTTCTCATAGCTGAGTCGATCCCAAACGGATTTCTTTTTCTTAGCTCCTTCATTTATCATTCCCACAAAGTTGAATCCTCCTAATTCATTTTCTTCTTCCGGTGTTTGGACTTCTAGCACAGGACCATGGCTTGTCCCTTCTTCTTTGATCCAGCTATCCCCAAAGATTGTTACCACATCCTCTTTCCAGATGAACTTGACTTTCTGGTGGAGAGTGGAGGCGACTGCATCATTCACATGTAACCACGGACGTCCCAATAGCAGATTAAAGCTAGCCGGAATATCAATCACTTGGAAATCAGCTTCTTTGTTTAATGGCCCGACTTCAATTTTCAACTTAATCATTCCCACAATGGCCCTTTTGGTGTTATCATAGGCCCTCACAGTTTGTGTTGATGGCAAGAGTTCTGAAATAGACAACCCCATTCTGAGAGCTGTTTGGAGAGGACATACATTCAAGGCTGACCCATTATCTACCAAGCAGACCGGTACTCTATTCCCCAGGCAATGTACAGTGATGTAGAGAGCTCTGTTGTGGTGTGCCCCTTCCGGCGGTAAATCTTCATCTGTGAATGTGATTACAGGCTTACAAGGCTTTGAAGAGATCATGTTTACTAGATCTTCGGGAGTAGTATTGACAGAAACATCCAAACGATTGAGAGTATCGAGCATGGCCTGCCTGTGTTTGTGAGAGGTCATAAGTAATCCCCATACTGAGATCCAAGCTTGTGTTTTCTTCAATTGCTTTAGGATTTCATCTTCTTCTTCGCTCACGGCTCCTTTACCAGCCTCTTTTGCTTTGACGACTTCTTTCTCATTCCATGTTTCTTTTCCACGATTTTCTAACTCATGAGGCTTGAAATGACGTCCGGAACGGGTCAAGTGGTTTGCTTCATTGGTGATCCAGATAGACTCAGGTTCTTTGGCTAACTTTTCGGTGCCAACAGTGATTTTCCAAACAGAATCATCGGGGATTATGGTATTATTAACGGAATCATCCTCATCATCATACCACCAATCTTCTTCTTCTTCCATCATTGCAATAAGATCGTCATCTTTGATTTCAAGGTTCTCGACAGGCTTTAGCAATTCTTCTATCGGCTCAGTGCTTTGTTTCTCGGTGACTGCTTCTATGGGCTTTTCTTCCTCATACCAGATCGAGTCGTTGGTGATGGCATTGGGATCCCACCATTCAATTGTAAGATTTCCGTTGGCTATTTCTTCTTCAAAAGCCAGTGCTTCTTCGACCCATTCTTCCTCTTCCATATTCCTCAAGATGCAAATTGCAGCGTCTTCCGGAAGTTGAACATCCATAGCTGGTTGATTCGAGGATGTGATGTAGATCTTTGGGTTATAAATCTGAGATCCTTCTTCTACAAAGTTAACATTTGGCATGTTCCCCTTATGATTAGGGAGAGGATTCTTCTGAACATTTGGCTGAGAGGGAGGAGGGGAGATGACCCCTTTTTCAATCAAGTCTTCAATTTCATGGCGAAGTCTCCAGCATCTATCTGTGCTATGTCCACGGCCTTGATGAAAGTCACAAAAGAACTCTGTTTTGAAACCCGGTGGAAGTGGATTTGGCTCTGGTTTAGGTTCCAATTTCTGCAAGTACCCTTTTTCTATCATTCTTTCAAGTGCGGTGCTTAGTGGCATCCCCAAGTCGGAAAATTCTCTTTTCTCTCTCGACCGTTTCTAATTTTGACTTCCTCTTGCATTAGCCATACTTCGACGCTCTTTCTGAAAAGGCTGAGGAGATAGTGTGTTGACGTCAGCAGACTGATGATAGACTGGCCTTTCTGTCTTTCTGTATCGATTGCTCGTGCTTTCTTTCTTGATCTTTCCATCTCTAATGGCATCTGCTATCAAAGTTCCCACATCAAACAGCTGTTCGAAACTCACAATGGAATGAAATTCTAGCCTTTCCAAGTATTCGGGCTGTAGATTCTTGATGATCATTCGGACCTGATCTTTTTCCGCTGGCCTGCTAGTCATTTGAGCAGCTTTAGCTCTCCAACGAGTAAGGAAACCTGCGAAGGATTCCCTGTACTCTTGTCGGGTGGTTTCTAGATCTCTTGCAGTTACATCAAACAACTGGTTATATGAATATTGAGCCACGAAAGCTTTGGCCAATGCCTCCCAATCTCTGGTTATGGCTGGTTCCAACGTCAAGTACCATGAAAGTGCTGCTCCACTCAAAACTCTTGGAAACAATAGAGCGAAGAGGTCAGATCCAATGCCCATGGGCTGCAAAGTTCCTACATAAAGCCTCAGATAGCTCTTTGGATTTCCGGTTCCATTGAAAAATTCAATATGCGGCATCTTAAACTTCTCTGGGAGTTTGGCTTTTGGAGCGTCACACAACCCTTCAACATCGAACAAATACTCATCCACCCCTTTGCTCTTTCTGATCACACTCTCTAGTTTGTCGATCTTGGCCAACTTGTCCTGAATTTCCTGATCTAGCTGAACCTTTGGTTGAACTGTCTCCCCAAAATCTTCTTCTTCATGATGCTCTGGAGGTGGTGGTGGTGGATTAGTTAGCTGCTCAATCATTCTCATCATAGTGGCAAGTTGTTCTCGATTCTGCTCCCTGCTCTGATCCAAGGCAGCTTGCATTGCGGCCAATCTGGCTTCCATATCCGCTTCGTATGTCATATCTTCAACCCTAGTCGACTCGGCTGTTCCTTCTTCTAACCCTGATCTGATCAAACGGCTGTTCGGAGCTCTGACCCAGAAAGGAGTACAACTTTTCGGTCCTATCTTTTCTTATCTGGTTTATTTAGGGATTTTCAAATAATCAGGTATCTTTATTGCAAAAGAATTTTTCAAAGAATGATATAAGAAGGTGGATTTACAAAGATGGAAATCATAAATGGAAAATCATTTCCTTTTTCAAAAACATTTTTCTTAAAATCAAAAGAAATCTTTTCAAGCTTTCAAAATTCTGAGGAAAACAAATCTTTTCTTTTGAAAGTATATTAGAGGCGTCGCACTCGTGAGTCGTATATGCAATGCTCGTGTAGTGCATGCAATGCAGATGAAATGTAATCTAATCTAAATGCAATGCACCTTAATCTAGCTTAAACCTAGCACATCAGCACATAAGCACATAAGATTCCTTGAGTATGCTAATCACCCTACTAATCCAATCATTATCCAAGGATTTTGAGTTTTGAAATTCTTGATGGTTCAGGTTTGAAAATTGAAATTTTTCATGAAAATCTTTGAAAGAGATGGGGAGATTTGTAATTTTCAAAAGAATTTTTGAACCATCAATGCTTGTGGTGAGAAATCATGATTCTTAAAAATTGAGGTGGGAATTTTGAAATTCTAAGATCTGAGAGGAAGATTTTGAAATTGAATCATCATGATTTCTTGAAGACCAAAGTAAAATTTTTTTTTTTTTGAAATTCTCTAAAATCTAGGAGAATTTGAAATTGAATCATCAAAGTAGGAATTTTGGATTTCTCTAAAAATCTAGGAGAATTTGAAAGTGAATTTCAAAGCGAGTTTTCAAAAGGGATATTCTTGGAATTTTCAAAAGACTTGGGATTTTCAAAGAAGTGCTTATAATTTCAAAAATTTTCAAAATTGTCCTCAAATAATGATTGGATGTTCGGATAAAGACCATACTATCCTAGAGGAATCCACCATACAAGGTTTGATGATGCCTTCGCATACACGTCCTCATCATCCACATAATCCCTTACGGGCAAGCGCAAGTAATTCATCACATTGTCCTAATCAAAGATGATAATCAAGATCCTAATTGAAGGGTTCTATAGAAACTATATGCAAAGGCCGGGTTTTAGTCTCATAAAGGGTCCATTAGCAAGCTCAGCGGTGTGGTTGACCGCCTCCCCGAGGGCGTGCCGTTCACACATAGGCTCTATATACCGCACGCGGTACAAGGCTAACGGTGACTACATGCTACCAAAACTCTTGACAAATAGAGGAAAGAGGGCCCTCTATCTTCAAGGCAATGATCTCAAGCAGTCGCGGTGAAAGAACAATGCAAGTGTAAATGCAGGCAGAAACAACATGATTATTGAATTAATAACAAGGATATTCATTGGTTCAAGTCAAACCCTCGAAGAACAAGAAACCATCGGTTTCATGTTCAAATCCCCAGTGGAGTCGCCAGATTGTGGACCACTGCGAAATGAGGAGCGGATCCTGACGCTCTCCCTCGATAGTGTCCCGGGACGGATCCCAAGGAGCACACTTCAGGGAAAACTAGGACTTCCTCACGCGATCCTAGAGACAAAGAGTCGCCACCTAATTTTTATCGGGAATTAGGAAACCCAAGTTTGACTCGCCCAAAATTGAATAAGGTTACTCGCCCTTCATTACCAGAAACAAGGTTCGGGGGTCTTGGTACGAGAGGGGAAGGAGCCCAAGCAGGACTAAAGCACCCCCTCCTCGCCCTACCGAATGGTAGGCCTTGATTCAAATATCCTTGTTATTAATTCATAATAGATGTTGTTTCCCCAAACATACTAGATAGATATATACATGGCAAAAAGAAACATCTAATGAAAATCATTTCAAGAGACTAAATCAAGTAGAAAGCGGATGCTCATGCAATACAAGGGAGAAGTATACTCACAGTGGCTAGTCCCGCCCGGGACCGATGCAAATAAAGTAAACATGTCATGATATGCAAAGGGAACGAGAAGACTTACATTGGTTGACTCAAGCGGAGTCGCGAAAGCAAAAAGAATGGAAACGTGCAATGCAATCATGCAACAATCCTAGATAAGATGTCTCTAACAAATAATCATATAAACGGAGACTACCCTAAAGGAAATGTGTCGTTGAAATCAAAGTTGTAAACCTAGAAAAATTCTAAAAGAAAGGATAGAGATAGTACATGATACATGGGCACTAAGCCACATGTAGACGAGGCAAACCACAAATCGACGTCCGGGTCCAAGGCACTTAATTCTCTGCACTAATACACCAAAGAATACCCAAGCATTGCAAAAATACAAGCAAACAAATGATATGCATGATAAACAAAGAAAACATGTCATCAATCAAATTTCCAGATTCAGCAACCTCTAATGAATCCTATCAAAAGTGGTCTTAAACATGAGCTGGATAAAAACCCTTTTACAGAAAGTTAGATACATGTCTTAGGGAACTTCTCCAAAAAGTGGGACCTCAATATCAATTTTATTGTTTGAGAAATAAATGTTTTGGGAACAGTGGATCAGGACTGTCCATTGTTCTTGTAAAAATCATAATTAAATCTACAAAAATCATATGAAGCTCTATTTGGTGTCAAAAGAAAGCTATTTCATTGTAGTATATGATAAAAATAAACCCATGGACATTCTGTAATCACAAGGTTTCTGAAAAAGTGTTTTAAACAGACTCTGTTATTCTGGAAATTTGGTATCATTTGACAAATGAATGCAAAACATAATAGAAGTATAATAGAAGTTCATGAATCATGTTAACCAAGTTGATTTAAGCTTTTGATCTCTCATCCATTTATCCTAGGTGATTTCTAAACCAAGTTTTATTCATCAATTGTTGTTGAGTGATCAAGGTATGACCATTTTGTATACATAATCATATTTGTAATTAAACTTAGAAAATTCCAGAATAGTTGTATCAACTTTAAACGCTTAGAAAACGATCCTAACTCGATCGTATGCTCACGATTTTACATTGGCATATAGATATATGAGTTAGGAATCATCCCCAAAAAGCGGAACGTCGATAACTATTATAGATTTTCTGAAATTCAAGCACAAAGAGACGATGTTCAAATCTGTCAACCGATTTCTCAACAATTTCTAAAAATAGTATATGAATCTTAAAAGCTCTCAAAACGGACCGGATGAAAGCTAATTCATCAAAGTTTACCCAAAAAATTTGAAATCCATCAAACTATGGGTTTTGATGGACCAAATCTAATGGACAAAACCAATCTGCTTTGCTGAATTTTTATCTAGTTCATTTTAAAGTGTGAGGAAAACATTTTAGTGATAGTTGAAGCTTATTAGAGAGATCAAACTCATAGATCAACTTAATTATCATGATTCCCAATCAATTTAGCCCTCAAGTTCTATGAAGAACTTTTAGATCAAGGATCAAAGGGACTTATAAATATCATGTTGGAGGTGAAATTCAATAGGAATTCTAGGTAATAGGAATAATCAAGAGATAGGTATGAACATAGAAATCATCCTTCTCATAGATCATATTTCCAAACCATCATGGAATTCAAAATAGATATATGTATATATATATAATCATGTATGCATGAATCTAAACTAAAATTGAAGAATGAAACCAAAATTGAAAATCAAAGTGAAAAACAATCTCTAATTGTAAATTATCAATAAAAATCAAAGAGATTTGGATCTAACTATGTGAGTGTGTGAAGAACATGAGAGGAAGAAGATGAGTGTTCTAATAAGTAGAAATAGAACTAAGTTAGATCCAAATCTTATAGATCTATATATACAAAGTAGGAATTAGAGATGAACTATAGTGTTTACCTCTTGGAGGATTCTCAATTACAAGACCAAAATTGATTTGAAGATCTTCTTCTTCAAGTGTTATTCAAGTGTTCTTCAAGCACTCATCCATGGAAGTTGAGGGAGGCAATTGATGTTCAAATTGTGGTCTAATTAGCCTAAGTTAATCTAAATTCAATTCATAATTTTCTCTCTCTAGAATTCACCTAAATTGAAAGTATATTCAAAGTATACTTATCTCTCTTGTATGTGCTTCTATGTGTGTTTGTATCTCTAAGTATATTCAAGTGTATCTCTTCCAAGTGTCTAGTGTGTTAAGATGTGATCTCATATGAGATGTATGAGATCTTATATAGAGTTTTGAAGACTTAGCTCTTAAGTTTCAGGGTTAAAACAGGATTTTTAGAGCTTAAAAGAGGGTTAAAATGGCCATTTCGGAGCCTAAACGCAATTTCCAGGCAATTTCCTCGCAGTGGGAAGCTTCTAGAAGGGTCTGGAACTCAAAAAGCTCCGTGGAGGACACAAATGGAAGTGGCGGTTATGGTGGGACCCGCCACCCCCATACCCAAAACCGCCATTTACTATTTGGGTCCCTCTGGTCACCCACAAGCTCTGTTTCAAAAATCACGTGCACTGCTTTTCCAGATTTTTGTAAAAATGCTTTTTGGTGTCCGAAATCGTCCGTTTACGTACCGTTGGAAAGCTGTCAGGTTGAATTTCAGTATAAAAATATTTCCAGAGGTTTTATAATGAGAATTGAAGTCCAATTGAAGTCCGGAAGTCCTCCGGAACTTTCGTCGTCTTTTTGAAATCAAATGACGTCTTTTCCAAAATTGCTTTCAAATGTGCGTCGATTTCGAACTTTTCTTTAAAATTGAATCTCTGGATACCTAGAATACTGCGTTTAGAACACTTAATGTTCATATAACCTTGAGAGAATATGAATTCTGAGAGATGATTTTGACAAAACCGGGATTTATCCATGGAAAAGGGCTTTTCTGAGCTTGAAGTCACTTTCCGAAGTCCGATCTTCTGATTGTGTGGAATCCAGTACCTTCCACGGGGTACTTTTCATCATCGAATCCTCCAAGACGTTGTCCACCCTAAATCCTATCAGTGTGGTCAAAATTGGGTGTCTACAGCTGCGTACATACTAAATCTAGTACCAAGCAAATCTGTTCCCAGGACACCACGAGAGATGTGGATTGGGCGCAAGCCTTCTTTGCAACATCTCCAGATATGGGGGTGTCCGGCACATGTGCTGAAAGGAAAGATGAGCAAGTTGGATTCTAGATCGGAAGTATGTTACTTCGTAGGGTATCCAAAGGGTACTTATGGATGGTATTTTTATGATCCAAGAGAGCAGAAAGTGTTTGTTAGTACGAATGCTGTTTTCTTGGAGGATGACTATATCATGAACCATAAACCTAAGGGAAGGATAGATCTTAGAGAGATAGAAGGAGAGCCCTCAGTCCAACCCGTAGTTGATAACGATATAAATCAAGAAAATACCACTTCTTCACCCATTTCCGCACCCGTACCTCGTCGTAGTGGGAGGATTATCAGCCAACCTGATAGATACATGTTCTTAGGAGAAGTTTTTGAAGCTGTCTCCATAGAATCTGAATCTGATCCTGCCACATACGAAGAGGCAATGACTGATGTTGATTCAGAACATTGGGCTAAAGCTATGAAGGTTGAATTAGAATCTATGGATTCTAATCAGGTCTGGGATCTTCTAGAACTTCCAGCCAATATTAAACCCATTGGTTGTAAGTGGGTCTACAAGAGGAAAAGAGCATCTGATGGAAAGGTTGAGACCTTTAAGGCTAGGCTTGTAGCGAAAGGTTATACTCAGAAGGAGGGCATTGACTATGAGGACACCTTCTCACCGGTAGCCATGCTCAAGTCCATCAGAATACTCTTATCCATTGCTGCATGCCTAGATTATGAGATCTGGCAGATGGACGTCAAGACTGCATTCTTGAATGACAATCTTGAGGAGGACATCTATATGCAACAACCAGAAGGGTTCATAGCTGGTCGGAAAGGTAACTTGGTATGCAAGCTGCAAAAGTCCATTTATGGGCTTAAGCAGGCATCCAGGAGTTGGAACATCCGATTTGACCAAGCGGTCAAGTCGTTTGGTTTCATACAGAATATGGATGAACCTTGTGTATACAAGAAGTGTGAAGGGAAAGTGATGGCCTTTCTTGTGCTTTACGTTGACGATATTCTACTCATTGGGAATGATGTAGCGGCATTGTCAACGGTCAAGGTTTGGCTAGCTAGTACTTTTGATATGAAGGATCTAGGTGAGGCGAGCTATATTCTTGGGATAAAGCTTTTTCGGGATCGCAAGCGAAAGATAATGGGATTGTCTCAAGCTGGTTATATCGATAAGGTGCTAACTAAGTTTTCAATGGATAATTCGAAGAAAGGATTGTTACCTTTCAGGCATGGTTTAGCGTTCTCCAAGGACCAGTGTCCAAAGACACAGGATGAGAGGAATCGCATGATAGGAGTTCCCTATGCTTCAGTAGTGGGAAGTCTTATGTATGCGATGTTATGCACTAGACCAGATATTTGCTTTGCCGTCGGCATGGTTAGCAGATATCAGTCGAATCCAGGTCCAGAGCACTGGACAGCCGTCAAGCACATTCTTAAGTACTTGAGAAGGACTAAAGATTACATGCTTATGTACGGTGGTAGTGAGTTAATTCCAGTAGGATACACTGACTCGGACTTTATGTCAGATAAAGATTCGAGGAAGTCGACATCCGGTCATCTCTTTACCTTGGGAGGTGGTGCTGTCAGTTGGAGGAGCATTAAGCAAAAATGCATTACAGACTCAACTACAGAAGCTGAGTATGTGGCTGCTTGTGAAGCCGCAAAGGAAGCTGTTTGGCTCAAGAAGTTCCTTATGGAACTCGAGGTGGTACCAGCGTCGCTGTCACCTATTACGCTTTATTGTGATAATAGTGGGGCAGTGGCTCAGTCCAAGGAGCCAAGGAACCACGGGAAAGGAAAGCACGTAGAGCGGAAATATCATCTTATCCGAGATATTGTTCAACGTGGAAATGTGACTATCACCAAGATTGCCACAGGTGACAATCTTGCTGATCCGTTTACAAAGGCCTTGCCACAGAAGGTCTTTGATCGTCATCTAGATAGTCTAGGTCTTAGATGTAGTTTTGAATGGTTATGAGTGCAAGTGGGAGTTTGTTGGGTTTGTGCTCTCAAACCATTACTTTATGTATGAGACATTAGCATTTTAATATATGGATATCAGTTTTACATTATGTATGTTCCTTTCATGAGATGATTGTTTAATCCATAAGTATCATAGTAAGTAATTCGTGTATGTATGAGATATATACAAGTGAGATACGAATTACTATTCTTTGATACTTAAAGCTTGTCACAGTGGATGATGAGACTGGATATCTCATCAGGTCTACACTGTAGCATGATTGACTACCATTGGATGGAGTGATTAATCTCAATCACTAGAGTGTTACTCTTAGTTGATATGCTAGTGCTTATAGTGCATTGACGGACCTGAGCTTTCCTGTTGACACTCAAGACTGTCAAACAGTCAATAGGAACTCATAACTTGTATAAGGTACGTGTTCTTAATCTTGAGACGATTATGAACACAGACTGTGGATATGACTGCTTTGACTTACCAATCAGTGAGGTCTATAAAAGATCAACACCTGGGTATCTTGGGTATGTCATGTTCATAGGGTTGTGAACATATATTGTCAAGATAGAATCTACCCTCTGATTCAGAGTAAGCATTCCCTTAAGAATGTCACCAAGTTGATTACTGAGTACTGCAGTCTTGTTGATAAGAGTTATCAACATGTTTGGTAATCATGAGAGGTGAATGGGATTTAAGGAATACAAGAAGTAATCATGATTCAGGTTGACAGTAACAGTTATCCGACTACCTGAATATGATTACGAATGCTGACGGTAGAGGGACATTAGTACACCATACAAGTCTAGTTATCGCTTCGGATATGTTCTTTTGCGTTGGAGTTCAGTTATCATTTTATAGTGGAGTAAACGTTAACTGATCAGTCGATTAATTTGCTGATCAAAGAGTTTGGTCATGGGAGTTAATCAACTGATCTGAGCCAACAATAAAGAGCCTAGGAGGTCCCACTCTTAGCTCTGCTAGGATGCTTGGAAAGGCAAATGAGGATGATGTCAAGACAGGTTCGATCGATCGAAGTTGTCACGTCAGAAGCTGCAGAAACTATTTTGGAGTCCCAAAACCTTCTGTATCCTCTCCATTAGGGTTCCCACCAACCCTAGCCCTTCCTGCGAGCATCCATAGGAGTCATAAGAGTGAAGACCATCTAGTGGAGGCTGCTGGAAGTCAGAGATTTCAGAACTGGGTTCAAGACAGTAAGGTATAATTCTTGTCCCCTCTTGTGCGCATCTATAGAGTTGATGGGTAGTAGATCCGGGCATGCCAATTAAGTTTTATAACTTGATTTTTCCGCTGCGCGTTTAAACTTAGAACTTAAACTGGTTTTTCCAACACATATAATATAAGATCGACCTAATCTAGGTAAAATTCGAGAGCTCAACAGGGTCGATGCGACCCTCTTTTGTGAGAAATAAGTGAAGTAATGAAAAATTTTAAGCAGGGTCTCGACATAGAATCAGTAAAATTAAAAAAAAAAATAGCAGGCGAAAATATAATCTTAAGCATCACATATTATCATGATATCTATTAATTCATTCAAAATCAACCTAAAAGGGCATGACATTAGTTTGGGAATATCAAAATGCACAAAATCAAGGGCATATTCATACATGCATTAGGTAACATACATCGCATTGCATTGCATCCATCATCATAAAGAGCACGAGGACTTGAGATTATACCTTCTTTTTAAATGTCTGAGTTGAGACATGGTCCTCAGGATCGACGAGGAGAATTGACGAGCTATGGCCGCGAGAAGGTTTGTACTTCTTCCTCGAGGGCCCATGGGATCCTGAACCACTAGCCATTGCTGAATCTACGAATGAAAAGATGAGAATTGAAAATCATGTGAGGAATTTGGGGGAACACAAAGAAAAATTAAAACTAACTATAATTTCAAGCATGGATCAAGTTAAAGATGCAATCTTGATGTTGGAAGGAGCAAATGCACCTTGATTTGAAGATGATTTTGAATTAAGGATCAAAAGAGAGGAAGATCTTCGACAGGAAATTCGTATGAAAGAATGAATGAAAGAATGAGAAAGAAAAGAAAAGAAATTATGTTTCAAACACACTGCCCGACCCAGTAGCAGATGGCGAAAAGGCAGCGGCACTCCGCGACAGTCAGTGACAGCCGTACCGGCACTCTCTCTGAGTGCCGCCGCGCAGCCATCGAGTGCCGCTGCGTGTGACAGTTGGCCTTCCCCCCAAAACTTTTCATGTTCGTATTGGGGACCACCGAATTTTGCTTAGATGTCTCCCAAATTTTTCCCACATTTTGAATAAACCCCCTATATTTGAAAGACAAGTTTTAAAGTCCTTCTTATAAGCTAAAATCAGTACCGATCTTGAAGATTTAAATTGATTGAGTCTAATTGACTCCCAATTTTGAGAATTCAATTGATTTGAGTCTAATTGACTCCCGATTTTGAGAATTGAATCGATTTGAGTCTGATTGGCTCCTGAATTGAGGAATCAAAGAAGATTTGAGTCTAATTAACTACGAATCTTTTTAAAAAGAAAAATGAATTCTTTCAAGAAAAATTCTTCGAGTTTGGATTTCAGAAAGATAAAATTGAATCAAGTCTAGTCGACTCTTGATTTTGAAGATTGGATTGATTTGAGTATGATTAACCTCTGATTTTGGAAGATTCAATATCGACTCCTAAATTTTGGAAATATTCAAATGGAGTCTAATTGATTCAATAGATTCGAGTATAATTGACTTATCATTTTAAAAATTTTGAATCTTGGTTTTGAGAACTAATTGAATAAGGTTCGGATTGAATCCTGATTTTGAAAATTGAATTGAATTTGAGTCTATTCTATTCCTGATTTTGGAAAATTTTGAATATGAGTCTGAATAGACTAACGGATGTTTATGAATTGAACTGGATCGAGTCTGACTGACTCCAAATTTTGAAATTTGAAATGAATATTGAGTCTGATCGACTCCTGATTTTGGAAATAATTTGATTAACTCCTGATTTTGGGAAATTGGTTTGAAAATAAGTCTGATTGTCTCCTAAGTCTTAGGAATCTTGAACTGAGTTAAGCTAGTGGTGACTCCACTTTGGGAGTATAGCGGATTTATATTCTCAATCCTTGTAACGGATTTACGATGATCTAAATTCGAAGATGTGACGGATTTGCATTCTCAATACTAGCAACGGATTTGCGTCGACATCGTTTTGGGAGTATAAGGCGCGAAGCGCATCTCAGTTAATCAGATGATTCTTGCAAGACACTAGAGTATAAGGCGCGAAGCGCATCTCAGTCTTTCAAACAGCTCGGTTCCTAATTCGACACTGGAGTATAAGGCGCGCAGCGCATCTCAGTCAATTATATGATTCTTGGAAGATACCAGAGTACAAGGCGTGAAGCGCGTCTCAGTCTTTCAAATAGCTCGGTTCCTGATTTGACACCGGAGTATAAGGTGTGAAGCGTATCTCAGTCAATCAGATGATTCTTGGAAGACACCGGAGTATAAGGCGTGAAGCGCATCTTAGTCTTTCAAACAGCTCAGTTCCTGATTCGACACCGGAGTATAAGGCGCGAAGCGCATCTCAGTCGGTCAGATGATTTTTGGAAAGCATGAGAGTAAAGGCGTGAAGCGCATCTATACCAATCATGACTTTCCCAGAATAGGGTGACATCATAATAGAAAATTTAAGGCGTAGAACGTATTCTTGTCACTAGAGAGAGCAGTATGATTCTGAATCATCACGCTTGGGAGCATAGAGCACAAGACTGCTTGAGTATATGCATCATGATAGGATAGATACATTCATCCATATGATTATTTGTACCTGAATGTCATCCCTTGTCCAAACTACATCCTGGTCTGATTCCCGTTGGGATACGTAGGCAGCTCACCATCGAACACGACCAACATCAGCCTTCTATGTGACTGTTTTTGCAACGCACTCTGTTTTTACCTGAAATCGGCTGTTCGGTCAAAGGCTTGTCTTCACAAAGGCTTCGACATTCACTTGTGATACGCATTACTTCACAAACTCTGCCGAAAAGGAGCAAACTGTCGACACCCCAATTTTGACCGACTGTTGAATTCAGGGGATGGTTAGCTCTAAAACCAATGATGACAATGCCAGACAAAAATTTAATGGTTTTCTAGATGATTCAAGTTCTTCGGAGGATTCTTCAGCCCCAATAAAGTTTTCAAAGAGGAAAAGAGAGAAACCGGGTATTCGAGGAAACTCAGATGTGAAATACGTGTAATAGGGACGGTTTGAAAATTACTTTTATAAATAATTAAATAAATTATAGAAAGGATTTTGAAAAGAAAAAATAAATAAAAAGGGAAGAAGAGAGAATTTTGAAAAAAGAAAAAGGAAAAGAAAATAGTTTTGAAAAGAAAAAAAGGAGGAAGAACAAAGAAAAAAAAAAAGAAAAAAAGAAAAAAAAAAACAAAAGATTTATATGTATATAATTTCTATAAGTATATAAGTACATATTTGAAAAATAAATTAAAAAAAAGGAGGGAATTCTGTTAGAAGCGGCATGTGGCATAGGCGGTGGCACTCGCTGAGTGCCGCAGATAACTCAGTGAATGCTGCCCGCTATAACAGACTGTTTTTCTCAAATATGTATGGAATGTCCTTGCACATGGATTTTTCACCCGAATTTACCTAATTGACCCTTGGAGAGTGGTCCATATAAGGAGGTCTACATCTCCATTGTTGGGATCTTTTTTGAAAACAAGAATTCTATATAGATTATACATACAATAGAGAGAGATTAAGAGGATTTTTGAAGACACACACAAGAACTTTGAAGAATTTGAAAGAGGATTTAGAGAATTTGGAAGATCTTCTTCAAGAATTAACAAGAATCCTAAGGTTATTAGAGGTAACCTTCTAGTCCTATCTAGAATTAAGCTAGAACTCAATCACAAATTCATAGATCTAGGACTTTTACACATTTTCAAAAACTCTCTTCTTACCTCATTTCATCACACACTACTAGAATTTGTGATTGAGTTTTATTTGTTCTCTTCATTGATTTCGATCTAAATGAGTCTTGGGTTAAGTTCAAATGAATTCAAAAGTAAAATTAAATTTAATCCTTCCTTTACTCTTTTTTTTTAGGATTTGTGATATCTTTAATATCTCATCAAGTGTTATGAATTTGATCCTTTGATTCTCTATGATCCTATGATTTATATGAGAATTAAGGTAGATCATAGTTATATCCACACATGATTGGATGGGTTCAAGTCTTAGTTTATGATTTGAATCCTGTAATTAGTAATTTCATGGAATCCCCTCTATATTCCATAGAGGTTTATGTGATTTGGTTATGATTAGTATCCAAGGACCATTAATTTGAGATGAGAATAGGACATGACAAGTTCATATCCCTTAAGGATCATCAACTTGAGAGAGGGATTGACTTAATAACTTCTATGACTTAAATATTGGTATTGGTGCAGTGAGTTCTTTAACCAACTCAGATCAAAGATTTTTAATTAAATCATGATCCATTGGAATTGAATGAGACCAATTAAAAAATGTTCATAACTCATATATCTACCATTACAATTTTTGTTTTGATGAAATTCTATAATCAACATAGTTTGGCCTTATGCTTTGTGAATTAGTCATTCTCTGTCCAAATTTTCAGAATAATAAATCAATTGTGGTTCAAATAAATCAGAGCCTTAATCATATATTTTTTTTACCTTTTTCTGTATAATTAAGTGTGTTAACAAGATTCTCTAAAAATAATGAAGTTATTCGGATTTATTTACTATTTTTAGAAAATCATACAAAATATCTGGATAAAGAGCTGTAAAATTCTGAGTAGTGTCTAGTTTTGGTTCATTCCCGGAGACTGAACCGTTTGATCTTTGATTTTCTTTTGGGGTTAGAAACTAGACTCACAGAGGCATCTTGTGTCCAAAAATCACTAAGATCAAATCATGGTATCTATGGTTTTTCTATTTTCTAAATTCAGGTCTCTTCTCTATAAATTTTGAAACTCTGTAACAGTTTTAATAAATTTTGTGAATGATGACCTAAATGACCTTGTTTTCCTATTTTCTAAATTCAGGTCTCTTCTCTATAAATTTTGAAACTCTGTAACAGTTTTAATAAACTTTGTTAATGATGACCTAAATGACCTTCTCATGACATAGGGTTTAGACCATATTTTAATAATGGATAATAGGACTTAGATGCAGAGGCTAAATTATCCAAATCAATGAATAGTTCATATTTCATTCTTGTTTATATCCATGTATTCATTTCATGTATGTTGATACTTAGGATTAGGATTAATTTTTGGCTTAAGTTGCATTTGATTGAACTTAGTTGAACATAACTATGGGTTCCTTATGATCATGTTGGGATTATATCATCTCTACATGGACATTACACTGGCTCCTAGTTGAGACTTGTATATCTATTGAAGTGTTGTATCTCCAACTAATTAGAAGGAATTCATAATTATATCAACTCTTTCTATGCTTAGTGGATTTAAGCTAGAAATTTAAGTATGTTATTTAGGACTTTAAAATATATCTTGTTCAAAGCATGTGGACTAACCCTTTGTTTTGTAGCGCTATCGAGGCACGATTTCTTAATCCCTTTTTAGTTTATTTTATTTTTTGATTTTAATTGATTTTCGACTCCATATGCGACACATTAAAATTAGGATTTGCCTCATGGGATCTATATTAATTCAGTTTGGGATTATGGAAACTCGGTCTCGTGGGCAAGACCGATGTCAGTCTAGAAGGCAATCGTTCTGGAATATGATTTTTTAAAAATTATGTTAATTTCACTTTTAAAGAGTTAGGGTGACAATTGTTTGCACCTAAAAAAAATGTTTTTAAGTTAAATCTTGTGTAGGCCGATTGAAATTTTATGATTGGACTTACAGACCAATTGCAAAAATTAGGGGCAAAATTAACAGTTCAAAGTTGATAAAACCAAATGAGTTCATCTCGGGCTAGCAAATACATATGGTTCGGCCACATGTAATTTGGAATGAACATATGTATTTTCGGGCTGTGGAAGGCTCCACGTAATATGTTGTTCACTTTGGATGGCACTGTAACAATTTAGTCATTATAGTAGGGTCATACTACTAACCCATATTTGGTTTAAATCTGTCACTTTCATCGTTATAGTGGGCCACCTTGGTTTGACCCTTACAAGCCACTTTTGATATGTTTGTATCAATTCGGACTGCCATCTATTTTGGCACAATATCATATTTGAGAAGGCTTTGTTTGGCACTTCTCTGAACCGGACTAAGCTACCATTTTATTGGCATTTTGTCAATCAAACAATGATGGGCTTGACCAACCATTGGGGCTAACCTCCATAAAAGGCCACCTCATTGGGGCATAAGCACATCAAACTTGGCTACTTTGGGGGTGTAGTGGGCCTGGGCCACACCCATTTATTTGGGGATTTCATTCGGGTACTAATGAATTAAGTCATACACAATGCCATTCGGGCACGAGCCAATCCGCTACAGTCACGGGCAGCATGGCTTAGCATCTTTTTGTTAACTTTGATTGGTCATTTGATTTAATGTGTTGGGCTCAGGCAAGGAGATAAATGCTCCCATATTTGATTTGAGTCCAAATTTGTCTCCTTGATTGGCACGTGATATGGAATGGAATATTTTGCTTGCAATGCAAGATAGTTGAATGAAGACTGAATATGGACTAAGGTCATGAAATGGTTGATTTAAATTTACCATATCGAGATAAGGAAAGCTTTGGATAGCTTTTATCAAGATATGGAAACGAACATATCTTAATTTGATATAATCTGTTTAAATTATGGAGATAATATTTGGTAAAATATTATCATATTATTTTAAAGATCATATTTCCTTATCTCTTCACCTATGGCCGCTATAATTAAGGAGGCCGGCCAAGCTGCAATTCACTCCGCGTCACCTCGAAAACTGCATCTAGAAAGCATCCAAAAACATTCAAGAGCATTCTTAGTTTTCTAGGCTTTCTTAGTTTTTTATATTACAATCTCTTGTAATCTCTTCTACTTTCAATTAAATAAAACATACTTTTTATGTAATTCCTATTATTTCTTTTCATCACTTGTATGACTTCTGCGTTTTAGTACTGCCATAGGATCTTATGTGAGGATACTTTCCTACTCTCTTTTCACAATCGTTTTGTTAGAAGTCAGATATTTTAAACCTAGTATATCACTCACGCAATTAGTTTGCAGACACCAAACCACTTTTAGTTCTAACACGCCTGCGCAAAACTACAAACAAACAAGTAGCCATGTTAAATGTTGGCTATCACTGGTGCCAGTGGGATTTATTATGTCCTTCAAAACGATTACAAACTAGTCGATAACCCATGCTATGCACGGGTCTATATGCCCAATGAATTAGATGACTACTAAATTGAAAACGCTTTACAAATTCAACATGTATGCAAAAAAAAATAGGAAATACCATTGGAGTATGCCAAATAATAAAGTACAAAAAAGTTCATAATAAAACTAACATTACTTGAAATTATTGGATGAAATCAAAACAATGTTCTATAATTAGAGAGGAAAATGATACAGCAGCCACACAAAAAAAAAAAAAAAAAAAAAGGGTTAGGGATTAAATTGAAAAGACGAAATTAGGAACCAAATACTTTGACAATTACACAACATGAAATTACAATGAAAACTACTAATATTCATTGAAAGCAATTTTAGGGGATACAATTCTCAATATTTAGGAATCAAATTTGAACTTTAAATTTTTGGTGACTCCAGGATGGGGCGTCTTGTTTTCCATTAGGACCACCACTACATGTGTCTTTGTTCCTGCATAAAAATGAGATCTATGAGAATATATCTATGTATTTATTAGGAGATTTCAGTTTAGGATATATGTACCTCTGGTTAAGCTCCGCGATGAAGTCAAATTCGGGTGCTCAAGTCTTAGATCAATCAAGTGATCAACCCATAACTTATCCAACCAATCTAGTCCACTAAAACAAGACCAATCTGTAAGGAAAAAAAAGAAATTAAAGTTTCAGATTAAATTTCTCAACATAACGATTTCACCCTTGTCAAAGCAAATGATCAAAATTAAGTCTAACAAACATGTGTATATATTTGCCTATATTTGCAATAACAAACACAAAATAAGGATCATTAAGGACACAAAATAACAATGAACATGAAGAATAACCAAATCACAAAAATTACATAAACAAACACAACTTTTAACAGCCAGAAGTTCATACATAATAATAGTAACAATTACAGAGAGAGAGAGAGAGAGAGAGAGGAAAGGAACTGACCATATGTATATCTATAGATCTGTAGATTGATGCTTATGTTACTAAAGAAAAATCTGATTGAGAGACATGGATAGTAAAAGAGAGAGCACATATAACAATGTGAAGAGGAAAAGGAAGAGACAAAGTCACGTGAAAAGAAAAGGGGGCATTTATGGTGCAGAGATGAAGTTGAAGAGTTTAGAAGGCAAAGAGAAAACATGAAAAAAAAAAAAAAAGAAGAAGAAGAAAAATTGAGGGAGTAGCCATGTGGCACTCTATATGAAGACCTTTGTCCTTGTCTTTGATATATGTATAATAGATGCATAATAGATGAGGGTGCCACATAGAAAATTTGGAGGAAGGAGAGGAGTGCCACTTGGCATAGTTTAGAGAAGGCTTTTGGCCTTGTCTTTTATATATATATAATAGATGACTAATATACTACTAATTTATTATGTCCATTTTTTTACTAGTTTCAGTTACAAATTACTAATTCCAGATGATGTACGTTTATATAGAAATTCTTTACAAATTACTAATGCCCCCCATTCAGATTCATGCGACGCCCAAACATGCCATGAACAAAGTTGCTTTTAAGCGACTAAGAATATAACCTCAATAAATGTTAGTAATTTCTTGAGGTCCTCCGAAAGAATTAAGTGGGTTTCAACAAATATAGAATACATAAAAAAAATACTAATAATAATAATAATAATAATATTTGTACAGTGATGTTTTTTGCAAATCTAAAATCAACCAATGGTGTGTACTTGTGCCTGGTGTTGATTATCGTGATGAGCAATTCCTTCGTTTACACAAGGTCTGATATTATTTTTTTTACTTTTTGGAAAATGCTAATTACATCAGATTTGGACACTTAATTTGTTTACCTGCTCATGTGTCAATGGTAGTTTTGAAATAAAAGTTGATTTCAAATTCTTTTATTCTGTAAATGTTGAAGAATTTTCAAAATAAGGATTTATAAGTGAGTGGAATTTGAATTATACGCCATGGGTCGCACCCATTGAGATTGAATTCGAATTGGTAGGTCACAACTATTCAGATTCAATTCAAAATTAAGTTCAAATCCATGGATTGTATCCCTTGAATCAATGGTCACAAGGCTAATAGACACAAATATCTATGAAGGGACACCAACCATTCAATATATAGAGTGTATCAATGTTTTCTGCTGGTAAGATTTAAGAAAGATATTTATATATGTAAAATATATAGAGTGTATCAATGTTTTCTCAAACACATTAACTGGTGGATATTGAAGAAAATGAAGAATGAAAAATGGAGAAACACACAGGAGTTCTCTTACTTTCTTATTCCCATTAAAAGATAGAATGAGCAAATAAATAGATTTCAAAGAGATGACTATTTAGGAAAGGGGCACTAACTTAGTAGGATATCTCTATAACTAGGAAAAAATAAGTGAGATTGCAGGAATTGGGGAATTAGTCATCCAATCCCACTTTCGAAGGAAAAAAAGCTAATTACATACTAAAATAAGCTAAAATTACAAGCTATACAGAATTCTAGTTAAGAGAAAAAAACTCATCAACTAGTGTTGTAGCCTTGGATTGAGGCTTGATTTTCAACACTCCCCCTCAAGCCGGGCTGTGTATATTGATCATGCCTAGCTTGTCTGCTAAATCTTCAAAGTTCGATTTGATGAGAGCTTTGAGGACATCCGCAGTTTGAAAATTTGTTGGAGTGTAGGTGAGGATAAAAGTTCCTTATTTTATTTTTTCTTTAATGAAATGACGGTCAATCTCAACATGCTTAGTCCAATCATGATGAATGGGGTTCTTGGCAATAATGATAGCTGCTTGATTGGATAAGACTTGAGGAGGACTTGACACGGAGTTTGAAGTTTTAGGACCCTAGATGGCATTCTATTGATGAGATAGGTTGCCGTAAAGACAACCTCCCCCTAGAATATTTTTGGGACATTTGTGGATAACATTAGGTACCTAGCAACCTCCAACAGATGCCTCGTTTTCCTTTCAACGACGCCATTTTGTTGTGGGGTATCTACACATGAATTTAGGTGAACGATGCCTTCTTTTACCAGATAGTCTCCTAGAGTGGAGTTGAAGAAATCCCTAGCATTGTCTGATTTTAGAATTTGGATTTTTGACTGAAATTGGATTTGAATCATATTTTTGAAATTTTTGAAATTTTGACTTGCTTCTGATTTTTCTTTCATAAAGAACATCCATGTTAATCTAGTATGGTAATCTATAAACGTGATAAACCACGTAGCTCCCGTAACATTTTTTATCCTTGATGGACCCCAAATGTCATTGTGAATCATCGAGAATGATTGAGATGCTTTATAGGATTGGATTGGGAATAAACTACGGACATGTTTTGAGAATTGACAAATTTCACACTCAATAGACTCTTAATTTTTATTGAATAAAGAGGGAAACAAATGTTTGAGATACATAAAATTGGGATGACCTAATCGATAGTGCCACAACATGATTGCACTATCGTCATTTAAACTTGAAACAGAAAAAGAACTACCGCTAACTGCCATTTGAGGTTAGTCTCGTGGATAGTTGCAGTCTTTGAAGATGTAGAGTCTGGAGCACATCTTAGCATTGCCAATTGTCCTCCCCCAATCCAAATCCTAAAATTTACAATGAGTGGAGGAAAAATTAGTAACACACCTCTTTTCTTTAGTGAGGTTTACTAATAGATAACAAATTACAATCCAGATTGTGAACCAAGAGAACAGAGTCAAGAGTAAGGTCCTTTGAAACAACCACTGAACCCGTACCAGAAACCTTCGATAGAGAACCATCCGCTATAAGAACAGTTAGATTATTGGGACATGAGCTATAAGTATTAAATATTGATGCATCTCCCGCTATATGGTCGGAAGCTCCAGAGTCAACGATCCACGACTTTATTTGTTTCTTTCTCACTATTAACGAAGTCAAAAAATTACCTTTCTATGCGAGGGTACCAGAACCAATGACATGATTGGATGAGTTGCCGCCTTGAGATTGGGCTGACAGGATAGGTGACAGAAGTCTCCATATGTTCTTTGCTAAAGGGGCTTAATTCAGGTTGTGTTGGTTTATCCTCTATTGCCACATGATTTCCTCTGCTTTCTCTCTCCCCTTGTTGGCTGGTCGGCTTCCAATCTGTTGGTTTGCCATGAATCTTCCATCAATTTTCCTTCACATTTCCCGATTTCCTGCAATGATCACACCAGGGCCTTCTACCTTGTCTTTTCTGACAATTGTCAAAAGATTGAAATAGGGCTCCCCGAGCAGCAATAGCCGAGCTTTCGGTCGTTATTTGATGTTGTTGAGTTTCCTTCATTAGCTTCTTCCGACTCTCTACCCATGAGACTTCTGAAAAAACAAAGGTTAGGGAGTGGCTTTACCCCCATGATCCCTCTCCTGACTTCATCAAGATTTTTATTGAAACCCAATAAAATATATACACTCATTTTTTTTTCATAACCTTTTTATACTTGAGTCTATCGGAGAGAGAGTCCTAGACATTTACTTCATAACTATCCAATTGATGCCAATTGCGAGTAAGAGTATTGAAATACTGTGTTACAGTAAGGTCTCCTTGGCGCAAATCGTGTAGGATTCCTTCAATCTCGAAGAGCTCTGATGTATTTTCGCTATCAGAAAACGTCTCCCTAGTAGCATCCCAGATAGGGATGGCAATGGGGCGGGTTTTCTGGGTTCCCCGCCCCGCCCCGCCCCGCCCCTAATAGGTAGGGTATGGGGGTGGCTTAATCAGGGTAGGGGCGGGTATGGGGTGAATTTCTTCAACCCGGGCCGAGTTCGGGTCCGGGTCGGGGTCGGGGGAAGGGTGAAATTTCCCGAACCTGCCCCGATTATATATGTATTTTACAAAAAACACCCTTATAATGCTATTACAAAAAATCTGGGGGTATATAAGTATATTAGATAAACTATTACTCCTATTAGATCAACTAGGGTTTGTTGTGAAAAGGACATCACATATTCACAAGTATCAGCCGCCTCTACCCATCACAGTGTAACAACCTGAAAATTCATAAACATTTAATTGCAATGTCATATTTAAATTATTGCTTTCATTTTAATTTCAATTCTCACATGTTAATTCTTACTTCTTGACTTAATTACTATTGGAATTATTGCTGGGGCCAAACTTCAATTTTTGTAAATATTAATAACACCTGCGTTGGATTTACAAAATCTGTATTTCGAACGGTGAAAATAATTTCTTTTGACTCAAACAATATTTTTATAAAACCGGAAAATCAATCCTTACGTTAAAATGAATTTCTTGTATTTTTATGACGAACACCGCGTCACAAAAATACCAGTTTATGTGCAAAACTGTCTGCGCCACACTAAACTTCCACAGATTTTGGAAGTGATGTAAAGCAAGACTTGACATTTGCTTTATTTCTAATTATGGAAACTAATCATTTGATAAAGCCTTGTTTGGTTGTGCTTATATGTTGTGCATTAGTTTGTGACTACAAGTTGATATTCCCAAACACTCTTATATTGCCCCCTACTAATCTAAACTACCCTTTCAAAACTCCTACAGTTAAAAACGTATATACATATCTGTCAAAATGGTATTTGGTTAATTTGGAAATCAAACCATTTGTTGAGTATAAATCAATTTACTTGGAGCCCAAGCTCACCATTTTGGCTTCTATATATGCTATACACACTCTCCCAATCTACACCACAATTTCATAGCTGAAGAAATAGAGAGAAAATTTAGAGAGTTTCAGAGAGAAAAGAGAGAATTGAGAGTTCATCCTACTGAAATTTTAGAGATAGAGAAGCTCAAGACTTCCATACCCAAGCTCCAATTTGACATCTATTTTGCTATCTTTCTCAACATACACTCTACTCTCTAAATTCTGTGAGTATTTCTAACTCACTCAGAATGTAATTCACTATTGATTTACTAATTTGTGTAGTTGAATTAAGAGTCACCATTGATGTATTTACGTTTGAAGTTTCATAGTATTGAAATCATAATTTTTCAAACTTAAGCAAAATCTGCTTTCTTAGATAATAATGAAAAATTATGGTGTAATTAGACTATGTTTAAAGTATTGAGGCCTAATTTGTTCATATGAAAAAGTATATAAGAAATTAAGTTTTACAATCTTTTAATCTTTTTTAAAATTCAAGATTATAGATTGAATCATGCAAAATTGACTTTGGATTCTTAATCCTTGTGAAAAACCGAAGAGATTCATATAGAATAAGGTAGGGTATCTTACATAATCGAAAATGGGTCAAAAGGACCCTGAATTTCTGAAACAGGGCATTCTCCACGAAGAAGATGAAGTCTCTGCTGAAACTCGCGTGCGCGACCTCTCGCGCGAGCGACTTGCGCGCGCGAGGTGGCTGGTCCCAGGCAGACATAAGAGATTATGTAAGAAAAAGGAAAAATAGGCAGGTCGCGCGAGCAGCCCGCGCGAGCGACCCCTCACGCGAGCGGCCCGCGCGCGCGACTTCTGCCAGTTTCTGGTTTTTGTTTGTTTTCTACTAAGGGACTGTTTGGTTCAACTTTAAGGACTGTTAAGGTTCTGTTTGGGAAATTTATTAAAACAGACTCCTATTTGATTATGTTTGAACAATTAGGACGATGTATTGTGACTTATCAATCCCCGTACGTACGTTATTCCTTTAATTCATTAAATTCCTTTATGTTTAAGGTTCATGACATACATGTGGAGTCAGTTGTACATGCATATGGGTGTCAGTCAGTGGGGAAAAGAGTAATGGTCAGTGTGGAAAAGAGTATGAGATTGAGATTGAGATTGTGTTGTGGACACTCCCTGGTTATTGTGGACCAAAGTGTGACGTGTTGAAATTGCGGTGAGAGTGTCTTTGAAATGCAACGGTGGCAAAATTGGACACTCCCTGACGCCCATGGTAGCGTTAAAGTGTGTGACGCCGAACTTGGACATTCCCTGGCACCCATGGTAGTGCTAAAGTGTGGCCTACGGACACTCCCTGATACCCGAGTCTGGATACTGCGTGAGGGTTCCTCCGGTATTTGCATGGCGGATTAGGTATTCAAAGTGTGAGGCATTGGACACTCCCTGGTACCCCGCACCAAAGTGTGAGGCAAACTGGACATTCCCTGGCACCCCTGTGCTAAAGTGTGGCTATCGGAGTATTTCAAAGATACCGGTGTGAGCTAGTGGGTTGTTGTGTTTGTCGAGAGAAAAGAGTCGGTAAGGTGAGTGTGGTGCATTGTCTCATACATGGTCATATGTTTTAATGAATGAACGACTTTTAAATATATTCCCTGTTATTTTTATAATTGAATTCTTTCCATGATTAAACCATTGATTTTACAAAACTTTAAAAAAAAAAAAAAGAGAAAATTTGTAAATGGGTATGTTTTACATTCAAAGTTATGTTTTTAATACTCACCAGCTTCTTGAAGCTGACGACGTTGATGCGTCCTGGACATTCGTGTTAAGGTTTTTCAGGTTATGATCAGGCTGAACACTATGACTATGCAAACTGAGAACAACTATCTGATGAAGAGTTTACTGTTATATGTTTTAAGTATAAACTGTTTTGTAATAAGGATGATTGTAATAGACATTAAGTTATTGTTTTGTTTCAAGGCGGTCTATGCCTTTAGATGACCCGTGCTGTAATATTTATTAAGTTAGAAAAATTTTATAAGCCTTGATTGCTCTACTCTGATTTTATGGTTTATGTTGTTCGACGTTTGGGACGGAATCGATCCTTCAAACTGTCGCGACCTACGGGTCCATAAAGGAAATTAAACGCTTTCCATATTTATGCTACGTCGGGGTGTGACAGGATTAAGTGGTATCAGAGCCAGGTTATTATTTATCTCAAGATAGTTTAGCCAGGTTAGGGTTTACCCGTTAAGACCCGATTCCACGATCTGTTAGCTTAAGCTTTGTACCCCGATGATACGACAGAGAGGATAGACTCAGAACCCAAACGCCTAAGATTATCTCTGTCCTGATTTAAGTTAGTACCTTTTCAGGTATGGATCCAGCTCAGCCTCTTTTTGTACCTGACGCTTTTGGAGGGCATTGGGTTACTGTGGGAGCGATAGTACCGGCTTCTGCGATACTTTATTTCACCACTATTGGGCAGCGTGCATCTGCTACTGTTGAGTTAGATCTTTGGCACCAGATTCATGTGTTAGGACTGGTCGACTTGTCCCATGCCCGCCTCGAGATCCTGTACTTTATAGAGATTCAGCGCTTAGTGCTTGTGGAGATGATTCGCTTGGTTAATAGTGATGTCTTCTATTTACCCCTTGAGGTTCAGGTTGTGCAGGCTCACCTTGCACAGCTGGAGATGCCTTCACCAGTCGTCCCCGCTGTTGAGGATGATGGTGACGGTGACATTATACTTGCCCCTATTATCGAGGACGCTGAGGAGGATGGCATAGGTTGGGACGACCTCGCGATTGACCTTGAGGAGGCACTAGCACTCGAGCTAGTTTTGCCAGAGGCAGATGCCCCTGGACCTGCTTCGTTGTTGAACTCACATAGTTGTAATTTTGGGGCAGGTCCCTCTCATGTTCAGCGACTTCATCAGGCCGACTCGCTTGACCTTTTGATGGCTACCTATGGCGATGACTGACCGTTTAGATGTCGCTTTGTACATATTAACTACTTTTGACTATTAGCTCTACCTCTTTTTGCAAATTGTAATTACATGCATTAGTAGATAGGGCGATGACCCCATTTTTGTAACATTAACTCTTGCATGCGTCCTAACCCATATAGATAGGATAGGCATTGACCTAATCATACACACTTTTTGTATCAACTTGACAAGAAGTTATATACTACCTCCGTCCCATTTTATGTGTCCATCTTGGGGAATCCAACTATTTAAGGGGACAAAAAGAATCTACACCTACTTTCCACAATTGCCCATAATCATTGCACTTTCTTTTTTTGCTTTCTTTTGGTGTTGAGTTTAAAGAAGGGTAGTTTGGGAAACTAGGTAAAATTTACATACTAATTTAGGAAAGTGGACAACAATTTTAGGACATCCCAAAAAGGAAAGATGGACACATAAAATGGGACGGAGGGAGTATAAAATATACTCTTTTGAATGTTGTCGTGTAATACCCATACCCAGAAAATGGAAGTAATATTTATTTCCATGCATTAATTAGTATAATTAATCGCATGTGATATTGGGTAAGTTTCAGTTACCCTGATGTGATAAGTGCTTTGATAAGGGCACAGTTGGACAGATATGAAATGGGGCCCACGGGAGAGGTCCAGATTAGATGAATTGCATTTAGTTGCATATATGTGATTAAATGAATATTTGTTTAATTACTTTTAATATTTTATTGCTAGTTATGTTCTTTTATGGTACCAATTTGGGTACCCATGTGAGGGCGAATTGGAATATGGTTCAAAATTAGTAGGCTATTTAGCAACTTCATAAAATAATTGGGATCACTTTTGGGACCCATGCATGACATAGACACATACCCACTTAGAGATTGGGTAGTTAATATGAAGTTTAGGGGGTTTCATAATAAGAGTTAAAACTCTAGGGGAGGTTAATATAATATGTTACAATTATTAGTATATCATTTAGCATGATATACATGAGTCGGTCAAGACTCATTAATTAAAAAAGAAAAAGAAAAAAGAGACAAGATAGAGAGTTGGGAGGACGAGAGAGAAAAGAGAGGAAAGTTGGTGCGGTTGCCGTCTCGTCGCCGTTTCTTTGTCGTTCAACCTCTATTTCGCGAACCGAAGCCATATTCGAACTCGTGAAGGTGAGAGGGTTATTTTTATGTCTTTCTTTTTCAATTTTGGTAATATTTTTCCGCGACCCATTTTAAGGGGTGATACATATGTGTGATATATATATGTAGGAATATCATTGGGAATACCTAGAGCTAGTTTTGCGAAGGAGGTTGGGATTTCTAGGCTTATTTGGGACTTATTCCTGAGGTGAGTGTCATAATCCCAAAATTGGATGTTTAATGTCTTTTAATTGTTATTAAATGCTTAGAATGCTTAATTTATGATTAAGTATAAAAGCATGTGATAATTTATTATTTAACATGTCTAAAATGCTAAAATTGCCATGTTGACATGTTGAGTTGCTTATGTGCTTATTTGGGTCAAAGGGTGTTAATTGATAATCACCATTATTTAGCCCGTATATAAGGGACGCCCATTCCTCAGAGAAAGGGGGATGATGATGAAGTCCTCAGAGAAAAGGGGACGGTGGTGACGACCACAACGAATTGACTATGGTCATAAGAGAGTGTGTGATATCGCTTTTAAATCGACGACAAAATGAGAATGGCCCAGAATCAAGGGTCCAATACGATGGTGATTGATTATTTGACACGCCTGCGACCATTTATTATTGTGAATGCTTAATTGGTGTTTATGATGCATTAAATATTCCAATTGCATGATTAGTACCACGTACTCACTAAGCGAAAGCTTAATCAATTTTTGTGGCTAATGACCACGCAGGTTCGGACGAACATCACAGTGAGAAGCGTTAAACTGTGGGGGTTTCTGGGATGGCTCGAGATTACTGTTTTTTTTTTGTGTAATATGTTTATATGTAAATGAGTTTAGACGAGTAGTTATATTCCTAGTGTTTGAATTTTGGAGATAAGTTTATGTTTTAGTTTTTATTAAATCCTTGTAATATGAGTTGTGGATTGAAGTTTAAAAAGTATTTTTCAAGTGTTATGGTATTTTAATTTCTTGTTTAACAGGGGGAAATGGTGCTGTAATAGGGGGAACTCTGTCCAAGTACCATTCAATGGTTTTAAAACTTTATTTTATTTCTTTTTATTATTTTATTTGATAAAAAAATTTATTTTACCCCTGGTATTTCACTTTAAAATGTTATTTTTGGAACGTTAAAAATGATTGTTTGGTTTGTTGGCTTTGTTACATGTGTCCTAGCCCGTGGGGGCGGGTTGGGGTGTGACAATTTTTGGTATCAGAGCAATAGGCTAGAGCCCTGGGTACGAGTGACGACGCGTGAGTGTGCACACAATGACACGTAGTTGTACGATCATGCATACATATTTACTTAGCATGCTTTAAAATGTTATTTAGCATGCATTGTAATTTATTTAAAAGTAACAAATATGTATATACTTTGCTGTGGGTGCCAGGCATGGATGTCTGGAGGTGAGAACCCATCTTCGGCTCGTATGGACAGAATTGAAATAGTTATGGAAAAGTTGATAAAAGTGGCTGAAACTCGAGTTACTGAGGAAGGACCGAGCTCATCAAATCCAGTTAAAAGAACAGAACCAACAACTATTGCTATGTTCTACAAGCAAAAGCCAGGGCAGTTCAAAGGAGAATCTGATTCGATGAAGGCTGATCATTGGTTGACCGATATGAAGAGAATTTTTCATGCTTTGCCATGTATAGAGGAACAGAAGGTCTTGTTTGCCTCAGATACTCTGAAAGAAGAAGCACAAAATTGGTGGACATCAGTACTAAGGCAAGGAGCACCAACTACTTGGAATGGGTTTGTGGAGGAGTTCTCAAAGCAATATATTCCTCGATCTTTCAGTGATCAGAAGGCCCGAGAGTTTTCTCATCTCAGTCAGGGTAATATGAGTGTTAGGGATTACGCAGCCCAGTTTACAAGTTTGGCCAGATTTGCAATGGATTTGATTCCGAACGAGTTTATTCGGGCAAGACGATTCGAAGAAGGACTTCGTGATGAAATTAGGAAAAAAGTAGATACACTCCGACTATCGACGTATTCAGAAGTGTTAGACGTGGCCCTAATTGCTGAGCGAGGTGTATTGTCATCCGGGCAAAGTCAACCATTCAAGAGGCCAGGAGGTTGTCAATTTTAGGGACAGGGCAGTTCCAAGAGACAGAGTTTGGGGAGTTCATCGGGTAGTGGGGGCAACAAGCCCAGGTGTCAGATCTGTGGTAGATATCATTAGGGAATGTGCAACTTATCTCCTATCATTTGCAACAATTGTCGACGGTCAGGACATGTGGCAAGAGATTGTCCCAATCTATCATGACAAAATATGCCAAGACAAAGTATTACTCAGAGACAAGGTGTAGATGATAGCAGAATACGATGTTATTTGTGTGGTGACCTGGGGCATCGGGAACGTAATTGCCAAAAGAGAGGACCAGTAAGTGCTAGTTCATCTGTGGGAAGTGCACCAAGCCAGAGACCACCTCAACAACAATCTCAAGGGAGGGAGCAACGACAAGGAAGGTATTTTCAGCTCAAGCCTGGGGAGACCACTGCCGCTGATACTGTGGTTTCAGGTATACTTCCTATTTGCTCACAACCTGCTAGAGTATTGCTTGATTCAGGATCAACTCACTCTTTTGTTTCACACCCATTTGCTAAATATTTGGATAAACCCTTAGAACTACTAGATTTTGATTTGTGTGTTTCACTTCCATCGGGAGCTCCACTAGTAAGTTTGGGTGTCTTTAAAGCTTGTGGGATTGATGTGAATGGTAGAGGTTTGACTGTTGACTTAGTGCCATTAGTTATTCAACATTTTGATGTCATTTTGGGGATGGATTGGTTATCTGCAAATCACGCCATTATCGATTGTGAGAATAAAAGAGTAACATTTCGATTGCCCAATCAAGATGTATTTTGTTTCCAACGGACAGGTGTAGCATCACCGCCTTATTTGGTGTCAGCGGTCCAAGCTTGTTGTTTGTTGAAAAAGGGATATCGGGGATTCTTGTGTAGTATACTTAACACTAGAAGTACTGAACTGAAATTAGAAGATATACCAGTAGTGAAAGAATTTCCAGACATCTTTCCAGAAGATCTACCTAGTATGTTGATTGAGAGGGAAATTGAGTTTGGGATAGATGTGATGCCAGGAACTCAACCAATTTCACGGGCACCATATAGAATGGCTCCGGTAGAGTTGAAGGAATTGAAAACTCTACTGCAAGAGTTACTAGATAAGGGGTTCATTCGTCCTAGTGTATCACCGTGGGGAGCACCAGTTTTATTTGTGAAGAAGAAGGACGGGACAATGAGAATGTGTATCGACTACCGAGAAATCAACAAGGTGACTATAAAGAACAAGTATCCACTACCGCGTATTGATGACTTATTTGATCAAATGCAAAGGGCACAAGTATTTTCTAAGATTGACTTGAGATCTGGGTATCACCAATTGAAGGTTAAAGCTGAAGACGTTGAGAAGACAGCTTTCAGAACTCGGTACGGGCACTACGAATTTCTTGTCATGCCATTTAGGGTTACGAATGCACCAGCCGCTTTTATGGACTTGATGAATAGGGTGTTCAAGACTTATCTAGATGAATTTGTGATAGTATTCATTGATGATATATTGATTTATTCTAGAAGTCAAGAAGAACATGAACGACACTTAAGGTTGTCTTTGCAACAACTTAGAGCAAAGCAACTATTTGGGAAGTTAAAGAAAAGTGAATTCTGGTTGACAAATGTTAGTTTTCTTGGACACGTGATCTCTAAGGATGGTGTCTCTGTGGACCCACAAAAGATAGAAGCTATTAAGAATTGGTCGAGGCCGACAAATGTTTCTGAAATTCGAAGCTTTTTGGGGTTAGCTGGTTACTATAGAAGGTTCGTTCAAGACTTTTCTAGAATCGCGACTCTGATGACTCAATTGATGAGGAAGGATTTGGCTTTTGTGTGGAGTAAAGAATGTGAAGACTGTTTTCAGAAGTTGAAAGATAAGTTAACCTCAGCGCCGATATTGGCTATTCCGTCGGGTACTGGAGGTTTCAGTATATACAGTGATGCTTCTCATCAGGGCCTGGGATGTGTTCTAATGCAAGAGGGTAAAGTTATAGCTTATGCTTCGAGGCAGTTAAGGACACACGAGAAGAATTATCCAACTCATGATCTGGAATTGGCAGCGGTGATCTTTGCGTTAAAGATTTGGCGTCACTACTTGTACGGGGAAACGTGTGAGATATTCACCGATCACAAGAGCCTGAAATATTTATTTACCCAGAGAGAGCTGAATATGAGACAGAGAAGATGGCTTGAATTGATGAAGGATTATGATCTGAAGATCCAGTATCATCCGGGTAAAGCTAACGTGGTTGCCGATGCCTTAAGTCGAAAGTCGTCAGAAAATTTGGTTTATTCTTTAACAACTCAAGAAACATTGGTAAAAGAATTTGAACAGCTAGAATTAGAAGTAATTCCCAGAATCTAGGGTGGTTTCATGGCGGCTATCATGGCACAACCAAGCTTGATCGAAGAAATCAAGGTGAGTCAACTTTTAGACCCAAATTTCAAGAAAATAGTTGAAGAATTACCTGAGGGTAGACGGCTGGAATTCAGTTTTTAGAATAATGTATTGAGGTATGTTAATCGACTGTGTGTTCCTAATATCCAAGAGTTGAAAGACAAGATTATGGAAGAAGCTCACAATATGAGGTATTCTGTACATCCGGGGAGTACCAAGATGTATAAAGATTTACGAGAAGTATATTGGTGGAGTGGTATGAAACGGGAAGTCGCCGAGTTTGTGGCCAAATGTATGACTTGTCAACAAGTAAGAATAGAACATCAACGACCCGCTGGTGAATTGCAACCGTTGGAGATACCAGAATGAAAATGGGAACATATTACGATGGACTTTGTGTCAGGTTTGCCACGGTCTCCTAAGTCTAATGATAGTATTTGGGTGATCGTTGACCGGTTGACTAAATCAGCTCATTTCTTGCCAATTAAGACTCGTGATCCGACAAAGTTAGCAGAGCTTTATGTCAGAGAAATTGTTAGATTACATGGGGCATCGGTATCAATTGTATCAGATCGAGACACACGATTTGTGTCTAGGTTTTGGGAAGGTTTGCAAAAGGCAATGGGGACGACCTTGCATTTTAGCACAGCATTTCATCCTCAGACAGACGGCCAATCGGAACGAGTTATTCAGATTCTGGAAGATATGTGATCGGGAGAGAACAAATCCTATTTATACGCCTTAACGAGCGTTTGTTAGTACCTTTTTATCCTGTTTTTGTATATTTTTACTTTATTTTCAATTTTCTGACAGGTTTTGGAATAAATCAAGTATATCAGGCTAAACAGGGTGAAAAAGCAGAAGAGAAGAAGCTGAAAAATCAACATCGCGCGCGCGATCCGCTCGCGCAAAAACCCAGATATCGCTCGCGCGAGATCCTAGAAATCGCTCGCACGATCCGCGCGCGCGAGGTACCAAATGTCGCGCTCGCGCGGCCCGCTCGCGCGATATGTGTAAAAACCAATTATGCGTATTTCAGTATACTGAAGTCTTCTGTGCAAATGAAACTGCTGAATGACGTTCAGATTGTAAATTATATCAGTTTCAGTTCGTTTCGGGTTAGGAAAGCTTCCAAAGCTTGTTGTAAACTCTCTACATATTCTATTTTACTTCAATTGAAGGGTTACACACCCATACATACATACACATACAGCCATATAGACTGAAATTCCAGCCCTTGAAGAGGGAAAAGCAAGGAGAAGAAGAAGAAGACCAAGGATTCCCATGGCCTCCTCCATCAACTACTTGCCGATCTCCACTTCCATGGCAGCCTAGACAAAGATCTAGGGTTTCAATGAAGCCCTAGTCGAGTAATAGGGAGTATTTTATGTTTTTTATTTTAGTTTTATTATGTATGGATGACAGTCACATGTTTTGAGGATTTTTATAAATAAATCGAACTTCTATTGATTAAGTCATTGCTTTTAAAGTTTATTCTTGTCTTAGATCTGTTTTGACTGTGATGTGCTCAATGATCTATTCTCGCTGTGCTTGTTTAGATTATTTACATGTGATGGTGCTTTATTGATTTGTGCTATCAAGTATCCGAATAATCCATGCCTAGATTAGACGAATTATGTCACAACCCTAGTTTAGTGTGGGATAATTCGTGCTAACCGAAGATGGAATATGTTGGTGCTTGAACCATGATTATTTTCTTGACGGAGGAATTGGGCTTGTAGCCACAATTCCCCATATTCATCCAACTTAATAGGCTAAAGTAATTCATAAATATTCCTATTATGAAACTAGTGGTGGAGTTGCAATCCTAGGTTCCCTTTACATATTTACAAAAACACTTTTAATTGCTTTCATAGTTTAGATTTAGTTTTATTGTTATTAGTTTAATTAAAATCAAATCAAAATCCGTTTTCATAATTAACTAAAGTTAGGTTTTAAAAGTAAGTCGCTGTAGTTAACCAATCCCTGTGGGTTCGACCTTTACTTTCACACTACAAATCTTTTGAAAGTAAAGCATAAACAAGCATACTTTCGTATCTTGATTCCGACAAGATCAATTTTTGGCGCCGTTGCCGGGGATTGCATTACTACCTTTAATTTTATAATCTTAGTTTAGTTAATTCGTAAATATTAGATTAGTTTTTATTCTTATTATTTTCCGTTTTTGTTTCAAAATTACTAACTTGTTCTTTTATTTTATGGGTTTCTCGAGTCGTCAAAATTCTAACGTTTTCGGGAGGAATAGCTTAGCGCATCAAAGGAGCTTACGCGAAAAAAAATAAATAAATAAATAAATTGCTTCTTGTGAAATTCGCTTTAAACCACTGTAAGTCAGGGCGCTGAGACGCAATTACTTGCATTAGGTTAGTTGTGGAGTGAACACTGCATTAGCTAGGAAACCCGGGGCGCTGGGCTTGACGCGGTCATTGCATTACAGGATAATATTCATGCATCATAGTAGTACTGTGTGCTTGCTTGTCGTCTTATTTGCGTGATTGCTATTTGTTTCTTTTTTTTAGTCAGTCTTTGTTTTTAGTTTCTTTTTCTTTATTTTAGTTTATGTTAGGTGCACGTTCAAATAAACAAGAATTAAAATCTTTCGATCTTGAACTTGAACGTACCTTAAGAACTAGTAAGTCCACAACCCAAGCTTCTAGAGCTGGGTTGCAAGACGACGAATTAATTCCGATTCCGTCGTCGTTGTTTGAGGCCGAAATTCAAAGTACCCGTGAACGGTTAAGGAAAACTCAAACTTTTAAAATTGAACCGATTAAAATGGCTGACGGTGGAAATAACAATAACAATCAAAACGAGGGTGCTAATATGAATAATCTTAATATACCGCCACCTCCTCCACTTATAAATTATTTTATTCCTACTACTTACACGCCACAAGCCGGTATCGAATTACCGGAGGCGATAGCATCTCACTTTGAGATAAAATCGTCTACGATCTCGCTACTTCCTTCTTTCCATGGTCGTCTAAATGAAGATCCATATCAACACTTAGGAGATTTTCAGGATATATGCTCTACTTTGAAAATCCAAAATCTAACTGACGATGAGTTAAAATTGCGGCTCTTTCCATTTTCTTTAAGAGACAAAGCGAAGTATTGGCTTCAATCACTTGAGCCAAACACAATTAAAACATGGGAAGCCTTACACACCGCATTTTTACAAAAGTTTTTTCCTATTATGCGTACAAATCAAATAAGGAAATCTATCACTAATTTTATAATGCAAGATGGGGAAACGCTTTACGATACGTGGGAGAAATTTAAAGAATTATTACGCTCTTGCCCACATCATCAGGTTCCTAAGTGGCAGTTGGTACAGGTTTTCTATGAGGGGCTTATTCCCTCTGTCCGTAATACAGTCGATGCCGTTTGTGCGGAAACCTTCCTACACAAAAGCGCCGATGAGGCCTGGAAAATTTTTGAAACATTAAGCGAGAATTCGATGCATCAGGCTGTATCAGTACGTTCCGAGGGATATCATTCACAACCTAAGAGGGAGGTAAAGTTCGAGTCAAGTCAGTCAATTGAAATAAAAGAACTATCTAACAAACTTGACCGACTTTTAACAATGAACCAAACGACAGCCCCACCCGCTCATGAAATTTGTGCATTATGTTCTGATCCTTCACATTCGATACTTGCATGTCCATCGACGAGTCAATTTCCGGAATTCGTGGAGCAACACATTAACTCTATTCAACAATACCCACGAAATAATTATAATTCGACTACTAATAATCCGGATGCGCCATGGAGAAACCATCCTAACTTCTTGTGGAAAAATAATAATAATAATCCTAATGAGGCGACTAATTTTCCTAATGCATATCGACCTCAGTTTCAACCTAATCAATACCAACAACCGCATCCTAATCCGAACCCTCCAAGGGGTAACATTTTTGAGGAAAAGGTGTTGGCATCCCTTAATAAAATTGAAACGCAAGTACAGGCACAAGCACAAATAGTGCACTCTCATACACAATCCATTGCGAAGCTTGAATCCCAAATGGGACAACTAGCTACTGTAGTGAGTCGTAGAAACGAGGGGACGTTGCCTAGTCAAACAATTCAAAACCCTAAGGGACAATATGTCACGCCTCGGAGCAGCATAAATAGAGAAAAATAAATTTCCTTTATGGGTCCATAGGGAATGACGGGTGAATAACCGCGTTGTCATCTACTCAAACCAATAAACACCACGATAGGGAGGATGCTATTTATAGAACATATCTTATTAACATTAATCAGAGGCTACAGCGGAAACTATAAAAGGTATGAAAGCAACAGATGCCCAAGTACCAATTATAAAAGTCTACTAAAACTATTACAACAGCTGGCTTATAGTCTCAGGCCTATAACAATAATAACAACAGATATACAAACTAACTATTACAAAGCAGCACGTCTTCTTCTCCAAGCCTTCAGCTCCAAGCCCGGCAGAACATCAGTCTCTTGTCCTCAAGTCCTGCGAAGCTCTAGACATTGGAATGTCCAGGGCACAAACGCCATCAGCTTTGGATACAAAGCTGAGTGAGTACATTAAACAGCACTCCTCGCCGTTATTGTTCAACATCTTAAAATGCGGTTAATCTCTTAACAATGGCGTCACTCACGGACATAGCAAAGGTCTCATTAAACTGCGCATGAATTCAACGATAGCAGGAATCATATTAAGTAATGACAAGGATAAACATCATGGCATATATATCTCATCACGTATTCACCAAATCCATGCATGTAACCCATGCAACCACCCATGCATATACCTTTACGTCGGGACGCTGAATCCACGACTGAACATTTATCTCATCATATCCATCTCTGTATCCGTACGTTGATACCATAATCCAAATCCGTATCCATACATAGATACCATAATACCAATCGGAATCACCCGACTAGGCAGTAGGTCCTACAATCCCTTGATAGGGTTACCGGTCGTCTACACGGTACCACCTATCTGTAAACGATGAAAGCGGCACAATGGACGTCTTCTACGCTGTGTATATTCTCACTGGTCGACTACACGGTGAAAATACATTAGGGCACTAGCCGGACGTAATCGTCAACGGTACACTGGACGTCTTCAACAGTGCATACGCATTACTGGACGTCTTCAACAGCAAGAGGCGTACTAGGAACTCTAACCGTCCCACGTCCACCCGACTCGTTAGCCGTTGATCCCATAGATCCAAAGTACACATATCTCATATTCCACATAAGTCACATGTCCCATTTCTCATCAGCTTCTCTTGCCTCTTCACATCACTATCCCATGCATGCTGACACATGTTGTGAAATGCTCATATACTAAGTACTGGAAATACCACATGCTCTGTATTAATCATATCTACTGATTATTGATTATTAACATGCAGTTGTATTCCGTTCTACTATTCAGTTTGGCAATAACATATGACAGTTAAACAATTCATCTCATATCGACAGTTAACATAGGATAATTCATCTCGTAATATCAATGACAGTTGCATATAAGTCTAGTCCTGACATAGTACTTATAAATCTTATCCACACAGCGCAATAACCCATATGGTACAACTATTAACAAGTCTGATATATCACAAATATAAGACAACATACAAATAACATTCTGCTAATATCCAATCGATTGAACAAACATGTCAATCGATTGGAAACAATATCAATCGATTGGACAACATACCAATCAATTGACATATCAATCGATTGGAACCCATGGTAATCGGTTGGAAAATATCCAATCGATTCGATCCAATGCCAATCGATTGGACTCTGTCTTCTTCCTCAAAACTGCTGGGTTTTATTATAAAAACGTTGGGGTCCTCTTCCCTCCTCATGCATGTTATTATATAGACATAAACATCACAAAAACAAAACCTCTTGAATGAGTTAATAAACTCACCTCTCCCGGCGGTCCGTTGACGGCGTCCCGAGCTCCGCGGCGGCGGCTATGGTGGTTGATCTCTCTCCTCTCCTTCTCGGTCTCTCTGTCTGTCTCTTCTTTCTCTCTCTGGTCTCCTCCTCCTCCCCTTCCTTTTCTTCTTCTTCTTCTCAACCCGAGAGTGTGGGTGTGTGTAATATATATAATATATATGTATGTATATATATATGAGAGTATATATCTCTCTCTCTCTCTCCCAAACACACACAAGCAAACATATATATGTATAAGGGGAGGGGTATATATATAGGGAGGGGAAAACAATCACAACCACACAAAACCAACGAGGTGGCCAATTCCAGCTACTCTCAATCGATTGATACCAGGTGCCAATCGATTGGGGTTAGGTCGGCAGGATACCAATCGATTGGTAAAACATCCAATCGATTGACATATAAATCGATTGAGATAAGGTCAATCGATTGAACACACAATCTCACCAAAGGCTAAGAAAGGTACTAGGGATCTATACCTAAAAATACGAGGTATTACATCATCCACCACTTATCAAAAGATTTCGTCCTCGAAATCTGAAGCAGTAGCTCCTATACCAAAAAGAAATCCATCTTAGAAGATAGAATCTAAAAATGCTCAAGTTCTCGTTTTACGTAAACGATTACCTCAGCGGCCAACGGGTTAAAGTTCTAGACACGCGATACGAAAATATCAACGATCTACGAGTACTAGGGTGACAACTACCAAATCCTCGGGTTTAGATATATAAAATTCGTAAGTCGAACTTCGGGAAAAGGTTCTAGGTAGCAAAATCTAATCATCTCACAAATCTGAAACGGCTAGTCCCCAAACACACAAGGTTCCTTCCTCGTGCCAAACTCCATGGTATAAGGGTTCTACTGATCAAGTGTTCTAATCTCATCTAAGTCATAGTGAAGCATTGTTGTCTGCTCCTGTCTCCGAAGATGCTTCCTATTGTGCTGTCGATGTCTGTACTGCCGCATCAGTTGATTGTCTTCTATCTCTGAACTCCTTGTTAACTCCCGTATTATTGTCGTCGTCCCTCAGGATATTGACTTGAAAGCATTTGTGACTCTAATATCATAACTGGTGATTTAAACTTCCTTACGTATCTCCAAATTCTCATGTACTATCTCCAAACTCTCCCGGCGGTCCGTTGACGGCGTCCCGAGCTCCGCAGCTGCGGCTATGGTGGTTGATCTCTCTCCTCTCCTTCTCGGTCTCTCTGTCTGTCTTTTCTTTCTCTCTCTGGTCTCCTCCTCCTCCTCTTCCTCTTCTTCTTCTTCTTCTCAACCCGAGAATGTGTGTGTGTGTAATATATATATAATATATATGTATGTATATATATATGAGAGTATATATATCTCTCTCTCTCCCAAACACACACAAGCAAACATCTATATGTATAAGGGGAGGGGTATATATATAGGGAGGGGAAAACAATCACAACCACACAAAACCAACGAGGTGGCCAATTCCAGCTACTCTCAATCGATTGATACCAGGTGCCAATCGATTGGGGTTAGGTCGGCAGGATACCAATCGATTGGTAAAACATCCAATCGATTGACATATCAATCGATTGAGATAAGGTCAATCGATTGAACACATAATCTCACCAAAGGCTAAGAAAGGTACTAGGGATCTATACCTAAAAATACGGGGTATTACACAATATGAGGTTAAGGGGTCGAATGAACAAGTAAACGCCGTCTCAACTTGGATGACTACACGAGAGGAGGTGATAGAAAACCCTAATAAGAATGAGAATGTGATAGATATGAACATCAACTCTAATAAAGAGAGGGGTGAGGACGTGAATCAAAGTAGAAAAGAAAATGAACCGGTCCCAACAAATTATATTCCGAGAATGCCATATCCACCTAATATTGAGGAACCGTCTCATCTTTCAAAGAAAAAGTCGAAAGTTGAAGATATACTCAAGGTATTTAAACAAGTTAAAATTAATATTCCATTCCTCGATGCTATAAAACAAATTCCCGCTTATGCTAAATGTCTTAAAGACCTATATACACAAAAGCGCAAAATACGCAGTCATACTCCTAAAAAGGTCTTCCTCACGGAAAAAGTAAGTTCAGTTTTTCAACACGCTCCTCCGAAGTATAAGGATCTCGGTACGCCTACGATTTCATGTGTCATAGGTGACACTATCATTCATCGGACTCTCCTTGACTTAGGAGCTAGTGTTAACCTCTTACCTTATCATGTCTACAAACAATTAGGACTAGGTGAACTTAAACCTACGGCCGCTACTATTCAATTAGCAGATCGTTCGGTTAAAGTACCTAGGGGAGTCGTCGAAGACGTATTAGTTAAAGTTGATCAATGTTTTTATCCTGTTGATTTTATGGTCCTTGACACCGAACCGGTGCTAGATGCTAGAAAATACACTCCTGTTATTCTTGGTCGTCCATTCTTAGCCACGGCCAACGCACGTGTCAATTGTCGAACAGGGGTGATGAAAGTGTTGTTCGGGAATATAAAATTAAAATTAAATGTTTTTAATGCTGCTGATCAACCTCCTAAAGACGACGATAACCTATGTGAGGCGGAATGTGATGTGAGACGGAATATTGAGCCTAAGAACGTAATAAATATGAGTGCGGGGAATAATATAGTGAATGATGCATGGATGAATCCTAATACCTTGGTCCCTAATGAAGAATTTACTCGAAAGGTAAAGAATCGGTGCAATAACGATAAAGGTGAGCCGTCAAATGAATTAACACATAGCGACCTTGTTTCGACGTTTCACCGGAATCTCCCTAATGCCCTCAAGGGTACAAAATCCGATTTACGGCCTCCGTAAGTCTTGAGCTAGAACGGTCTAGCTGAAGACGTAAAAGTTACCGCTTCTTGGGAGGCAACCCAAGCTTCAATTCGTTCATTTCTTTGATTTTTGCATGTTTTTGGGTCGTTTTGGTCTGTTTTTGAGTCTCTGGATAGGTTTGGGGGTTGGAGAAAAATTATTTTTAATTTATTTACATAAAATAAGTGGACCGAGAGAAAATACCAATCTCGCGCGCGCGGCTCGCTCGCGCGGCTCGCTCGCGCGGCCCGCTGGCGCGAGAATGTGCCTTAGTGAAATTTTCGTTTTCTTTTTGTTTTGAGCCCTCAGGTTTTCCTCGCGCTTGGTTTCGCGGGCGCGAGATTTAAAAAAAAAAAAAAATTTTAAAGAATTCGCGCGCGCGACGGTCGCTCGCGCGGACCGCTCGCGCGATTTCCCGTTTTATGGATGTTTTCTTTTGTTGTCTTACCTATTTCTTCCCCACCTGATCAGGAAGTTTTTACGTTTTTGTTTTTGTTTATTAGGTCATTTTAGATCGAGTTAGTTGTTATTTTTCTTGTTACATTTATACTTTTTTGTTTTATTTCTTTTCCATTTGCTTGTTTAGTTTAGTTTAGCTTAGTTTTTAAATTTATATTCCATATTTATGTTTCATTTACTTTTAATATTCTTTTGTTAGTTTCTTTTCGTTTATCTAGTATTAACATGTACATTTGAACTCTATCGCCATATTTTTATACATTTACCCGTTTGTCATTGCCGAGATTAAAGTACTATCGTTCCTTCCTTATGTACTCACCTTTCTTTCATTTTATTGTTTCATTAGGGACAATGAACGATTTAGGTTTGGGGGTATGCACACATGCACATTATTTTATGCAAAATTTTATACAAAATTTTAAAATTTTTCAATAAGTGTGTTTAAATAAACGATGTTACCGACGTTTTTGCAATCTTGATTCAATACTTCTTAGTAGATAACTTTGGTTGTTATAGAATAGTAAACAAGAGAAGATGTGATTAAATATTTGCTGAAGTCATGATATGATGTTTTAAGTCATGTATCGTTTGAATCGTAGTTTTATATCATAGATTTACACACTAACCTATGCACTGCACGTAGTCGCTTGAATACATGTCTGATGTGAACTATAATATGATTCGGATTTCTAGATAACACATGGTGGAGACTAGACCAGGTGAGCTTTTGAGCCTATCTTTTCTTTTTAGAGGGTTATAAATACATCTTGTGTTTGTCGAATTTCATCGAAATAGCGCATTAACTTGTTGTTTAGTCTCATTATTCGTGTCTTGGTTGATAGTCAAGTTAAAATATTTGTTACCATGCTAAATAATCTTCCATTGTAAACATTGAAGAACCGTATTACCCTAGGAAATGATTTTAGGCCCTCTTTGTTTATTGCCGACTGATAAAAGATAAAAATTTCCTTAGTTCGCCCCTTTGAGCTGTTACAATGCCTCTTTTTCTTTGTTCACCATTATCCTCTTTAAAAGCTCCAACTTGATCGACTTGGAGTATACCACTGGAAGAGTGATCAACTTGTAGTAGTATTAAGGCGATGTGTTGATGAAGAAGAAGGAAATAAGATGCTATTGGGGTAGTTGCTTGGTATTCAATGCATAGTCATTTGAGAAGCGAGAAAAGAAAAAAAGAAAAGAAACAAAATAAAGAAGAGGAAGGTTGAAAATATGAAAGAAAAGATGAAAGTTTGTAGAAGAATGAAAGAAATCGAACATGCCTTACAATGCCATTCGTAAACTTACCCAATTAATCATTTCTATCCTCTTTCATTACCTGAGCCACATTACAACCTTTGAAAAGTCCTATTTGATCCTAGGAAACATGGTTTGGATATGAAAACGATGGGAGGGGGATTAAAACATGGTAATGATTACTTTTTCTTAATTATTGGCATCCTATCCATGAGACTACTGTTCTTTCGTGTCATGCATCTTGTTCGAGTCATATGTGAGCATTTCTCGTTTTGAAAATATATTTCCTTTACTCACATATTTTAGAAAAATTACACCTGTTTCTGAGTGTTTCATTTTAGAGTGTAATTGACATTGTGAGATTCGTAGTCGAGACATAGTTAAATGGTTATCCGAGTTATATTCCAAGTTCATGACATGCGCGTGTTCATTTGACTACCACATCACACACGTGCAATTTTATGAGAAACTCTATTGATTGATACGATGCATGTGCTTGAGATTGTTTTTCATGATTTAGGTGGATGTTTCATTATGTTTCTTTATGTTCGTTATTCTGTTTCAAATCTTTGTTATATGAGGAAGGAGTATTGAATATTATGTTCTTTATTTTTAATAAAAGTTTTTAAATTGATAAGTTAATAAAGATGGTTGTGGGTGACTTGTTGACGAGAACCCTCACGAGACTTCACTCGTCCGACTAGGGACACCTAGAGGTTTAAAAGGCTTGTTGCACAAGCTAAATGCAATCGTGATCCATGCGAAAATGGAATAGTATTTTATTAGTAGTTAGTTTTTATTTTAGTTTTGCTCGAGGACTAGCAAAATGTAGGTTTGGGGGTGTGATCGGGAGAGAACAAATCCTATTTATACGCCTTAACAAGCGTTTGTTAGTACCTTTTTATCCTGTTTTTGTATATTTTTACTTTATTTTCTATTTTCTGACAGGTTTTGGAAGAAATAAAGTATATCAGGCTAAACAGGGTGAAAAAGCAGAAGAGAAGAAGCTGAAAAATCAACATCGCGCGCGCGATCTGCTCGCGCGAAAACCCAGATATCGCTCGCGTGATCCGCTCGCGCGAGATCCTAGAAATCGCTCGCGCGATCCGCGCGCGCGAGGTACCAAATGTCGCGCTCGCGCGATATGTGTAAAAACCAATTATGCGTATTTCAGTATACTGAAGACTCCTGTGCAAACGAAACTGCTGAATGACGTTCAGATTGTAAATTATATCAGTTTCAGTTCGTTTTGGGTTAAGAAAGCTTCCAAAGCTTGTTGTAAACTCTGTATATATTCTATTTTACTTCAATTGAAGGGTTACACACCCATACATACATACACATACAACCATATAGACTAAAATTCTAGCCCTTGAAGAGGGAAAAGCAAGGAGAAGAAGAAGAAGACCAAGGATTCCCATGGCCTCCTCCATCAACTACTTGCCGATCTCCACTTCCATGGCAGCCTAGACAAAGATCTAGGGTTTCAATGAAGCCCTAGTCGAGTAATAGGGAGTATTTTATGTTTTTTATTTTAGTTTTATTATGTATGGATGACAGTCACATGTTTCGAGGATTTTTATAAATAAATCGAACTTCTATTGATTAAATCATTGCTTTCAAAGTTTATTCTTGTCTTAGATCTATTTTGACTGTGATGTGCTCAATGATCTATTCTCGCTGTGCTTGTTTAGATTATTTACATGTGATGGTGCTTTATTGATGTGTGCTATCAAGTATCCGAATAATCCATGCCTAGATTAGACGAATTATGTCACAACCCTAGTTTAGTGTGGGATAATTCGTGCTAACCGAAGATGGAATATGTTGGTGCTTGAACCATGATTATTTTCTTGACGGAGGAATTGGGCTTGTAGCCACAATTCCCCATATTCATCCAACTTAATAGGCTAAAGTAATTCATAAATATTCCTATTATGAAACTAGTGGTGGAGTTGCAATCCTAGGTTCCCTTTACATATTTACAAAAACACTTTTAATTGCTTTCATAGTTTAGATTTAGTTTTATTGTTATTAGTTTAATTAAAATCAAATCAAAATCCGTTTTCATAATTAACTAAAGTTAGGTTTTAAAATTAAGTTGCTGTAGTTAACCAATCCCTGTGGGTTCGACCTTTACTTTCACACTACAAATCTTTTGAAAGTAAAGCATAAATAAGCATACTTTCATATCTTGATTCCGACAAGATCAATATGCTTCGAGGTTGTGTTATGGATTTTAAATTAGATTGGGAAACACACTTGCCATTAGTGGAATTCTCTTATAATAATAGCTTTCAAACGAGTATTGGTATGGCGCCTTACGAGGCATTGTATGGCCGAAAGTGTAGACCACCAGTGTGCTGGACAGAAGTTGGGGAAAAGCAACTTATAGGACCTGAAATTGTGCAAATCACTACCGACAAAATCAAGTTAGTTAAACAACGACTACAAATAGCACAGAGTTGTTACAAAAGCTACGCAGATACAGGTAGAAGACCGTTGGAATTTGAGGTAGGTGATTATGTTTACATAAAAGTATCGCCTTCGAAAGGCATCACACAATTTGGTAAGCGAGGCAAGTTAAGTCCGAGGTTTGTAGGGCCTTATCTGATATTAGATAGAGTTGGTCCAGTTGCATATCGGATGGAATTGCCACAAGAGTTGGCTAATTTTCATAATGTGTTTCACGTTTCTATGTTACGACGTTGTCTATCAGACTCGAGTCACCATATCACTCCGGAACCGTTGATGGTTCGAGAAGACTTGACTTATGTTGAACATCCAGTTCAAATCCTAGATAGGAAGGATCAGGTGCTCAAAACTAAAGTCATTCCTCTAGTTATGGTGTTATGGCGTAATCATTCAGTAGAGGAGGCAACTTGGGAACGTGAGGACGAGATCCGAGAGAAATATCCTCACCTATTTGACACTTGAGGTAAGAAAAGTTTGGGGACAAACTTCCTAAAAAGGAGGGAGAGATGTAATACCCATACCCAGAAAATGGAAGTAATATTTATTTACATGCATTAATTAGTATAATTAATCGCATGTGATATTGGGTAAGTTTCAGTTACCCTGATGTGATAAGTGCTTTGATAAGGGCACAGTTGGACAGATATAAAATAGGGCCCACGGGAGGTCCAGATTAGATGAATTGCATTTAGTTGCATATATGTGATTAAATGAATATTTGTTTAATTGCTTTTAATATTTTATTGCTAGTTATGTTCTTTTATGGTACCAATTTGGATACCCATGTGAGGGCGAATTGGAATATGGTTCAAAATTAGTAGGCTATTTAGCAACTTCATAAAATAATTGGGATCACTTTTGAGACCCATGCGTGACATAGACACATACCCACTTAGAGATTGGGTAGTTAATATGAAGTTTAGGGGGTTTCATAATAAGAGTTAAAAACTCTAGGGGAGGTTAATATAATATGTTACAATTATTAGTATATCATTTAGCATGATATACATGAGTCGGTCAAGACTCATTAGTTAAAAAAGAAAAAAGAGACAAGATAGAGAGTTGGGAGGACGAGAGAGAAAAGAGAAGAAAGTTGGTGCGGTTGCCGTCTCGTCGCCGTTTCTTTGTCGTTCGACCTCTATTTCGCGAACCGAAGCCATATTCGAACTCGTGAAGGTGAGAGGGTTATTTTTATGTCTTTCTTTTTCAATTTTGGTAATATTTTTCCGCGACACATTTTAAGGGGTGATACATATGTGTGATATATATATGTAGGAATATCATTGGAAATACCTAGAGCTAGTTTTGCGAAGGAGGTTGGAATTTCTAGGCTTATTTAGGACTTATTCGTGAGGTGAGTGTCCTAATCCCAAAATTGGATGTTTAATGTCTTTTAATTGTTATTAAATGCTTAGAATGCTTAATTTATGATTAAGGATAAAAGCATGTGATAATTTATTATTTAACATGTCTAAAATGCTAAAATTGCCATGTTGACATGTTGAGTTGCTTATGTGCTTATTTGGGTCAAAGGGTGTTAATTGATAATCACCATTATTTAACCCGTATATAAGGGACGCCCATTCCTCAGAGAAAAGAGGGATGATGATGAAGTCCTCAGAGAAAAGGGGACGGTGGTGACGACCACAACGAATTGACTACGGTCACAAGAGAGTGTGTGATATCGCTTTTAAAGCGACGACAAAGTGAGAATGGCCCAGAATCAAGGGTCCAATACGATGGTGATTGATTATTTGACACGCCGGCGACCATTTATTATTGTGAATGCTTAATTGGTGTTTATGATGCATTAAATATTCCAATTGCATGATTAGTACCACGTACTCACTAAGCGAAAGCTTAATCAATTTTTGTGGCTAATGACCACGCAGGTTCGGACGAACATCACAGTGAGAAGCGTTAAACTGTGGGGGTTTCTGGGATGGCTCGAGATTACTGTTTTTTTTTTTGTGTAATATGTTTATATGTAAATGAGTTTAGATGAATAGTTATATTCCTAGTGCTTGAATTTTGGAGATAAGTTTATGTTTTAGTTTTTATTAAATCCTTGTAATATGAGTTGTGGATTGAGGTTTAAAAAGAATTTTTCGAGTGTTATGGTATTTTAATTTCTTGTTTAACATGGGGAAATGGTGCTGTAATAGGGGGAACTCTGTCCAAGTACCATTCAATGGTTTTAAAACTTTATTTTATTTTTTTTATTATTTTATTTGATAAAAAAAATTTATTTTACCCCTGGTATTTCACTTTGAAATGTTATTTTTGGAACGTTAAAAATGATTGTTTGGTTTGTTGGCTTTGTTACACGTGTCCTAGTCCGTGGGGGCGGGTTGGGGTGTGACATGTCGTCATTTAAATTGCTTCATAGTACTGTTACATGCATTTTTCTTATTCTGCTATCACTACCATGCATAGAATGGCTGGAGGACTAAGGAGGAACATGAATTTGATTGAGGGAGAACCTGAGGCTGCTGATCCCACGGGAATGTTTGAAGCTTTCGTCAGACGTCTTGAAAGGGTTAGTAATCAGAATGAAAACCGACGAGACTGCCAGACTGGAGATAAGCTGCTAGAGAGATTCCGTGCGCTAAGGCCCGAGCAGTTTACGGGTACCGCGGAACCCTGGAAAGTGGAACAGTGGTTAAGACAGATGGACCGCATGTTCGAAGTTGTCCAGTGTAACGAGATGGACAAGAGGAGGTTGGTTACATTTCAATTGACCGACGCCGCCGCAGATTGGTGGGACTCGGTGATAGCCACTATTGGGAACACAGCTGCTATAGGAATGACTTGGACTGTATTCAAAGGAAGATTCCTGGAAAAGTATTTCCCGGCTACAGAAATGCACAGAAGGGAGAAAGAATTCATGGATTTGACTCAGGGGACTAAGTAGGTGCAAGAGTGCACCACCCAGTTCGAGAGGCTGTCTCGGTTTGCCCCTCACATGGTTGATACTGAGGAGAAGAAGATTCGGAAGTATAACCAAGGGCTGACACCGCAGATTCGCCACCTGACTCTCAGTCACCTAGATAAGTCGTTTGAGGGATTGGTTGGCTTGGCTACTGATCTAGAAGAAGACGCTCGAGTGAACCGTAAGCAATTTGAATTCCGACCACCTCAAAGGGGTAATTTTGGAAATAGACCACCAATGAATCGTACCCAAGGGCAGAAGAGGAATTTCGACAGAAGCAAGAGGACCCAAGCTATCACCTATCCGACTCAACCTCGAGTAGGAGAAGGGAGTAATGTTGGGAAATGTTTCAACTGTGGCAACCCTGGTCATCTGGCTCGAGATTACAAGGCACCAAGGCGTGCTGCTCAGCAAGGCATAGTTTGCTACAATTGTGGTGAACCAGGTCACATCAACAGGTTCTGCACTGGCCCTAAGCAGGTGACTTATGGTCAAGAGGGTCAGACTCACTTGAATGCTGTTATCCCTGATGCAGCAGGATATGATGGAACTGTGTATGAAGATAGAGATTATGGAGAAGCTCAACCTGATCAGCAAGCAGTGGAAGGTACATTAACTCTGTTTAACTCCCATGTTAAAGTGTTATTTGATACGGGTGCTGCTCTTTCGTTCATATCTGTTAATACAATTCGGAGATTGGGTATCTTACCTCATCGTTTAGAGAAAGCTTTGAGGGCTACTTCGCCATTAGGATCCTCAGTCAAGTTAGGACATGTGTGCAAGGACTGTCCTCTACGGATAGGAGACCGTGAGATCCCATCTAGATTGATTGTCCTATCAATGAAGGAGTTCGACATAATCCTCGAAATGGATTTGCTCTCTCAAAATCAAGAGAAGTTGGATTGTGCGAGGAAGAGAATTACATTCTCCGACAATGAGAATCAACCCTTTGATTTTCAATGTAACCCTTCGGGAGATATGTTCCTCACTAGATGTTTAGCAAACATCAAAGTTGTCAGTACAGAAGCAGCAGCATCGTCTATACCTGTAGTTAAGGACTTCGAAGAAGTATTTCAAGATGTTTCTGGTCTGCCGCCCGAGAGAAGTATAGAGTTCTGTATTGAGATTATACCGGGTACCGTACCGATCACGAAGGTTCCCTACAGAATGGCCCCCACCGAACTATTGGAATTGAAGGGACAAGTTCAAGAGCTCGAGAACCTAGGTTTTGTATGTCCAAGTACATCGCCTTGGGGAGCACCAGTATTATTTGTGAAGAAGAAGGACGGGATGCTCAGGCTGTGTATCGACTACCGAGAATTGAACCGAGTGACTATCAAGAACAAGTATCCCTTACCTCGGATTGACGATTTGTTTGATCAACTACAAGGAGCTACGACATTTTCCAAGATAGACCTTAGGTCGGGATATCATCAGTTGAGGGTACGGAAGGAAGACATACCTAAGACTGCTTTCAGAACCCGATATGGTCATTATGAATTTTTGGTGATGCCGTTTGGAATGACGAACGCCATGGCAGTGTTTATGGATCTAATGAACAGAGTGTTCAAGCCTTATTTGGATCAGTTTGTCATCGTCTTTATAGATGATATTTTGATCTATTCTAAGTTAGGAGAAGAACATGAGCAACACCTACAGATTGCGATGCAGACGCTTAAGGACCACCACTTGTATGCCAAGTTTAGTAAGTGTGAATTCTGGTTGCAAGAGGTGAAATTTTTGGGACACAAGGTGTCATCTCAAGGAATTTCTGTGGATTCGTCCAAGACAGATGCTGTGTCAAACTGGGTTAGGCTGAGCAACCCTACAGAGGTTAGGAGTTTTCTGGGACTCGCAGGCTATTACAGAAGATTTGTTGAAGGGTTTTCTAAAATAGCTGCACCGTTGACTGGTTTGACAAAGAAGAATTTGAAGTTCGAGTGGACAGAGAAGCATGAGCGCGCCTTTCTAGAATTAAAAGAGAGACTTACTACCGCGCCGGTACTAGCTATACCTAAGCCTGATGAGAAGTTCACTATCTTTAGTGACGCATCATACCAAGGGCTGGGGTGTGTACTTATGCAAGATGGCAGAGTTATCGCCTATGGATCCAGACAACTGAAGCCGAATGAGTTAAACTATCCCATTCATGATTTGGAGTTAGCGGCAGTAGTATTTGCACTCAAAATTTGGAGACATTATCTCTATGGTGAGAAGTTTGATTATTCTCCGATCACAAGTGCCTAAAATATTTATTCACACAGAAAGAGTTGAACATGAGGCAACGCAGATGGATGGAGTTGATCAAAGATTACGACTTCACGTTAGAGTACCACCCCGGTAAAGCTAATGTGGTCGCTGATGCTTTGAGTCGACAGACTCGTGAGACGATCGCCTCCTTAATGGTTAGAGAATGGTGAGCATTGGAGACGTTGGCGGAGTTAGATGAACAGAGTGCTGAAGAAGGAGAAGGACAACTTTTCGGATGTCTTGTCCTACAGCCTGTTCTTATCGACCACATTATTGGAGCTCAGAAAGAAGATGAGAAGTTTCAATTATGGATCGTAAAGATGTCCGAGAAAGACCCGACAGAATGGAAGGTGGGAGTCGATGGAGGATATCGGTGTAGGAATAGATTATGTGTGCCAGATGTTGGAGAACTTAGGAAGGATATCCTGGAAGAAGCACATAAGTCAAGATATACAGTTCACCCAGGAGGGACAAAGATGTACAAAGATTTGAAGAGAAATTTCTGGTAGGAAGGTATGAAGAAGGATGTGGCCGAATTTGTATCCAAGTGTTTGACGTGTCAGCAAGTCAAAGCCGAACATCAGAGACCCTCGGGATTGTTGCAACCACTACCTATTCCTGGTTGGAAGTGGGAGCACATTACGATGGATTTTGTAGTAGGATTGCCTCGATCGCAGCAGAATTATGACGCCATTTGGGTAATCGTGGATCGATTGACGACATCGACGCATTTCATCGCTTATAGTGTGACTTACCCGGTAGAGAAGATGAGCCGGATGTACATACAATAAGTTATGCGACTTCACGGTGCACCTGAGTCAATTGTGTCAGACCGTGATGCACGTTTTACTTCTGGATTTTGGGAAAGTTTACAGGAAGCTATGGGAACCTCGCTCAAGATGAGTACTGCTTTTTACCCTCAAACGGATGGGCAAACTGAGCGTGTTAATCAGATCATGGAAGATATGCTTAGGGCTTGTGTTATTGATTTCGAAGAATCTTGGGAGACACACTTTTCTTTGGTCGAATTTGCCTATAACAACAGTTATCACACGAGTATCGGGATGGCTCTGTTCGAAGCATTGTACGAACGACCATGTCGTTCTCCATTGTGTTGGGCAGAGGTTGGGGATACAGAATTGTTGGGACCAGATTTGGTTAGAGAAACCAACGAGAAAATTTCTTTGGTCAAGGAAAGGATGAGAACCGCGCAGAGCAGGTATAAGAGTTATGCCGATCGACGTCGAAAAGATTTGGAGTTTAGCATCGGAGATCACGTACTTCTTAAGGTTTCATCAACCCGAGGAGTAGTACGCTTCGGTCTTAAGAGGGGAAAGTTAGCTCCACGTTTCATTGGACCATTCGAGATTTTGGTTCGTGTCGGGAAAGTGGCATATCGACTGGCGCTACCACCGAAGATGTCTGGGGTTCACAATGTATTTTATGTGAGTATGCTGAGAAAGTACATACGAGACCCCTCGCACGTGGTTAGTTATGACGATATTGAGACGAGTCATAACGTTTCTTACAAGGAGAGGCCTGTGAAGATTCTGGATCAGAGTATCAAGAAGCTGAGGAATAAGGATATTCCGTTGGTGAAGGTTCAGTGGAATCACCATGACGAGAATGAAGCCTCGTGGGAAGTTGAAGCTGAGATGAGGAAGAAGTACCCGGAGTTGTTTCAGGACTAGTTAGTCTTGATTTCGGGGACGAAAACCTGTTTAAGGGAGGAAGGATGTAACAACCTGAAAATTCATAAACATTTAATTGCAATGTCATATTTAAATTATTGCTTTCATTTTAATTTCAATTCTCACATGTTAATTCTTAATTCTTGACTTAATTACTATTGAAATTATTGTTGGGGCCAAACTGCAATTTCTGTAAATATCAATAACACCTGTGTTTGATTTACAAAATCTGTATTTCGAACGGTGAAAATAATTTCTTTTGACTCAAACAATATTTTTATAAAACCAGAAAATCAATTCTTACGTTAAAATGAATTTCCTATATTTTTATGACGAACACCGCGTCACGAAAATACCAGTTTATGTGCAAAACTGTCTGCGCCACACTAAACTTTCACATATTTTGGAAGTGATGTAAAGCAAGACTTGACATTTGCTTTATTTCTAATTATGGAAACTAATCATTTGATAAAGCCTTGTTTGGTTGTGCTTATATGTTGTGCATTAGTTTGTGACTACAAGTTGATATTCCCAAACACTCTTATATTGCCCCCTACTAATCTAAACTACCCTTTCAAAACTCCTACAGTTAAATACGTATATACATATCTGTGAAAATGGTATTTGGTTAATTTGGAAATCAAACCATTTGTTGAGTATAAATCAATTTACTTGGAGCCCAAGCTCACCATTTTGGCTTCTATATATGCTATACACACTCTCCCAATCTACACCACAATTTCATAGCTGAAGAAATAGAGAGAAAATTTAGAGAGTTTCAAAGAGAAAAGAGAGCATTGAGAGTTCATCCTACTGAAATTTTAGAGATAGAGAAGCTCAAGACTTCCATATCCAAGCTCCAATTTGACTTCTATTTTGCTATCTTTCTCAACATACACTCTAGTCTCTAAATTCTGTGAGTATTTCTAACTCACTCAGAATGTAATTCACTATTGATTTACTGATTTGTGTAGTTGAATTAAGAGTCACCATTGATGTATTTACGTTTGAAGTTTCATAGTACTGAAATCATAAATTTTCAAACTTAAGCAAAATCTGCTTTCTTAGATAATAATGAAAGATTATGGTGTAATTAGACTATGTTTAAAGTATTGAGCCCTAATTTGTTCATATGAAAAAGTATATAAGAAATTAAGTTTTACAATCTTTTAATCTTTCATAAAATTCAAGAATTATAGATTGAATCATGTAAAATTGACTTTGGATTCTTAATCCTTGTGAAAAACCGAAGAGATTCATATATAATAAGGTAGGGTATCTTACAGAATCGAAAATGGGTCAAAAGGACCCTGAATTTCTGAAACAGGGCATTCTCCACGAAGAAGATGAAGTCTCTGCTCAAACTCGCACGCGCGATCGAGCGAGCGAGGGTCGCGAGAGTGACCCCTCGCGCGAGCGACCCGCGCGCGCGAGGTGGCTGATCCCAGGCAGACAGAAGAGATTATGTAAGAAAAATGAAAAATAGGCAGGTCGCGCGAGCGACCCCTCGCACGAGCGGCCCGCGCGCGCGACTTCTGCCAGTTTCTGGTTTTTGTTTGTTTTCTATTAAGGGACTGTTTGGTTCAACTTTTAAGGACTGTTAAGGTTCTGTTTGGGAAATTTATTAAAACAGACTCATATTTGATTATGTTTGAACAATTAGGACGATGTATTGCGACTTATCAATCCCCGTACGTACGTTATTCCTTTAATTCATTAAATTCCTTTATGTTTAAGGTTCATGACATACATGTGGAGTCAGTTATACATGCATGTGGGTGTCAGTCAGTGGGGAAAAGAGTAATGGTCAGTGTGGAAAAGAGTATGAGATTGAGATTGTATTGTGGACACTCCCTGGTTATTGTGTACCAAAGTTTGACGTGTTGAAATTGCAGTGAGAGTGTCTTTGAAATGCGACGGTGGCAAAATTGGACACTCCCTGACGCCCATGGTAGCGTTAAAGTGTGTGACGCTGAACTTGGACATTCCCTGGCACCCATGGTAGTGCTAAAGTGTGGCCTACGGACACTCCCTGATACCCGAGTCTGGATACTGCGTGAGGGTTCCTCCGGTATTTGCATGGCGGATTAGGTATTCAAAGTGTGAGGCATTGGACACTCCCTGGTACCCCGGACCAAAGTGTGAGGCAAACTGGACATTCCCTGACACTCCTGTGCTAAAGTGTGGCTATCGGAGTGTTTCAAAGATACTGGTGTGAGCTAGTGGGTTGTTGTGTTTGTCGAGAGAAAAGAGTCGGTAAGGTGAGTGTGGTGCATTGTCTCATACACGGTCATATGTTTTAATGAATGAACGACTTTTAAATATATTCCCTGTTATTTTTATAATTGAATTCTTTCCATGATTAAACCATTGATTTTACAAAACTTCAAAAAAAAAAAAGAGAAAATTTGTAAATGGGTATGTTTTACATTCAAAGTTATGTTTTTAATACTCACCAGCTTCTTGAAGCTGACGACGTTGATGAGTCCTGGACATTCGTGTTCAGGTTTTTCAGGTTATGATCAGGCTGAACACTATGACTATGCAAACTGAGAACAACTATCTGATGACGAGTTTACTGTTATATGTTTTAACTATAAACTGTTTTGTAATAAGGATGACTGTAATAGACATTAAGTTATTGTTTTGTTTCAAAGCGGTCTGTGCCTTTAGATGACCCGTGCTGTAATATTTATTAAGTTAGAAAAATTTTATAAGCCTTGATTGCTCTACTCTGATTTTATGGTTTATGTTGTTCGACGTTTGGGACGGAATCGATCCTTCAAACTGTCGCGACCTACGGGTCCATAAAGGAAATTAAACGCTTTCCATATTTATGCTACGTCGGGGCGTGACACACAGTTTCTCACTCTTCAAATTATTTTTTTTTGGTTTGTCACTCATCATCAAATGGCTTCCAAGATTGTTCAATAAAAAAATGGCTTCCAAGAGCCAACACAAGACGAATCGCATAGAAGCTCTTCCAACGCTCGTCGATCGTGTCTCCACAAATCGATCTCACTCTCACTTGTCGATCTCTCTTTCCGGCCACTCTTTGGTCGTCGTTGCTCTTCTCTCACTGGTCCATGTGTGTTTCATTGTGACTCTGTGTATGTCAGTATGTGTATGTTCTGTGGGTGTAGAGTGTGTTTTGATTCTTATTTTTCAATTGCATTAATTGAAAAGCAAAGTTTTGTTCTTGCTATTTCCGTGTAGCTGCAATAAATTTGTTCTTACTGTACAAATTGTTCAAGGTTATATGTAAATTCATGATTTCAAGATGAGTATTCATTTCTGAATATTATGGTTTCATGTTGTGAGCTCTATAGCCAGTGTTGTGTTGTTGATTTTATTAATTATTTTAGTGGAATTGGGTTGTTTGTTTAATATTGATTAGCTTGAACTTAACATATGTTCCTGTTTTAGTTCATGTGTGTTTCCTGTTTTATTTTATTTTAGTTTCTTCACTTCCTTCCTGGGAATTTTTTTTCCCTTTTCGGGCAAGGCGGGGGCGGGTTTCTGTTTACGGGGCGGGGTCGGGGTTGGGACCAATGTCTCCTCGGGGCGGGGCGGGGGCGGGGGAAGGGTTCACTCAACTGGGGCGGGGTTGGGTACGGTGCCCCCGTCCCATACCCGCCCCGTTGCCATCCCTAATCCCAGATTTCCTTTGCCGTCTCGTAAAGGAGAAAATTTTCGCCTATGTCGTTGGTCATTGAGTTGATTAACCAAGACATAACCATATTATTTTCTGCCTTCCAAGTCTTGAACGTGGGAGCCTTTTTTTCAGGGGCTGCTGCGGCACCGATGAGATAGTCAACCTTTCCCTTTTCGCATATGAACATCATAACAGATTGAGACCATTGCAAAAACAATTTCCCATTCAGTTTGTGACCTGTGTAATTGGAATATGAGAGATTTCTGTTTGGTTGGAGTTTGAAGAGACAGTGATTTCTAGGGAAGAGGTTTTTTCTGTAGTTATTCTGTAGACTGGGCCGTATATGGGCATAAGAAGAAGAGTTATTTCGAGTAGGATAAAACTCGATGAAGAAAATGAAGAGTCAAGATTAAACTTGCTCTGATACCATGAAGAAAATGAAGAATGGAAAATGGAAAAACACTCTGGAGTTCTCTTAGTTTTTTACTCCTATTAAAAGATAGAATGAGCAAATAAATAAATTACAAAGAAAGGTCTGTTTAGGAAAGGGGCACTAACTTAGGGGGGTATCTCTATAACTAGGAAGAAATCAGTGAGATTGCAGGAATAGGGGAATCTGTCTTCCAATCCCACTTTCTATGGAAATAAAAGCTAATTACATGCTTACTAAAATAAGCTACAATTACAAGCTGTATAGAATTCTAGTTAAGAGAAAAAACTGATCAACCAGTGTTGTTGCCTTGGATTGAGGCTTGATTTTCAACAGATATAAGTTCATTATAAAAATTATACAAATGATTTGGCATTTATTTTTGAAGTTGCTAGATATATGAATAGCCTTATTGCAACATTTCTTGATCCAGACATGAACTGCAACTAGTAGGAATCAGGATTTATATATCGTTTTACTATGGGCTTTTGGGTGGAGTTGGATATGGACACAAACAACTGGTGATTAAGGAAACTTGTCAATAAATTATATACTCGCTCGAACACAATTTTGGGCTACCTGTAAGCTTCCATTCCATTTAATTTTTCTGTGTGTTTGAGTAAGCCTGTGATTTATGTATTAAGCGGAATGATCCAAGTATATAATTCAACGGAATGCCATTAAAATTCAGACTATATCTTGCACATTCACTGTAAAAGATAGTATTCATCGTCAAAGTTACTATTCACTTCTCGAATTACTATTCAACCACATTGTTCGCAAGCCTTGTCTTGGCCAACCCATTACATTTTTAAACAGTTTTGTTAAAGTTGATATCACAAATACATCTAGTACTATGATCACACTCAACATAGTCTAAAATGGAGGATGTCCTCTAATGTGTTCGAACCTATTATAGATAAGGTCAAGACAAAGATGAAGAATGAAGATGCAAATTGGCAACGAATGAATAGAAAAACCATTAGCTCCATTAGATAGCGGTTGATGATTGCATGTTTCATCGTGTAGCAAAGGGGCCAAATGCAAAGACTCTTCGGGAAAAATTAGAGAGCCTCTATGAGAGAAAGACCACACAAAATAAAGTTTTCTTGATTAGAAAATTTCAAGGATGATTAGGTGTCGAACATATAAGAGAATTTCAAAGTTTAATTAATGAACTAGTTATCTACAATTAATAAGACCCTAGATGAAGAGCTCTAAGCACTCTTACTCTTGAGTTCCTTACTTGATAGTTGGGATATGTCACACAACAGCTATGCTTCAGATGACATGTTACATTGAGTACTATTAAAGATAGTATGTTCAACGAAGAAATTATAAGAAAATATCACGGTGAATTCATCTCGTAGGCCTCTGTGAGAACAGGGGAAGAAGTAACAATAGGAAGCAAAGAGGACATAGCAAATCCCGAAACATATCTAAATCTTGAGATGCTAGAAAATACTATCACTATGATAAAGAATGTCATTTCAAGCGAAAATTGCAAAATTTGGAAGCAAAAGCAAAAAGGTCATGATAAAAATACCACGTCAATTGTGTCTCTCGCACAGGAGATAGTGGTCTTTTTTCCTGTAATGAAGAGGAATGCAATCACTTCAAGCAAAAAATTGCAAAATTTGGCATTGTTAAAAACCGTGCCAGATTGGTCTATTGGTGTGCCAAATTTTGGCATGATTAAAAATAATTCCAAATTAAAATTCGCAAAGCGTGTCTGTTTAGCACTTTTGGTGTGGTGTTATCATATAGTCCCACAACGGAGTTATTATACAAAGTGAGAAATTTTGGGAATGTAAAGATGGGCAACACAAGGTACTTAAAAAGGTGTGTGGATAGGTGATGTGTGCATACAAACCAATGTCGGGTGGCCGTTAACCTTAAAGGATCAGCGACATGTTCCTGATTTACATTTTAATTTGATTTCTACTAGTGCGTTGGACCGACTGGGTTATGAGAGTTACTCAGGCAATACAAAATGGAAACTCACCAATGGCTCATTTGTGGTTGCTAAAGGAAATACATGTCGTACTTTGTACAAGACACATCCTAAAGTATCTACAAGTGGTTTGAATGCAATTAAATACATTTTTTCATTGAACTTGTGGCACAAGAGACTAGCCCATGTGAATGACACATGGTTAAAACTTTTGTCAAAGAAGGCTCTCATTGCTTTTTAGGTACTACATTCCATCCAGCTATAAAAATAAATTCCATTCGAGTTAAATTAGGTGTAGTAGCTAGCTTAGCCTTGAGCTATAGTAGTTGGATATGAAGACAATTTTGCTACGTGGTGGCTTAAGGAATAGATTAACATGTCTCAACTAGAAGGATTTGATGAAAATGGGAAAGAGCATTTGGCCTGTAATTAATGAAGAGCTTATATGGTTTGAAACAAGCTCCAAGATAAAGGTACAAGAAGTTTTGATTCTTTTATAGTGGGCCACAACTATAGGAGAACAAACGCGATCATTGTTTTTACTTCAGAAAATCCCCTTATTATAATTTCGTAATTTCCTGCTCTATATTGATGATATGTGTATACACCCAAATTTTGACCAAACTATTAAACTTAAGGGGATTTACCTCTAGAAATCGACGATGAATATGTCATGTCGGTAATCAAAACTCTTACAAGCAATCTGACTCTCTTCTAAGAAGAATCTCAGTCCAAAATCGTTATTTTCAGCTGAAAAGATCGAAATTCCCATCTACCCTTCACTTTGTAGACATGGGTATCAAACACGTATAGAAACATGGTATTGTTCTCGGAGCATCTTAAAACCATTTCAAAAGGAGAAAAATTCAGCATGAACTCCGAAAAAGTCAACAGTTGACCTAGTGAACAGTCAACAGTTGACCTAGTGAAAAGTCAACGGGTCAAATAGGTTCAATCGTAAAATTTTTGAGTTTCAAGATGAAAAGTCTCGGTAATTGTTCATTGGGTCCTCCTTATGCTAAAAATGATTTTTAAGGATTTTTAAATAAAAGAAAACATGGTGAAATCGAAAGGCTTTTAAGAAGAATTATGCAGAAAATCGATATTTTGCCTTCGGAGGGAGAGTTTACTTTTTTTTTCTTAAGAATTTTGAATTTTTGGATATTTTTATTGAATCCAAATGGGGAATTTTTCAGTAATTACATTTAATGTCTTAAGTAAATACTTAAATTAAACGATATTTACTTAAATGACATGAAATAAAATTAAGTTGTTGAAGTGCTGAAATTGATGTGCAGCGACACTCAAAGTGCCCGAACGGCAGTCTGTCAATGCCGTTATGGCACTCAGCAAATGCCGCTCGGCATTGACTGAGTGTCGCCTCATCTTTATTGAGTGCCAGCCTGGGCTAATTTGCATTTTTAAACCAAAATCTTTTTCAATCTTTGATCAAATGAATGCATCAAACGATGTCCTTTTTTGTGTACGTGTTTACTACTCTTAGATCATGTAAATCGTGCTCCCACCATCCTAAATTAACCTATCTACTCTTATCTTAGCCCTTAAGAAAATCAAAGTCTAAAAAAAAATCCATTTTTCTCTCATTTGTTGAGGTTGGAGACTTGAATCTTAGAAATGATACTTGTATCTTAGAGTGAGAAGCTAAAATTGGAAAATTAAGTTTCTTCTTAGAGAAATATAGAGAGAGAAACTGAAAAACCCCATAGAAATTGTACCCAATTCACCCAATTCTTCAAATCTCTATTGAAAATTTGAAGGACATTGAATCTTCAAGGAAGAAGAAAAAGAGTATTGCTTGTAAGGCTTGAATCTCCTCAAATCAACCAAGTTCTAAGAATTTCCAGAGGTAAAACTTCAAATCTATATCATTATCTTTTACAATTCAATCAGAAATCTTTGAATTCTAGGACCTTTTACACATTTTCAAAATGTATCTTCTCTATCCCCTTCTTCATACACCACTTTGAGTTGTGATTGATTCTTCTGTATAGTTGTTGATTTAGAGCTAGTTGGTTTCATAATCCATATGCAATATGTTTTCAAAAAGGAAGTGAACTTTGGATCATTCAATTAGCTCTGATTTCACCTTTTATCTCTCATACTCTTCTCTTGGAATTCATGGAATCATCAATATTCATGTGAATTTCTTAAATTAGATCCTCTAAGTTTCTGTAAATTTTATATTTATATGAGAAATTGAGTTGATCTAAGTCTTATCTATGAATAAATTAGTGGATCTAAACCTTGTTTATGGTTTTGGTTCATCCTTTTGGAACTCTTGAAACTAGTCCATGTTTCATTGAGTTCTATGCAATTTAGTTCATAATCCTCAAGGATCATATATGTGGGAGAGGAATTAGTTGTAGATCTAGTTGTTTTCATGATTCGATTGTTGAATTCAAGTGTTCAAGTTCACCTAAGGGATTGAGTAAGTCCTTAAAACTCACGTCTAAGCTCTTTTGACAGTTCTATGTTGGGATTTTTTCAAGGCTAAATCCATGGTAATTCTAAACTTTGATGATGTCTTCATGTTACATCATAACCATACTTGGTCTAGATGCTTCATAGAATCATGGATCTAGTTTGGTTTGGTTTATGAATAATAATTCAACAATGGTGCAATGATTTCAATGACGACCCGTGATCAAAATTTTTTAATTAAATCATGATCCGTTGGATTTGGATGCCACCAATTGGAATATGTCCATAATACCTAGGTTAACCACTACAATTTTTGCTTCAATCAGATTTATTGGTTAACATGGCTTGATCATGGTTTTTGCAACCCAATTACTCTCTGTCCAGAATTTCAGAACAGTTAGCCTCCTTTTAAATTGAATAGATCAGAACCTTAATCAAACATTTTAAGCTTCAAATATTTTTTTAAATAGAGTTTTATGAGTCCATAACATCCTCTAAAAAGTTTAGAAGGATTAAGGTTTGTTTACTATTTTTTAATAAATCATATAAAGTCTCTGAACAGAGAGTTGATAAATCCTGACTGGTGTCTATTCTTGGTCCAATTCCCAAAAATTGGACCGTTTGACTTTTGATTTCTTTTTGGTTTAGAAACTACATTCACATAGGCATATTATATACAAAAATCATTAAGATTAAGCCATAGGAAGTGTGACTTTTCTATTTTTAAATATTTGGTTTGATCTTTGTAAATCATGAATTCTGTATTAGATTTGATGAACTTAACCAATGATGATCCAAATAATTTTTCTATGACATAAGACTTGAAACATGTCTTAAATAAAGTAGATTACGTTTAAATCCAGAGACTAAGAGATCCAAATCAAAGAACAAATCATGTCTTGTTCATATTCATGCATTCATAATCGTCATGTATGGGAGTGATACTTGCATCTTAGGGCATTGATTAGTTTGTATTAGTAACTTGTGAAATTGGTTGAACTCATGTCATGAATTTCTTTTAATCATGTTGAGATCATATCATTTCTATATGGATATTACATTAGCTCTTAGTTGAGACTTGTATATCTATAAGAGTATTGTGGTTTCAACGAGTTAGAAAGAATTCATAATTTCATTGTCTCCCCATTTCGTTAGATCTAAGCTAATAATTTGGTATAATATTTAGGATTTAATATTATATTGTGTTCAAAGCATGTTGACTAATACTCCCTCCGTCCCATAATAAGTGTCCACATTTCCTTTTTTGGATGTCCCACAATAAGTGTCCACTTTCCTAAATTGGCATCTAGGTTTTACTTACTTTCCAAAACTACCCTTCTAATAAAGACAAAATAGCATTTATTTGTGGCCTCAAAACAAACAAAAAGTCAAACAACCATCACATCTAAGGGCAAAATTGGAAAGTGACCATTTAATGTACTAAAAAAACTAAAATAATACAACTTTCTTAAACAATGTGCAAAATAGAAGTTGACACTTATTATGGGACGGAGAGAGTATTTATTTTGTAGCACTATTAAATAATGACTCGTATTTGAATTTGAAAAAGTTAAAACGTGATTAGCCTGCAATATCACAATATGATATTATGGGACAATATGCAAAAATGATAAGAGTTGTTCCAGTGTCCTATAACAAGGACTTAGGTACAACTTGCCAGATTTTGGGCATGCAAATCGTTTGTGATGGAAAAGCCCCCAGTGTCACAAAGTACCACATATGCATGGTCGTGTCTTTGCGCGGGCATATAGATACATGTAAACATACATATGAACACGGGAGCTTCATATATAAGTCCTTGGAAACAATCGCCTGTGACATATTGTCCACATGTATTTTGATTAGCTCCTTGGGTCCTTTCATTGTAACTCATTAGGTCCTTTGTGTACACATTTTGGTCCAAAATGCCCTTTTCATGATTAAATTATTTCAAATTACAATAACTTTTGTTACACTAGTTTGATTTGAGTAAAAATTGATGTTTTGGAGTCGGAGAAATGAGATCTATCAAATAAGAGTAATATTGACTATGCAATTCTGAAGAAGAAAAAATAAACATAAAATTTGAACTAAAAGGCATAAATGTACTCTTGCATGGATCTAACAATACTCTTTTTGCAAAATTGACATGCATAGATGCCTAGATCTTGAGAAAAAAAATATGAAATAAATAATTAAAGCAAATCACCCAAAAAGTTCAAAATATGATAAAGTTATGGTCGTTTATTTCAAACAGATAATATTATACATAGGTATCGGATCGACAAATAAAATCCTGAACCAAAATCGCTGAAATTGAAGCTCAAAATAATATGTTTTTGCACAATTGCAAAGTCCAATGTATAGATCCTAAAAAAAAAAATTACAAAAAAGTGAAAGTTATGGACGTTTAATTCTAACAGATAATACTATAAGTGCAAACAAAATATAGCTAATATTACATGTTTGTATAAGATTACATGTTCAAATAGATAAACAGATAGTATTATGTATTTGAATAAGGTTATTTGTTAAAACAGATAATATTATTTGTTTAAGGCTTAAAATTATATGTATTAGCAAATTGGCAAGTCGATGTATAGATCTTGAAAAATAAAATTAAATTAAAAAGAAAAAATCACCCAAAAAGGTAAAAAAAAAAATGATAAAATTGTGGCCATTTAAAGTTGACATTTCTAGATAATTTATTTATTTGTATCAGACTTTGACAGATAAAAATCCCATAAATTAAATTGAGGCTCAAAATTATATTTTTCTTCTTTTTTTTTTTATTGGCAAAATTGACAAGTCCAATGCACAGATCTTGAAAGAAATACATGAAGTTTTTTTTTAAATATAAATGAAAAAAGAGAATCATGTTGGTTTAAAGTGTAAATTTGTTAGCTAAACATATAATAGTATATGTTGAATCATAGGTAAAAGGGTAAAATTGTCTAAAAAAGAAACCTAACGGTGGACTTTGATTGGTACAAAAAAGTAGCAGAGGGACCTAGGCTAAAAAAACCGAAACACGTGGAGTCTAAACGAGGGATCCCTTACCAAATTTTCCTATGAACAATGAGCTATGGAATTATATCTTTATTTGGACAATTTTTTTGGGGTAAATAAGGAAATTATTACAAGTTTTTTTTTTTTATCAAAGACAACTTAAATTTTAGTTTAATCAAAATTCTTTAACAAAAAGGACAAAAAAAATTAAAAAGTTCGGAACTACACGTGCCCAAGGGGCTCACATGCTCAACAAACAAAGTTTAAAAAATTATATGGTGTAGCACTTGTGTAAGTAGTCACATCATAGCAGCTCTTATTTAAAAAAAAAAGAGCTTGTACTGTGTAAGTGGTCACTTACACTCGTACTGTGTAAGTGGTCACATCATAGCACCTCTTATTTAAAAAAAAAAATTTAAACTTTAAATTTCCAAAACTTTTTATTTACAACTCCATTTTTCAAAAAACTTATACCGTTGGAATCGTGTCGACGAGAGCTACAAAATTAATACCATTGTTGATATATTTTGAGCAAAAAAAAAAAAATTCATAATAAGTAAAATTTTACTTGAAATACATGAATATTAAGTGAAATTTCACTTAATATTCGTAGACTTAGGGTGGACGTCGCCGGAGATCAAGCGAGGCATGGGGTGGCTGTCGGAGGTCCGACAACGAAAGGGTAGTTCACCAAAGGTGGTGGAGTGGCCGTCGAATATGGAGGGGGTGGTGGCCGGAGGTGGCAAGGGTGGTGGTAATGGTGACTAAACACGTCGACGAATATTAAATGAAATATCACTTACGGAGTACTCACTCCGTCCCATATTAAGAATCTTTTTTGGGAATTCCAACTTATTAAGGGGACAGCCTAAATTTTGGTGAGATTTTCAACTTTCCAACATAGCCCTTTTTGAAATTCAAAATTATAGTGTTACATAAAAAAAAAAAAATAGGAGAGAAGAGTTGGATGTAATAAAGGACGAATTTGGAAAGTGTGCATTAAAGTACTTTGACTTTTCAAAGAGGATTCTTAAAATAGAACATCAAAAAATGGCATCAAAGACTCTTAATATGGGACAAAGGGAGTAATATTCATGATTTCAAGTGAATATTCACTGTTTTTTTTTTTTTGCTCAAAACATATCACGGTATAAAATTTGTGAAAAATAGAATTGTAAATCAAAAGTTATAAAAGTTTAAGGTTGATATATATTTTTCGAAATGAGAGTTTTTATGGTGTATCCAATCATACCGTGCGAGCGCCACCATTCTTTTTGGGCAAATTTAACATTTCACCGATTTTGTCCTTTCATAAAATGATAAAAATAATTTATCCTTTAAACTTTAGAAGATCACTTTAAAAAATTTTCCACTAATCTTTTTTTCTTTTTTTTAATACTAATTTTTTTGGGTCACTGTACGGACTGTTCAAGTACATATGATGTTCAACAGAGGATTTCCCAATATTAAAAGGCCAATGTCTGATTGATACTTCAAGGTTGGCCAGCTTTCGGTCAATCCACACGAGACATTGTCACGGGCTATTTAGCTATTGAATTCCTTTGTTGTTTAGGAAAAGTTCCAACTTCCAAAAGCATATCAACCTCACCACATGCCCTTTTTTCACCTTGTTGAAGAGTACCCACTACCCACCATTTCAGAAAAAAAAATAAAAAAATAAATAAAAAATAATAATAATAAAAATAGTACCCACCGCTATGCCGCTAAAAAGGTTTTCCAAATCATAATCCAGATAGCGGCCCCGGAAGGGTTAATAATCATCATACTTGCAATTTAGTATAATATGGGGCTGCTAACTGACAACATGATGGTTGTAAGTTAGTAGTATACAACAGCCCTTTTAGCGACGAAAAACAATTTTTAGCGACGAAATTTTTGTCATTAAAGGTTCTCAACTTTTAGCGACAAAAAATTTTGTCACTAAAATCTTATTTTTCGTCGCTAAAAGTCTCCTATGCTATAAATTAACAAATCCCTATATATATATATACATAATACAGAGAAGCAGCATGTTACGTTGGGCTCCCACTTTCAAAGGGCCCCAACTAAAATTGTCTACTCTATTATATATAGGCCCATATATGTATGTAATAGGTGATTTTACGACTAAAAATGCACCAAAGACAATACTGAAGGTCCCATTTTCGAAGTTCGCTTAACGCCTCCCTCCTCCCCAAAAAAAAGTCAGGACAGACACTGTATATATACCAGTTGTGCCAATGGACCACGGGACTACATCCTTGCACTCCTTTCCGGATTAATGCTAGCGATAGTGTAAAATCGACTCTCCCTACGATGGATTATATCAGAGAGAAGTCGCCCCGATGGGGATTCGAATAGGAGCAACGCTTCATGAGATGCTTATCACGGCCCGTCCTACCACTAGAGCTAAAACCTACTTTTTGAACTAGCAGGCTAGCAATTGCACGGGCAATTTAATTAAGCTAGCTATAGCTAAATTTCTCAAATGTATACCTAAACTTGGAGAGTCAATTTTGGCTCTCCAATTTTTGTCTGTAAATTTAAATCATCAAATTTTACACCGCACTCATCGGCACAAATTTCAATAGTAAAGAAATTAAAATAAATGAATACATAAAATTGAAAACATTTGTAGAAAAAATGTGGTCAAGTACTAAATATGTAAGTACTTGAGTAACTTGACTTAACTAGCCAAAATACTTGAGTTAGGCTTAGTTTGGTCCCCTTTTGGTGCTTCTCCTTTTTTAAAGCACAATTTCATGTTAATTCATTTGGTAACTACTTTATGAGCTTTGTAAAAATTGAACTCAGGGCTTTTTTGGGGGAGCTTTTAAAAGCTCTAGAATGGAGCTTTTAAAAGCTCAAGGTGGCTTTTTGGTTTCATGATATCTTTTTGAAGAGTAGTGTGTCACTTGTACAAAATTATCAAATAACTTAGTTGTAAATTTCATAAGCTCCTTTTAAAAAGCCACATGGGGGCCAAACTAAGCCTTAAACTGCTGGAGATGCTTCTATGTAGCTGCTGTCCATGAATTTAATATAGCAGATTGAAAGTATGCGTGTGTATATACATGTGTGTGTGTGTGTGTTTGTTTGATAGTTGTAGTGCTGTCGCAAGTGATATGCGCCCTAAAGACACATACTAAGGGAACCCTTGTAGATAAAAGAAAAAGGACAGAAGGTAAAAACTTTTTATTGGTTAAAAAAAAAATTTACAGGGGCTTTTTTGGACAAGAATATCAGTGCTACACAGCACCATATGAATGAATACAAGTATGAGACAACTCAGGAGACATGGAGATTGAATAAAACAAACCACGCCACAGGTCCCCCACTAGCACCAGACCACCTTTCTACATCAACTACAGAAAATTTCATTCCTCCATTGAGAAAAGTTCAAGATACATTGCAAAAGGAGCTAGCAGATTAACCTTCAATTTCATTCCCAAACACCCCACAACAAATATTCATAAAACCAACCAAATTCCGGACCAAGAAGGGGTGTTCTACCCCTTTGTCTTAGATTCGAGACTTTCACATGGGTAAATACAAGGGATTTGGTGTCTTTAAGAGAAGTGAGTGGTTCGAAATTCCCTAGGAGTCGTGTAAGCTAGTTGGAGGGATGGATCTCAAAATGGACAATGTCTAACTTGGTGTCGGTTCAGATCCTACTACCAACTTGCCTCCCTGATTTACCTAGTGTGTGTGCTATGGGCCAATGCATGTGCCCGTAATACTTTGTCGCATGTTCTACTCCGATAAAAACAACAATAGCCACTTATCCCAAAGTCGGAGAGAACTGGCTAGAGAATTGTCCACTATCCGAAAGAAAAAAAAAAAAGAAGCAAAATCAGAATACTCCGTAATAATTAAATGTTCAGTAATCTAATTTAAAAAATAAATAAAATACACATTTTAGTTTAGTGGATGGAGAGATCATGTAAGATGGGTTTCTTGTTACTTGTTAGTTGTTAGCTAGTGGTCTTAAAGTTGAAGTCCAGAAGCAAGAGCATCAGCAGCTTGCAGATTACCAATTGAATTCATTCCCAAACACACCACCCCCCACCCCCCCTCCCCCAACAAAAACTAATAATAATGCAATAAAAAAACTAAAAAATAAATAAGTCCCCATTTAAATTAAGTGGATGGAGATATTGTGTAATATGGGTTTCTTGTTAGCTAGTGGTCTGAATGTTGAAGTCCAGAAGCAAGAGCATAATAAGGAGCTTGCAGATTAAGCATTGAACTCACTCCCAAAATACCCCCAACAGAAACTAAGAAAACCCAAATCCTAAAATCTAGAATTCAAGTAATGTAATAAAAACATAGTCCCCAGTTAAATTTTAGTGGATGAAAAATCTATTTCTTGTTAGCTAGTGGTCTCAATGTTGAAGGTGAACAAGCAAGAGGAAGTACCTGTGAAGAACTTGAATGGTACTGAGAGAGATTGTGATGGTGATTGAGTTCTCTCTCTTTGTTCTTAGCAACAATGAGTGTGATAAAAGAACCACTTTCCTCATCCTTAAGGAACATAGAAGGTGATGAAGAAGCTTTAGAATTAGTCCCATCAAAATCAATCTTCTCAACCCCTTTATCATCTTCTTCCATTAATATTCTTTTCTTATAAAGCTTGTCCTCAGCATCTCTCAAGAACTTGAACTTTGGAGGCGGTGATGACCTTATCCTATTAAACTCTGCATCACTTGATGATTCAAAGAGAGGATTGAACCCATGTTGGCTATATGAAGAGTCTCTAGGAGTGAGAGGTGGAGTGAAATATGGTGGTGAAGCTTGAGGTGTCAAAAATGGAGTTTCTATAGTGAGAATCAGATCACTCAAACTTCTACTTCTTGACCCTTTTCCACTCTTGGATTTCCCTTCTTCAGATTCCAAATCCTCCTTTGTTTCTTCTTTGATGGTAAACAAAAATCTTGGTGGGCCAGAGAGGTTTTGAAGCATCATGAGTTCACTTTCCTCACCATCTTCTACAAAGGGTTTGAGCCAACAATCCTTGTTGTTTAATTGAGCTTGTTCTGGTTGTTCATGGACATGGGTGGTGTCTGTGATTCTCACAGAGGAACATAGCTCCTGAGGGTTAAGAGCTGTGGAGCTTAAAGATGATGGCTTTTTCCAGCAAAACATGTACAAGAACTCTCTTGCTGGGCTACTATAATCATCTTCAATCTCTCTGTTTGTGATCCTATTTTTCCACCATAACAAGTAGTATAGCTCAGCTATGAGAGCTAATAATAGGCACCCAAAAACAAGACTCAAGCCAAGTCCTACACCACTCGAAGATCTCATTTCTGTCTCTATAGTTATGTCACAGATATCAAAGAAAACAATCTTGACCACAAAAATGCTTCAAACTCAACTACTAGTGATTATTGAAGTATGGGAACTCCAAAATCTACTGGGGGTTACCTCAAATGGTTGGTGTGCAAGAAAACCACTTGTATTTTTCATCCAAAACTGCTTCAAATACTCAATTAGTAGTGAAGTCTCTGAAGCCCAAAATCTACTAGGAATTACTTCAAATGTTTGGTGTGAAACAAAAAGAAAAATAAAATAAAACCCAAAAGAAGTGAAGAGAAACACAAACTGGGAATTTGTTATGAAAAGTCTTAATCTTCTCTGAACACAAGAGAGACCTAAGAAGACAGAACATGAAATTTTGACTGGGACTCTGAGAAATGCAAATACTGTTGGCTTTTCTTTAACAAAAGCTACAATATATAAAGCACAAAACAGTCATCATCTAAAATGAAGAAAGAGCTCTACTTTTTACTGAAAATCACATACTCAAATCATGGTGTATGATTATAAAGATGATGTGTTTTGCTTTTCTCCACTTTAAACTTACGGATAGAAAACAACCCTCATGTGGATAATATCATTCTATAGAGAGATAGTCAGCTGGTGGTTTGTGGATTGTGTTTGTATGGCCATCTACAATGCAGTTGCTAAAGCAGCTCCTATCCCATATTTGTCAGGGTTTTGGCATAGTTGAGCTTCAATGTAGTGTTAAAAAAGCTGTAAAAAAATAGCATTGTCAAACAAAATCTCAAATATGGCAGCCACAATAGCAGCTGCCAAATGGCCAACAGTCAGATTTTGTGTTTGAAAAAAAAAAAACAGTTTGCTGGGCTTCTCACTGTAGAACCAACGGCCATAGTAGTGTCCAAAAAAAATGGCATTTAGCATTGGAGCAGAAATGTCAAATTATAGTATTTGACACTGTAGCAATACTAAAAAATGGCATTAGCATAGAAGATATAACATTTAGCATTGGATATGGTCTAAGACACAAATATAATCCACAAACCCCATAATGTGTCTAATTGTCTCTCTCTCTCTCTCTCTCTATCTAAGTCTCATAAATACAATCTACAAACATCACAATGTGTCTATCTCTCTTCTTTGTGTATCGCACCATAAAAGAGGTAGACACGTTATGACGTTTGTGAATTGTGTTTATAAAATTTATTTGTGCCCAAAGACTTACTCAGTATCATAAACAAGAACCACAAAATGTCCCAACTTACCCCCCTAAAAAGAGAACCACAAAATGTCTTTATGTACCCTCACTTTGGACATATTGATGCTATTTGTCATTGTTTACTGGTCCATTTTAAACAGTTTTTGTGGTCTAAATAGCTTATTGGTTTATTTGTTTCATCAAAATTATAAGCAGATGTGGTCCAAAAAGCAATTGAGCTATAAGCAGGTTTTGGGGGGAGGGGCCAGGAGGGGTTGTTTTTCAAGATTATCTCTTTGCTAATCAATTTCACACATAATAACCAAATATTAAATCATAATAAGCAGTTCTACTATTAAGTAATTCTACCAATAACGATCTAGATTGTATAAGCATAAGCATATACAAACAGGCTCATTAAGTGCTCTAAACAGCTTATGAGGCCGTTTGGTGACGACTTATGCTCCCACAATTGACAAAAAAAATGTTTTCAGCTTGTGGCCAATCACTACTTTTTGAAATCCACTCACATTTTGCGATTATATGGTAGAAGTTGATTAACAGTTCATTTATAGTTTTAAGGATTCCATAATCACTTAGGAACTATAAAAACTACTGCAAAACAACCCCTATAAAAGATCTTTCTATTACGACACAAGAAAGTTCACAGATCAATGCACTTTTTTAAAGCTAGTGAGAGCGTAGTATTTTCTTAAAAAAAAAATGATTGTGTACATCAATAGCCTTAAGTTCGGTAAAAAATTACACTTTTGAGTTTTGTGCACAGCCCACTTATGTTTGGTAACCTAAATTGAGAAAAATAAAATCAATAGGAATTAAGTTAGACAAAAGAAATACACTTGAGAAGATGTGGCAAAAAGTGAGAAAATCTTTCACTAATTTATGGTTGAGAGGTCGCATCCCCCGAGGGAGCTCACATGGGGATCACGATTCACATATCTAATCTAACTATATCTAACTATATAAAAAGAAAATGTTGAAGTTACTGTAGATAGCTACAGTTAAATTCCATTTTTAACCTTGATGTTTTCATACAAGCGTGTGACGTCGTTTTTGCCTTTTCACTTTTTATTCCCTGCCACGTACACATTTTTTTCTATCACTCTGTCATTCACACGCAGTAACATTTGGCTTTTTCCCTTCTTCCACATATCCTTCGTAATGTCAAATTCAAACACAGAGAAGCAATATTAGCTCGATGGAATGGATTCCCAAACATCGTTTGAGAGGAAGATACAGTGACAGCGGTGGAGGGCATTGTACTCCGGCAGGTCCTCCCTATTCTTCTGCCTTTTGGTTTCCTTCTTCTCTGCCTCTTTTCTCACCCTTTTTCTCTATCTTGTGCGGAGTTCTAGGGTTTTTTTTTTTTGGTCTATGAGTTCTAGGGTTGAAACAGTAGGATTTCAGGGGTTTAATTTTATTTTTCTGGTTAGTGTTTCATTGATTTTTCTCCAAAAATCAAGGATATGGGATTACACAAAGGTGCTTACATAAATCAAGAAGATTTTGGTCTCTCTCTCTCTCTCTCTCTCTCTCTCTCTCTGTAAGGATCCATCTAAATTATACTAAGAGATTGGACGGAAATTAAGAGAAAATGAAAGAAGAAACAAGTAAGAGAAAATATCAATTCATTCCTGTCATGCCTCAATGTGGACTCTTACATATATACTGAAGCAAAAGAGAAGAGAGGGAAGAAAGTGTGAGCTAGGCCATGTGCTGGGCCATGTGAAGGCCACGTGTACTAACTGAAAGTGAGTAAAAGAAGGAAAAAGAAAAAGAAAACAGAGCAGAAGGCGTTAGATCTCTTGAGGACTGTTTGGCTGTGGAAGTGAGCATGAGAGGGTCCTTACATTCCTTCCCCCATGAATGCAAGCTTGAAAGTCTAGTAATTTGCTTTCCAATGCCGAAGCTTCAACCATCTACTAACAGAGAACTTACATTTAGTTCTATTTTTATCAGCATATAGACCCAGTGAATGCAAGCGAGTTAGCTTCAACATCCTCGATGTTGGGATTCTATTTCACTCATGATCAGCACATTTACAGAAATTATATAATCAGTAAAGTATATGCTTCCCAACCCGTCCCATCCGTAACCTGAGAATGCACATAGAGCAGTCAACTGATAGGTCCAAGGCCAATTGATAGGTCCAAAGTATAGGTAGCAGCCAACATAGAGCAATAGAGCAGCTGCAACAACTAAAGGAAATCCTCCAAGAAATCTGTAATAAGATGAAAGGGGAAATAATGATAGAGCAAGTTCAACACCACGAATCAGCAAGGGTCTTTGCCCAAGATCATCAACTTTTAGAACAGCTATGCCCGTCATCAGCAACTAATTAAATGCTCCAATCACCACTGATACTCGAGTAGCATCAGAAGCCGCAGAGAATCCAACGCTCTGAAGAATTGGACCTGCATAATATAGATCACTGGGCTGACTAGTTGTCTGTTGGGAAGGGACCAAACCTCCAATATTAATTATGAATGCTTTTAGACTTGGCCCCTGAAAAACTTCTATAAAACTTCCTTTCGATTCTTCATCTGCATAGGCAGACTTCAAGGAGACGAGGGTGTTGTCCATTTGCTTCTCGGAAACTGTGTCATCAACAGGTCGACCTCTCAGCTTGCTAAGGGAAAAAATGTCCTTTTCTTTGATTTCTTGTATAGACCCTTTACCCTTAACTGCTTGGAGGATGAACAAACGAGGAGATGGCGGAAGACTCCACATACCTAACCCCACCAATAGAACAATTGGAGCACTGAGCCCATACATGTATTGCCACCCTCCACTTGCGTTAATCTGTATGCTTCCCACAAAAATGCCCAAAACTATGAGGATTTCTTTCAATGATATTAGAGGCCCTCGATTCTGAGATGGGTAGGTCCTTGCCATATAGAGAGAAGCCCCGTACATGACCAAACCAATGCCCAGCCCATAGAGAGGCCGACCTATCAAGAGAACCCCAAGGCCTGGAGCATAGAGGGAACCACTTACCACAACACTAAGCTGGGTAGCTAATAGGTTGAACAAAGATCCTCCCAATTCTGCATAACCATGGATCATGGTGGTCCACTTAATGACATCCCTCATTTCTATTCGACAAAGTAGTACACTAATAATTCTCGTCTTCTCAATGGGTTTGACAAACAACCTCCTCTCAACATTATCCTTTGCTTCCACTACGTCGCAATCACTAGCATCATTACCCCCTTTCTTAAAGTAATCATTAACAGTGGTTTCATTAGTTTTAGGGAATGCTTGCTCAAGAATCTCACCCTCTGAAAATGTCAATGGACGTCCACGATCATCATTTCTATTAACAGACACATGTCTCCATGGCTCTACCTCAGCCCCTTCCCTTATATCATCTTCTACATGTCTCGTCTCCCTTTGCCAATTTTTGAGCTTATCATCGGTATTGGGGGACACAGGTAAAAAAATTCCGGTCACTAATCTAGGGATTGCAAATAGTGGTTGCCAACCACTCCTTCCTTCAACCAAGTATCCATTCAAAAAATGCTCATGCAACTTCGTAAAAACATAAGGTTCTAATTGTTGTGGATCTACACAGAGAATATACCAGGAATGTATTGAGAGCCATTCATCATTGTGTTCTGATTGGACCACTACAGAAAGAGTAACTAAGACATATTTAAACATATCATCGCCTTTGCATAATGGTCCGGTAAATAACAATTTCCAAGCGACCTTAAATCCATGTTTTGATTTTGAGTACCCACACCTAATAGTATTCCAATAACTCAAATTCAACTTCACCTCTGCATTTTCCAACATATCAGGGGTCAATTTCATCACCCCTAACTTTACGTACCAATCAAAAATTGAATTAAATGAAATCCGATTTCTCTTTAGCATTACATCAAACAACTGATGAGCTGATTGTGAACTTGTCTGAGAATTGGTAAACGAAGTTACAGCTGATCGAAAATTGGAAGGAATTGGTTCAAACTGAGGGAGATTCTCAGTTGGAGACAAAAATGGTGGTGATATGTGTTGTGTAAATTGAATTGTTGGTTCTGGGATCTGCGAAATACCTCTGAATTTTTGGTTCAAGGATGGCAGAGGTTGTGGGTTTGTGGGAGTCTGATGCTCGAAGTGCTCCTTTTGGCTCTGAAAAGAGATTTCTACGGGTGGTGTTGGGGGTTGAAACTGAACTGGTGGTGGTTCACAGTCGTGTGAGATTCTATGAGATTCAGGAGTTTGAAATAGATGCTTCGCAGAGAATTTATCGAAAACCTCGGAGACGACTCTTTGAAGCCTTACCTGAAGGTCTTCCATGAAACTTTGGATTTGACATTGTTGATTTTGAATCTGAAATTCAGATTGGGTCTCACACCACTGTGGTGGTCCTCCAATGGTGCCCTGAGCATAGCCATAACTATAAGCTTGTGGTGTCCCTCCTATGGTGACCGGAACATAGTTGCAACCATAAGTTTGTGGTTGTCCTCCCATAGTGATCGGAACATATCCGTAGGTGTGTGGTGCTCCTCCCATGGTGAACGGAACCTGGTTGTAAGAGTAAGGTGGTTTTCCCATAGAGATCGGAAGCTTGCTCTGATACCAAATGTAAGGATCCATCTAAATTATAATAAGAGATTGGACGGAAATTAAGAGAAAATGAAAGAAGAAACAAGTAAGAGAATATATCAATTCATTCCTGTCATGCCTCAATGTGGACTCTTACATATATACTGAAGCAAAAGAGAAGAGAGGGAAGAAAGTGTGAGCTAGGCCATGTGCTGGGCCATGTGAAGGCCACGTGTACTAACTGAAAGTGAGTAAAAGAAGGAAAAAGAAAAAGAAAACAGAGCAGAAGGCGTTAGATCTCTTGAGGACTGTTTGGCTGTGGAAGTGAGCATGAGAGGCTCCTTACACTCTCTCTCTCTCTCTCTCTCTAAATGTGTATATTTATGGATGTAAATAGACACATTTAGCACATTCATCTGTCAGTTGCTTGTATTCAAAAACCCTAATCCAAATGGCATGATGTCATGCATGTCTGCAGACTGCTCGTGGTTTGATTTGTCTTACATCTAGGCTTAATCTTGATGCCGATTCAGTAGGCTATTTAATCTAATTAGGTCAATCATTGTAAAGTTTCTCATTAGAGTTCTAAAAATTGGGGCATATGAGTTTTCCCATGACAATTTGAAGAAATCAATTTCTTCTTCTATTGGCCCTTTGAATAAACCAGCTTTCTTCATCTTCTACAAGCAAGGACCTTTCCACATCAAATTGTTGTTCTGATTATCCTATGGACTTAATTGCAGTTAAAAAAACCCCTAATTTAGATGTTTTCTCTAAGCTTATTTTGGGAATTTTGTGCCCTTCGAATTAGGACTTGGGAGATATGAGTCTTGCAAACTTGTCCACCTGGTGAGTTTGATTATGATTTTTGAGATGAGTAGTGCTCTACACACACTTTTTGACACCCAACTTTAAATGCATGTACCATGTGCTCTATGAGTGGTGCACAAAAAAGTGTAAAAAATTCAAATAGCACAAGGTACATGTGTTTAAAGCATAGTGTGGCAAAAAGTGTATCAAAAAGTGTGCGTGCCAAATATTTCCCGTTTGAGATATTTGGGTGAATTTTAGTGGTTAGTTCTCTTCTATTCCAGTTGCTCTCAATTCTTTGTAATTTACTTTCTTTTCTTTTCAGCATTTTTGTTCACTATTTATAGAATTGAATTCTCCAAAAAAAAAAAAAAAAAAGAACTCGCTTCAAATAATGTAGGGTGGATATCTCTCCAACGCTCACTGAAATGCAGGTGTGTCTGTTTAGGCAGACTGTTCTGTCTTGTATAAATGACCTTATCATTCTTACTTCTATTTATATTTATTTGTAAGATGAGGATTCCATCTTTCTAAAAACGTTGGCATATTCTTGAATGGCAGAAACTATGACATCAACTCATTTGATTTGAACGGTTGTGAGGAAGTTATTCGCAAAGATGGGCTCCACCTCGAGATATTAAGTTGTGACTATGATTGAGAATCCTAGAGGTGCTCTTGTTGCCTCTTGTTGATGAGGTATGTAGAGGTCAGTTATATGGGATTTTTTTTATTATTTAATGATTCATGTGTTATCAAATTTCGGAAAGTGTTTTGTTTTTATTGGCATTTTGTTGTAAGGTTTCTTGAAATAAAAATAAAAAACACCCTTAAGTTCTATTGTATACTTTTTTTCTTTTTCTTTTTTAATTTTTTTTTTAAGTTTTTCTCCAATTGGAAGGTTCCCTCCCACTCCCCAAATCTAGGACTCATGTGCGGGGTTATTTTGTAATTTTATAAACTATTGTACGTCTAAATTGCCTTGATGTTGTTATGCATGCGATTAGGACACAAATAACAAGAGTAAAGGTCACAAAAGCACCACTAGCTTTATGATGCGTAATCCACTTCACGACATTAGGTGAGATTTCACATTGATCCCTATAGTTTTAATTTTGATACTTTGAATGTAGGTTTAATGGATAATTGAATCTCATGTGTATAATTGAATCTCATGATTTTAGATGTCGGTTTAATGAGTGAACCTTCTAAGTACATCTTCATTCTCTTAGAAGTCTTTCTCTGAATTGTTTGTCATTGTAAAATAATTTTCTCACGATCTCTTTTCTAACTTAAATAGCTAAATCAAAGAAAACGAAATAGGAAAAAAGAAGAAGAAGAATAAAATGTTCCTCTTTAGAACTTATAATCATTTATTTTAAAAAAAAAACAAATCTTCCTTAGGTCACTTTTTGCTTGAGGGAGACATTTAACGACGTGTAGTTTAAAGTACATGGATGCCCAAATGGGCATCATCAAAATAATTAGGAAAATACAGTCAAGTTATTCAACGTGATATAGAAGTTTAATTGAATATATATATATATATATTGCAGAAGATAAATTGGATGTTATGTAGCAGAACACAAATTGTGACTTAAATTAATGAGAAAATTGGAAGATCGATTTCAATTTTAAAATATTTGTTGGTTTGACTCATAAAACTAATAGAATTAAGATATTTGGAAAACGTGTGAGTTCAAATTCTCTTTTATCTCTTATGTTTATGCATGAATGTGTGCACGTAAATTTGGTGTGAACAATTTGGGGGCGAAGTAACAAGGGTTGTTGGGTGCTGGCCTTGTACCATGTCTTAGTTTTCTTTTTTCTTTTTCTTCATACATTTTACAGTTTTTATTCTCTTTTTGTAATTGTACTCAGTTTCTTACATAAGTCCACATTTCTATGTTCTTTCTTTTTTGTTTTAATGTGTGTTTTTTTTTTCCCAGATTTTTATCAACCCAAATTCCAATTTTTCATGATTTTGGCATCTTATTATGCTCATCTGCTGCATTTTCTTTTTATCAAATGTGCTTGTTGAACCCAATTTTAACATAAGGTTTACTATGGAGTGATGGGAGCTAAAACTTGTTGGAAAAAAGCTTTCTCAGTTTGGGTCATATTAGGCAGACAACCATATAATTGTATCATTCAAAGCCACTAGGATTTTTCATTCAACATTTTCAATGATTTTTTGATGCAAATAACACATGCATTATGTTGTTTACATTGTGTGGTAGAAACAGGTCATTTCTAGAAATCGGGTAATCATGCATAACAAAGGTCTTTTATTTTTCCCTCTATTTTTTGTGCTTAGGATGAAGCGGTTATCACTTGTACAATGTTCTATTCCTCGTTCAGTTTTTTTTTCAAGCCTTGGAAAATTAATCTCGAAAATGTTGGTTTCTTTCAAGCTGGTGTGGTATTATGTACATTGGGGAGGTTACTATCTCGCCCATGCAAATAAAAAAAACCACCGTACTGCATTTCCATGTGCAATTTGATGTGATTCTTCTGATTGTGTAGGCACTTAAATCAGTGAGTGGACAATAGAGTGCTCTTAAACAACATAACGAGGTAACCAGAGTGTGACAACTAGAAGGGCCCAAGGAAGAAAGATGGTAATTAGTACTAAAGAATCCTAAGGAACCAAAATCATGTAATATTTCAGTGCAGTTCAGTGGAGTTCGTTGTTTGAAATGCTGTTTTATTTTCCTCAGTTGTGTTTTCTTTTTTGTGTCCCATATGTCGAGGGCTTTCGATGCAAAGGGATGGAATAACATGGAATTTTCGTGAAGCTTGAATTGAAGCTTTCTTTGCTGTAATGGTGGTATGAATTTTAGTTTGATGAAAGTGAAATCTTGAGAAAAAGACTTGAGAAAAAGACTTGTCCGTATTGTTAACAGGTCGTCATGTGTTTGGCCTAATATTCTGTCGTTATAGAGATAAATATATGTTTATCTGTACACATTCTCTATACGTTTGCTTGGGATTTGTTTGTAAGTTGTATGTGTAGTAGAGGTTTACTTATTTGATCAACCTTTAAAAGTGTGTAAATAATCTTCCCCCAATAATTGTTCTCAAGGCTCTTTTTGAGGAATTGTGGTTTTGCCTTTTCCTTTTTTTTGGAGGGTGGGTTAGCATAAAATGCTCAAAGTAAGGTTACTTCCCATCTTTTTCTAATGGTTTTTGTCAAGGCTTTAGAACAAATACAGAATTCCAATTCCAGAATCACTGTAATATCAATCTGTAATTATAAAGGTTGTTATCTAAGGGTGCTCAGTAAAATTTGCTTAAGAAACTTATCGAGCACGTGCAACGCACGTGTTCCGCCTAGTAAAAGAAAAAGGATGTGTCATTCTACAGACTTATTTTATTTATTGGTTGAATGTACCAAAAGACCCTTGCTCCTCTTTATGTGTCACAGACTCACAGACTCAGAATACCTAAATTATAGAAGTAAACACCTAAATTATTGAAGTAAAATGTTATAGTTCCAAATTTTAATCTGAATTTTCTTTTTCTGAACACATGTGGTAATAAGATCACATTTGGTAGTACAATGATCATTTGATTTTACTCTAATTTATTTTAATATTAGTGAAACTACTTGATTTTTATTGGGACTTCTTTTAGAGGCCCTAGTGTCACATGGTGCAATTGAATCACATTACAAACCCAGCAATTTTATTTTCATTGAAATTTGTTTTTGTGTTGCCTGTGCTACACCTGTAGTAAAAAGAATTTGGGACGAATATTTGAGAAATATATCATTATTCAAACAGTACTAGTCCATTGAGCAAAATATTTTGTCTCGCGACTTAGATGGTGTAGTATTTCAAATGCGTTTTTTGAACTAAAATTCTGAAGAACAATAATAAGAAGATTTGAGAATATTTTTTTTACGCCCCGACGTAGCAAAATTAGGAAAAATAAATTTCATTTTTAGACCTGTAGGCCGTGACTAGTGAATATCGCTCGATTCCATTTTTTGAGAAACATACCTTTTTCTCAATGCTTATTGCCAATATTGGTTAATTTGTTTATCACAATCCCAAATCTTATATATTCACCTGCTTCACATTATTATGTTGTTGTTTGGTCTATTGAAAATTACTTTACATTTCAAATACTTGATTTTCGTGCGACGACATAGCTTAGTTGGTAAAAAAACTCTTTATACCACGCTCATACCGGGGTTTGAATTCCCCCCCCCCCCCTTCTCTCTCTCTCTCTCTCTCTCTCTCTCTCTCTTCTTTGAGTAGATTGAATTTACTATTTTGCCCCTATTCATTTTGTTATGCTTCTTCCATGAATGGTATTCGACTGTTAAATTTGGATTTTTTGTCCAAAGTGTTTGTTACTTAATTGCAATCACAAAGTTACCTCTCACGTGCACACGTCGTCTCTTCCATGTCTCTTCTGCTACCACGTAATTCTTTTAGCTGAAGCATTCTTAAACATAACTTGTTGGCGACTTTTACAAACAAATCAATACTCAGCAGTGGTCTGACTCGAGATTGAATTGAAAAGTAGATGAAGAATTGAAATTTGAAGTAGAAGAGGATGGAGTTGGGTTTTGAAACATCATTTCTTCTTCATCATCATCATCTTCTTCTTCTTCTTCTTCTTCTTCTTCTTCTGGAATGTTAGTATACATTGTAGATTAATTTTAAGTTTTGGGAGGCTCGACTTTAATAGTTCCATTGCTGTTGTAGATATGTTAGGGTTACATATAAATGCACATGTATTTCGGTTTTCTTGAGTTTTGAACACAGATTGTCATATGCACTTTGGATTTCTTCAGCTTTGAACACAAATTAACCTACTCTTTCTGGGTTTACGCTGATATAGGTAAGAAACCTAGTCTATGGAAATACAAAGGTTGCAAAATAGGAAGGAATATTGAAATGGGTACTCCAATTCTTCCATTGTTCTGAAACTAACTCTACATAATTTTTTGATATTTTTAGATACTTTTTCAAACCTTTTGCCTATACTAAGTAGCAGTAAAAAATTTGTATCCATTTTTCATGATATTATTCATGGATCAGATATATCATGGCGAATTCTTCAGAAAAAATTGTGTCTTCCACAATGGAATCTGATAAGTGAGATTCAAGTAAGTGTTTACATAATCTTCTTCTGTCCGAAGAAATGATTGATCGAAATAATGAGTCACCATTGATATCGACACATCTGAGATCGCCAAATGTTCGGGAGTTCTTCTATTCAATCCTTTTCCTTCTTCTTGCTGCTGGATATCTCGTTCGTACACATCTTCTCTTTGTTTCTCGGGCCTCTAGTGAGTTACAGACAGAGTTCCAAAAGGTCAAATCTTTGATGATTCCATCATCTATGATTGAGTTGCGAAAACTTCTGGATAGGTATCCTACATCCGAACCGAATTCTTTATGGTTAAAGAATCTCTTTCTAGTTGCTCTAAGTTCTCATTTAGGTGAAGGAAGTATGACCGCTTTACCAATAGTTGAGACTCAACCGGGAGATGTTTCGGCTTAAATTCATACTAATGTCATTTCCATTACTGATGGAAAATATTCTTACCCGCCGATCAATTTAATTCTAGAATTAGACCTACTATTAATGTAGGTATCTCTGTTTCCAAAGTAGGATCCGTAGCTCAAATTAATGCCATGATACAAGTAGCCAGCAAATTAAAATTGAAACTGGCACAATTCGCTTTTGATCTCGATAAAGCTACTCAGAATCAATTGGCAAGAGGTCAACGATTATGTGAATTGCTCAAACAATCCCAATTAGCCCCTCTCACGGTAGAAGAATAGATAATGAATATTTATATTGGAACAAATGGTTATCTTGATTCATTAGAAATTGGACAGGTAAGGAAATTTCTTGTTGAGTTACGTACTTACTTAAAAACTAATAAACCTCAGTTCCAAGAAATCATATCTTTTACCAAGACATTCACCGGAGAAGCAGAAGCCCTTTTGAAAGATGCTATAGAGCAGATGGAGCGCTTTATACTTCAGGAACAAGCATAAAAAAATTGATTACTTTTATTTAATAAAAAAGAAAAAAGAAAGGAATCAAGCATCTCTGATTCAAATCATTCAAAATGTCTTTCTCGACATCTACATCTCTTTTTGGTAGACGGTTGAGTCCCCCTGTTTTTTTTTTTTTCTTTTTTCCATTCTCAAGTCTCTAAACTTATGAAGTCTCGTTTCTGTAGTGGACCAACTCATTAACATATCGCCCAGTCATTTTTTATTAACATAATGACACCGAGCCCTTAGCGTAGCCCGTGCTACTGAATCAGCTGCTTTAGTTTTAAATCAAATGATATTCAACTCTATGTTTTTTTGCTGATTGTTTTTAAGCAAGGCTGAAATTCATAGCTGTAAATTTGTAGTAGATATGTGTTTTTACAAGTTAAAAAATTAGCTTAGATCGTTTCTCTATTTGGACATGTTTTGCATTTTGTTTTTTTTCCTTGTGTTGCTTTGCATTTTGGTTTTTATTTACATACACAATTGTTTAGTAGATTGACCACAAGACCACAATACATTTGATGTTCCCATAATGCATGTCATAAGTAGAGGTTTTCTAAAAGTTGAGAGGAAATCATTACATTTTTTTACCAGGAAAGGCCAAAAAAGGAAAATATTTCCAGGCAAAAAAGTTAATGTGCAAGGTTATATATATATATATATAAATATTCATCTTTGTTTGCTCTAAATGTGCCTTTATATGGTCATTTATTGTTGCATGGTTGTTCCTTTGGGTTTAATTATTGGGTCTTCTTTGCTGAATTTATCTTAGATTTGCCATTTCCAGCCAGTGTTTCGGTGAGTTTCCAAAGCGTTGTTTCAAATTTGCAATCTGCCTCTACTTTGTTTATTTAAATTTGTTGTGAAGTTCCTATTTTGGTGCTGTCTTTTTTCATTTAAAATTTTCTTTGAAGCTTTTACTAGTGTGTCACACGGAAGCATTAGAAACTCTAACTAATTATTCGCTTGTGCACATCCCCCCCACCCCCCGAGTGGTTAGTTTTGGTAGCTGTCTTGCCCAATATAAATTTCCGTGTTAAATATTTATCAAGCCCATTTTGCTTTTGGATTTTTTCGGAAGTTTCCTTCTCTCGATTCTTGCAGACATGGAAAGCTTGGCTCCGACTGTGTTGCCGAATATATCTTGTGTGATGTGGTTTTCTTAGACATTTGCTTTTGCATTGGTCTCTTGTAGTGGAGTATGTTTTAGCTACTTTTGGCCTTTCTTATTAGTGGTCTCTCTCGTACTAGCCTATGTTATTGAGACATCAATTTTGCTTCTCAAAGTTAACTGTCCTATTATTTTGCTTTGAAATCTTGACCCATCCAAGGGACTTTCCAATAGCACTCGTCTAATTTGTAGTATATTTGAACCTAACTTGATTGGAGCTGAAATCCCAAAGGTAAACATGTGTTCATACCAGTGCTGAGACGTGTTTTTGCTGGCTTCGCAAGATTGATATCTAGGTATATAGTTTTATTTATTTATTTATTTATTTATTTATTTTCTTACAGCACTAACGAATTTCTTTTTAGCTTTACTCACTGTGAATTTTTCGGCAGCTATTAGTAGTTGTGGTTATTCCAACTGCAAAAGCTTCAATTTCAGTGGACATTTTAAGATTGTTCTTTCCTCTACACTTTCTTATTTTTTTTGCCATAACATTTTCTCCCATGCAACAATTCTGATTTGTATTTTATTTATATGGGTTATTAAGAAATTTCATGTTCTCGCAGAGAAAGACATAACCCCAACTACCCGATTTCCTTGGACTACCAAGATAGTTGCTCTAGAAAAATTACTCCCACGACAATCACAACCGAGCCCATTTAAACAAAAGTTTTCCCCTAGTAGAACATCATCAGACACTATAAGGTTCCAACATTTGATCATAGCAAATGCAAAGGTACTCTATTTAAAGTATGAAATTCTTTCTTAGATAATAGTTTACCTAATAAATGTACTGTCAACAAGGGCATCGTGTACAACTTTCAATATTCGGAAAAAATATTGATGTTTTTTAAGATATTCTGGTGGTGGTTACATTTCAAGCTATAATGTTGCACATTATATAGATTCATAGTTCCACATGACTATCAATGGGCACTTTTGGCTAAATATAATGTGAAAATGCCCAAAGAAGATCCAATGATCCTACCTATGTTGGATAAGTTCATTTCTTTTGAAAATCTCGAGACTTACAAGGACAATCGTAAGAAGACCGATAATGTTTTTATAACTCTTGCACCATATTCTAAAGATTTTTATCTTGTTTGACAGCCCATGTTTAAGATAAAATTATTAAAATCTTGTGCAATTGACATCATTGGAATTGCTCTACATCTTCACCCTATTAAAGAGCATAAAACAACATTTGGGACGAGTGGTACTTTAAGAATACAAGAAATGATTGTTATAAACACCGAGTAATTAATCCACCCTTAGCTCCTCCATTTTTTTGCATTGCTCTGCTGTACAAACAATATTTCATGCTCTACGGTTTCATCAAAACAAAAATAAATTACAGTCATTTAGAGCATTTTAATATCTCAACAACTGTTTGATTCCAATTGGAATGGTGTACTCTCCAAAACTTTTGGATTAGGGACACTTTGGAAATAATTTTGAATCAGACTAGTAGTTCTGGCAGTCGATTCTAAATCACGTACCTCTAGGAGTATCTATGAAATAGAGTACTATTAATATAGACTTCAACAAAAGAATTCACTCTAATAAGGCATACTTTGGATAAGAATTATTACAATTGAAAATGAGAATAATTTTGGTGGAATTAATCGGTGATAACTACAAATGCTTAAGTGTAAATGCTAAATAACTTTATTCATTTGTGTTCTTAAATGCATTTAAGTTATCATCTGCTTCTTCATTTGTGTTCTTGAAAGGATTGAATTTTTTTTTATGCTTATCATCCGACTTAAGTATGCATTCTTAATAATAATACAGTAAATGAGACTTCTAAGAAATGTACAAAATGCTTTTACTCCTTTGCTTGAATTATACGTAGGTTATGTCCTCACACGATTGAACCAAGTCCTTAAACTATGGGGTGACAAATCTATGAAGAATTGTTCTGATAAGAATCAAGTTAGTGGTAGAGGTTCACGTGCCTATGATAGAGGTTTAATAAGGCATTACATAATTCTTAATTTTGTACTAATTGTGAACTTGAATTTGAATCAAGTTTCTTTTTTAACGTGAGTGATTGGTTCTCAACATCTGCTATACAGAAAATGAGACTTCTAAGAAATGTACAAAATGCTTTTACTCCTTTACTTGAATTATACGTAGGTTATGTCCTCACACGATTGAACCAAGTCCTTAAACTATGGGGTGACAAATCTATGAAGAATTGTTCTGATAAGAATCAAGTTAGTGGTAGAGGTTCATGTGCCTACGATAGAGGTTTAATAAGGCATTACATAATTCTTAATTTTGTGCTAATTGTGAACTTGAATTTGAATCAAAGTTTCTTTTTTAACGTGAGTGATTGGTTCTCAACATCTGCTATGTACTATAAATTGTGTTGCATCCTAATTAAAAAAGAAAATGTAAACGTTCCAATATTTATATTTTCATCCATTCAACTTAATGTATTGAATTTTTCGTTGATTCATGAGCTAATTAAATTGCCCAAGCACAATCTATCTAACATCTTACTCTTTTCTACGTTTATGCTACATATTGAATGTTGAATTCTCTGAAAAAGTTCTCTTAAGCTTTTCTTTTGTCAATTATAAAGGTTGTGCAGCATGTGTTTCCTATCGCTCTTTCACTTGTAGGACTAGGTTGAAGTGAACTTTGTCATTACTGCAATTGTAGTTCTAATTGCAACCTTTTGCCAAACAATTTTAGATTATTGTTACTCTGATTGTTATCTTAGTCTTTATTAAAAGAGTGCTTGGGGTGGGATTATTAACTTGATGGAGATTTGAGATTCCTATTAGGAAAGCATTACTAGGTTTATAGTGATGCAGGAAATAATGAGTCATTTCAAAAAAAAAAAATTTTGGTCCATTGTTTTGTTGAAAAATCAAAAAAGAGGCTAATGCATAAAATATGTTTCTTTTAAACTTAAAGTGGATAAGTAAAACTATTGCATATGTCATTCTTCGTGTAATGGGGTCAAACTCTATATTCCCAAAAAAAAAAAAAAAAAAGAAGAGCTTACAAGGGACTATTTAACAAAATTTGTGACCATTTGGATTAGTTATTTCACATTTTATTTACAAATCTGATTCCTTTTTAGAGCAAAGAAGAGCTTATTAATTGTTTTTGTAGATTGTCATAGAAAACTCCCTATTTTCAACATGCAATGCTAGAACTCAATGTTTGCAATATTGATCTTCTTAGTTATGTATATTTTCTTATTATAGCTTGATGCCCATCACTATTGCCATGTGGAATCATTTTGTGGATAATGAAGCTACCGTATTGTGACAAGCTCTACCCATCATTGTTATGAGTTGTTTCTCATAATGGTAAAAAATATAAAATTGTTTTGCGTGCTCTGAACTGCACATATCCTTAGAAGTCTATTTCTAACTACAATTCCCATAGGGATTTCATTATCAACTAAGGGCCAAAGTTCATTTGCAATTGATCCCAACACTCCTGAAGTCCACCAAATGAAGACATGGTAATTTTAAAAGTTGTAACATTACATATTGACGTTGAACCTCTTTACAAATGACTTTTCCACGTGTAGGTTATCCGCCAACATTGCTGCAGTAAATGAATTTATGGCGCCAAAATGCTTGTACTTCAAGAAACTATGCACCTAATGCGATTACTTTTATAGAATCATTGCCCAATCTAGCTGACAATCTGACATCCTCATTCTATCTATTATATTTTCAAACACTAGATTGTAGAATTTTTTAGTGTGCATGACAAACATGAACATTCACTATACAAGCTTATTAATAGATTTGTTATTGTTCGTTACTTTAGACAAAATACTCTCTCAGTGTACTTTGGAAGTAACCTATTTTAATAAATCATTCTGGTACATGAGTTGTTTTGCTTGTCATGGTGTAACCTTTGCTTGTTACTTGCAAGTTTTTGACTGCAACCCATTGAAAACTTATAGATGTATATGTAGTTCCAAGATACGAATTAAGAAAGCTTTATGTCATTACATCAAATTGACCGAATTGTCACCCTTATTTTTGTCCGCCCCTACCCCATTTACATACACTCCATACCCTGCCTATTAGGCGCGGGGCGGGACAGGGTAGGTCGGGAAACCCAAAAAACTCACCCAATTGCCATCCCAATGATATACACGAATTTATGTCAAAGAGTATGTTATTCACTGAGCTTCAGCTCATGTGGTTATTGAATAACCATTTCAGGTGAAAGGAAAGAGAAGGAGAAAGAGAAGTAGAGGATGATCCATAACCATGACAAATTTTGTCACTATTAAAAACAGTGACAAAAAATAAATTGTCACCGTTAAAACGGTGACAAAATTTGTCACGATTTTTTACGGTGACAAATTAATAGTGACAATTCGGCCATTGTCACGGCTCACAGTGGTGGCAAATTGTGTATTTTGTCACGGTTCAAACCACTTTTAGGGATACTCAAATGGGTGATGACAAACACCATTGTCACGGTTTAGAGCGGTGACCCTCTAATTGTCACGGTCCAAACAGGGACAATTGATCTTTGTCACGGTTAGGAGCAGTGACAAGTCAGGCAATCTGGTGCAGTGAGGACATTAAAAGAAAGAGTGATCAACTTACTTCGTTCTTAACTACCTTTATAAGAACATGTGTTGCCTCTATCTAACAGCAACTGATTCAACTGGAACAATTTCTGGCACAATGTTCGGAGATGATGCTGAAAAATTTCTTGCATGCGATACAATGGCTATAATGAATAACCCAGTTGAGGTCAATATTACCAATTCTATAATCCTAACTTGAATAGTTGCTTCAAACCACTAACATTGTGTACACTCTTAGGATTCAAACAAGGAAATATCATCAATCATCAAATGCAAGAGTACATGATGGATATGTCAACGTCGTAGTAAAGCCGTACCAGAACAATTACAGAGGGGAAATAAAAAGAAAGTTCAGTCTCTTTTTCACGGATGAAACTTCGGCTCCTACAAATACAACAGCATCTTCATCAAGCCCTGCACCTATCTTAACCACAAAATTTGGATCTCCGTCTACTGTGCCAACCAAAATTAAATATTCTAATCCTGAAGCCCTTGCCGATTAGGCACTGAGGCATAACTTTTTTTGTCTGATAATCATCTTTTGTCACTCAAACCAAACTAAAATCTCTTTTGTTGTCAACTCAGCCTCAACTACAGGTTTGCTTGTTCTTTTAATTATTTGATGGGTACTTCCCCATAGCATAACTTATAAACTCCTAATCTCTAAGTAGGTTCTAGTTGCCAGCAATAGACAAATTCCCACATTTACTAGCTATTAAAGTGAGTTATCTTTGCTAACCCAGTAGCTACTTTGCCTATAACGCAACATAAGTGTGATTCTAACATGTTGTATGTAGATAATATGCACGCAAGCATACGAGACGGGTTTAGGTCACTTACCTAGCGGAATAACCCGACGGATCGCCGAACGGTGTTGTTACAAGCTCGGCGTCTTCACCCACGAACTACTGCTCCATGTTGCCTCCGTGTACTCTCTTATGCTTCGCGTAGGTCGTGAAGATCACTACTAGAGCGGTCCTCGTACGTATCACGTGCTAAATCCCATGGCTCCTTTGGTGATGGCCAAGAGAGAGATGAACCGTAGGGATAGAGAGAGAGAGAGACTAACGTGAGTTAGAGAGAGAGAGGCTGCTGTGAATATATGAAATATCCTTAGGTTTTCCATGTGATATATATGTATATATAGGCACATAAAAACCTATAAGGCTTAAGACTCCAAAAGCCCATTATTTGGCGTCCAAGCCAACCCTCTCTGGACCCAGTCCAATATAATGTGGGTGCCCGTATGGCCCAACCACAATATTTGTTACATCTCCCACTCACCCACATAGGGTTGGTACTAAAAACCAATCTCTCAACACAACGGAACTTCTCAACTCTTCATACAGGGAAATAGAACGTGCGACCTTACGAAAAGAAAGTACAGCGACAGGAGTGTAATGCCAAATCATCACCATAACCAGCAAGACACATCACTCGGAAGCTTCTCGTGTATGTCTTAGACGATTCAACCACACCGGACACAACATTCTCAATCCCTCGGTGAAAAGAATTGCTGCACCACCTCAATGTAATGTACTCATGACATATCGGTAACAAATTACGATTGTCGCAGGCCTGCTAATGAGTCACAAAAACATGGTGTGTTATTGAATGATCTTCCCTGAGCCCATATGTCAATCCGACTAACTTGACCGCTTACCCAGACACGCCCCATAGAACGGAATTGTCTCGTCGTCCTAGGATAGCATGCTAAAGTAGCTGTCATCAAGCATCCTCTTCATGACATAGTCTCAAGTCGTGAAGGCAACCAGTTTGTAGGATAACCAATGTCTTGGATATGCTACATGGCTCACACAGCAATGAAGAGGAATCTATTCACTGCTCCACAGTCGATCGCGAAAGCACATACAGTACGATATGTATGTTATGGCGTTCTTCCATCAAAAAGGGCATGCCACTCTGTGTTTGGAAAAACAAGTAACGCCATACGAATCTTAGTCTAGACGTTACACAAAACGTCTAACCTGAGTCTCCCAGCACAGTCGCTCCTCTTAGCGCCCGTCTGAAAACTCACATTCGGCTGTAAACAGGCTACATAGAGTCGTGGGATATCTCTATGTTCGACCAAGTATAAGGTCTCATCTTAGATCCATCTAAGGCGACATATAGAAATAATAGGGTTTATATCTAGCTCGCTGTACTTATAATGCGTAGATATAAGTGTTCAAGCTTGCTTTCTAAGCGCTATGGACACACATGTCCTAGCTAGCTATCTAAGCGCCATGAACACATGTCTCATCTTGCTTGCCATCTAAGCGCCATAGACACGCATGTCCTAGTTCGCTATCTCGGCGCCAAGGTGAATCACCCGTGTGAGCAGGTCGATTCAAGCCCGGTGACATTTAAGAAATGTGCATTCATTCCATTTATAACAAATATATATATGGAAACCAACTAGTTTATAAAAACTTGAATAATAATGTCAATTCCACAATGAAATGTCTAAGCACATCAAATCCCCCAATGGAGATGTGCATTAAGACAACGTCCCTTTGCGCAAACCACATCTCAAATATGACATGTGCTAGAATGGTTTTTAAAATCTTTCGCATATGCTCTGACTTACGTGCTATCACTGTAGATGAGCACAACCTCATCACTATGAGGTGAAGAGCCTAGCCACTGCAAAAACTCTTCAACCAAAACAGCTCCTCAAACCGCTATAGAGCACACCACATATTATGCTTCCATTGCGGACAGCATAAGGCAAGGTCCACAGTCCTGCGAACATATCACAAGATACTCTTCACTACTCTCTAGTGGTAGGACCAGGGTTGCTACGATAACGACTAATTAAACCAACCGCATAGCAGACATCTGACTGAGTACACACATTAGCATACTTCAGATTCCCTATTGCAGACGCATATGGCAAATTGGACATTTGTTTCCTCTTCTCATTATTCTTAAGACAATGATCTAAGGTCAAGGTGAGTCCCCCAAAAATGGGATGTCTATGGGTTTTCAGTTTTTCATGTGAAAACGTTCAAGAACCTACATCTTGTAAATCCCTCGAGACAAACAGAGGAGCTTCTGAGAACAATATCTCACAGTCTAAACTTCCAACACATAGTTGGAATCACTCATGTCCTCAATCTCAAACTGAGAGGACAACCACTCTCAAGTGGTGACAATGGAACTCATCTCATTCCCAGTTAAAAGGACGTCATCAACATATAAAGAATTAGAACACTTTTCTTGGACCGTTTAATGTACACACATTGTACCATTGCCTAGCCGATTGCTAGCTTGAGATAATAAACAAATCGTTCGAGACAGCACACTTTTGCGCTTATTCCCTTTGGTCACAACACCAATGGGATGATCCATATTTATCTCGTCGTCTTGTTCTCCATTGAGAAAAGAACAGTTTAAACATCCAACTAAAAAATGTTCAAAAACTAAATATGCGACAATTTCTAGGATAAGGCGAATGGAGTCAGATCTCACCCTTTGGGAGAACATGTTTCCATGGTCTATACCCTCTCTGGGTACAAACTATCACCACAAGGCGCGCCTAATACTTGTCAATTGAACCATCTGCCTTGCGTTAGATTTTGAAAACACACTTGTCTCCAATAGTCCTACGCACAAGCGGAATGTCAACTAACTCCCAAACCTTATTCGCGTCCATAGAGCTCATCTCATCTAGCATAGCAACTATCCACTTAGTTTCAGCAAACAAAGAGAAATTCTTCAACAAAAGAAGTAGCCTCATCCTCATCCACTTGTGCACACATTTGCACACATATGAATTTCTCTTGAGTACCTAAGTGGTGCACTCCCACTATCTGGTACACTCCCACTAGTGTCTAGCGGTGTACTCCCACTCGGGTGGAGACTAATACCATTTTACAGCGATTATTGGATGTGGATTCTCAATCTCCCCACCCTCGCTTAAAGATGGTATGTTGTCTTCAACATCTTCCAACTCATAGAGGTCAAGATATCTCTTAGTAATACAAATCTGGGGAAGTCATTCTCAATATCATGTGGCACCATTTGTCATTCCTATACCCGTTTGTTCATTATACATAACATAGGCTGTCGAGCTATTAGAATACCTTATAAAGGTATACTTTTCAGCTCTTGAGCATAGTTTCTCGCATTTATACGAGGTATAGTGAACATGACCTCCTGAGCTCCACGGGCGCAAATGCTCCAAAATGAGCTTTTTGCCTTTCCATAGCTCATAAGGGGGTAGAGGTAATTGACTGAGAAGAGGCACTCTAGTATGTAGGCAGCAATCAAGAGTACATCCTCTCAAAACAACATTGGGAGGTTGACTTGCGCCATCATAGTCCTAGCCATATCTAGGAATGTCTTATTCCTTCTTTCTACAATACCATATTATTGCGGAGTTTCCGGAACAGAAAGTTGTCTGCGTTTCCCCTTTTTCCTCACACAATTCCCAGAACTGATTAGATAAGTACTCGCGATACTCACATCGCGCGAAATCATCTATAAAAGTGAGAAAATAAGAGGCGCCATGACGTGCCTTTACAATCACAGGTCCACAGATATCTGAGTGAACTAGCTCTAATGCTTGAGTAGTTCTAATAGCCTCTCTAAAAGGCTTTCGACATGCTTTGCCAACTAAGCAAGACTCACACATAGGCAGGTCAACCTCAGCGAGTAGGCCCAAAAAGGGCTTCTCGAGCTAATCAAGTTATCCTATTACATCCTATGTGTTCAAGTCCAGCATGTCATGTCTCAGAATAAATGAATAACAAAGGAAACTAGAATTATATAAAATAACTCTTAAGTAGTTATCCCTAGATAACCATGTCCTAGTAACACTACCACAAAAAAGTATCCATCCTATTAATACCGAACTGGAGAACGCCCTCGATTACGCTCTTCCACCTTGTTAGTCTTGGGCGCAAACTTGCTGGCCCCACCCTGCCTCTAGGCGGGTTTACCCTTACCATTGCGTTTAGGCCCACTGGCCTTGCACTTACTTCCACTTATGGAAGTAGTGGTCAAGAGTATAGCCATACGGTTCGCCTTACCTTTTTGGCGCTCCGTATTCAGCTCAACATGTCAGAAGATGTCAAAACCAAAAATTTAACATTTTCGTTGTGGATCATGATTTGTTTTATATGGACCCGCGAATCAGGCAAAGAACTAATCATAGCCTGAAACTGCAGTTTGCCAGTAAAGATGTTCCGAGTATTCTGAAATCACGAATCATACCTGTCATCGACCTTAGATATCCAGTGATTGTGTACTTGGAACGTTTCCTTTACTTTCCCGAACGTCATTACTAGACGCTCAATCTAGTAGTGAATGTGCCATCGAAAACAAATTTGAGCTGATCTCATAATACTTTGGCTATTGGGTAGTACATATACTTCCCAACAAGATCATGGTGCATGCTGCTTATCACAAAGCGCGTGCTATGATCCTTCTCGAGCCAAGTATTATAGGCTATTTAAGGTTATTATGATATTGGGCCGGAGGCCCATTATTCGGTTTAATGGGTTGGACCATAGAACAAGCCTAAAGCCCATAAGCTCTCACTCATTCGATCGGTGTGTTACTTTGCAGTGCCATATTACAAAAAAATTAGTCCCTTTTAAACTTGTTACTTTTATAAAGATCGACAAAGTGTGGTTTGGAAAATATTTGTTTTTGTGAATCCAAAAAATTTGAATAATAATATTTGAGAACATGCGCAAGGGATTGACATTATTATTTGCACATTTCATAAGGTTTGTTTTAAAATCCAATTACAAATGAGTTTTCCCCCTTTCTACAATTTAAGACCAAAAAATTCGCTATTGCTCATTAATCAAATCTTAATTTTGTAAATCAAGAAAAACCTTTTATAATTGATTTTTCTAAATAAACATCAATTAGATGATACAAATACCTATCTAAGATCATCCACAAGATATAAAGTGCGCCATACAACAAAAGTGTGCATGGACCCCCACGTGGGTCCGAATTGACAACTTACAGCTCATGTTAAGGTAATTCAAGTGTATGATTTATGAACAAAGAAAACCATCCTTTTGCAAGTAGGCTTTTCCAATACAAGAAATAAAACCCTTGTCCTCACATTACATTTATAGCCCATAAAAAATAGGGATTCTTTGTTCATAAACATATACAAGAACAGCCTTAAACATACATCGTGAGGACACAAGCTCTATAAATTGTCAATTATTATCCAATCATTTAAGCCAGATTAAAATGTATTAATCACACACATCAAGCACTCATGTGGTCTTATTAAAAAATGAATGGACTCATCCGTCACTCCACTTAAGGAGGAGGAATTAGAGGTCATAGGGTCAACCAATCACAAACAACAGTAATTAAACGTGACCAACAATGCAATGAGCCTCTAAAAATAATAAAATGTGCAATAAAATGATTATTGCACAGCCCGGATAGCTCCCATAAGCTAAGTAAAATCAATGAAAAAATCCTGAATTTTTCATTAATTTAAACCTAATTTTAGGTCTTAAAACATAATTTAAAACCAATTTATTAAGGTCCCTTTAAATTAACAATTAATTTAAAACGTTATGAAAAATTTAATTAATTGAAAAACAAAATTTTCATTATAAATAAAAATTTCCGGAATTTCACCAAAGCCCAAAAACATTTTGAATCTAACATAATAAATTGATCTTAGTTAAACAAAATTAACTATGAGCAACAAAATTCCTAAAAATACAAAACTTTTCAAGAATTTGTTCTCCAAAGATTTTAAGTGGTCTAATATGGTGTTCTAAACACCCCATATTAATTTTAAAAATTAATAATCTATTTTGGCTATTTTCAGCAATTAAATAAATGCCCATATGCATAAATTTTATGCTCTAAAATACCAAAAAAATGAGATAATTCATAAAATTTTCTCAAGTCTCCAATTAGTGTACGAAAACACTAAATATTAAATTCAAGAATTAACAACTTTATTGGTTATGTTTTAAGCAATTAATATTGCGTATTCAACACAATATATATGCTCTAAAATATGTCCCAAAGAGCGAGAAAATACACTAAAATAATTTTCTCAAGCTACCACTAGTGTTCTAAACACATTGTATTAATTTCTTGAATTAATAATCAATAAAAATATTTTAAGCAATTTAGTATGCGTACAAAAACACACAATTATATGCTCTAAAATATTAATATGATTGAGATAATTTACCAAAAATTATCTATGAGTCCCACAAAATTTTACATGGTCTTAAAACAGTGTCCCTTATGTCCCATATTAATTACAAAAATTAATAGTGTATTTTGGCTATTTTAAGCAATTAAATAAATATCCATAAACATTAATTATATTATCTAAAATACCATAAATACATGATAATTTACCCAAAAATTATCTTAGAGTCCCTTATAGTGTCCTAGATACTATATATTAGTTTCAAAAATAAAATAAATAAAAAATTTATTTTCAAAATTTTAAACAAATTAAAACTCTATCTCTTATCAATAAAAAAAAATGAGGACCTTGAACAAGATCTCTTTACCATTAAGCATGTGTTGGGTGGGCACTACTATTACTCGGGTCTGTTTGGCATGGCTTGTAAAAATCCTTGCACATTTTTGAAGAAGTGCCAAACAAAACATTAATGACCCATGATTTATAGCCAAATGCACTAAATATCGTTCTGAAATCGAGTGTAAGGTTTCAGAAAAAACTCAATTTTTTATTTTTTTTAGACCCAGAAAATTCGGGTTTTAGATTTCTTCTTTGTTTGAGATAATCAAGTCATGGGATTCATTGGGGGGACTCCAGGGACCATTAAGAACACATCCATGTTTAAAAATTGGACCTACATTGGAGTTTGGTAATAGACCCACATCAAAATCAAATTTTCAAAGTTTTGAAAAAAGTTGATTAAGCTTTAATGGCAGATTCAATTTGGGTGATCTACAGGCGAATCAAACACCTACAGGCTCTGATACCAATGTAGATAATATGCACGCAAACATACGAGACGGGTTTAGGTCACTTACCTAGCGGAATAACCCGACGGATCGCCGAACGGTGTTGTTACAAGCCTAGCTTCTTCACCCACGAACTACTGCTCCATGTTGCCTCCGTGTACTCTCTTATGCTTCGCGTAGGTCGTGAAGATCACTACTAGAGCAGTTCTCGTACGTATCACGTGCTAAATCCCATGGCTCCTTTGGTGATGGCCAAGAGAGAGATGAACCGTAGGGATAGAGAGAGAGAGAGACTAACGTGAGTTAGAGAGAGAGAGGCCGCTGTGAATATATGAAATATCCTTAGGTTTTCCATGTGATATATATGTATATATAGACACATAAAAACCTATAAGGCTTAAGACTCCAAAAGCCCATTATTTGGCATCCAAGTCAGTCCTCTCTGGACCCAGTCCAATATAATGTGGGTGCCCATATAACCTAACCACAATATTTGTTACATTGTATTTAACTGTAAGCTCCAGAAATTATAAATTTGCGCAATATAAACTTCATCCTCAATTGTGGTTTATCCTTTGTATCCCATTTCAAGACCTTTCTATGCAAATAATGGAATATGAATTGATGTCAAGGCCGGAATATCAATGAACTTTTATGAGGCTTGATTTCAACACTTTTTTGGGGGCAATGATGTTAAGGATTTTAGTTTGGTAAAAGTGAAACATGTGTAATATTCTCTCTATAGATTGTGATCCGAAAGACTCTTATGTATATATACGTATTCTCCGTAAGTTTATGTACGCTGCTTGCATGTGTTTGTATTCACTAATGTTTGCTTGGGAGTCATATGTACATTTGTACATTTCTCTATATGTTTTCGTAGGAGCTGTAATTCTAAAAAATTCTTAGAAAAATATAACCATGCAACGCACATGTTTCGCCTAGTGTATAAATAGGATAATGTACTTCTTATGTGACCCTCAAAATGGGCCGGTAAACCCACGAGAGATTGAGAGTGATGTATGAAGGATGATTGACGCCTCATGTACTAAATGCTTCTCTCTTTTGTACTCTTGTGCTATGTTTGGTAAATGTTGAAAAATGGAAAGAAGCCAAGGAAGGTATCATAAGAAAAAGGAGGAAAGAAGAAACCTTCCTTCATTTTGTTTAGTTAAATAGAGAAAATATTTATTGTAACGGTTATTTTGATATTGTGACGTAATAGGTCAATACAATCTCATTATTTAAACATTTGTGCTTCTTAGACTTGGAGAAAACATCCTTACACATTAGCAAGCACTCAAGTGTATTACTAGTAAGGAGTAATGTTAGGGGTACAACTATTTTTTACAACTCAGTTACAACCATCTCTATCTCTCTTCTAAGTGGCACTGGCCCCATTGAAAAATAACCGGATTCCACAGTGTCACTTAAGAGAGAGATAGAGATGGTTGTAAATGAGTTGTAAAAAATAGTTATACTCCTAATATTGACCATTAGTAAGAGGTCATAGATGACGTGATATCACCATTACGACTAATATTTTCTCGTAAAATAGGAAGGAATGAAGGAAAGAAGGTGATATTGTATATTTTATCATTAAACTCTTACATAAAACAAGCATCATTTATTTGAAGAGCAAAAAATTTAAAACAAGAGGAAAGCCTTTTTCTCTCTCCCAAATTCATCCACTTTTGATCAGATTAAAATTTGTGAGTATAGAAGAGGCACGCCTCTCGTGTTCCTTTCTCTCATCTCTTTCATTCACAACCAAATAAGTGATTCTACCTCTCCCATTCCTTCTCCGCTTTCCTTGTACCAAACATAGTGTTTAAGCTTTGTTCTTTGTTTTCACTGATGAGTCGAGTGACATATTTTTCTTTGTTTGGTTAAAAAGAAAAATAGTTAAAAAAAAAATTAGAATCAAAAGAAAAAGTGCTGAACATGGTACCAATGTATTGAATTCTGGGAGACTTCAATTCCTTCCCTATTTCTTTCACTTTCTATTGCATTTTTTTTAAAAAAATGCCAATTTTTTTTTTTCTATAGTTATTTTTAAGTAGTGCTTGTTTGTACCGCTTCTTTTTTGGTACATGAGAGCATGTCTAACCAATATGTCTCTTTTTTGAGATGTCATTTTTTTTTAAGACTTTTGTGACAGTTTGACATATTCTAATTTCACATTCCTACAAATAAGAACTCTACTCAATACTTCCATTCTATTATTTTAATATATTTTGAGTTATATTTTTGGTCCTTGCTTATTATATTAAGTTCGTTGGTAGCCAAATTATGGGACCACAATAATTGAATAATATATACATGTATAAAAAAAATTTAAAAGGCTTGCCTTTTTTGAATGTCGTGACATGAGAAATCAAATGTTAATTAAATGCCACATAAGAATAAGGCATTTGGGATGAAGTGGTTTGACTTCAAATATAAGTATTTAACATGCAAAGTTGGATTTGAGATTCAGGATAGAGATGCTCTAAGAATTCATGTCTGACTTCAAAATGATTTAAGACCTTATTTTTTTTATCTAGTTTTCACAAGAGAGAATAATTATTGTCAACCTATATATTTTCATATTTTCAAGCAGACCACTTAGATTTGATAGTACACAAGTTAGCGTCCATTTTATAAGAATCGAGTACAATGTTCCGCCGTGATTGACTCTTACACTGATTTGGGGCCCCTTGGTGTTACATCGCCTAAATCAATTCAACTATGGTCCCAATGGTTCAACTGTTCAAGTGAGAAGAAAATATAAATACAGAAACATCAAGGCACATGGATAAATTAACCCAACTTTTGCTGGTCTAAAGCTAGTGGGCCTTTAGAACAATTCTGTTATATGTCGTTCATTTTTGGAGCCTATTGGCCCACGTTAAGTTATTTGTGTTTGTGCTTCCTTTCTATACTATCACAAGATGCGAACCACGGAGTGTAATTTAGATATAAAATATTACAGGAAAAATATTAATTAACATTTTAAATAGGTGAGTATGTAAATAGTTTAATACAAACAAGTGCATACACATTCCAAAATATAAATGATTTTAAGTATTAGATTTAATATATAAATAAATACATAAGTGTAACAAAATATCAAATTGACAGGTTGTGTATATGAATTTTCTAAAGTGACTTAGAAGTATAAAATATGAATGAATGCATGGAGAAAATCATTATGGGATATGTACAAATATAGTTTAGCCAATTCCTAAGGTATGAACTAATTTAAAGTACATATAAGCATCAAATCAAAGAATAAAAGTAAAAGTATACTTGCTGTGAATAGTGGACAGAACAGTGAATTGACCTTGTAGAAATTGAAAAGTAAGGTAAGATATGTTTTCAATGCATTATTTTTTATGAAGATCATCCTTATTGTGTGTAGAACACATATCAAAAATCCAAACTTCAATAACTATTACAGATTGAGAAAAATCATATAAAAAATAGAGGTCACTTAGAAACAGAATCCGTACTGTCGACTGAAATGTCAAAATATCTTAGAAAATAAAAACAAAACATCTAGAAGCCCATATTATACAGAAAGTTTTCAAAGACACTTAAGTTCAAGGAAAAAATGAGTTGGGACCACCTCCTTTGGAAAAGCTTTCTGGAAAACAAGTTGAAATTCAACCAAGCTGCTGTGACAGTAAAAAATAGAATGTCTTGAAGGAATGTTTGGGCCAAAATGGGACCCTTCCAAGTGTTTCCAAGTCAAACCAAAAATTATGGGTGTTCTCTAACAAGTTAGGAAGACTTTTCAAGTGGTCTTGTAATCCTCCTTTAAGTATTGACTTTTAGAAAAATCTTTGAACTCAGATTGTTCACTGTTTTGATGATTTTGGATAAAAAAAGGGCTTTATTTCTTGAAGTCAAAAGAGGGGCTTAAAAGGGATTTTAAAATAGAGGTTTTGCGAGTACATTTTCAGCACTTCAATGAGGATTATAACCACTTACAACATCAACATTAGACTTGTATCAAGAACCTCCAAGATTGTTGAAGAGTATTGTTTTTGTTTTTGAAGCTAACTTCTACTATCAAACATGTTTTTGAGGTCAAGAGCTACTACCATAAGGATTCACTCACCTCAAATACCATGTCATCACTTAGATGATGGTGGACTAGTAAGTAATCAAAGAAAAATCAAGAAGAAATGGGGGAAGAAGAGATGAACATATATAAATAAAACAAGTAAATAGTAATCAATAGTTGATAATCATGGAGATGTTGGATTTGTAGCTTGATGTTTCACTTATATGTAATGACTTTGGACACGGATGAAACTTCATATCTCATAAATGCTCACAAAAATGGTGGTTGGATGTATTGAATGTGAAGTAAATGGAAGTAATAAAGTAAAAAAAACAAAGTTTAGAACTCACTTTCTAGTTGAAAATCAAAGATGGAATCTTCTTTTCTCTCTATTCTAACCTTATCTCTATAACCTTCTCTCCAAAACTTTTCTAAGCATTCATTTGCCACCCCCTAAATGAAAAGTCAAAGGGGATTTATATAGGTCAATTTGGGGTGGTTTTGGGATCTAAAGAGTGCTCTCATTGGCTCCAAATGTCTGTGAAGAAGGAACTACGTCGTTTTGGTTTTCAATTAATCAAAATGGACCCCCAAATAAATTACAAAAATGGACAGTTCTACGGGAGAGTGTCGCAGCGGCACTGGGCCTATGCCGTGGGGGCAGTGGGCCAGTGCCACGACAGCACTGCTCCTCCAACGTCCGGATAATACTGTTTAGCCCCCCTGAGGTTCCGGTATTCGCGAAAAGGCCATATTTCGTCCAAAATGAACAGAAAATGCGCATGAAATCCTAATTGAGCTTGTGATATACCGTTGGAAGGGTAGTGGAGTCTACCTTACATAAAAAATAGTTCAAAGTTAGGTCACTTTGAAAAGGTTTGTGGTATTTGCGATAAAAGCCAAATTAATCGTCTTTTTCACCTTCGAAAATTTATAGTAAATTCTTTTAAATCCAAAAATTAAGTGCGATATACTATTGGAAAGCTATTGACCTCTAGTATCCATGAAAAATATTTGAAAAATGACACGGCGCTCCAGTTTCAAAGTCAACATTTAGGTCAAATCGGTCAAACCTGGGATCTCTGGGAAGTTTTGGAAACCTCTGGGAGCTCCCAAGAGCTGACGTTTTCGTCTGATTTTATTTTAAAACTCATTTTAATACCTTTCACATGACCTTGTATGATCTCAGAACTTTTTGGAGAATTTGGATGATCTTGGTCAAACCCTGGTCAAACTTGGGTCCAACCGGTCAACATGGACTTTCCGGGAACTTCCGGGACTTCCAGGGGTTTCTGGGAGCTGACATTTTACCCAATTTTGCTTTGAAACTTATTTTATTGCTTTTCTTACGATGTAGTATGTTTTCAAAACTTTCGGTCCAAATTTGGGAGTGTTTGGACTTTCAGGGGTATTTTGGTCATTCTGAGCATTTCGAGAGATAGAACCAACTTCTAGGAGTCATTTTTTAGTCTTTTTCCATTATTGTGAACCACCAAGCTATGGGTCTCCTAAATCTGATAGCCGACAAAATGGGGTGTCTATAGTTCGCCCCTCTTTAGCATGAACTTGCGAGACAACGCATGTCTCAAGCGAGTGCCAAAGCTTCGAAGAGACAAGTCTTTTAGAGGCTATAGATTTAGGATAAAAGTGTTGCAAAAGATGCAATGATAGAAACAAGAATGCTAAGGCTAGTACTGGTCGTGGTTTGCATGAGCTGCCTACGTATCCCCGGGGGAATCAGACTAGGACGTAGTTCGAGGCACAAAATCACACATGCACAATAAGACAGACGGATGCTATGCTATGAGGATGATATGTAGTGTATGGACATTGATCTTGTCAGAATCAAGATATAAAAAGTATACTTTACTTTTCTAAAGATTTGCAGTGTGGAAGTAAAGGTCGAACCCACAGAGATTGATTAACTACCGTGTTTTAATCTTAAAACCTAAATCTAATTAATTAAAAAAACGGATTTTGATTTGAATTTAATTAAACTAATAACAATAAAAGTAAATCTAAACTATTAAAGCAATTAAATATTTATTTTTATAATAAGTTTAAGAAACCTAGGATTGCAAATCCACCACTAGCTTCATAATAGGAATATTTATGAATTACTTTAGCTTATTAAGTTGGATGATAATGGGGAATTGTAGCTACAAGCCCAATTCCTCCGACAAGAAGATAATCATGGTTCAGGCACCAACATAATCCATCTTCGGTTAGCACGAATTATCCTACACTAAACTAGGGTTGTGATCTGATCCGTCTAACCTAGGCATGGACTATTCGGATACTTGATAGCACAAATCAATAAAGCACCATCACATGTAAATAATCTAAACAAGCACAACAAGCATAGATCGTTGAGCACATCACAGTCAAAATAGATCTAAGACAAGAATAAATTCGGAAAGTAATGATTTAATCACTAGAAGTACGATTTATTTATAAAAATCCTCTAAACATGTGACTGACATCCATACATAATAAACCTAAAGTAAAAACATAAATAAAACCCTATTACTTGGCTAGGGTTTCATTGAAACCTAGATCTATGATCTAGCCGTCCATGGAAGTGATGGATGGCAAGTAGTTGATGGAGGAGGCCATGGAAAACCTTGGTCTTCTTCTTCTTCTCCTTGCTTCCCTCCCTTCAATGGCTAGAAGTATGGTTGTAGAATGTGTGTATAATAATTGCCAACAATGTCTAACCCTTTAATTATAATAAAATAGGGTATATATAGATTTACAACAAGTTTTGGAAGCCTTCCTAACCCGAAACGGACTGAAACTGATGTAATTTACAGTCTAGACGTCGTTCAGCAGTTTCGTTTGCACAGGAGTCTTCAGTATACTAAAATACGCAACTTTGATTTCTGTATGGATCGCGCGAGCGCGACATTTAGGACTTCGCGAGCGCGGATCGCGCGAGCGATATCTGGGTTTTCGCGCGAGCGGATCGCGCGCGCGACTTGGCTTTTTCAGCTTCTTCTCTTCTGCTTTTTCACCCTGTTTAGCCTGATATACTTGATTTCTTCCAAAACCTGTCAGAAAATAGAAAACGAAGTAAAAATATACAAAAACAGGATAAAAAGTACTAACAACTGTGAATTAAGGCGTATAATTAGGATTAGTTCTCTCCTGATCACACCCCCAAACCTACATTTTGCTAGTCCTCGAGCAAAACTAAAATAAAAACTAACTACTAATAAAATACTACTCCATTTTCGCATGGATCACGATTGCATTTAGCATATGCAACAAGCCTTTTAAACCTCTAGGTGTCCCTAGTCGGACGAGTGAAGTCTCGTGAGGGTTCTCATCAACAAGTTACCCACAACCATCTTTATTAACTTGGAAATTTAAAAAGTTTTATTAAAAAGAAAAACATAACATCCAATACTCCTTATTATAAAACAATGATTCAAAATAGAATAACGAACAAGAAGAAACATAATCAAACGTTCACCTATATCATGAGAAACAATCAAGTGCATGCAATGTACGAATCAATAGAGTTCCTCATAAGATTGCACGTGTGTGATGTGGTAGTCAAATGAACACGCGTATGTCATGAACATGGAATATAACTCGGATAACCATTTAACTATGCTTCGACTACGAATCTCACAATTAATTACACTCTCAAATGAAACACTCAGAAATAGGTGTAATTTATCTAGTATATGTGAGTAAAGGAAATATATATTCAAAACGAGAAATGCTCACATATGACTCGAAAAAGACGCATGACACAAAAGAATAATAGTCTCATGGATAGGATGCCAATAATCAAGAAAAATTAATCATTACCATGTTTTAATCTCCCTCCCATCGTTTACATATCCAAACCATGTTTCCTAGGATCAAATAGGACTTTTCAAAGGTTGTATTGTGGCTCAGGTAATGAAAAAGGATATACTAGGTAGGTAATCTCAAAATGGCATTGTAAGGCATGTTCGATTTCTTTCATTCGTCTTCTACAAACTTTCATCTTCTTTCATTCTCTTTTCTCATTCATTTTTTTTTCTTCTTTTCTTTTTTTTTTGTATCAACCTTCTTCTTCTTTATTTTTTTCAATTTTTTCCTTTCCTTTTCGTTGCTTTCTGAATAATCAATCAATAAATAATAAGGCAACCACCCCAAACATTATCTTATTTTCTTCTTTTTCTCAATCACACATCGCCTTAACACCACTAAAAGTTGATCACTCTTCCAGTGGTATACTCCAAGTTGATCAAGTTGGAGCTTTTAAAGAGGATAATGGTGAACAAAGAAAAAGAGGCATTGTAACGGCTCAAAGGGCGAACTAAGGAAATTTTATCTTTTATCGGTCGGCAATAAACAAAGAGGGCCTAAAATCATGTCCTAAAGTCGTATGGTTCTTCAATGTTTACAATGGAAGATTATTTAGCATGGTAACAAATATTTTAACTTGACTATCAACCAAAACAAGAATAATGAGACTAAACAACGAGTAGATGCGCTATTTCAATGAAATTCGACAAACACAATGTATTTATAACCCTCTAAAAAGAAAAGATAGGCTCAAAAGCTCACTGGGCTTAGTCTCCACCATGTGTTATCTAGAAATCCGAATCATATTATAGTTCACATCAGACATGTATTCACGTGACTACGTGTAGTGCATAGGTTTATGTGCAAATCTATGATATTAAAACTACGATTCAAACAATACATAACTTAAAACGTTACATCATATCATAACTTCAGCAAATGTTTAATCACCTCTTCTCTTGTTTACCATTCTATAACAATCAAAGTTATTGAACAAGAAGTATCAAATTTATATTGCAAAAACGTCGGTAACATCGTTTATTTAAACACACTTATTGAAAAATTTTAAAATTTTGCATAAACTAGTGTGCATGTGTATATACCCCCAAACCTAAACCTTTCATTGTCCCCAATGAAACAATAAAATGAAAGAACGGAGAGTAGGTAATAAAGAAACGACAATACATCGATCTCGGCAATGACAAACAGGTGAAGGTATAAGAATATAGCGATAAAGTTCAAATGTACCTGTTAATACTAGAGAAAAGAAACTAAACAAAGAAAATAATAAAAACAGCTAAAAGAATTATAACTAAGCTAAACGAAACTAAATAAACTATAAGAAGAAACAAAACTATGAAGACAACACGAAAATAAGCTATAAAAGGAAATAAAACATAACCAGAATTATGAAAACAATCAAAGACTCGATCTAAAAGTACCTAAGAAACAAAAACAGAAAAGTAAAAACTGTGTGACAGGTGTGGGAGGAAGATATAAGAAAACAAAAGAAGAAAATGCATAAATGGGGGGTCGCGCGAGCGGCCGTCGCGCGCGCGAATCCCAAGTTTTTTTTTTTTTTTTTTACCTCTCTCGTGCGAGCGAGCTACCTCGCGCCTGTGACACCAGGCGCGAGGAGAAGCAGAGGCATCATATAAGGAAAACAAAGAAAAACCACTAAGGGGCAAACTCGCGCCAGCGGGCCGCGCGAACGACGTCTCGCGCGAGCGGGCCGCGCGCACGAGAAGAGTTTGTTCTATTTTTTGGTTAAAATTATGTATATAATATTAAAATAAATTAATTCCGACCCCCAAACCTGTCCAGAAAAACTCTAAGACTGACCAAAATGACTCAAAACATCCAAAAATCAAAGAAACAGACGAAATCAAGCTTGGGTTGCCTCCCAAGAAGTGCTAACTTTTATGTCTTCAGCTAGACCGTTCTAGCTCAAGACTCACGGAGGTTAAAAATCAGACTGTGTACCCCTAAGAATATCAGGTAGAGCTCGGTGGTAAGCAGAAATCACGTCGTTTCGAATTAATTCAATCGACAGTTTGTCAGTATGTTCAAATCGATTTCTTACCTTCCGAGAAGATTCAGCATTAGGATCCGAGGTATTAGGGTTCATCCACTCATCATCCGCTATATCTTTGTCGTTACTCACATTTATTGCTTTGTTAGGCTCAATATTCTGTCTTACCTCACCTTCCGTCTCACATAGGTAATCGTCGTCTTTAAGAGGCTGATCCATAGCATTAAAAACGTTTAATTTTAAGTTCATGTTCCCAAATGACACTTTCATTACCCCCGTCCGGCAGTTAACACGTGCGTTAGCGGTGGCTAAGAATGGAGGGCCTAGAATGACAGGAGTGTGTTTCCTAGCATCTAGCACGGGTTCAGTGTCAAGGACCATGAAGTCGACAGGATAATAGCATTTATCAACCTTAACCAAGACGTCCTCGACGATTCCTCTAGGTATTTTAATAGAATGATCCGCTAATTGTATTGTAGCGGCCGTAGGTTTCAGTTCACCTAGACCTAATTATTTATAGACGTGATAAGGTATGAGATTAACACTAGCTCCTAAGTCAAGGAGAGCCCTATGGATGATAGTGTCACCTATGACACATGAAATCGTAGGCGTACCAGGATCCTTATACTTTGGAGGAGCGTGTTGGAATATAGAGCTTACTTTTTCTGTGAGAAAGACCTTTTTAGGAGTATGACTACGTATTTTGCGCTTTTGAGTACAAAGGTCTTTTAAACATTTAGCATAAGCGGGAATTTGTTTAATAGAATCGAGGAAAGGAATATTAATTTTAACTTTTTTAAACACCTCGAGTATATCTTCCATTTTTGACCCTTTCTTGGGCAAATGTGACGGTCCCTCAACATTAGGTGGATATGGAATTCTCGGAATATAGTTCGTTGAGACCGGTTCATTTTCTTTTCTACTTTGATTCACGTCCTCACCCCTCTCTTTATTAGAGTTGATATTCATATCTTTTACATTCTCATTCGGAAGTTCAACAGCTTCCTCTTCCCGAATAGTCGTCCTAGTCGATACGGCGTTTACTTGTTCACTCGACCCCTTAATCTCATACTGTCCCTTAGGGTTTTGAATAGTTTGGCTCGGCAACTTACCCTCGTTTCTACGACTCATTGTATTCGCTATTTGTCCCATTTGAGGCTCAAGCTTCGCAATGGATTGTGTATGAGAGTGCACTATTTGTGCTTGTGCCTATACTTGCGTTTTAATTTTATTAAGGGATGCCAACACCTTTTCCTCAAAAATGTTACCCCTTGGAGGGTTCAGATTAGGATGCGGTTGTTGGTATTGATTAGGTTGAAACTGAGGTCGATACGTATTAGGAAAATTAGTCGCCTCATTAGGATTATTATTATTATTTTTCCACGAGAAGTTAGGATGGTTTCTCCATGGCGCATCCGAATTATTAGTAATCGAATTATAATTATTTCGTGGGTATTGTTGAATAGAGTTAATGTGTTGCACCACGAATTTCGGAAATTGACTCGCCGATGCACATGCAAGGATAGAATGTGAAGGATCAGAACATAATGCACAAATTTCATGAGCGGGTGAGGCTGTCGTTTGGCTCATTGTGAAAAGTCGGTCAAGTTTGTTAGATAGTACTTTTATTTCAATTGATTGACTTGACTCGAACTTTACCTCCCTCTTAGGTTGTGAATGATATCCCTCGGAATGTACTGACACAGTCTGATGCATCGAGTTCTCGCTTAACGTTTCAAAAATTTTCCAGGCCTCATCGGCACGTTTGTGTAGGAAGGTACCGGCATAAACAGCATCGACGGTGTTTCGGACCGAAGGAATAAGTCCCTCGTAAAAGACCTGGACCAACTACCACTTAGGAACCTGATGGTGTGGGCACGAACGTATTAATTCTTTAAATTTTTCCCACGTGTCATAAAGAGTCTCCCTATCTTGCATCACAAAATTAGTTATATCTTTTCTTATCTTATTTGTACGCATAATAGGGAAAAACTTTTGTAAAAAGGCGGTGTGTAAGGCTTCCCATGTTTTTATTGTGTTTGGCTCAAGTGATTGAAGCCAATACTTCGCTTTGTCTCTTAAGGAGAATGGGAAGAGCCGTAATTTTAATTCATCATTATTTAGGTTTTGTATTTTCAAAGTAGAGCATATACCCTGAAAATCCCCTAAGTATTGGTAAGGGTCTTCATTTAGACGGCCATGGAATGATGGAAGTAGCGAGATGGTAGACGACTTTATCTCAAAGTGAGATGCCGTCGCCTCCGGTAAGTCGATACAAGTTTGTGGCGTGTAAGTCGTCGGAATAAAATAATCTTTAAGTGGAGGAGGTGGTGTATTAGGATTATTCAAATTATTTCCGTTGTTATTTTGGAAATTATTGTTATTTCCAATGTCTGCCATTTTAATTGGTTCTATGTTATTAAAGCGTGGTTTCTTTAGTCTTGTAAGAGTACTACGTATTTCGGACTCAAATAAAGACGTTGGTTTCGGTGTCAAATCGTCGTCTATTAAAAACCGTGTTCTAGAAGTTAAGTCTGAAGACTTGTTAAGTCTTAATGTACGTTCAAGTTCAGAGTCAAAAGGTTTTAATTCCAGTTTATTTGAACGTGTACCTAACATAAACTAAAAGAAAGTAAACTAAAAACAAATAGCAATCACGCAACTAAGATAACAAGCACTCAACTACTGTGATGCATGAATATTATCCTGTAATGCAATGACCGCGTCAAGCCCAGCGCCCCGGGTTTCCTAGCTAATGCAGTGCAATTAACCCGAAACTAATGCAAATAGTGCGTCACAGCGCCCTGACTTACAGTGATTGGATGCGAAGTGAAAGCGAGCAATTTACTTAATTTTTATTTATTTTATTTGCGTAAGCTCCTTTGATGTAATTAGCTACTCCACTCGGAAAAGTTGGAATTTGATGACTCGAAAACCTATAAAATAAAAGAACAAGTTAGTAATTGAAAACAAAAACGGAAAATAAGAAGAATAAAAACTAATCTAATATTTGCGAATTAACTAAACTAAGATTATAAAACTAAATGTAGTAATGCAATCCCCGGCAACGGCGCCAAAAATTGATCTTGTCAGAATCAAGATACAAAAAGTATACTTTACTTTTCTAAAGATTTGCAGTGTGGAAGTAAAGGTCGAACCCACAGAGATTGATTAACTACCGTGTTTTAATCTTAAAACCTAAATCTAATTAATTATAAAAACGGATTTTGATTTGAATTTAATTAAACTAATAACAATAAAAGTAAATCTAAACTATGAAAGCAATTAAATATTTATTTTTATAATAAGTTTAAGAAACCTAGGATTGCAAATCCACCACTAGCTTCATAATAGGAATATTTATGAATTACTTTAGCTTATTAAGTTGGATGATAATGGGGAATTGTAGCTACAAGCCCAATTCCTCCGACAAGAAGATAATCATGATTCAAGCACCAACATAATCCATCTTCGGTTAGCACGAATTATCCCACACTAAACTAGGGTTGTGATCTGATCCGTCTAACCTAGGCATGGACTATTCAGATACTTGATAGCACAAATCAATAAAGCACCATCACATGTAAACAATCTAAACAAATACAGCAAGCATAGATCGTTGAGCACATCACAGTCAAAATAGATCTAAGACAAGAATAAATTCTGAAAGTAATGATTTAATCACTAGAAGTACGATTTATTTATAAAAATCCTCTAAACATGTGACTGTCATCCATACATAATAAACCTAAAGTAAAAACATAAATAAAACCCTATTACTTGGATAGGCTTTCATTGAAACCCTAGATCTTTGATCTAGCCGTCCATGGAAGTGATGGATGGCAAGTAGTTGATGGAGGAGGCCATGGAAACCCTTGGTCTTCTTCTTCTTCTCCTTGCTTCCCTCCCTTCAATGGCTGGAAGTATGGTTGTAGAATGTGTGTATAATAATTGTCAACAATGTCTAACCCTTTAATTATAATAAAATAGGGTATATATAGATTTACAACAAGTTTTGGAAGCCTTCCTAACCCGAAACGGACTGAAACTGATGTAATTTACAGTCTAGACGTCGTTCAGTAGTTTCGTTTGCATAGGAGTCTTCAGTATACTGAAATACGCAACTTTGATTTCTGTACGGATCGCGCGAGCGCGACATTTAGGACTTCACGCGCGCAGATCGCACGAGCGATATCTGGGTTTTCGCGGGAGCGGATCGCGCGCGCGACTTGGCTTTTTCAGCTTCTTCTCTTCTGCTTTTTCACCCTGTTTAGCCTGATATACTTGATTTCTTCCAAAACCTATCAGAAAATAGAAAACGAAGTAAAAATATACAAAAACAGGATAAAAAGTACTAACAACTGTGAATTAAGGCGTATAATTAGGATTAGTTCTCTCCTGATCAGACATGATATGAATTGTGTCACGAGTCCTATCATGTCTAGTGTTCTGATCTTAGTATGAGTTGGTGTTGTGGGGTGTGCCACTCCGAGTGGGCTTGTGTTATGTTAGTGTTCACTCTAATGTAGTGGTTGATCCCGACAAGGAAACCAGAGTGTTGAAGACTCTAGGCCTCGAGGGCAAACTTCTTGAATTTGGACAAGTGCGTTTTGCGGGTAGAATCGGATGTGAGGTCCTTAAGGATGGCAACTAAAGGTAATTGATGGACACGGAAGCCCTGGATACCAAGCGATGGTTCAATATAACGGACATGAGAAGGTTTTCGCGATAACTGACGGGGGAGAAAGCTCATGATAGTTGGTAACTGAGGAAGCTCACGGCGACTAACAAATGAGTAAGCTCACAAAAGACAGGTAATGGCAGTATCCAATAGATGCGGAGTTCTAGACACCATAGAGTAGTCTGGTTGTAACTAGGCGATGCTTGCCCTGGGAGCCAAGATCTTAGACTATTGATGATATTCTGATCAACTACTGATCCTTGTCTAATCGAGAAAGTCGGTTCTGGTTTCTGAGCACCATTGTTCCCTGTTCTCTTCTGCTGGGGATGATAAAGGACTTTCTGAGATTTTCCTTTAACTGTTGACTGAGAACCAGGACCCATCTCTGAATCTCTCATGGTTGATTGAATCTTGCTGATCAAGAACCAGGATCCATCTCTGAATCTCTCACGGCTGATCAAATCTTGCGACACTCAATCCAAAAGAGCCAATTATGGCCTTCGGGAGCTGTTTTTGTCCATTGTGGATAGTGGGGGACTCTCTGAGAGTCTCTCTTAATTGTCGACTGAGAACCAGGACCCATCTCTGAATCTCTCACGGTTGATCGAATCTTATGATGGTCAATCCAAAAGAGCTAGTTATGGCCTTCGGGATCTATTTTTGTCCGCGGGATTCTCTAAGAATCTCTGCTAACTATTTTCCTTCGTATTCTAATCGAGAACCAGGATCCGTTAGTAAAACTCTCATGGTTGATCAAATTTTGCGACGGTTGATCCAAAAAGACTGATCTGGACTCTCGGAAGCCAATTTCTTCCAATTTTTGGTAGTTGGGGGTAGTCCTAACAACTTTCAGATCGTTGGAGGTAGAACCTTGTAAATCTTGACTGGAATAGGCCACTGGGACTAATCAGGGCCAGAAACGGGCTGAAAAAGGCCAGAATGGGCTAAAATGGGTTGAAACGGAGCGAAACGGAGCAAAGCGGGCCCGCAGGGAGCAGTGTCGCATCGGCACTGGGCCACTATCGTGGCGACAGTTTGCCAGTGCCATGGCGGCACTGGGTGGCCAGACTCCATGTTTGTATATCTTATGTTTTGGGCTCTAAATGCTCATTTTTGGTCATTTTAGGGTATTTTTGGAGCTAAAATCCGTCAAAATGCAGCTTGAGCACGCTCAGGTGAGTAATCTTTCCCCATGGTTGGAATTTTGATTGGTGTTTTAGTTTTCTCTAATTTCCAAGAAGAAAATTTGACTTTAACTTCCACTTTCTTTATAGATCCATGGCTTCAAGCTCGAGGAGGCTCACTAAGAAGGCCAAGGAATGGGTAAGGGTCGAGAGCCAACCCCCGGAGTTGATTCTGTGTGACCCTCAATGTCACCTTTTGGCCGCGGCTATAGCGAGTTAGGTATGTGAAACTTAAGGTAGTTCAGGACTATTTGTGTGCATTGTGCTAGTTTTGTGAACTGTAGTGCGCGCCTAGAGGTCATTGGAAGTTTGTTTTGTGTTCATTTATTGATTTTTTAAAGTTAGGCTTCGTGTCGTGAATAGTGGTTTTGTGCTTGTTTTTGTTGTTTTTGATGTGTATAGGTGCTGGAGGTGGTCTTGAATGGCCATGATAGTCTTGTCCATGCTTTTCTATGGTATACTCAACTTTTGCCTGCTGTCAAGAAAATGGTAGATGATGCCGGGTTTGGCAGCTTTGTCCGCCTAGTTTTGAAAAGTACCAATGACCTGGCATACTTTGATGCTCTTACAGAAAAATGGTGGGACACGAAAAATACTTTCCATCTACCGTTTGGTGAAATGACGATGACGCCCTTTGAATTTCCATGATTACTGGTTTGAGAGTTGGCGGAAAGCGCCTGATCCTGGATTATCTTTATGAGATTGATCCTGAAGCTGTAGAGATACTGATTGGGGCTGTTCTTCTGAATCTAGAGCGGCATTAATTCCCTTGCGGCTAGCTTTATTGGGCTTACGGTAGGGGGGATACACTCTCAATGACCGACAGTTGTTATGGCCTTTCCTTCTGTACGTTCTTGGCTGCTCGATATTTGCGAAACAGAATGACGGGGTAAGCCTGAGGCTTCTCACCTGCTTGGCGACTATTGACGAGATTCCTTCCTACGACTGGGGTAGTTCTACCCTGCCCCACCTTTATAAGCACATGGGTGAGGTTTCTCGTGGCGGAATTAAATCCACTAGAGGGTTCTGGCGAGCTTGGGAGGTATGTTATGCGACTTTTACCCTTTTTCTTTTTGGCCCTTTCTTGTTTCTGTTTTCTAACTTTCACTTTTTCTGTGCAGCTCTGGAGCTTCGAGTATCTGAAGATGTTGGCTCCTACTCCTATCGATGAGTCAGGTGAGGATAATGATGGCATGGCTCCTGTGCCTATGCTCCCTTAGGGCTTGAGATGGAGGAGGGATGTTGTTGGGGTCAAAAGCGGGGCCCATCGGATTGTTCTCCTGAGAAATTTCTTATCTGAGCTAATGGTTGCCAGTGTTGATTGGACACCTTGGGAGCATGTTTCCTATGCTGCCCCAGAGGAGATACATGCGGTTAGGCCTCTTGCTTCTTGCTGACTTCTGATGGAGAGTAGTGAATGTAGGAAATGGTATCTTGGAGAGCGGGTGTCTCAGCAGGTAATTGGTAGTCCGAGGTACCGCATTCCTCATACTCCTCCCGTGATGGATGCTGAAGACCTTTTTGGTGCTACTTTGCTGGCGGCTTTGGCCAGTACTAACGCTTGGGACCATTTCCATTCTGAGACTAGCTATGAGACCTACCGTGGCCGATTCCTGATGCCCAACTTCCCACTTCTGGATGTGAGTTTCTTTTACGTTTTGGTCTCTATTCGTCACTTATGTTTTTGGATTCATCTTTTCCTAACTTGTCTTGTGCCTACAGCTTCGCGATATGCATAGGAGACATGTTGCCCCAGCTCCTAATCCAATCCCTCCTTGGGATTGGATCATCAATGTTTTGGGTGCCGATGGCTCTCCGTAGGTCATGGAGGTGCCACGAGTCACGTGCGGGTACCCCACTCAACCAGCAGGCGTCCTCAATGTCCCTTGGAGTTATGCTGATGAGGGTCACGCCTTGGCACCTTGCCTACGGTCTTTGGTTCTTACGTGAGACCACCAGGTACGTCTCTAATTTTTGTGCTCCTTAAGGTTATGAGGCTCTAACCCTATATTTTACCCTTGACAGATGGACGGTATGCTGTAGTTCACCACTAGTCAGATGGCGTCCTTGGTAAGTTTCTTACTCGACATTGTTTTTTGTACTTTTATTGCTTCTAGATTGATTAACTTTATTTTGTGTTGTAGTATCGCAGAGGTGGTGCTGGCACATCGAGAACCAGGTCAAGGTGCAGGGGTGGCTGGAGGAGGCCATCCTCGATGTACACTCCAGGTGGTCCGACAAAGGACGAAGATGAGGAGGACTAAGGCCTCCTAAGCGGGGACTTTTGTTTTGTCTCCATTTCATGTTTTCGATTGGTTTGTACTAGTGAATGATGGGCAATGTGTAGGATGATGTGTAGGATGATTTGTCACCTTTGACAGAGTATTATGATGTTTTGCCTTTTAGGCCGGATATCTTCCGGTTTGAAGGTGCGATTGTGTGCTTGTTTTAGTTGGTGATCGTGTGACGTTATATGTGCACTGTGATTTTGTGATTATTGATGCTACTGCGATGAGCAGTCTTGTGATAGTGAGTGTGTTTGCCTTGCAGGTGGGATAGTCCGTGAAATAGGGAGGTGCTGCTAAAATTTTTGAATTTTTGCTAGAGTCGCGGCAGAAAATATGGCATTGTGTGATTATGCTAAATTCATAGCTTGGCTGAACATCATAGATGGTGTGGAACGGATCAACCTTTTCAGTTATGACTTAACCGAACTATTCTCCCTTCGCTAGATGGCTTTGAATGCTGAGTTTATGCGTGCTTCTATTGCCAACTGGGACCCGGTAAATCATGTCTTCAATTTTAACGATCTGGAGATATGCTCCTATTGCTGCCTTCATCAGTGGCTGGGCCTGCCGAGTTAAAGCCTATTTCTAAAGACCTTTGAAGAAATAAAAGACACAAAAATAAAACTAGACTCGACTGATTCTGCTTCTTCCTCCAAGTGTCTTTCATATTTGTGATTGCTTTCTGAAAGAACTTTTATGTTTTCAATTATTCCTGCTTATGTAATATTCGAAGTTTGTTTACTGGTGAACCTTGGTTACTTTTGAGAACCTTATTTGATGCATTTGGCTTTCTGAAAACATTTGTAGTATGATTTTGGTTAGATGTTTGCTTTTTGTACTTGCTTGGGCATGCTGGGGCGATTAGAGGCAAACTAGTTGGGTAGTCAAAGTTTGCCCCTAGTTTTGGGTATGGGTGGTGGTAAGGCAAACGAGGTAGGTGATCGAAGTTTGCCCTTAGTTTAGAAGAGATTTAGGCAAACGAGGCGGGTAGCCGAAGTTTGCCCCTACTGTGAAGTGTGGTTTCTAGGTTATGGCAGGGACCACAATTTTATTCTCTCTTATGCTTATAATTTTTGCCTGGGCACCGGTGGAGTGACCTAGTGAGTTATTTTCTCTCTTTAGTTATTGCTCACTTTGGATTTAGCTCTAATTTTGCCTAGTTGTCCTTTTGGATTTTTGACCTAGAGAGCCATCCTTCTTCTCTTTTGAAAGTCTGCCTACGTACCCCCGAGTGGGGATCAGGTCCAACGTAGTTCGAGCCATGGTCGGAAAGAAGTGGGTTAATTTTTAAGTAAGTGGGACGACATAACCGATGCGGTTGCCTACGTATCCCCGAGTGGGAATCAGGCTTTCTCCATTTTCTCCAACCGTTGACTGTCCTTTGACATCATGACTTCCGTTGCACGTTGTTTTTGTTTCACCGACCTATCTTGTTTCTATAATCAAGATCCCTCCGGCCTTTCTTTCCAACCTATCTGCCTAGCTAGCTTTCCTTTATGGTTGTCCCAAGATTCTTCCCTGTGGAGTTAGCTTGTGAATGGTAAGTTTACCTTACAAGAGTGAAGAAAACATTTGGCAGTTGTGATCACGGTTAGGGGAAAATTTCAGGAATATTGCATGAGTCGAGTGTTTTAGAAAGTGACTCTCTATCAAAGCACCTGTGTACCTTTCCTTTTTAGCCAGGCCAGTTCTTTCCTTGAAGTCATACTTCTCTGTAGTTTTGGCGCCTACATAACAAGTTGCTTGCTTACCAAGCCATCCTGGCAAGCTCCTCCAGTTCCATCTCTACTGACAAACCATTTCAATAGTATGGGTGCTGCCGTGCCACGAGGCACACTCGCTTCACTAACTGAAGTCGGTTCCTCGTGAACTACGCATATGAAGCGTCTGCGGATTACTAAACCATGGATCGAGATCTTAGGATCTAGCTAGATAAGACTTATTAAACCTTGGGAGCATCTTAGCTAGCCTGGTCATTCAAAGCTATCTTCTAAACCGACTGCGCACTCTATTCCATCCATCGGATACTCCTATTTCCTTTCTTGCTTAAGGTCTCAAAGGGGGGGGGGGGGTTAATCCTATAGCCTACTCTCTTGTTAAGTTTTACCTTTTGAATTAAGCTTATAATTGAGGTCAGTGAGAAGCTTGTAAGTTCCGCCTTAAGCTATAGGGCTTTCCTAGAGGGATGCTATGGTCATACCGCTTCTGGAAGCACTGCTGTTGTGTCGTCGGACTTATCCACCAAGGGATTTGTGCAATTTCTGTGGATTGGATTGGGGGAAATCTACCAAAGCTAGGCAGATAGATAGACTCCTTTCCCGCTGCTAAGGGAGAGCAAGAATGAAAAGAAAATTCTTCTTTTTCAACAAGCGCCGAAATCTCACCTTTTGGAAATCTCAAATAAAGGGAAGTGGGAGCCAATCTTTAAAAAAAGAATAGAAGGGAGAACAGACAGAAGCATTCCAAAGATAATAAGAAAAAGAAAAATGAGAGTCAATTTTCATGGTCTTATAATTCATTCACTTCAAGACTAGTTCTGAACGCCGCTTAACGTCATCTTCAACCAACCCCCACCTTCATAGTCCTTATCTTCATCTTCGTATTGAGTCACTTTGTTCTCTGTAGAAGCCTCCATTTATGGTACTTCTGAGACAGGGTTCAGTCTGTCATCCGATCGCGATCGAGTGTAGTTCAGGCAAGGCTTGAAAGGAATTGGTAAAAAGGTCAAGCATAGTACTTTTTGAGGCGATCCATGTTGATTGGTTCTTTAAATTCGACACCGTCAAGGTCCATGAGATAGGTTGCTCCTCCGAAAAGGATAGTTTTGACAATGTAAGGGCTAACCCATTTAGGTTTGAACTTCCCACGCGGATCAAAGAACGGAGCTCGTAGTTCCTTTAGGACAATGTCACCCTTGACAATTTCCCTCGGACAAACTTTCTTGTTAAAAGCACGGGCTATCCTCTTTTGATAGATTCGGACGTGGTCGACTGCCGCTAGGTGCTTTTCATCTAGGAGGGCCAATTCTTCATATCTTCCCTTAACCAGTCCGACTCTGAAATTTCACATTCTGCCATCACTCGCAGGGATGGTATCTTTATTTCGACCGAAGTACCGCTTCCATACCATATACCAGTGAATAAGGAGTCGCTCATGTAGACATCCTTATCGAGGTTCTGCATCCCCAAAGCATGAATGATAGTTTCTCATGCCAGTCTTTGTAAGTATCGGCCGACTTCTGGAGTATGGCCTTAACATTCTTGTTTGTAGCTTTGACGGAATTGGTCTGCAGCCTATATGGTGATGACTTATGATAAGTGATTTTGTATTCCTCAAACAAATACATGACTTCTGCTTTGAAATGACTCCCGTTGTCCGAAATAATCTCATGGGGACTCCATACTGGCAGATGAGATTTCTCTTGATGAACTTGGCCACTTCCTTGGCCCCCAACTTGGTGTAGGATTTTGCCTCTACCCACTTTGTGAAATAATCGATGGCCACCAAAATGTATCTATTCCCATTCGAGGCCTTTGGAACAATTTCTCCAATGATATCGATTCCCCAAGTTGAGAATGGCCATGGGGAGGTCATACTGTAGAGTAGAGATGGCGGTACATGCATCATGTTCGCATGGATCTGGCATTTCTGGCACCTTCTCACGTATTTACAACAATCTTTTTCCAATGTTGTCCAATAGTACCCTTGTCTTACGATCTTCTTGGCCAGCATGTGACCGTTCATGTGTCGATCTCATACCCCTTCGTGTACTTCTTCCATCATCCTTCTGGCGTTCTTCCCGAACGAGCAAGTCAGGTTATGACCATTGTACCCTTTCTTTAACAATTTTCCTCCGCGGATGACGAACTGTGCGGCGAACCTTCGAATTGCTCTTTTGTCCTTCTTAGAAAATTCTTAGGGATACACTCCTTTTTCTATAAAGTTCCAGACATCTTGATACCATGGTATTTCATTCTCTTCTTCTTCGATTGTAGTGATCGTACTGAATGAAGGCTCGTATCTTTGCTCAATTACCAGAGGCATCATTTTGACTCCCATAGGGATTTTGATCATGGAGGCTAGGGTAGCCAATGAATATGCTAACTGGTTCTCTTCCCTGGTCAGGTAGAAGAATGTCACATTCTTGAACTGTTTCTTGAGTTCATCGAGATGGTCATGACAGGGCTTCAACCTTTCTTCTTGCACCTTCCATTCTCCTCTGACTTGTGATACAATGAGGTTTAAATCTCTGAAGACATCCAATTTGTGAACTTTTAATTCTATGGCCTCTTCTATCCCCAAAATGCACGCTTCGTATTCAGTAGTATTGTTGATGGAGTTATAATTGAGCTTGACTGCCAGTGGGGTGTGGTCCCATTTGGTGATACCAGAATCATTCCTACTCCATAGCCTTTCATGTTGGCTGCCCCATCAATGTACAACTTCCACTGCTCTTTTTTGATTTCCATGATATTCTCGTCTGGGAACGAGAAATCTCCATTCTCTTTAGAATCAACAACATGTTCCGTAAGATGCTCAGCTATAGTTCTCCCTTTTACCGATTTACTTGTTATATATTTGATATCGAATTCAGATAGTAGAAGTAGCCAACGGGATATACGACCTATTAGGGCAGGTTTTTTGAGGAGGCATTTTAGAGGATCCATGCGGGATATTAGCTAAATTAGAAAGGCTAGCATGTAGTACCTTAATCGGCGGGTACACTAGACTAAGGCCCAACACGTTTTTCAAGGGCAGAGTAATTGAGCTCATACCCAGTCATCCTCGTGCTAAGGTAGTATATGGCTTTTTCAGAGTGGCTCTCTTCTCCTTCTTGGGCTAGCATGCAACCCATGGCATTTTCGGAGACAAATAGGTAAAGAAATAAGGGCTTGTGAGGATTGGGTGGTGAAAGAATAGGCAGATTTTGAAGGTAGGCTTTTATTTTTTCGAATGCGGCTTAACATTGGTCATCCCATTGGAACTTGTCTCCTTTCCTCAGTAATTGGCACAAAGGATCACATGTGGTCGTGAGCTTCGAGATAAAGCGGCTAATGAATTGAATCCTCCCGAGGAATCCTCTCACTTGTTTTTCATTGTGTGGTGGTGCCATTTCTAGAATTGCCCTGATTTTAGAGGGGTCGACCTCTATCCCCCTCTGCGTGAAGAGAAAACCTAAAAGCTTCCCAGAAGTCACACCAAAAGTGCATTTCTTCGGATTCAGCCTCATCTTGTACTTGTGCAATCTTTTGAAAAACTTCTCCAATGCCATCAAGTATCCCTCTCTATCCTTGGATTTCATGATCATGTCATCTATGTAGACCTCTGCTTCCTTGCGAATCATGTTATGCAATAGAGTGGTGGCAGCCCTTTGGTAGGTTGCTCCAGCGTTCTTGAGTCCGAAAGGCATTACCCTATAGCATTAGGTCCCCCATGGCATGGTGAATGTCGTCTTCTCTCGATCTTCCAACGCCATTAGAATCTGATTATTCCCTGAGAAGCCATCCATGAATGACAGTAGCTCATGTACTGTAGTGTTATCTACCAAAATATCAATGTAGGGAAGCGGGAAGTCATCCTTTGGACTAGCTTTGTTTAGATCACGGAAGTCGATGCACACGTGAACTTTTCCATCCTTCTTGGAGACTGGCACGATGTTGGCAACCCATTCCGGATACTCTATAACAATGATGAACCCTGCCTTGAACTGTTTTTCTACTTCTTCTTTGACCTTCAGTGCCCAATTCGGTCTCATGCGCCTCAGTTTCAGCTTGACAGGTTTAGAATTGGGGAGAGAGGAATATAATGTTGGACAATGTCGGGATCGACCCCAAGCATGTCCTCGTAAGACCAAGCAAAAAATCTTTGAATTCTTGTAGCAAGAGAGTCAATTGTTCTTTTTCTTCTTTATTAAGTGTTGAGCCAATTTGCACAATTTGTGGATTATCTTTTTCACCTAGGTTAATCGATAAAGTATCTTCGATTATTTCACAAGTAGGTGGTTTTTAATTAGTTGCTTAAGTTCGATTGGGAGATCCTCGAAGGGATCTGCGCATTCACAAGTATTAGACATAGAGGAATAAGCAGAACTGTCTTTCCTTTCATTCATAATAGGTGGAGTGATTACAACAGACGGTGGTGGGCTCATAGCAGCCGGCTTTGGTACAAACTCGATAATTAGAAGTACAGACTCCAGGGGAATAGGAGATAGGGAGACACAGACAGATGACTCTACAGCCTGGTTGCTCAGACCCTCCTCAGTCAACGTGATCTAATTATCTTGGCTCTTGGCCCTCTTTCCTTCCTTCTCTTCAGCAGATTCTTCCCACATTTCCTTGATAGCTTCAGTGTCTAGATACTTCAACCAATCTTTCTCTGGGGCTTTCACAATTTCTTCCGGATAGAACGGATCTTGATAGGGAGGCTTTTCACAGTCAACAAATATTTCAAGCCCAGGGTGTCTTTGTCCGATACTCTGATGAATCCAAGGTTCGGGGAACCCAAAATAGGTAAATTCATCCCTTTCTTTGATGAATTGCCTGTTTAAGGTCTTACGGTACGGTAGGAGACTCCTCACTCTCTTCTTCCATGGCTTTTGATGCTCGATGTCCTCTTCAGTCGGCTTATACCCTAACCCGAAAGTATCTTTTTGTCCTTTGATCTGAGGGAACTCACGAATCCCTTGTTGACGTCGGCCCAATTGACAAGCCGGGGTATTTGTAAAATACAACCGTGCTAAAAGAAGAAAATACACTAAATTAGTTTACAATTCCCTTGTTTATCTGCAATTTGAATTACAATGCCAGTTTTTACACAATATGATTAATCCATGATAAGTGGTATTGTTTTAGTGGTTATTTGTGCAGATTACTGTTGCTATGTGAAGAATTGTATAAGAAAGATAAAAGGAAGTGATTGGTTTCAATGAAGACAATTCAAACATGGAAAGAGAGTTTCGAGCGATCGAAGAGGTCTCGAGCGATCGAGGCTTCGATCGATCGAATGCAGTTTAAGCACTCGAAGATCCCAGAAGTTCAATCAATCGAGATATGTTCGATCGATCGAACATGGCTTTTATCATAAATAACACGCATGCAGCAGAGAGGGAGATATAATCCTAGCCTTCGGTTTTTGTATATATAGTCGTATTGTATACGTTTTGGAGGACGCCCACTTTCAGTTTTTTTTCAGTTTTATATAGAGAGTAGAGAGTGTGTCCTTGTTTTTGTAGGTTTATCAAGATTCCTCATTGTTTTGGCTTAGATTCTTTAGAGTTTAATAATAGTTCAGCAATCCAGGTTACTTTATATTGTTTTATTTACATTTTGTCAGTAGTTATCGTAGTTTCATCTGCTAGAATCATGGCTTTGCATGTTAGGTAGTGTTAAATTATTTGTTTTTAGAGATTTCATGTTTAAATCACAACCAAACGACACCTTAATGGATCTTTATGTTAAAAAAACGCATCTGTGACACTCCAGATCATGTCTGAGTAGTCCCCAGGTTGGGAAATCGCGATGAAACTGTGATTCCAAGCCTCTGCCATGCACCAGAATAATGCCTGTGTTCGATCGATCAAAGTTAGTTCGATCGATCGAGATAGAGATATAGTCAATCGATCGAAGACATTTCGATCGATCGAGAGATGAAGATGTTCGATCGATCGAAAGCGCGTCGATCGATCGAACTCTCTGATTCTTGAGAACATTCAGTACAGTATTCTTGGACTTTCTATTTCACGGATTCGTTATCAAACTGTCCCCAAATGCTCAGTTTGTCAAAACAGTCTCTAAACTTGAGGTCATAAAGCATTTTTCTTCAATATCTTTTGCAAACCACCCTCAATGCTAACACCATTGTAAGTGAGAGTCTTAACTATTGTTTTAAACCACTTTCATGTATTTCGAACTTAATTTGGATGATATAGTCCCGGTCCTGAAAGGGCTATGGATTCTCTACCTTTAGAAAAATACAGAATACTGTAGAAGATGTACTCCAATGAGCTTTAATGTAATTGCATGGTAGATGGCTAGGTCACTGTGGATTCGCGTGATCCCAACACTTCCCCTTTACTAAGAAAACCAGTTTTAAAATATCGCTCTAGTTAACTAGTTAGTCATCAGTTTAAAGTATTTTAGTTGTTTTTAATTTTAATAGTTGTTAATCGTAGAACTCCGTGTTCTACAGTTTTCTTAAGCATTAAATTTTCTTTTTTTCTTTTTAGAGTTTAATCTAGGTAATTAATTTTCAACCTTCCCTGTAGGATCGACCTGGACTTCCAATACTATATTACTTGCACGATCACCTACACTTGGGTGTTGCACAAGAGCACACAATTTTTTAGTCGTGTCAAGTTTTTGGCGCCGTTGTCGGGGAAGGCGACGAGTTAATACTTAGTTTACCTCAATCTATCTTTATCTGTTTCTGTTTTCTTTTTCTTTTCTTCTTTAGACTAAAGCCTTTTAGGATCTTTTCCCGTTCATGTCTGAAAATTCCATCGAAGGAATTCTTGGAAATCCATTCTACTTAGCTGATTCTTCTAATTCTATTAATCCCTTAGCCACACCTATTGATTCAATGGCCGATAATCAAAGTGAAAACGGTGATAATGTGGTTGTCCCAATCGACGATTCACTTCGTCCTTTGTGCGATCTCATGACACCCGCATATGCACCTACACTTTCTTGTATTCTCATTCCACCCCATGTAGGCGAATTCCAATTTCGCAACGGAATGATTCAACTCCTTCCAACCTTTCATGGAATGGAGAGCGAGAAGGCATATCTACACATTAAAGATTTTGAGGATGTTTGTAAAACATTCTCACAAAACTGTCCTATAGATGTGGCACGTCAAATGCTATTTCCTTTCACTTTGAAGGATAAAGCAAAAGCGTGGCTGCTCACCCTAAAGCCAAATTCAATCTTCACCTGGCATGCGATGAACACCGCATTCTTAAAGAAATTCTTTCCATCTCGCATGACCACCGAGCTAAAACATCAAATAAATTCTTACAAACAAAAGAGCAATGAAACATTCACCCAAACTTGGGAATGTTTCAAGGATTTGCTGCTCTCATGCCCACATCATGGGTATGAGAAATGGTGAACCATAAGCTACTTTTATGAAGGGTTAAATGGTGAAACTAAAAAATTGGTCGAAACCATAAGTTCAGGGCCATTTCTTCACAAAAACACCAAAGAAGCTGAAGCTCACTTCGAGTGGTTAGCTGAACATGCCCATGAATGGTCCAATTCTGAAGATATCCCACGCTCACAGATATCCTGTGTAGAGGAAAAGAGTTTACACCAACTGAAAAGCGAGGATCACCTAATGAATAAATACGAGGAATTAGCTAAGAAAGTAGAGGAATTAGGGATGAAAGGGGAAGGTTCTAGGCAGGTTTTGCCTGAAGAACCATGTGGCACATGCAATATGTTGGGACATACCAATCAATACTGTCCCAATGTGCTGTGATATGTCCAAAATAATCTAGCCAAGAAGACAGTGCCACATCACCCAGAGGCGCCGGTTATTTCGGTAAGGGCGCACCCGTGGGGCCGAGCATTCCCGAGGTGTTCATGCAAACCGCGCAGTCATATCAACAGGCCGGACATAAAGGTCGCGGTGTCCCGCGATCCCAACCTATCCAGCAGTTTCCTAAATAAACTACAAGTCTGCGAAAAGAGATATGGCAGTTTCCTAAACCACTTAGGAAGCTCTCCTAAAATCATGCAAATCTATTGTGATTAGATTAGGCTTCCTAATCCTATCAACTTACCATGTAAGGGTGGACTCTTGAATCTATAAAAGAACCCACCTACCCTGCTTTCAGGGATCTGAATTCCAATTCGACAACTATTCTCTAAGCTTACAAGCATTCAACAGAGAACTCACCATCAATACGCATATACCCGGCCGGTATTACTGGTAGTGCCGCCCACCTTTGTTGGCTCACCAGGCCCGCCTGTGATCTTCTAGTGAGAGCGCACAGACACAACCGTGGACGTAGGTCACCTCGTTAACAGCACCGAACCACATACAAATTGTTCTTGTCTCTTTCTCTCTCTAAACCCTTCTTACCAGTTTTAGGCATCATCAGTTTGGCGCCGTCTGTGGGAAACAACTGAGTCTTCTCATTAACAAATTCTTAACTGATCAACATGCTACCAAAGACAGGTAAGAAAGCCGCTAATCTGACCGGTCAGGAGAACTCTCAGCCTGAATAGCAGGCTGCCTCCATGACGACCGAGCAGATAATGGTAGCGCTGACACAACTCTTGGAGGGCCAGCGCCGAACATAGGAACAGATAGAGGCACTTATGGCCCAACAGGAGAAGCGCCCCGCATCAGAGAATCAGCCCAAGAAGAGTGCCCCTATTCAGAGGCCCGCTCGGGCACGAAGGCAAGCCAGTTCTGCCCCGGTGTCTCCACAGGACAGGGAACGCCCCGGCGATGGAGAGCGCAGCCAGGCCACCAGACGCTCGCAAAGGCGACCTCGGCCCAATCCTCGCCGAGTGGAGGACGCCAGAATTATTATCGACCGGCAGCGCGCAGCCAGAGGGGAGGAGTCCGAACGGAGAGCCCGGGAATCGGCCGAGGACCCTCCGGCCCTGAGCCGGGGGGATCTTAGGCACAGGCTTTCCCGGACCCAGAGTCGGGCCCTATCCTCGAAGTCGACGTGCTTTGAGGAAGAGGCCTCGTCATCCGACCCAACCTACTGCTTGGATACGGAGAGGAGGACCGGGCGGGATGACGTAAAGGCGCAGGTCAAGGAGCTGCAGCAGCAAATCGAGAGGTTGAACCGCAAATCCGGCCACGACCTCACCAGCACGGAGACTGAATCACCCTATATCGCTCGAGTGACATGGTTTCTGATTCCACGGAAGTTCAAACCCCCTCACCTTAGCTCCTATGATGGCACGGGGAGTCCGGTGGACCACATCTGCACTTACAAGGCTCAGATGGCACTGGTTACTACGGTGGATGAGCTGCTGTGCCTGGCCTTCCCCAGTACCCTCAAGGGGCCATTCGCACAGTGGTTCCATGCTTTGAAGCCCCGGATGGTCGACGATTTCAAAGCCCTCGACAAGCTACTCATCAGCCAGTTTGTCGGGATGCTCGACCGGTCACAACCGGACACTCAGCTGCTGACCGTCAAGCAGCGTAAAGGGGAGTCCCTTAGGGAATATGTGGACCTTTTCAACCTCCAAAGGCTCCAGATTTGCAATCTTAACAAAATGGCCGCAATCATGGCCTTTTGTTCGGGAGTTCAACACACTAAGGTCGCCACGTCGTTGCATCACGACCGACCGGCAACCCTGGTGGAACTCTCGAGGAGGGTCGGAAAATACATCGATATCGAGGAGTTCCTGAAGGTGAAGAGAGATGGCTAGGCGGGAGAAGAATCCCCGAAGGCCAAGCGCAAGCGTGAAGAATTCGAGAAGGGCTCGGGAGAGAAACCAATGCAAGAGCAGAAAGTTCCCCGGGGTCAGCCCCCGATCGCTTTCACACCCCTTTCCCGGCCCATACATGAAGTCATGGCCACGCAAAAGTGCAGAGCACCGCCCGACAAGAGGAACTGGGATAAATTTTGCCGCTACCATAGGGATCATGGCCATGAACGGAGGATTGCTTCAAATTAAAGATAGCAATAGAGAAGCTGATCGAGCAGGGACACCTCGCTGAGTTCGTCATAGCAGACAGACGGCCCCGGCAGGACACCTGAGCAAACGATCAGCCACCACCACTTGGCCACATCCACGTGATCTCTGGAGGAACGTCAGGCAAAGGTGATTCACAGTTGGCACGGAAGAGGCATGCCTGGGCATCCCGAGCGGATGTCTGGCAGGTCCAATCCATCGGCTCCTCCCCAACCGATGTTCTAACATTCACATCCGTCGACCTGTAGGGCGTCCACTACCCCCATGATGACCCGCTAATAGTGACGCTTTCTATAGCAAACTATATGGTCAAGAGAGTGCTAGTGGACACAGGCAGCTCATCCGACATTATGTTCACGTCGGCATTCGATCAACTCAGGATCGTCAGGGATCGGCTCCGGCCGGTTACTACCCCCTGGTTGGATTCAATGGTTCCAGCAAACAACCGCTCAGGAAAATCAAGCTTCCAGTTCTCATGGGGACCTACCATCAATAGGCCTCCGTGCTGACCAATTTCGTGATCGTAGAAGCCCCCGTCGGCCTACAACGTCATCCTTGGCAGGCCGACCCTCAACAAGGCCAAAGTAGTTGTAGACACCCCATTTTTTCGGCTATCAGATTTAGGAGACCCATAGCTTGGTGGTTCACAATGATCGAAAAAGACTTAAAAGGACTCTTGGAAGTTAGTTCTGTCTCTCAGAATGACCAAAATGCCCCTGAAAGCCCGAAAACTCCCAGATTTGGTCCCAAAGTTCTGGAAACATGCTACGTCGTAAGAAAAATGATAGAATGAGTTTTTAAGTAAAATCGAATAAAATCGTCAGCTTCTAGAGACCCCCGGAAGTTCCGGAAGTTCCCCGAAAGTCCCCGTTGACCGGTTTGACCAGAGTTTGACCAAGTTTGACCAAGTTTGACTGAAATCATCCGAATTCACTGAAATCATTAGAAAAGTATTAAAATGAGTTTTAAAAGAGAATCGAGCGAAAACGTCGGCTCCTGGGAGCTCCCGGAGGTTCCCAGGACTTCCCGGGAATTCCAGGTTTGACCAGTTTGACCAAGATTTGACTTTGGAATCGGGGCACCGAAACAATTTTCAAATATTTTTCATGGATATTAGAGGTCAATAGCTTTCCAACGGTATATCGCACATAATTCCTGGATTTAAAACGAATTTATTTTGAATTTTTGAAGGCGAAAAAGGCGATCAAATCGTCTTTTATCGCGAATACCGCAAAACTTTTCAAAGTGACCTATCTCCGAACTTTTTTTTTATGTAAAGTAGACTCCATTACCTTTCCAACGGTATATCACAACCTCAGTTTGGAGTTCGTACGCATTTTCTGTGAATTTCGGACGAAATAGGGCCTTTTCGCGAATACCGGAACCTCAGGGGGCCTAAACAGCATTATCTGGACGAGGGAGGAGCACTGCCGCCGCGGCACTGGCCCACTGCCGCCGCGGTACTGGCCCAGTGCCGTCGCGGCATTCCCCTCCAGAACAGTATGTTTTTATAATTTGTTTTGTGGTCCCATTTTGTTTAATTAAAAACCAAAACGACGTAGTTTCATGATTTCATATGTTTGGGACCAATGGGAATACTTCTAAAACCCCAAAACCACCCCAAGTTGGCCTATATAAACCCCCCATTGCTCTTCAATTTGGGGAGAGTCAAATGCAAGTTTAGAGAAAGTTTGGGAGAGAAAGTTGTAGAGATAAGGTTAGAGTAGAGAGAAAAGAAGCTTTCTTCTTTGATTTTCAAAACAAAAGTGAGTTCTAAACTTTATTTTTACTACATTACTCCTATTTACTTCAACATTCAATACACCCAATCACCATTTTAGTGAGCATTTAAGAGAGTGGAAGCTTCTTCCATGTCCAATGTCATTACATATGAGTGAAACACCATACTACAAGTTCAATACTTCATGAATATCATCTATTGATCACTATCTACTTGCTTGTTTATTCATTGTTTATCTCTTCTTACCTCATTTCTTTTTGATTTTCTTTATTTACTTACTAGTTCATCATCATCTAAATGATGACATGAAGTTTGGGGTGAGTGAATCCTTATGGATAGTAGCTCTTGACCTCAAAAACATGTTTGATAGATGATGATCATAACTTCAATACCTCCAAGGTCTCCTTGAAGTGTATTGAAGTTATGCTCAAATAAAAATAAGTCTCTCCAACAATCTTGGAGGTTCTTGATGATGAGTTGAATGTTGGCATTTTAAGTGGTTGTAATCTTTATTGAGTATTGAAAATACACTTTCAAAACCTCTACTTCAAAAACCCCCTCAATCCCTCTCATTTTGATTTCAAGAAAGAAAACCTTATTTTCCCCAAAATCTTCAAAACAGTGAGTCAAAATAGTGAGTGAGCTGAGTTCAAAGATTTCTCTAGAACTCAATACTCAACATATAGATACAAGGCCACTTGGAAAGTCTTCCTAACTCATTTGAGAACATCCATGATTTTTGGTTTGACTTGGAAGTACTTGAAAATGGTCCATTTGGACTCAAACATTCCTTCCAAACATTCTGCCTCTGCTGTCACAGCAGCTTGACTAACTTCCAACTTCTTTTTCAGAAATATTTTCTAAAAGGGGTGATCCCAACTTATTTTTCCCTTAAACTTCAATGTCTTAGGGAACCTTCTGTATAAAATGGGCCCCTAGATCATTCGTTTTCATTTTCTAAGATTTTTCAACATTTCAGTCGACAGTACGGACTCTGTTTCTGAGTGGCCTCTGTTGTTCATATGATTTCTCTTAATATGTGATAGTTATTAAGGATTGGATTTTTGGATTGTATTCTAGACACAATAAGGAACATCTCCATAAAAAATCATGCATTGCAAACGTTCCTAGCCCCTCTTTTCAATTTTCCAAAGATTTAGTTACTGTTCTCTCCAATATTCACAGCAAGCACATTTTAACTTTTATTCTTTGATTTGATGCTTATATGCCTTCCAAATTAGTTCATATCTTAGGAAGTAGTTTATACTACATTTATACATATCCCATGATGATTTCATTCATTCATTCATTCATACACATTATAGACTTCTAAGTCATTGTAGGAATCCATGAACACAAAGCACACCACAACCTTGGCACATTCTAGATACATACATTGCATCCATGCAAGATTTGGGGCCTTCATGGTTCCTAATCTAAGAAGATTATAAGGAATGAACTTGATCACACGTTCATGCTTCCCCTCGATCTAATCATCCTTTCTCATCCGTCCCGGGGATTGAGAGGTCTTCTTTTCTCAAAGATTAACATGCATCATACTAGCTTGCTAAGCATATTTTGATTTCTTTGTTTATTTGTTTCAAAAACAATTCATGCCCCTTTAGAATAGGAAGTCTTGATTATTTGATACATGATTAGACAATTTTTCCTAGGTTTATTTGTGTGATTTTCACTTTATATTGTATAATATTTGACTTAAATCTTACGAATGATATCTTATCTTTTGATTTTCAATTTCAAGATTCTTATGTGATGTAATATACTATCATAGTATTAATTGCCGAACCATACATAGTATAAGATGATTATTTGGATGCTAATTGAGGCCCGTCGAGAGACGGGGCGAGTTGAGGGTGTTGTAGTTGTGACAAAGGCTCCTTCCTCTCTCGTACCAAAACCCCGAGCCAAGTTCTTTGGTTATGAAGGGCCGGTGCCCTTTATCCATTTGGGTGAGTCAAAATTAGGTTTCTTGGTTCCTTAAAGACCAAGTGGCGACTCTGTATCTGTTTTCAACAGACCTTTTCTCTTTCCTTGATTCAAAAATCAAAACAAGCTTCAAAAGCAAACGAAGCGGTGGAATCACAGTATCCACAGCAGTTGTCTCCACCTACAGCTTAACAGTGAAGTTCCCATCCCCCCAGGGACCTGGATGCTTGCGTGGAGATCAAACCACTGCCCGGAGTTGCTACGTCAGCTCGTTATGCCGGGGGGCAATCACCGAGACATTAAACATTGAAGAGATGGACCCCCGGGACAAGAGCGACGCGGTAGGCCCGGTGGAAGAATTAGAAAGTGTAGTGCTGAATCCCGGAGTACCCTGACCGCACGGTCAGCATTGGCAGCTTACTGGATCCCGGCCTGAACAAAAAACTGACCCGTTCTTGAGGCAAAACCAGGACATTTTTTATTGGAGTTACGAGGATATGCCCGGGATTGACCCCCGGGTAATGTCCCATCGCCTCAACGTCAGTCCAGATTGTAGGCCGGTGAAGCAAAAAAGGAGGGGCATGGCCCCCGAGAGGCAGAAGGCAGTGAGTGAAGAGGTCGAGAAGCTCCTCAAAGCCCATTCCATACGAGAAGTCCACTACCCCGACTGACTAGCCAATGTGGTCCTTGTTAAGAAAAGCAGCGGGAAGTGGAGGATGTGCGTGGACTTCACCGACCTCAACAAAGCTTGCCCCCAAGGATTGCTATCCGCTACCTAAGATAGACCTCCTTGTGGACTCCACTGCAGGTCACTCACTCCTCTCATTCATGGACGCTTACTCAGGGTATAACCAGATCAGTATGTACCCCGGGCATGAAGAGAAGACGGCGTTCATCACTGACCAGGGCATGTATTGCTACAAGGTGATGCCGTTTGGCCTCAAGAATGCCGGGGCCACCTACCAACGCCTTGTCAACTACATGTTCAAAGACCTCATTGGAAAGACTATGGAGGTATATGTGGATGACCTGCTGGTCAAGAGCCAGGACGAGCCCGACCACTTGGAGCATCTGGCCGTGGCCTTCAGCATTTTGAGAAAATTCAGGATGAAGTTGAACTCGGCCAAATGCACCTTTGGCGTCTCGTCCGGGAATTTTTGGGCCACCTAGTCAGCAGACGGGGAATTGAGGTAAACCCCGAGAAGATCAAAGCCATCATCAACATGCAGTCGCCCAAATCAACAAAGGAGGTTCAGAGCTTAGCCGGACGGGTGGCCGCATTAAACAGATTTATCTCCCGAGCTACCGATTGGTGCCTTCCATTCTTCAAAATCCTCTGCAAGGTGTTCCAGTGGTCAAAAGAGTGTGAAGAGGCATTCCAGGAACTCAAGAAGTACCTGGCTTCCCCTCCTCTACTCTCAACACCCATGCCCGGAGAAGAATTATTCCTATACTTGGCAGTTTCACCGTCAGCGGTTAGCTCGGCACTAATCCGGGAAGAGCACGGGGTACAGTTCCCAGTGTACTACACCAGTCGGGCGTTACAGGGCACAGAGAGCAGATACTCCCATATTGAAAAACTGGCATTCGCCCTTATCACCTCGGCCCGGAGGCTCTGCCCTTACTTTTAGGCCCATGCCATCGTGGTCCTCACAGATCAACCTCTCCGCAGAATTCTCAGCCGTCCAGACACGTCCAGGAGGCTCGTCGAGTGGGCATTAGAGTTGGAAGAGTTTGAAGTGATCTACCAACCCTGGACAGCCATCAAGGGACAAGCCGTGGCTGACTTTCTGGTTGAGTTCACATATCCAGAAGATCCGGTTGAAGAGTCCGAGCCACCGGCCTTACCGCCCGGGTTACATTCTGATATCCCTACCTGGGTACTGCACGTGGACAGTTCATCCAATCAGCAAGGCAGTGGAGCAGGAATCATTCTGACTACCCCCAACTGTATCCAGCTCGAATATTCACTAAGGTTTGGGTTCCGCGCCTCCAATAACGAGGCTGAATACGAAGCCCTCTTGGTTGGGTTACAGTTGGCCATCTCTATGAGCGCGCAACAGGTCCAAGGATACAGCAACTCCCAGCTCGTGGTCAACCAGGTTAACCAAGAGTACGAAGCACGGGAAGACAGCATGGTAGCCTACCTGGCCCTTGTCCGAGCAGTTTCTAAGAAGTTCCGGGGATTCTCCATCACGCAGATACCCAGAGAAGAAAATACCAGAGCCGACTGGTTGGCTCGCCTCGTCTTCTGAGTCAGACTTGCCCGGGATAAGGATACAATACCTACCCAAGCCAAGTGTGATCAACTCAGAGGGCATGGAGGTAGACCCGATCACTCTAGAACCCAACTGGATGGACCCACTCATGACATTCTTGACAACAGGGACGCTACCAGATGACAAAGAAGAAGCCCGCCGGGTTAAATACCGGGCAGCACGATATCATCTTCTCGACGACATCCTCTACAAGAGGATCCCAAACCTCCGCTGTGTTCACCCTGCGCAAGTCCTAGCAATACTGTTCAAAATCCACAAAGGAGTGTGTGGGACTCACATTGGAGGCCGGGCACTCTCCAGAAAGGCCCTACTACAAGGATACTACTGGCCAACCATGGCCTGGGATTCCCAAGAGTATGTCCGAAGGTGTGACAAGTGCCAAAGATACTCTCCCATGATCAACCAATCGGGAGAACTCTAGACACCAATCCACAGCCCCTGGCCATTCGCCCAGTAGGGAATCGACATTGTTGGTCCCTTACCGATGGGAAAAGGACAGGTCAAATTTGCCGTGATAGCTATTGACTACTTCACCAAATGGGCAGAGGCCGAACCTTTGGTGACAATAACCGAGCGAAAAATGGAGTGCTTTGTGGAAAAGAATATTCTTAGTAGATTTGGCATTCCCTGGGTCCTAGTCAGTGACAATGGTAGACAATTTCACACCCCTATCTTCAGACAATTCTGCTCGGGCTACGGGATACTGAATCATTACTCCTCCCCCGAGCACCCACAAGCCAACGGTCAAATCGAGGTAACCAACCGAACAATCTTGCACTCAATCAAAATAAGGCTTGAAGGCGCCAAAGGGCTGTGGGCTGAAGAGCTACCAACCCTCCTGTGGGCCTACTGCACTACTGTTGGAAAAATCGGTTTAAGTTCTAAGTTTAAACGCGCAGCGGAAAAATCAAGTTATAAAACTTAATTGGCATGCCCGGATCTACTACCCATCAACTCTATAGATGCGCACAAGAGGGGACAAGAATTATACCTTACTGTCTTGAACCCAATTTTGAAATCTCTGACTTCCAGCAGCCTCCACTAGATGGTCTTCACTCTTATGACTCCTATGGATGCTCGCAGGAAGGGCTAGGGTTGGTGGGAACCCTAATGGAGAGGATACAGAAGGTTTTGGGGCTCCAAAACAGTTTCTGCAGCTTCTGACGTTCAAAATGATGAACCCCTTTTTAAGAACGCAGCTGCCCTATTTATAGATTCCCAGAACCGACCTAGCTCTTGAGCGATTGAAGTGGCTTCGATCGATCGACCATTAGATCGATCGAACCATCTTCAATCGATCGAACCTGCCTAGACTTCAATCGATCGAGACAACTTCGATCGATCGAACCTGTCTTGACATCATCCTCATTTGCCTTCCCAAGCATCCTAGCGGAGCTAAGAGTGGGACCTCCTAGGCTCTTTATTGTTGGCTCAGATCAGTTGATTAACTCCCATGACCAAACTCTTTGATCAGCAAATTAATCGACTGATCAGTTAACGTTTACTCCACTATAAAACGATAACTGAAATCCAACGCAAAAGAACATATCCGAAGCGATAACTAGACTTGTATGTTGTACTAATGTCCCTCTACCGTCAGCATTTGCAATCATATTCAGGTAGTCGGATAAACAGTTACTGTCAACCTGAATCATGATTACTTCTTATAATCCTTGAGTCCTATTCACCTCTCATGATTACCAAACATGTTGATAACTCTTATCAACAAGACTGCAGTACTCAGTAATCGACTTGGTGTTGATAACTCTGAAATAGAGGGTAGATTCTGTCTTGACAATATATGTTCACAACCCTATGAATATGACATACCCAAGATACCCAGGTGTTGATCTTCTATAGACCTCACTGATTGGTAAGTCAAAGCAGTCATATCCACAGTCTGTGTTCATAATCGTCTCAAGATTGAGAACACGTACCTTACACAAGTTATGAGTTCCTATCGACTGATTGACAGCCTTGAGCGTCAATAGGAAACTCAGGTCCGTCAATGCACTATAAGCACTAGCATATTAACTAAGAGTCACACTCTAGTGATTTGAGATTGATCACTCCATCCAATGGTAGTTAATCATGCTACAGTGTAAACCTGATGAGATATCCTAGTCTCAACATCCACTGTGACATGTTCTAAGTAACAAAGAATAGCAATTCGTATCTCACTTGTATGTATCTCATACATACACGAATTACTTACTATGATACTTAAGGATAACAATCATCTCATGAAAGAAACATACATAACAAAATGTAAAGCTGATATCCATATATTAAAATGTCAATGTCTCCTATATAAAGTAATGGTTTGAGGGCACAAACCCAACAAACTCCCACATGCACTCACAACCATACAGGATTACATCTGAGACCTAGACTATCTAGATGACGATCAAAGACCTTCTGTGGCAAGGCCTTTGTAAACGGATCAGCAAGATTGTCAGCGGTGGCAATCTTGGTGACAGTCACATCTCCACGTTGAACAATATCTCGGATAAGATGATATTTCCGCTCTACGTGCTTTCCCTTTTCATGGTTTCTTGGCTCCTTGGACTGAGCCACTGCCCCACTATTATCACAATAAAGCGTAATAGGTGACAGCGACGCTGGTACCACCTCGAGCTCCATAAGAAACTTCTTGAGCCAAACAGCTTCCTTTGCGGCTTCACAAGCAGCCACATACTCAGCTTCTGTAGTTGAGTCTGCAATGCATTTCTGCTTAATGCTCCTCCAACTGACAGCACCACCTCCCAAGGTAAAGAGATGACCGGACGTCGACTTCCTCGAATCTTTATCTGGCATAAAGTCCAAGTCAGTGTATCCTACTGGAATTAACTCACTACCACTGTACATAAGCATGTAATCTTTAGTTCTTCTCAAGTACTTAAGAATGTGCTTGACGGCTGTCCAGTGCTCTGGACCTGGATTCGACTGATATCTGCTAACCATGCCAACGGCAAAACAAATATCTGGTCTAGTGCATAACATCGCATACATAAGACTTCCCACTTTTGAAGCATAGGGAACTCCTATCATGTGATTCCTCTCCTCCTGTGTCTTTGGACACTGGTCCTTGGAGAACGCTAAACCATGCCTGAAAGGTAACAAACCTTTCTTCAAATTATCCATTGAAAACTTAGTTAGCACCTTATCGATATAACCAGCTTGAGACAATCCCATTATCTTTCGCTTGCGATCCCGAAAGAGCTTTATCCCAAGAATATAGCTCGCCTCTCCTAGATCCTTCATATCGAAAGTACTAGCTAGCCAAACCTTGACCGTTGACAATGCCGCTTCATCATTCCCAATGAGTAGAATATCGTCAACGTAAAGCACAAGAAAGGTCTTCACTTTCCCTTCACACTTCTTGTATACACAAGGTTCATCCAGATTCTGTATGAAACCAAACGACTTGACCACTTGGTCAAATTGGATGTTCCAACTCCTGGATGCCTGCTTAAGCCCATAAATGGACTTTTGCAGCTTGCATACCAAGTTACCTTTTCGACCAGCTATGAACCCTTCTGGTTGTTGCATGTAGATGTCCTCCTCAAGATTGCCATTCAAGAATGCAGTCTTGACGTCCAGCTGCTAGATTTCATAATCTAGGCATGCAGCAATGGATAAGAGTATTCTGATAGACTTGAGCATGGCTACCGGCTAGAAGGTTTCCTCATAGTCAATGCCCTCCTTCTGAGTATAACCTTTCGCTACAAGCCTAGCCTTAAAGGTCTCAACCTTTCCATCAGATGCTCTTTTCCTCTTGTAGACCCACTTACAACCAATGGGTTTAATATTGGCTGGAAGTTCTACAAGATCCCAGACCTGATTAGAATCCATAGATTCTAATTCAGCCTTCATAGCTTTAGCCCAATGTTCTGAATCAACATCAGTCATTGCCTCTTCGTATGTGGCAGGATCAGATTCAGATTCTATGGAGAAAGCTTCAAAAACTTCTCCTAAGAACATGTATCTATCAGGCTGGCTGATAATCCTCCCACTACGACGAGGTACCGGTGCGGAAATGGGTGAAGAAGTGGTATTTTCTTGATTTATATCGTTATCAACTACGGGTTGGACTGAGGGCTCTCCTTCTATCTCTCTAAGATCTATCCTTCCCTTAGGTTTATGGTTCATGATATAGTCATCCTCCAAGAAAACAGCATTAGTACTAACAAACACTTTCTGCTCTCTTGGATCATAAAAATACCATCCATAAGTACCCTTTGGATACCCTACAAAGTAACATACTTCCGATCTAGAATCCAACTTGCTCATCTTTCCTTTCAGCACATGTGCCGGACACCCCCATATCCGGAGATGTTGCAAAGAAGGCTTGCGCCCAATCCACATCTCTCGTGGTATCCTGGGAACAGATTTGCTTGGTACTAGATTTAGTATGTACGCAGCAGTTTCCAAAGCATAACCCCAAAGGAATAATGGCAACTCCGAGTAACTCATCATCGACCTAGTCATGTCTAAAAGAGTCCGATTCCTTCTCTCCGCTACACCGTTCTGCTGAGGCGTACCAGGTGCAGTCAACTGTGACAGAATCCCATTCTGTACGAGGTGATCAATAAACTCATTAGAGAGGTACTCGCCACCTCGATCAGATCGAATGGCCTTGATATGTGTGCCCAATTACTTCTCCACTTCAGCCCTAAACTCTTTGAACTTTTCAAAGGCTTCAGGCTTGTGCTGCATTAGATACACATATCCATACCTGGAGTGGTCATCGGTAAATGTTATGAAATACTCATAACCACCCCTTGCTCTAATATTTATTAGTCCACACACATCAGTATGAACTAATTCCAACAATGCATTGGTCCTATTGCCCTTTGCGGGAAAGGGCCTTTTGGTCATCTTACCCTCTAAACAAGACTCACAGACTTCCATTGGTTCGAGAACCAAATCGCCTAAGATCCCTTCTTTGACTAGTCTGCCAATCCTATTTAGATTGATATGGCCAAGCCTCATGTGCCAAAGCCTTGTTGGATTAGTGGAAGGTTCTTTTCTTTTAGATGGTATAGTTACCATTGAGTTATTAAGTTCCAAGCAAGAATCTTTAGAAATATTGGGAGTAATCACATACAAACCATTTGATTTAACACCAGAACATATAAAAGAACTATTTCTTTTAATCACAACTTCAGTTCCAAAATGAAAAGAATAACCATTATTCGATAAATTAGAAACTGAAATTAAATTACGTCTCATTAAAGGGACGTAAAGTACATCTGATAAAATCAAAACTTTATTGTCTAGAAATTCTAAAACTACGACTCCTATAGCAACCGCAGAAACGGTTGCGCTAGAACCTAGAGTAAGTACGATTTCCCCATCACTGCACCTCCTGGTTGATCTGAACCCCTGCAATGAATTACAGATATTGTTAGTCGCACCAGAATCAATGCACCAAGTGTTTGAAGTATCCGTTATAAAACTTACTTCAATCACATGTGATTCAATCATACCTTGAACTCTTGTAGCTAAGAATTCTGGACAGTTCCTCTTCCAGTGGCCCTTCTCACCACATTGGAAACACTTTCCTTTGCCTTAGCCACCCACCTTCCCTTTGCCCTTACCTTTTCCCTTAGATTTTGCAATCTTAGGGACTGGTCCAACACTTGAACCACTAGTGCTAGCTTTCTTCTTCCCTTTCTTTCCTTTCGGCACAGATCGGGAGGAGGAAGGGCTTTTCTCAACGTTCAAAACGTTGACCCCAGGTTTGATCACCCCTTCCGCTGCCAAAAGAGAACTCATCAATTCGCTCATTGAAAAATTCATTTGATTCATATTATAGTTAAGTTTAAATTGAGCGAATGAAGGCGACAGCGAATTAAGGATCATATCAACTTGGGTCTGTGCATCGATGTTGGCACCTAGGGTCTCCAGCTCGTTTAAATAACCAATCATTTTTAAAACATGTTCCTTGACTGGAGTCCTTTCCGACATCTTTGCACTCATTATCTTTTGCATGACTACCTGCCTGGCAGGCCTGCCATGCTCCCCAAACATCTTTTTCAGGGATGTGATAATGTCACTGGCAGAATCATTCGATTAGAATTGGTGTTGCAACACACCAGCCATTGAGACCAGAATATAGCAACGAGCCATTCCATTCGACTTCTTCCATTTGTCGAACTCGCGTCTGGCAGCTGTCGAAGCATTTGCCGCGGGTTCTTCGGGGCATGGGGTGGTGAGGACATATATGTGATCCTCCGCAGTTAACACGATGTCAAGGTTACGTTTCCATTCAGTGTAGTTGTTTCCAGTTAACTTGTTTTGAGTGAGTATGGTGGCAAGTGGACTAAATGCAAATCCAGACATTATGATTACTGAAAATCAAACAAACAAAATAAATATGGATATCAGGATTTGACAGTTTGAAATAAAAGAATCCTTAAAACTCTTATTTTAAAACAAAGTCGCCGGAATATCGAAACAAAAGAATAAAGCCTCCGTGTGGAGGTCAATTTTCTATTTTTTCGATTAATCAAGACTTGTCTGCTATGCAAGTCTTGCAAAAACAAGTTATGACTCCCGATTCCTTTTGATCTCTAAGTTTCTGAACAATTCCCCATGTGGGATCCCTTATCCATAGCTTAGCTAGTGTGTACCATTAACTAGGATCTAATCACAACCGTCTCAAGTAGCGCCTCCGTGTGGTGGTCACCCTCTAACACGTCTGATTGATCCTATCATAAGAAGTTCACATCTAGTAACCAATGAGTAATGCACCCTCCGTATGGAATGATCACCCCTGACGAGGTGACACAAAATGCACCACTCATCTTACAGTGAACCGTTAATGGAAGATCGTGGGTGTAATTAATAAGACCCTCTCCCACTAGTTTTTTTAAAAAAGGATTTTACTTTTTGAGAAAATCTGTTTCTACACACTTCCCATAAACATCTAATGTTTACTAATGTGTTGAAAACGGTTTTTGAATTTTATTTTAGAAAACTTGTTTTGCGTGCATGCAACAATGTATTATACGCCAATCACAAACCAAGCACACAAAACAAAAAACTAAAATGAAATATAGGCATTCAAACAATGCCTCTATCTCTCATGGCTCTATCTCTATAGAACCTCCTTTTGGTTTGATCGCCTCTAGCTCCATCTTCATGGATAACGGCTCCTTGCTCCATCTTCATGGATTTTCTAATTCTATTACATTTGTCCTATGCTTCTTTCGAAGTTTACAATTTATCTAGAATTAGAAATAATAACAAAATAAAAGGCTAGGGAAACCGGTGCGACTTTCCTTTTCGTAGGATTGAAGTCGCAGCGCCCTTTACATATGCCTTAAAACCAAACCAAACTTAAATTACAACATGCACCAATCTCAAACAATTTAAATACAAATATTCAAATGATTTGGTGCCATGGGAGATAGCGACTAATCTAGCTGCAAAAGGGTTAGTCGTACACGCATCCATACATACATAACAAATATATGTAACTGTTGAAACACTTAATTGATTCACACAGTATATAAACTATTTACATACTGAATTAGAACTTAAAACAGAATCTTACTTCTCTGTTACAGTTCGATCGATCGAAGACCGTTCGATCGCTCGAACCTTCGATCGATTGAACACTGTTCAATCGCTTGAACATTCTGTTTCATAGAATGATTTGAAAATTTTACAGAATATTTTAAAATTAAAGTTTTTAATTTCAAAACACTTTAAAACTGTGAAACAGAGAACCTGACAAAGAATCTATCTCGATCGATCGAACATCATTCGATCGATCGAATACCAGAAGGTTTCGATCGATCGAAGACTGTTCGATCGCTTGAGAACAGATGTTCGATCGATCGAAATATGTTCGATCGATCGAATCCTCCTTGCATCCTATGCAATCACAGATTTGTATACTGCTGCGATAACACTGCAGAAACAGATCTGTGACGATGCAGTTTCGAAAACAGTTCTAAAATCAATATGCAAATCAAAATAGTGTTCCAAAAACGCATCTATAGATCCAAACGAGCGTGGCTCTGATACAAATTGTTGGAAAAACCAGTTTAAGTTCTAAGTTTAAATGCATAGCGGAAAAATCAAGTTATAAAACTTAATTGGCATGCCCGGATCTACTACCCATCAACTCTATAGATGCGCACAAGAGGGGACAAGAATTATACCTTACTGTCTTGAACCCAATTCTGAAATCTCTGACTTCCAGCAGCCTCCACTAGATGGTCTTCACTCTTATGACTCCGATGGATGCTCGCAGGAAGGGCTAGGGTTGGTGGGAACCCTAATGGAGAGGATACAGAAGGTTTTGGGGCTCCAAAACAGTTTCTGCAGCTTCTGACGTTCAAAATGACGAACCCCTTTTTAAGAACGCAGCTGCCCTATTTATAGATTCCCAGAACCGACCTAGCTCTCGAGCGATCGAAGTGGCTTCGATCGATCGACCATTAGATCGATCGAACCATCTTCAATCGATCGAACCTGCCTAGACTTCAATCGATCGAGACAACTTCGATCGATCGAACCTGTCTTGCCATCATCCTCATTTGCCTTCCCAAGCATCCTAGCGGAGCTAAGAGTGGGACCTCCTAGGCTCTTTATTGTTGGCTCAGATCAGTTGATTAACTCCCATGACCAAACTCTTTGATCAGCAAATTAATCGACTGATCAGTTAACGTTTACTCCACTATAAAACAATAACTGAACTCCAACGCAAAAGAACATATCCGAAGCGATAACTAGACTCGTATGTTGTACTAATGTCCCTCTACCGTCAGCATTAGCAATCATATTCAAGTAGTCGGATAAACAGTTACTATCAACCTGAATCATGATTACTTATAATCCTTGAGTCCCATTCACCTCTCATGATTACCAAACATGTTGATAACTCTTATCAACAAGACTGCAGTACTCAGTAATTGACTTGGTGTTGATAACTCTGAAACAGAGGGTAGATTCTGTCTTGAAAATATATGTTCACAACCCTATGAATATGACATACCCAAGATACCCAGGTGTTGATCTTCTATAGACCTCACTGATTGGTAAGTCAAAGCAGTCATATCCACAGTCTGTGTTCATAATCGTCTCATGATTGAAAACACGTACCTTACACAAGTTGTGAGTTCCTATCGACTGATTGACAGCCTTGAGCGTCAATAGGAAACTCAGGTCCGTCAATGCACTATAAGCACTAGCATATTAACTAAGAGTTACACTCTAGTGATTTGAGATTGATCACTCCATCCAATGGTAGTTAATTATGCTACAGTGTAAACCTGATGAGATATCCTAGTCTCAACATCCACTGTGACATGTTCTAAGTAACAAAGAATAGCAATTCGTATCTCACTTGTATGTATCTCATACATACACGAATTACTTACTATGATACTTAAGGATAACAATCATCTCATGAAAGAAACATACATAATAAAATGTAAAGCTGATATCCATATATTAAAATGTCAATGTCTCCTATATAAAGTAATGGTTTGAGGGCACAAACCCAACAACTACACCCCGAGCGGTAACAGGCAAAACGCCATTCTCTTTAACCTACGGATTTGAGGCAGTGGTCCCCAGAGAGCTCGGGTTGCCAACATACTGGGTGGCCAACTTTAGTGCGCCGGATAATGTAGAAGCTCTCTGGTCCGAACTGGACTTGGTAGAGGGAAAAAGAGACCAAGCTTATCTGAAGGTGGCGGCCTACAAGCAACGGGTTTCTCGATACTACAACAGCAAGGTGAAGCACCGTAATTTTCAAGTCGGAGACCTTGTCCTCAAGCAGTAAACCAGTCCACCCATATCTCGAGCCATGGGAAATTGGGGGCAAACTGGGAAGGCCCATATAAAGTAACCCGGGTCAACCGACCGGGAACCTACTGGCGACAGAGCATGGACGGGCACGATCACTCTCATCCTCGGAATGTGCAACACCTCCGCAAGTACTATCAGTAGCATCTGACCAGCGGAATTTAGTATTGGTAGAGAAATTTGTTTTTTGTAAGCTCTGATTGAGCAACCATTATAAATTTTTGTTTTTGAATAAAATTGCAAAGTTTACCTTAAAATTTACTCCTGTCAATGCACCGTGCAATGCTCAAAAGACCTCGGGCCTAACCCCGAGGCACCAACGACCTTGGGCCTAGCCCCAAGGCACAAAAGACCTCAGACCTAACCCTGAGGCACCAAAGACCTTGGGCCTAACCCCAAGGCACTAAAAATACCTTGGGCTCCGAACCCAGGCACAAAAGGACCCTGCAACCACCCATGTTCCAGGTCGGTTTCCTATGGTCGATCCCCAACACGCCCCCACCTTCACAGGACGCTCGGGGGCAAGGGGATACTAGACCTAAATAGGAAATTACTTAAAGCTTCGCTTAGGTCCAGCCGATGACGGGGCCAAATCCCTAGGCGGCCGACGATGCCAAGCTTCAAATGACCCTGTAACCACCCATGTTCTAGGTCGGTTCCCTACGACTTCTCACTCCCGTCTTAGCAAAATGCTTGGGGGGCAGGGGAATATTAGGCCAAAACAGGGAATCACACCGGTCACTACAAGAGCTTGGAAGATATTCCCAAGTACTTACAGTGATCAGAGATATATCTCGGACGGTAAAACAGGATACACCTATGATACATCGGGACATCCCGGACGGTAATACAGGGTACTCCTATAGTACGTTGGGCGATCCCGGATGCTAAACAGGACCAGCTCCTACATCACTGCTAAACAGGACCAGTTCCTACAGCACTTTAGATAATTGCCTTTTAAACAAGTCAGGAAGACTAGGTGTTCTACTGGTTACGGTCCTAAAACATTTGCTAAGGTAGGTGTTAGGTTGGCCAAAAACCGAGCGGATACTAGCAATTATAAACAGGCACAGTGCAGAGAAAGAAGACAGTTAATGGAAAGGAAATTTGACCTCAGGGGCCTTTTCATTAATTAAGATGAAATTGTACAAAGCCTGGGGGGCAGTTGTAGTAGCCTCCCCACAAAAAGGAAAAACTACAACAAGAAACAAAAAATAAGAAATTAATCTACAACCACCACTTCCTCCTCCCCCGCGGCCTGCTCATCAACGGAGGGGCCCCCGGTCGGTGCAGCTTCAGCAGTAACCTCAGCTTCGGTGGTGACCTCGGCCTCAGCAGCGACCTCAGAGTCAGCCTGGCCTTCCTTCCAATAATCGGACTCGGCCCAGGAGTACCCGGACAGATCCCAGTCAGGATGGTCGGCATCAGCCCACTTCGCCAGGTCGGTGTAGCCTGTGAGGAACCCTGCTTCGAATTCCTCCTCATCTTCTTTGGCTTCAGCCTCCCGAGCAGCAGTAAGCTCCGAGAGCATGGCCGTCATAGCTTCGAGATCCTTCTCGACAGAGATCTTCGCGGACTCCGAGGCTGCAACCTTGGCCTCAGCAATTTTCTCGGCGGTGATCCTCTCGGCCTCCGCTGCTGCTGCTTTTGCCTCTGCAGCCTCCCGGGCAACCCGCTCGGTTGATAAGGAGTCGCGGACTTCCCCCAACTCCAGGGCCGTCGCCCGGGATCTTTCTTCATCCACGATGAGGGCAAACTCTGCGGACTCCCGGGCAGCCCTCTCCACGGAAAGGTTAGCCTCAGCAGCGGCCAACCTTTCAGCGACATCGGGAAGGGTGGTCTCAGCCCCGGTAGCAATGCAGCCAATCTGCCAGAACAAGGAAACGTCAGTACATGCAAGGAAAAAAGGCCAAGGTTTATGTGCAAAGAAACTTACCAAGTGGCTAATGCTATATAGCCAACCGATAATGGCCTCGGGGCTCATCAGTGCGCACTTGTCAACCTGACTCTGTAGTAACCCAGGCCGCACCCTTCCACGGACATCATCTGCCATCTCGGTCTCCGACAACAAAGAGGGGCCTGCACGAGCTTCCTCTATGGTTGGGAAAGAGACCCCGAACGGTCGGGCCGCTGGGGGGAGTGGTGAAGGCGCAGCAAAGGTTACGCCAGGAAGTGGTGGTGGTGGTGCAGCAACTGTAACAACGGGTGAAGAAGAGGCAACAACTTCCTTCCCGGCCCGGATGGATATCCCTCGGGAAATCCTCTTCAGGGGCTGGCCCTCGGAAGGATCTGGCTTCTTCCTATTCTGGCCAGCCCGGACCTTTAGGGCCGTCTCTTTCTCCATTAGAGTTGCCGCGCTCTTAGGAGCCATTTCTGCCAAACCAGAAGCATTTCAGAATTCGGTAAAGTATGAAGAGAAATCGGACGGTCAAGAAATGGTATTTACCAGGAATGATCGCCGGGAGAGAAGGAGCTTTAAGGCGCAGGGACTTGTAGGAAGTTTTCGGACTCCCCGACCAGGTCAGCACCTTATTAATATCAGTGGGATTGTCAACCAAAGACAAGACCCTTGCTTGAAGCTCGTCAGGAAGACTTGGCAGATCAACTGCTCCCACTGCAAAGCCAACACACAATTGGGTTAATCAAGTCAAAACAGAAAGACTGATCTAGAAAGAAAGAGTGCTCAGGCTTACTCCTCAGCTTCCCCGCCTATGAGGTCCTCAGCTGGTTGCCCGGCGCCTTCTCGCATAGCCCTAGGGTGGACACTTGGAAGAATTTCTTCTTCCACCCTTTGTTGTTGCTCGGGCAATTCACAATTATCTTCCGCCCCTGCCTAGCCGAGAGCGAGAAGAAGCCGGCCTCCCCATGAACTTGGAAAGGCCGGTGAACTCCCGCAATGTAAGCTCATACCCGAGGGCTTGGGGCCACAAAGAGATGCACCCCATCAAGTATCGCCAACTGTTCAGGGCGAGCTGCCCGGGAGAGATCCCGAGGTAGATGAGTACGTCTCGGGCAACTAGGTGGATAGGCAAACGAAGGCCCGCCATGAAAGCATCCTAGTACAGAGTGACGAATCCCGGCTCATGGAGGTGAGCTCCGCCATCGTGCACGGCAAGAGAAACGGGGTCGGGAAGCTCATACCGGTCCCTGATTCGATCTAAATCAGGACCACGCAGAATACTGACAATAGACTCACACGCAAAGACGACTCCGTGACTGTTCGGCACAGACCCTTCATCGCCCGACCCCCGAGACGTCAAGGCTATGGGAGAATCTCAGTGCGCTTCCTCATGAAACGCCCGAGCAGGGATTATTCCCTCACTATGCTGGTCAGAGGGGGATAAAGAGGGAGGATCTGGGCTTGTGCTCATAGACCCGGATCGCAACTGCTCATCTTCCGACCGGTACGACGAGTTAAAATCTGAATGACACATGACTGCGTCTGTGGAGGGCCTAAAGGGCAGACAACCTAAGAATGGGTCAAGAACTCCGAATTTGATGTACAGGGGAGGTAAATCTAATAACCTAAAGGGTAGGTCGTACAAGACTCAAGAAGAAACACAACTCTCTCTCAAGACTGTCCCGGGAATACCTGTTCTGTCAAACTGCTCTAGCGTACCCCCAGACCGAAAGAAGTGACAAAACTGAAGGAAGAAGAAATCCCAAGCTCGCTCAAACTCAAGCGGATTCACGTTCATTCCCTCCAGCTTAGTTCAAGAAAAGAAGAAGGCAATGGAGAATTAAGGACAGAAAGAAAGGACTTACAAAATTTAGCGCAGAAAAGGACTCAGGAACCTTGCTCGGGAATCTTGGTTGCTTTCAAACCGCTCGGTAAAATCTCTCAGTTGGCAGCAGGAACTGGAGAAGTGAGCCAAGTGTTCCTTATATAGGGACTGTGGATGGCCAAGATCAGGACATATCCAACGGTCCAGGAAATTTCCCGCCGAAATTGTCGCTTCGGGCACGTGAAGCATCGCCTCAAAAGGCGCGCGCATTAAATGTGTGACACGACGGTTCGGTTAGCACGCAAATGGTTTGGTTACGACCACGCTATCATCGTTGAATCCTGACCAAGCCAGTGACCAGTTGGCACGTGGCATCGGTAGTTCCCGGGCCCACGATGTTACTGCTCGGGCTATATCCCGACTAAACAAAACCGATCCTGCCTTAGGCCCACGGTGTCACCAACCGGGCGGGTCCTTCACATGCAGTACTAATTTTCAAATCTGATCTTAGCTCGGGCATCCGCTCCAGAATGGTCCCACATGAGCGCGCCATTAGGCTACTCGGCTACTTGCCCAACAAGCCCTCGAGCAGTTTCCTATCTCGATTAGCTCTCAAGTGTTCAGATCGGCTAACAACAGGCCGGGTATTAGCAATCACGAACAATAAAATTGATGCAAAAAGGTGGCCTCAAAGGACCTTTTCATTAATTAAAGTATTTTGTACATTGGGGGGCAGTTTTAGTAGCTTCCCCAGCAAACCCAAAAAAAAAAAAAAGAGTCTTTAGGTCCCCTTGTCCTTCAGAGCCTTGATTTCCTCTTCCATGGCAGCCATCCTGGCCACTAGTTCTTTGACAGTAAGCTCCAAAGCATGAAAATCCACATCCCGCATAACAAAGTCCATCTGCAGAAGAGCACTTTGCCCTTCCACCTCCTGCAGACGACCTTCCAGATTATCAAGGAAAAGGCCTGTCCAGGAGCTAGGCATATGAGAGCCGGCATGTGCTTCCAGCCTACCCCTTTTTGGTTGGGGTTGAGATTCCTCCTTGACCGCCTTTTCCTTGCCCTTCCTGGACGGGCCTAGTGGCGGACCTGTATCCCCAGATAAGGATGAATCAGCGCTGGTGGATAGAGCAATTGGCCCTTCAGGCAGGGCGGCCCCGCTCATGGCATACAGATCGGAAGCCATGGACCGGGTAAAGCGGCGCGACCCGGAAGCAGCCGCGATGGGAGCTGCAATGGGAACTTCACCGCCAACCTCATCAACAGGTCCCCCGATCAAATCGGAAAACCTGAGGCCGGCCTCGATCGCTCGGTTGATCGCTTCCACATCAGCAACAGTGGAAGCAATGTCACGGAAAGCAGCAAAAGACGTCTTGCAAAGTTCAGGATCAAAGGCTGCAGGAGGGTAAATAGAGGGCTCCACCAACCAGTTACCGGAGACAACAACCCAAGGGTATTGACGCCAGTTCTTGTTGGGGAAGTCCAGACCCCAGACAAGATGTTTTCGTTCCGCTCCGGCGAGTAGGTAAGGATCCCCGCGGTCGATGGTCAAGGTATAACATATAGCGACGTCAACCGAGCAAAGGAATATCCCGAGCCGCTCGTTCAGCGCCGATATACCCCAAAGAACACGGGCCAGATTCGGACGGCACTTGGTCAGCGGAAAGCGTAATCCCCGTAAGAGGTCACAGAAGGAGGCAGAGAAAGGAAATCGCAGCCCCACTATTAGCAACAGATAACTACTAATAATGACTGAAGGGAAAGCCACCTCTTCTCCTTCAACGTAAGGACAGATCCCGACGTCATCAGGGATCTCACAGTCCCTCCTGAAAGTGGTAAATCCTTCATTGGAGATCAGGTCGACGTGAGAGGCCATTGGGGAGAAGCCTAGATTGTAAAAAAGAAGAAGAAAGGAGCTCGGGAATACTTCGCTCTCAAAGACCGCTCGGTACATTCAATCTTCAAACAGCAGGAATATATGCAATGAACAGGTGTTCCTTATATAGAAACCATGGATGGCTCAGATCAAAACTGATCGAACGGCTCATATGCTCTCCCGCCGGAATTGTCGCTTCAGGCACGTGAAGCGTCGCCTCAAAAGACGTGGGCATTAAATGCCTGATGGGACAGTTCGGTTTCCACATAAATGGTTCGGTTACTCCCGGGCCGACTCCGCTGGATCCCGACTAGACCAATTATTCCCTAACATGTGGCAATACCCCACACCCGAGCTCCTACCTTTACCGGTTGGTTACTCCATCGGGGGACCTAGAGTGTGGGCCCCCATCCCGAGCAGCATTCCCGAACCACGTCCGGACGGTTTCCAAGAAGCTACTGATTTTCGAATCCCCACCCGATGACAGATACGGTCAGTTCCAAAAATGGGGGGCAGCTAATATGTCCAAAATAATCTAGCCAAGAAGACAGTGCCACGTCACCCAGAGACGCCGGTTATTTCGGTAAGGGCGTACCCCGTGGGGCCAAGCATTCCTGAGGTGTTCATGCAAACCACGCGGTCGTATCAATAGGCCAGGCATAAAGGTCGCGGTGTCCTGCGATCCTGACCTATCCAGCAGTTTCCTAAATCAACTACAAGTCTGCAAAAGGAGATATGGCAGTTTCCTAAACCACTTAGGAAACTCTTCTAAAATCATGCAAATCTATTGTGATTAGATTAGGCTTCTTAATCCTATCAACTTACCATGTAAGGGTGGACTCTTGTATCTATAAAAGAACCCACCTACCCTGTTTACAGGGATCCGAATTCTAATTCAACAACTATTCTCTAAGCTTACAAGCATTCAACAGAGAACTCACCATCAATACGCATATACCCGGCCGGTATTACTGGTAGTGCCGCCCATCTTTGTTGGCTCACCAGGCCCACCGGTGATCTGCTAGTGAGAGCGCATAGACGCAACCGTGGATATAGGTCACCTCATTAATGGGACCGAACCACATACAAATTGTTCTTGTCTCTTTCTTTCTCTAAACCCTTCTTACCAGTTTTAGGCATCATCATGCCGTATTTTCAAGAACAACCCCCCATGGAAATGAATGCCATGCAAGGGTATAGGGGGGAGGGGAATTCCTATAATAATTGTAATTCAAAAAATAATAACAATAGATGGAATCACCCCGGGTTTGATTGGAAAAATAATGCTGGGACCCAAAATCAATACCAACAACAACCCTATAACAATAATAACCAATATCAAGGGCAATACAATAGGCAGCCCCAACCATTCAATCAAAACAGACCTAATAACTATAACCAAGCTCAACCCTCTAATCAGCAGTCGAACGTGTACATTCCCCCGCACAAAAAGGCACAGGAGGAAGATCCTCTTTCTAACGTGAATCTAACACAACAATTAATTCAATTGATGAGCAAAATGTCTGTGACGGTGGATAGGATAGATGCACGACAAGAGGGATTGGGTGGAACATTTCCTGTCCATCCACTTCAAAACCCTAGGGGATACAAAAATGGTCCCACTAATCATGAACAAGCTAAAGCCGTGACTACTCTGAGAAGCGGCAAGACTATAGGGCTAAATATGCCGCTCTCTACTCCCGAAGAGTATGAGGAGGACGAAGTGGTGAATAAAAACAAACCTTCTACTCAGGAAGAGGAGCCATCCACTACTAATGAACCATTAGAAATAAACACTGAAGCTCCTAAACAAGTATAGGAAGTTGAGAGAAAGCCCAGAAAGGGGCCCGTTGACGATGAAGTACCTAAATGCCCTTTCCCCGTGCCCTATCCTCAGAGGCTTAGGAACCCCAAAAATGAGGCAAAGAATCAGGAGTTCTTGGAACTGTTCAAACAAGTCAAAATCAATCTTCCACTCCTTGATGCAATCAAATAAGTACCGGCATATGCTAAATACCTTAAAGACTTATGCACAGTCAAGAGGAGGCAAAGTGTGAAGAAACACGCTTATGTGGCGTGCCAAGCAAGTGCAATCATCCAAAACAAATTGCCTCCAAAACTCAAAGACCCCGGTACCCCAACTGTCTCGTGTCGAATTGGAAATCAAAAATAGACAATGCCCTCCTTGATCTCGGAGCAAGCGTGAACCTGCTGCCATATTCAGTTTATAAATAACTAGGGTTGGGTGAGCTCAAACCTACCCGACTTGCGTTGTAACTGGCAGACAGGTCCGTCAAATACCCTAGAGGAATACTGGAGGACGTTCTAATGCAAATAGACTCCTTTGTCTTCCCGGTTGATTTTGTAATTTTGGACACCGAACCTGTGTCTAATCCATGCTCACAAATCCTGGTGATTTTCGGACGTCCATTCCTCAACACCATAGATGCCACAATAAAAATAAGAAGTGGTATTATGACCATCGTATTCGGGAATATGACTTTGAATGTCAAAATCTTCTCAAATCCCCGACTTGAAGAATATGATGACGAAGAGGAGGTTAATTACGTTGAAACTGTCATCGAAGATGAGGTAGATTGCGTTGATTATAAAGATCCTTTGGAGATAGTTGTGTCGTAATTCGACACTATCTATCAACCTAAAGATTCTACTCTATTGGATTCTGCTTTAAATCACACTTGTATCATGATGGATACGCGAGAGGAGGATAGAGCTGAATGCATGTGGGTAACACCATATGAACCCCCTACCTCCGAAAACAAAATTAGTTATGCCCTCCAATTTTCAGTTTCCCGATCTGGAATTGAAGGAGCTTCCTGAAGAGTTCAAATATGCTTTCCTAGGGACTGAAAAAACTTATCCTATCATAATTTCATCCACTCTCAGTCTGGAACAGGAGGGCAAATTAATCCAAATGCTATAACAACATAAGGAAGCATTAGGATGGACCATTGCCGATCTCAAAGGCATAAGTCCGTCCGTGTGCACTCATAAAATATATTTGGAATAAGACGCTAAACCTTCGCGACAAATACAAAGGCGTCTGAATCCCAACATGCAAGAAGTAGTCAAAAAGGAAGTATTAAACTACTCGATGTTGGGATTATATATCCTATCTCTGACAGCCCCTGGGTCAGTCCGACCCAAGTGGTGCCCAAAAAGGCAGGCATAACGGTTATTCCTAATAAAGATGGTGAATTAGTACCAACACGCGTCCCCACCGGATGGCGAATGTGTATTGATTATCGAAAACTGAATACCGTGACCCGAAAGGACCACTTTCCATTACCATTCATGGATCAAATGCTAGAACGAGTGGCGGGTCATAAGTACTATTACTTTTTGGTCGGATACAGCAGTTATAACCAGATAGAAATTGCTCCTGAAGATCAGGAGAAAACAACTTTCACGTGTCCGTTCGGTACTTTCGCCTACAGACGTATGCCTTTTGGGTTATACAATGCACCTGCTACGTTTCAGCGGTGCATGTTAAGTATCTTTAGCGATATGATCGAACAAATACTTGAGGTCTTTATGGACAACTTTTCAGTGTTCGGCTATACTTTGAAAATTGCTTGGATAATCTGGAACGTGTGTTAACACGATGCAAGGACAAACATCTAGTACTAAACTACGAAAAGTGTCACTTCATGGTGACCAAGGGAATTGTCCTTGGCCACATTATTTCTGATAAAGGTATCTAAGTCGATAAAGCAAAAATCGATATAATCTCAAACCTACCCATCCCTCGTATAGTCAAAGGCATCCGATCTTTTCTGGGACATATGGGATTCTATAGTTGCTTTATCAAAAATTTTAGTGCGATCTCCCGACCACTGTGTCAACTGTTGGTTAAAGACATGCCATTCGATTGGTCGAAAAACTATCAAACATCTTTTGATGCACTAAAAGAACACCTTACCTCTGCACCAATAATACAGGCACCCGACTGGAGTTTGCCTTTTGAGTTAATGTGCGATGCTAGCGACTATGCCATTGGCGCAGTTCTAGGACAGAGGAAGGATAATAAGCCTTACGTAATCTACTATGCTAGTCGAGCGCTTAACGATGCTCAAATGAATTATACAACTACCGAAAAAGAACTACTGGCAATAGTCTTCGCTCTAGATAAGTTTAGGTCATATCTAATAGGGTCCCCAATCGTCTGTTTTACATACCACTCAACCCTGAAGTACCTGTTATCTAAGAAGGATGCGAAGCAAAGGCTTTTTCTTTGAATACTCCTACTCCAAGAATTCGATATCACAATCAAGGACAAAAAAGGAGTAAAGAATGTGGTCGCTGACCATTTATCTCGGTTAACATTTGTTGATAACACTGAACCTACACCGATAAATGATGAATTCCCAGATGAGCAATTGATGGCTATTTCCAGTTTGCCTTGGTATGCGGATATAGTGAACTATCTGGTTACGGGAGAGACCCCTAGTCATTGGTCAAATCAGGACAAGAAACGATTCCTCTCGATCGCACGTCATTTCTTTTTCGATGACCCTTACTTATTCAAGTATTGCGCTGATCAAGTCATCAAGCATTGTGTCCCGAATGAGGATATAACTGTCATTTTAGCATCCTGCCACTCTGAGGCTTGCGGAGGCCATTTTGCTTTGCAAAAGACCGCACAAAAAGTTCTACATAGTGGTTTCTACTGGCCCACCGTGTTTAAAGATGCTTACACTTTCTGCAAAGCGTGCCAACGCTGTCAAAAGCTTGGTACAATTTCAAAAAGGAACTCCATGCCCTTAACTCCCATTATCACAATTGAAATATTCGATTGTTGGGGCATAGACTTTATGGGCCCGTTTCTAAAATCTAACAACTGTGAATATATACTCCTAGCTGTGGAATAAGTATCAAAATGGGTAGAAGCGATACCGACAAAATGCAATGATCAAAAAATAGTAATGTCCTTTCTTAACGAACACATTCTGTCGTGTTTCAGAACCCCAAAAGCACTAATAAGTGACCAAGGCAAACACTTCTGCAATAGGCCTTTGGAGTCACTACTCAAGAAATATGGAGTCAACCACAAGATCTCACTAGCCTACCACCCGCAAACGAATGGGCAAGCAAAGTTGGCTAACCGAGAAATCAAGCGCATTCTCAAAAAGACTGTTAGTTTCAACAAAAAGGACTGGGCATATAAATTGACCGATGCTCTTTGGGCATACCGTACTGCCTACAAGACAAATCTGGGAATGTCCCCATTCAGGCTAGTATACCAAAAAGTATGTCACATGCCCGTCGAAATTGAGCATAAAGCATACTGGGCGACCCGCTCATTGAACTTCGACATTAAAGAGGGAGGTCATCTTCGAAAACTTCAATTGGCTGAACTGGAAGAAATACGTCGAGATGCCTACGACAATGCTAGGTTACATAAGGAAAGGTTGAAGGCTCGCCACGATAGGATGATCTTTCAAAAATCATTCGAGCTGAGGCAAAAAAGTTTTGTTATATGATTCTCGCCTTCACCTTTTCCCAGGAAAACTCCGATCTAGGTGGACAGGACCCTTTATAGTCAAATCTGTCTTTCCATATGGGACTGTCGAGTTATTCAATCCTAAGAATGACAAAAGTTTCAAGGTCAATGGCCAAAGGTTAAAACCGTTCTTAGAGGATTTCCAACCAGAGGTCGAGCACATCCAACTGGATGAGCCCGATTATTCCTCGACCTAAAATGCTCAAGTGCGTCTTCACCATGTTGTTGTATTCTTTCCTTCACTGCATTTTGCTTTGTTTTATTTCTTTTGTCTTTCTATTTTTGAGTGTGACCTCGATTCTAATCTGCTATTCCATTTTATCTATCTCCTGTAGGCTGTTCAACATGAGAGATGATGATGTCCACTCAATTGGGTCATGGGCTGATTCGGAATATCCTAACCACCCTTGGACTGCCGATGAGATAGCATTCTGTTTTGCTCCTTATCAAGGGCCAGGGGCAGAAGATGTCGTTGACTTGACCCAAGGGTACATCCCATACAACCTTGCTTTCCTCCAGATCAATCCTTTTGAGCACATGAAATTTCGTGAAGAGGAGGGAGAACCAGAGGGGTATGTTGTTTGGGAAGTCGATGATGCTCTGATGGAACAATGGGAGAACGATTCAATGTGGGAACCGTAGGAAGAAGAAGATTTACAGGATGTGGTGCCAGAACGCCATAATGATGTATTCATTTATGTTGATGACTTCCTTGTTATCAAAGTGGTTCCTTACATTTATGTGCACTTGAGTTATTTGTTGTTCCGGCTTCAATGCCCTCTACCTGCTAGTGCACATGGTTCAATCCTGCCATTAGTGAGGTTACTTCTTGGTCACATTTCTTGTTTTATTTATTCCTTTCCATTAGTTTTTTCGTTTGTTTGATTTAATTTCTTCCTTTCTTTTTGTTCTCTTTTGGTTTCCTTTGTCAGGGTTGTCACTATGAATCAAATGTTACCGCCGCTGTTCCTTCTACATCATTTGTTCCATGGATTTGGAGCATACATAAGGTCCCCGGGTACTCTGCCGCAAGAGGAAAGCCTGTTGCGAACTTGCACTCCATTATCGTTGTCTCCATCCGGATCACCTCCTGCATGTGCAATCAATTCCTTGGAGAGTTTAGACTTTCTTGATGATGCCCTGGCTGCTTTCCGACTATTCTGAAAAAGGGAATCATCAAGTTTGGACTCCACATTCGAAGCTTTGGCGGAGAAAGAAGTTGTGGAAGAAGATATTTTCATGCTAGAAGAGTTGTGCTTCACTTTAATTATATTCTGTCATTTCATCTTTCTTTTATCAATTGAAGTGTAATCCTAGACAAAGTTTCATTAGTTGCAGTTTATTTTAGTTGTTTTGCTGATAATAAGGTTTAAATACCATGTTGGGGGCCACAATGTTGCAATATGGATGCTATTCCTAAGTGTTATCTATAAAAATTTGCAATTTTCTATTACGATGTTGACTTTTGGCTTACATATCCTATTAAGAAACTGTTTTTATCCAATTTCTGTATGTCCAAAATAATCTTGGTTCGTTGGGGGTGCATAGATTGTCAATTCAAAGATATTGTAGAATTTTCAGGTTCGATCAATCGATTAATTTTGTTCGATCGACGTCATCTCACCCTCGAGCGCTTCAACAGTGTTCAATCGATCGAAAGTTCGATCGATCGAACTTTCTCGATCGATCGAGACTTGTATTTAAACGAGGCATCTCCAGTACACTTCATCAGTTTCTCTCTTCCTCTCCCTCATTCTCGAGCGATTGGCGACAGAGAGAGACTTCGGGCGATTCTTGTCCTCCCTCATCACTCACACCATTCGAGGAGCCCCTGGTCCCCCTAATCATCATTTTCATAACCATTATCCTCCCCTCTGCATGTATATTCGAGGTAAGGTCCATGGAACCCCCTCTCATCCATTTTATTCGAATTTCTGTGGGAGTGCCCCCCATAGGTTTTTAAACCATTTAAGTGTTATTTTTGTTTGCTATTGTGTATTTGCGGTCCATTCCCGTTCTCAGCTCTTGTCGCTGTTATTTTGCTATGTTCGATCGATCGAACTGGGCTCGATCGATCGAACTCTGTCCCTTCTCAATCAATCGAACATTATTCGATCGATCGAACTGAAGTAGTGGCAGTTCCTTTGTTTTCTTCCTTTTTTTGATCTGTTTTATGTTTTTCTTCCATTTTAGGGCCGTCGCAATGAACCCTAATATGGGTTATCACAAAGAGAAGCCTTTGGACTTCACAATTTCAGACCCAATTCCCCACCACGACTTTTGGAACACCCCCGATCGCCAATGGTTCACTAGATACTTCCAGTCTAGGAAGGTTATGCTCGAGCGACCACTCGAGACAGTATGGCTTTCGACTCCCTGGTTCCTTGCCCAGATTCGGGCTATGCCGCACTGGTTCGGTTTACTCTCATAGTCAAAACGAGTAAATCTTTCTTGGATCCGGGAGGCATGTGCGACAATGATCAAGGATCCAGTTGCTCCATTCACACTCCGCTCATTTTTACGCGGCCGGGAGATCGTTTTTAGTCCTGCCATGTTTCTGCTACTTTAGGGGTACCTGAGGTGCCTGATTGTGTTTACCCGCACCATTCTGATACACCACTGCTCTCACCGACCATTATCATCAGGGAAATTACTAGGGGTGCTCTTCCGAGTTAGGATGGCGAATCCCTTATTCCCGACTCCTACCTTACGGATAATTATCATATGCTTCACCTTCCCTCAGCAATTGCCTCCTAGTGACCTCCTACCGGGAGAAGATTGCGGCTTGGTACGCACGTGTTTTATTTGCGATAGGGACAGGGCAGCCGATCTGTTTACCTCGCCTATATATTGACTTCATGTGGCATCCCACGCGATACATTCAGGCTAAGAAGCACCTGAAAGGTGTTTGGGCCATTCATCGGGTGATTGAGCAGGTAGGGCTTCTTCCTTTAGCTGGTGATGCGACTACTCAGTTTCACAGTCATTTTGGCGAGACAGCTTCCTGCCGTTCTGACGCACAGAAGAAGAAAAGAAAAGGCAAAGGAAAGGCCAAGGTAGGGATAAAGAGGAGAAGAGAATGAGGGACAGATACTAAGGATGTTGCTTCTGGGACGCCGACTGAGGCTGAGGAGCATGATTCAGAGGAGGAGGTTGACCCTGTTAAGGAGGTTGCTCGTTTTGAGCTCAGACAACGATCTTAGGCTCCCACCCAGGGAGAGTCGTCATCCGTGTCTCTCTAGACGACTTGAGGGTAAGATGGATCGTATGACTTTCTTGCTCGAGGCGATTCTGGTCCAGATAGGGGTAGATCAGCCCATTCACACAGCTTCACATCCTACTACTACTCCTTCTGCACCAGCCTCCACCGGTCCATCTTCTTCCGTTCTACCACCATCTACTGATCTTGCCACACCATCCACATCGACATCTCTACCGATCATTTCTGAAACTCCTCCACCACTGATCATTACTGAGACACCACTTCCACCACCTCCTGTCGTGACTGATCCATTATTATCCACACCAGCTGCTCCGACTGCGAGTGACCCGGCGACGGCTACTACTATTGCTGAGGGTGGAGTTCTGGATACTCGGGACATGCCGATCGAGATCTTATCTGACATCGCTGATGATGCTTAGACTTGCTGGTTGGACGATTGGGAGAGTTTTTGTCGTTTATTTGTTTTTTCTATTTTCTCTCCGCCCTTGTCATTTTATTGTATCTATATGGCTATTTTGGGACTATTTGTTTGGTTTGGATTGCATGGACTTTATTATCACTGCTCTGTTAGTTTCATTGTATTATCATTCTAGTGATTGGTTATGTTATTAAGTTTGGACCTCCTGCTCTTTTATTTCCTATTTAATCTCTTTTGATCTTTGCTGCTTGGAGTATGTATGATTTCTTAACAGCTTGTTATGCTTGCGGTTCTTACTATGCTTTGGCAGGTGATATCTCTCTATCTATATTTGAAAATCATCTTCTAAGGACATCGCAATTTTCAGTTGGGGGTGGCATGTAGATAGATAGTCACCTGCACATGTCTATACTTAGCAATCTGAATGCATTTATTGCACATTTCATACAATCTCGGTTAGAATTGGAAAATTTTGAACAAATTTTAAAATAAAATTGAAAATCTTTGAAATTATAAACTTTATTGGTAGAACGACTTGCAATACTCACTCCTGTTTAGCTGTTACCAAGCAATGATACATTCACATTAATCTCATCTTTTTATGAATTAAATTTACGCGCTTTTCTTGTTCGCTAGGATGATTGCATGTGTTAACCATTCTTGTATCCAAAATCCTTATGCACATGTTAATAGCTATGTAGAAAACCTAAAATAAGAGTTAAGATGACTTTTGTACTCTAAGGAGGCATAGTGGAAACTACTTACTCTTAGTGAGCTATTGAATCCAATCTTAAATTCTGAGGGAATTATCACATTAAATTCAAATCGTTTTTCTTGAATATACGTATTAAATTTGTTGAAGAGTCTCTAATTCTTTATTTTGGCTGTTTATTAGAGGAGAACATTCAGGATTTACCAACTAAACTCAATGAATACTGAAGTGCTAAAACTTAGAAGTTAAGAAAGTGATTTAAGCCATCGTTATTAGCTCCTTAACTTTTCATATACCTATATCAACATTCAAGAATCTATTTTGTTCTCAACCCCACATTGATTGAATACTGCCAAGTCTATTATGAAAAATTCCTAACCTTATACTTTGACCTCAATGAACTCCATTGCACATCTAATGTGATTAAATTATTGAAGTAAGGGAGGGAGTAGTTGTGGGAATGACTTATAAAAATAAATATACAAGGAGATGTTGAATGTAGCAGGTTGAAAAAAAGGATCATTATAAATACGAAAATTAGGGATGGTTGGAATGAAGTGAAAAAAAAATTTTTGCTAAACGCAATCAAATGCTAAAGATGTGCAAATTCTTACCCCTCTCCTTTCTGTCCTACTATATAAAACCGTAAAGTCAAAGCCTTAATGATTTTTAACGACTTAGTCTAAATATGAACGTGTAAATTGAGTTATCCACGATATTTCGCTCCTCTAGTAAGTAGTATTCCTTTCATGAAACTATACACTCTAAATGTTCATCCTTTATTGAGTCAGGCGTGAAAGCATTTGTAACCAAAACATTACTCATATCAAAGCTTTCACACCATGAGCGATCATTATTAAACAAGTTTCTGAGAGATGTTCATTTTCGAGTGTAAACCTATGTGAGAATTGAGTTGAAACTACAAGCTCGGAAGGTATAATAGTCGAAATAACTCTAAAATAAGGTTTAATGTATAGCTGTTAACTTCACACACACACGGATACATGGATGCGACGCATATGTTATTTTTATTCTGGTGACATAAGGAGCATGTGTTTATTTCATAGTTTGAATGAGGATGATATGTTTTGTGGAGCTAAGTTTACAGTTATTTGGGAGGGAGTATTAACAAGTTATTCTATATCCTTTTTGAGCTTAAAATTGGAGAATTTTGTGAGTATATTCACTACAAACCCTCACGAGACAACACTCGTCCACTAGGGGGAACCTAGGGGTTTAACGGCTTGTTGCATTTGCTAAATGCAACCGCGATTCCTGTGAAAGTGAGTTAGGTAGTTTCTTTTTATTTAGATTAGTTTGCTTTAGTTTTAATTTGTTTTATTTTAGTCATTGTAGTATTAGTTTAGCTTGTTTTATTTTCGCTTTATTGCTAGGGACTAGCAAATCGCTAGTTGGGGGTTGTGACAAGCGGGGGTATTTGTAAAATACAACTGCGTTAAAAGAAGAAAGTACATTGAATTAGTCTACAATTCTCTTGTTTATCTGCAATTTGAATTACAATGCCAGTTTTTACACAATATGATTAATCTATGATAAGTGGTATTGTTTTAGTGGTTATTTATGCAGATTACTGTTGCTGTGTGAAGAATTGAATAAGCAAGATAAAAGGAAGTGCTTGGTTTCAATGAAGACAATTCAAACATGAAAAGAGAGTTTCGAGCGATCGAAGAGGTCTCGAGCGATCGAGGCTTCGATCGATCGAATGCAGTTTAAGCGCTCGAAGATCCCAGAAGTTTAATCGATCGAGATATGTTCGATTGATCAAACATGGCTTTTATCAGAAATAACGCGCACGCAGCAGAGAGGGAGATATAACCCTAGCCTTAGGTTTTTGTATATAGAGTCGTATTGTATACATTTTGGAGGACGCCCACTTTCAGTTTTTTTTTCAGTTTTATATAGAGAGTAGAGAGTGTGTCCTTGTTTTTGTAGGTTTATCAAGATTCCTCATTGTTTTGGCTTAGATTCTTTAGAGTTTAATAATAGTTTAGCATTCTAGGTTACTTTATATTGTTTTATTTACATTCTGTCAGTAGTTATCGTAGTTTCATCTGCTAGAATCATGGCTTTGCATGTTAGGTAGTGTTAAATTATTTGTTTTTAGAGATTTCATGTTTAAATCACAACCAAACGACACCTTAATGGATCTTTATGTTAAAAAAATGCATCTGTGACACTCCAGACCATGTCTGAGTAGTCCCTAGGTTGGGAAATCGCGATGAAACTGTGATTTCAAGCCTCTGCCATGCACCAGAATAATTCCTGTGTTCGATCGATCAAAGTTAGTTCGATCGATCGAGACAGAGATATAGTCAATCGATCGAAGACATTTCGATCGATCGAGAGATGAAGATGTTCGATCGATCGAAAGCGCGTCGATCGATCAAACTGATTCTTGAGAACATTCAATACAGTATTCCTGGACTTTCCATTTAACGGATTCGTTATCAAATTGTCCCCAAATGCTCAGTTTGTCGAAACAGTCTCTAAACTTGAGGTCCTAAAGCATTTTTCTTCAATATCTTTTGCAAACCACCCTCAATGCTAACACCATTGTAGGTGCGAGTCTTAACTATTGTTTTAAACCGCTTTCATGTATTTCGAACTTAATTTGGATGATATAGTCCCGGTCATGAAAGGGCTATGGATTCTCTACCTTTAGAAAAATACAGAATACTGTAGAAGATGTACTCCAATGTGCTTTAATGCAATTGCATGGTAGATGGCTAGGTCAGTGTGGATTCGCGTGATCCCAACACTTCCCTTTTACTAAGAAAATCAGTTTTAAAATATTGCTCTAGTTAACTAGTTAGTCATCAGTTTAAAGTAATTTAGTTGTTTTTAATTTTAATAGTTGTTAATCGTAGAACTCTGTGTTCTACAGTTTCCTTAAGCATTAAATTTTCTTTTTTTCTTTTTAGAGTTTAATCTAGGTAATTAATTTTCAACCTTACCTGTGGGATCAACCTGGACTTCCAGTACTATATTACTTGCACGATCACCTACACTTGGGTCTTGCACAAGAGCACACAATTTTTTAGTCGTGTCACCAATCCCATTCAAGGGAAGTAGTTCATTTTGCGGATGATATTGACAACCGCAGAGTGGATCTCGGGGAACCTGTCTCCATAACCAATCATGTGGACCACTTCTATTAAGAATCCTCTGATTTCCCCTTCTTCTATTTCGGGTGTTTAGATTTCAAAGATGGGAGCGTAGCTTGGGAAGGCTTCATTTTCCCTAATATTGCAGAAGATGATTTTTACCTTTTTCTCATGAATGTACTTGATCATTTGGTAAACAGTAGATGATACCACTTTGTTGACATGCAGCCAGGGCATCCCAATCAATAAATTGAATAAGGCAGGTATATCCATGACTTGGAAGAGTTGAGTGCAAACCAAAGACCCTACTCAGATTTGGAGAGAAATAGTCCCCATCACAATTCTGTTGGTGTTATCATAGGCCCTCACGGATTGCACAGACGAAGTAATGTCTAGGATGTTGACCTCCAAGGCAGTGGCAGTTCTTAGAGCACAAACATATATTCAAGGCAGAGCCCGTATTGACTAGACAGAATGGCACTTGCTTCCCCTTGCACCCAATAGTGATGTACAAAGCTTTGTTATATGTAGATACTTCCGGCAGCAAATCCTCATTGGAAAAGGTAATGACTGGGTCAGGGGTGAGTATGCCCAAGAAAGCCACCATATCTTCCGGTACGGCATCAATGGGGACCTCAATTCCAGCCAAGACATTTAACACGGCCTGTCTATGCTTATAGTTATAGGATGTCACCATGATGTCCCACATTGAGAGGTGTGCTTGAGTTTTCTTCAATTGCTTTATCAACTCATTGTCCTCTTTGATGACCTCATCTATTTTTCCCTTTCCCTTGTCTTTGACTGGTCCTTTCTCGACGGTGACAGGCTGTGGAGGCTGATAATGATGGCCTGACCTAGTCAGATGATCAATCTCAATAGGAGTAGGTCCTTCTACAGTCCCATCTTCTTTGAACCAATCGCAATCCATTCCCACAAATGGTTTCTCTGGCTTGTTCCAGATGGAGGCATCACTTTCTTTGTTGGGATCATACCATTTGAGGTCTACTGCCCCTAGATCATGTTCTTCCAGAAAGAGCAAATCTTATTCATCATCCTCCCCTTCAATCAGGTGAGCTCCCACAAACTCTGAGATGTTAATGAGGGGTAAGGGGTGTCTTAAGGGGGTGATATAGGCAATGGGGTTGAAGGATACTGGGTGAGACTGATATTTTGGTGGTTTGGCAGGGGGTTATGGGTAACATGGGGCTGTTTTGGTGGTGGCTCAATGATATTCTAGTCAATGAGGTCTTGGATGTCATGGCGAAGGCGCATGTAATCATCGATATTGTGGCCAGGGGCTTGGTGGTAGGTGCAATGTTTGGACATGTCACAGCTTGGTGGTGGCGGGGTATTTTGAGGTTGGAGTAATTGGAGGTGGCCCTTTTTGAGGAGACGGTCTAAGGCTGAGGACAGAGAAATCTCTAGCTTGGCAAAATTGCTAGGAGACTTTTTCTGGAAAGGGAAATTGGGTGAGTTTGCTTGGTTGGAGGGTTGGTATGGCCTAGGAGGGTATGCCATGGGTTGACTGCTAAGGGCATTGGCATCCGGAGGGTTGCGAGAGTTGTTGGGCCTTTTTGACTGACTTGGAGGATCTTCTTTCATAATCTTCCCTTCCCTGATAGCATCTTCAATTCAAGACCCGACTTTAAACAATTCTTCAAAGGTGGAGATGGATTGATAGAACAGTTTCTCATGGTAAAGCGGCTGTAAATTCCGGATTAGCAATCTCACTTGTTCCTTCTCAATTGACCAGTGGGTCATTTGGGCCACTTTATTCCTCCATCTGCTCAAGAAAGCAATGAAGGATTCATTGTTATTTTGCCGAGTAGTTTCCAAATCTCTGATTGTGACATCCAGCTCTTGATTGTAAGAATAGTGATCGACAAATACTAAACGATATCTTCCCATGCCCGAGTTTTGGAAGCTTCCAAGGTAAGAAACCATGATTGTGCAAACTTTGTGAGGGTTTGTGGGATCATCATTACAATGTGCTCATGAGTGCAGCCCATTGACTAGAAGATGCTCATACACAGCTTCACATGGCTTTTCGGATTCTCGGTTCCATCAAAACGATCAATGGCGGGCATCTTGAAGTTTTCTGCAAGTTTCAGCTTAACAAACTCGAAAAGCCACTCCAGGTCTAGCATATAGTCATCAACCCCCTTACTCTTTCTCAATACACTTTCTAACTTGTTGACTTTATCCATTTTATCCTGGAGCTTTTTCTCATATGCAGACGATGGGACCCCTTAAGACCAATCTTCTTCCCCATTATTCTCATGTATGCCGACAGGAGGTGGTACAAACCCTGGCGGTGGTGGTGGGAACCTAAGTGGATACTGCAGCTGCTGTTGTTTCAATTCTTCAATGAACTTCAAAACTTGGGCCAAGCTGTCAGACTACTGGCTTATGGTCACTCCCAACTCGGTAACCTTGTTTTCTAACTCTTCCTGGTTCATGCTGAAATAACTTACCAGGTTGATCCTGATAAAATGATTATCTGAATTTCTGACCCAAGATAAAGAACCCAGCTATTGACTTTGGGAATCTATAGTGGCCTACAGATTTGAGAGGATTATATCAGATTCTGACTTTAGATAGACAATGACGGTGACGTTAACAAACGTGAAATGACTTATGTACAGACTGGCTGAAATAGTACGTGCAGACTGATAGGGAAGGTGTATGCATATGAGACAAGCATGTGGGTACAAGCCCTAATCTACATGATGCTCCTATTTCTAATAGACAGCAGTTAAGCAAATAAGGTCCTAGCCACACAGAGTGTGCTAACTTTACTTTCCAGTATGATCACTAAGGGATAACAAGGATTTCTAGGATATTTTGAGAAATTTTGATAGAGTTTCTGGGGAAAACTGGTATCTTTGGTAAATCTAGGATACGTAGAGAGAGTTTCTGGAAGAAACAGGTTATATATGGGATATCTAGACAGCGTTTCTAGGAGAAATAGGTTATATCTGGGATATCTGGACAGAGTTTCTAGGAGAAACAGGTTATATGTGGGATAACTAGACAGAGTTTCTGGGAGAAACAGGTTATATCTGGGATGTCTGGACAGAGTTTCTGGGAGAAACAGGTTATACCTGGGATAAATAGACAGAGTTTCTGGGAGAAACATGTTATGTATGGGATATTTGGACAGAGTTTCTGGGAGAAATAGGTTATATGTGGGATATCTAGCAAGAGTTTCTGGGAGAAACAGGTTATATGACGGGAGCAGTTAACGATGGTGATCATATTATCAACCAAGTTTTCATACTCCTATGTCTTTGGACTGGCAAACAAGGTTTGTGGTGTATATCTTTGTGATCATGGAGCAGACATCCTTGTCATGGTGCCTAGACAGGTCAACTCAATGTAATCACATGTGAGTGATTGCCTTGGGAATCATAAGAAAGAGGTTCTGTTCTAAGCCACATAAGCGACTACACCGCGCAAGTAATCCCACTAGGGCATACAACAGTTATATCACATTTTCTTATCTTGAAAAGATAAATGAATAGTCCTATGAAAGGTTCTACAGGAATCTATATGCAAAGGCTGGGTTTAGTCAAAGAAGGTCCATTGACGAGAGTTCCAATATACCATCAGGGGGACAGTACGGAAGTTGTTACTCTGTTTTATATACCTTGGAAGGTACAGTATCAACGATGACTTGTGCCCTAGCACAGCAAGACCTGAACAATGTCAGCGCCGCATTTCAGACACAGTCGGAAGGGAAATGCAAGAGTGCAATGCAGTGAACCAGGCATAGTAAAAAGATGATTTTTAGGATGCTTATTATGAGTCTGTATTATTTTGTTTTAAAATAAAATTCTCCAGCAGAGTCGCCAGATTGTGGACACGCGGAATAGGTCATCCACTCTTTCGTTTGTTTGAAATAAATTAGAAAAGGGTCTGTTGAAAATAGATACAGAGTCGCCACTTGCTCTTTAGGGAACCAAGAAACCCAATTTGACTCAACCAAATGGATAAAGGGCACCGACCCTTCATAACCAAAGAAATGGGTTCGGGGTTTTGGTACGAAAGAGGACGAAGCCTTTGCCACGACTAAAACACCCTCAACTCACCCCGTCTCTCGACGGGCCTCAATTATCATCCAAATAATTATCTTATATTTTGTTTGGTTCGACAATTAATACTATGATAGTATATTACATCACATAAGAAACTTGAAATGGAAGATCTAAAGATAAGATATCATTCATAAGATCTAAGCCAAGTATCACACAATGCAAAGTGAAAGGTCACAGAAACAAACCTAGGAAAAATCGGCTAATCACATATCAAGTAATCAAGTTTTCCTAGTCTAGAAGGGGGACATGAATTGTTCTTGAAACAAATTAATCAAAGAAATCAAAAATATGCTTAGCAAACTAATATGATGCATGTTAATCTTTGAGAAAAGAAGATCTCTCAATCCCCGGGATGGATGAGAAAGGAAGTTTTGATCGAGAGGGAGCATGAACATATGACCAAGTTTATTCCTTGTGATATTCTTACTAAATCTTGCATGGATGCAATACATGGTCTTATGATGTGCAAAGGTTGTAGAGTATTTGTGTACATGAATTTCTAAAGTGACTTAGAAGTCTAAAATATGAATGATTTCATGGAGAAAATCATCATGGGATATGTACAAATATAGTTTAGACCACTTCCTAAGATATGAACTAATTTGAAGTACATATAAGCATCAAATCAAAGAATGAAAGTAAAAGTATAGTTGCTGTGAATAGTGGACAGAACAGTGAATATTGTAGAAATTGAAAAGTGGGCTAAGAAATGTTTTCAACGCATGATTTTTTATGGAGATCATCCTTATTGTGTCTAGAACATATATCAAAAATCCAAACTTCAATACCTATTACAGATTCAGATAAATTATATAAACAATAGAGGTCACTCAGAAACTGAATCCGTATTGTCGACTGAAATGTCAAAAAAGCTTAGAAAATGAAAACAAAACATCTATAGGCCCATATTATACAGAAAGTTCCCCAAGACACTTAAGTTCAAGGGAAAAATGATTTGGGACAACTTCGTTTGGAAAAGGTTTCTGGAAAACAAGTTGAAAATCAACCAAGCTGCTGTGACAGTAAAAAATAGAATGTCTGGAAGGAATGTTTGGGCCAAAATGGGACCCTTCCAAGTGTTTCCAAGTCAATCCCAAATCATGGGTATTCTCTAACAAGTTAGGAAGACTTTCCAAGTGGTCTTGTAATCCCCCTTTAAGTATTGACTTCTAGAGAAATCTTTGAACTCAGATTGTTCACTGTTTTAATGATTTTTTTTGAGAAAAAAAAAAGGGCTTTTTTCTTGAAGTCAAAAGAGGGGCTTAAAAGGGGTTTTAAAATAGAGGTTTTGAGAGTACATTTTTAGCACTTAAATGAGGATTATAACCACTTATAACATCAACATTAGACTTGTATCAAGAATATCCAAGATTGTTGGAGAGTATTGTTTTTATTTTTGAAGCTAACTTCAAGAATACATAGGGATGTATTGAAGTTAGGATCATCATCTATCAAACATGTTTTTGAGGTCAAGAGCTACTACCATGAAGATTCGCTCACCTCAAACACCATGTCATCACTTAGATGATGATGGACTAGTAAGTAATCAAAGAAAAATCAAGAAGAAATGGGGGAAGAGGTGATGAACATATATAAATAAGGCAAGTAAATAGTAATCAATAGTTGATAATCATGGAGATGTTGGACTTGTAGCTTGATATTTCACTCATATGTAATGACTTTGGACATGGAAGAAGCTTCCTATCTCATAAATGTTCACAAAAATGGTGGTTGGATGTATTGAATGTGAAGTAAATGGAAGTAATGTAGTAAAAAAAACAAAGTTTAGAACTCACTTTCTAGTTGAAAATCAAAGAATGAATCTTCTTTTCTCTCTATTCTATCCTTCTCTCTAAAAAATTTCTAAACTTTCATTTGCCACCCCCTAAATGAGAAGCAAGGGGGGTTTATATAGGCCAATTTGGGATGGTTTTGGGATTTAAAGAATGCTCTCACTGGCTCCAAATGTCTGTGAACAACTGCGTCGTTTTAGTTTTCAATTAATCAAAATAGACCCCCAAAATAAATTACAAAAATGGATAGTTCTAGGGGATAGTGCCACGGTGACACTGGGCCAGTGCCGCGGCAGCACTGCTCCTCCAACGTTCAGATAATGCTGTTTAACCCCCCTGAGGTTCCGGTATCAGCGAAAAGGCCCTATTTCGTCCGAAATTCACAAAAAATGCGTATGAATTCCAAATTGAGCTTGTGATATACCGTTGGAAAGGTAATGGAGTCTACCTTACATAAAAAATAGTTCAAATTCAGGTCACCTTGAAAAGTTTTGCGGTATTCGCAATAAAAGCCGATTTGATCGTCTTTTTTACCTTCAAAAATTCATAGTAAATTCGTTTTAAATCCATAAATTAAGTGCGATATACCGTTGGAAAGCTATTGACCTCTAGAATCCATTAAAAAATATTTGAAAAATGATACAACGTTCAGGTTTCAAAGTCAACTTTTAGGTCAAATCGGTCAAACTTGGGATCTCTAGGAAGTTCTGGGAGCTCCCAAGAGTTGACGATTTTGACCAATTTTCTTTTAAAACTTATTTTAATACTTTTCACATGATCTACTATGATCTCAAAACTTTCTGGAGAATTTGGATGATTTCGGTCAAACTCTAGTCAAACCTGGTCAAACTTGGGTCAAACCGGTCAAAGGGGTCTCTGGGAGCTGACGATTTTACCCGATTTTGCTTTGAAACTTATTTTATTACTTTTCTTATGACGTAGTATGCTTCCAGAACTTTCGGTCCAAATTTGGGAGTGTTTGGGCTTTTAGGGGTATTTTGGTCATTCTGAGCATTACGAGAGATGCAACCAACTTTCTGGAGTCCTTTTTGAGTCTTTTTTTTTATCATTATGAACCACCAAGCTATGGGTCTCCAAATCTGATAGCCGACAAAATGGGGTGTCTACACTGCCCCATTCATGTATAGATCATTTTTTTCGTGGGCGGGAGATCGTATTCTGTCCAGCCACAATCGCAGCCGCTCTAGGGGTACCTGAGGTGCATAATTATGTATGTCCCCCTCGACCAGACACGCCTTTGACCCCACCGACCACTATTATCTAGGAAATCACTGGCGGTGCCATTCCACAGTGGAATGGCATATCATTGATTGAGGACCACAACCTCATAGACGATTATCCTATGCTCCACCTCACACTCAGCAATTGCATTCTGGTCACATCCTATCGAGAGAAGATAGCTGCATGTTATGCACAAGTCTTATATACAGTAAGGACGGGGCAGCCAGTCTGTTTGCCTCGCCTTTATATTGAGTTCATGATCCACCCCACCCGCTACATCACCGCTAAGAAGCAATTGAAAGGTGCTTGGGCTATCCATCGGGTTGTTGCTCTGGCAGGACTCCCCCAGCTACCCACTGATGAGGTTAGGACTTCTTCTAGCCATTTTGGAGCGACGGCTTCCCGTCGTTCAGATGCCCAGAAGAGGAAGCAAAAAGGGAAAGGCACCCAGAAGAGGAAGCGAAAAGGGAAAGGCAAAGAAAAGGTTGGAGCAAAGAAGAAGAGGGGAAGAGGCACCGATACAGAGGGTGCAGCTTCTGGGATGCCTTCAGAGGTTGAGGAGCCCGAGTCCGATGACGAGAGAGATCCAGTTGAGGAGGTTGAGAGATTCGAGCTAAGACAGCGATCTCAGGCTCAGGCCGAGGGAGAGTCGTCTTCTGTGTCTCTCAAGACTCTCCATACATTGTTTATCGAAGAGAGGGAGTATAATGTTTTGAAATTTATTTAAGGGTATTATGGTAATTTGGTAGTCAATCTGTGTACCCAATTTGGTTTTGTGGTATCACATTTGCATTTAATTTGGTAGACTTGTGGTAAATATTTGTGAGTGTCTGTATGTAAGACACATTAGTGGAACCCACCCCAACCAATCCCAAGCTTCTCCTAGAAGCTTCACACTTTCTCTCTCATACCCTCTCTTTTTGGCCGGCCAACTTGGGCCTTCTCTCCCTCTCCTTTGCATTTTTTTTATTCTTTCTTATCTCTATATCACTTTTTCACTCTCTATAGTTGAAGAACAAACCTCCATAGCCTCTAAACTCTTCAACCTTTATTTTGGAAGCCAAGAACTTCATTTTGAGGCAAGGCTATTAGTAGCTAAAGTGATCCTCTCAACTAGGGCTTCCTATTGGAATTTCCTTTTCATATTTTGGTGATCTCTAACACAAGGGTTGAGCTAGGACAAAGAAAGGGTTCTTGCCATGGTGTCTCTTGGAGCTCTACAACTTGGGGCTTTCTTATATCCATCTTGGATTCTTCTTCTTTTGTGCTTTTCTTCACCTAAACCAAAGGTAGATTTTATTGTCTTCATTCACTATGTCTCTTATCTCTAATGTGTGATTTGTGATAAAAATGCTAGGGATTAAAATGTAGAAAATATTCTTGAATTATTTCCCTTAAATGTGTTTGTGGAGTAAACTAATATGTTTAGTTGCTAAGTTGTTATCAAAGTTGCCTAAGTGGGATAAATTGTTAAAATTGTCATCAAAGGTTGATTAGATTAAATTAGTTGCCTAACGGTTGATTAATAGCTTAAATGTGATTACATGCTTAGTTGTAAATTATTTGGCTAAATGTTGGTAAATTGCTTAGTTTCCTACATGGACTACTTGTTATTGTTTAGAGTAGTTATTGTGCCTAGAAGCTAAATTCTTGCTAATAGGAGTTTATATGTTTAAATGTTACTCCTATGAAATGTGAAATCTTATATCATCATGATTAATGTTAAAGTAACGAGACTTGATAAATTCAGACAACAATGTAAATTGACATTTTTGTGAATTGAGAACATTTGCATTGGAATCATTGAGTTCACGTGCATTATTGCCAAGTGGGCACATCGCATAGCATTAGCATGGGTGTCATTTGAGTAATCCCTAAGATGGGATAAAAGTAATTCTGACCCCAATAAAGAGGGGTGAAAGTGGATAAGAAAATTCGGATGTGGGTTGTGTGGTGAGACGGGGTGGACATGCCTAAGAACGTGCCAAACTCCAACTTATATTCAACTAGCTATCTGTAGACACCCCGATTTTGACCAAACGTCAAATCTAGGGATTGGTTACCTCTCAAAGACCGATGATGATGATATACGTGACATTCGAGGATTTTCCCAAGAAATTCAAAATCTTCAAGAAAAAAAAATTAGAAAATAATAAAAATGATAAAGGGAGAGGATTCAGGCATTCGGGAGGGAAACCCGAACGATGAAGAACGTGTGAGAAACCCAGTCTGGAAATCCATTTTATTTTAAAGAAAGAGGGAGTTTTTCTTGAAAAAAGGAAGAACAAAATAAATAAAAAGATTTTTGAAAAAGAGAAAATACAAAAAAAGAAATAGTATATTCAAAAATATACCATGCACATGGTTGATACCATGCACATGGGGGATCTTAATGCAAATATATACATACATAAAATAAAAAAATTTTGTTTACACCAACATACTTTTGAAAAATCAAAAAGAGGGACAAAATTCAGTTAGCCCCGGCACGCGGAAAACGCGGCGGCACTCACTGAGTGCCGCGCCGGCACTCACTGTTTGCCGCCCGGCACTCAGCGAGTGCCGCCCGGCACCCAGTGAGTGCCGCCGGCACCCAGCGAGTGCCGCTGGCTGTAACAGACTGCATCTTCTCACATGTTCTAGAATAAAACCTTGCACATGGGTTTCCACCCGAATTTACCCATCTATCCCTGGAATAATGGCCTATATAAACAAACCTTCTCTTCCATTTTGGAGGACTTGAACTTGAAAATCAAGAGATAGATATATACAAGAATCATATATATTTTGAGAGAGAGAGAAGAAGAATTTCTTGAAGAACTTGAAGAATTCGAAGAATTTTGGAAAATCTTGGAAGGTTTTCACAAGAAGTTGAAGAAATACTTGAGGTCCTAGAGGTAACCTCTTAATCCTTGATAGAATTAAGACTATTCAATCACAAGTTCATAGTTCTAGGAACATTTTCACATTTTCAAAACCTCTCTTCTTATCCCATTTCATCACACACCACCAAGAACTTGTGATTGAATCTCATGACATTTCATCAATTTGGATGTAATTAGCTTTGGGTTTAAGATAAATTTGACTTTAAAGAGTTTGTATCCTTAGTCTTCTAAGTATTCCTTGATTTTCCTTATTTCTATTTCATTAAAAAGGTGCATGAGATCTTCCATATCTCATTGAACCTCTTTGAGTTTGATTATTTAATTTCCTATGATCTTATGATCTATATGGAGATTAGAATGAATCATAGTCTTAATCTACATATAATTGGTGAGATTCAAGTCTTAATCCATGACTTGAACCTCTTCATTAAGAAATCTTATGGAATCCTTACTATATTCCAATGAGGTTTAAGTAGATTTTAACTTCATTTAGGGTGTGTTTGATAACCTCATTAAGTGCTGAAAATGAAAAGATTCAGCACTTATTCTTTTTCAGTGCGTTTGATAACATACCACTTAATTGAAGAAGCAGCTCCAAAACCACTGAAAACTTTAAGTGAAAATTTTGTACTGAAAATAATCACTGAATGTATTTTACTTCAATAGTTGAAACACTATTTTAAGGAATGAAACTTCAAGCACTTAAAATTTTCAGTACTTAAAATTCAGCACTTAATTTTCAATACATAATTTTCAGTTTTATCAAACGCACCCTTAGTCTCCAATGACCATCAAATGGTAGGAGAAAATGTGTTAATTCAAGTTTACTCCCATGGTTTGGACTAATCCTTCTCTTAGGTTTTAAGAAGTCTTTCATACTTCATCTAGAACCTATGAGCATGTATGTCTCTAACTCCAATGACCATAAAATGGTAAGAGTGATATGTTGAATTCAAACTTGGATCCATAGGTTTGAGTTCTTTATTTGAGGATTTTGTGAAGTTCATTTCAATACTTCATCAAGATCCATAAGTGTAGTATGCCTCATAGTCTTCAATGACCATCAAATGGTAGAAGAAGTAGTTTGGTTTGAGCCCCAACTTCATGTTCTAATAGTTGAGGCCAATCAATAAACTTGAACTAGCAAAATGAAACAGTGGGTTCATAAACTATTTTTGATCAAGAATTTTTAGTTTGAAATCCGACCGTTGGAATTGAATGAAACCAACGGGAAAATGTTCATAACACATTGTTTTACCACTGTGATTTTTGTTTTAGCAAGATCTTGTGATTAGAAGGGTTTGATCATGGTTTTTGTGAGCTAATCATAATCTGTCCAGAGTTCTAGAATACTTTCAGAATAATAAGTCTGTTTTGAAATTGATAGATCAGAGCTCTAATAAAGTTTTCGGGGTCTCAAATAATTTTTTATAAGTACCTTAATGTGTTAGGAAGGTACCCTAAAAAGATCTAAGTGTTTCTCATTTGTTTACTATTTTTAGAAAATCATACAAGATCTCTGGACAGAGAGTTGCAGAATCCTGAGTGAGGCCTAGTATTTTCCATATTTCCGGAGATCTAACCGTTGAAATCTTGATTTTCAAGTTGGGTTAGAAACTAGACTCACAGAGGCATGACATATCCAAAAATCAATAAGATCCAACCATCAAAAGTATTTTATTTCCATTTTTGAACGTCGGGTCTGCTCTCTGTAAATCACAAAAAACTGCTACTGTTTTGTCTAATCTTACTTATTTCAACTCAAATGGTCTCTTAATGTCTTGGGACTCAAACCATGTTTTGAATAAGGATAATTTAGATTAAACCCAGAGGCTAAGTCATCCAAATTAGTGAATAAATCCATATCTTATTATTGTTCATAATCATTCATTCATTCATATACATTGATGCTTCTAGTTAGAAATAGTTCTTGGATGAAGATTGGACTTAGTTGAATTTAATTGAACATGACCTATGATTAATTACCTTTTGATATTATATCTTGTCTAAGGCATGTGTATTAACCTTTGTTTTGTAGCGCTTTGAGGTACAATTTCTCAACCCTTCTCTAGTTTAATCTATTTTATTGATTTTAATTGATTTTTCGACCCCATGTGCGACACCTTAGCTTAGGTTTTGCCTTATGTGTATATATGTGTTAGAGACCTTTTTTAGGTTTATTTTTGCATGCATTGCACGTTTGATATTCGCGGCTGGATCCCGGGTATGTTTTCTAGTTCTCTATTGCATATCATGATGTTTGCTAGTTGAATTATGTGACTTATGAATGATATTTTACCGTTAGCAATTTTGCACCCTTTCAACATGCTTGTGTTATGTATACCTATATATGTATTAATTGAGGGCATGCTTAGATTAATAACTTGATTAAAAAGGATGTTGAGTAGAGGCCTATCGTGAGATAGGATGAAAGGGGGTGTTTTAGTCCGCCGGGCTCCTTCCCCTTTCATTCCATAATCCCCGGACCCAGTTTATCTTTGGTTTCGCAAAAGATCAGTTTGCTTTTAAAATGGTTTCTTAATCTTCCTTTTAAAAATTAAGTGGCGACTCTTTGAATTTGAAAAATGTTTTAAAAGTGGGTAAAATTTGAAAACCTGCGATATCCCCAATCTGGCGACTCCACTGGGGATCGAACCCAGAATCTCTGGTTTCGCAGACCAGAATTTCTGATTTTGGGTTCACTCAAGGATTAGACTTGAAAGCATCCTTTTAATCAAATTAATTAATTTTTGTGTGCCTGTTGCATTGCACTTGCATGTCTCGCCAGTCGATTGCACGGGACTATGACCTTGGAGGCTCGGGGCAACCCGATCGGTCAAGCCATCATGGGGCCGTGTGATCACCCTTGATCTCGTACCATGTTTTGGTATATGAAGCATCCTATCGGGTGTGTGTCAAGGGTCCCTTATTTGACCAAAACCCAGCTTTTGCATAGTAGTTTCTATAGAACCTTTCAATCTTAGGGAATCAACTCTTGATTAAGATTATATGCTAGGAAGTTTGTATGCCCGAAAGGGATTACTTGAGATGATGACGATACTTGCTTGATGAAAGATGTATAATCTTTTAATCACCTTTTAGCAATTTCTCCTCATGTTCCACGACATTTGGAGAATATGCCGAACCTTGATTATAAGATTATATTTCTTATATCATGTTAGCTAAGCATCATTGACCTTGTATGCATCCAAATTCATGAAAAGTACGATGATAATCCGATCATGTGATCCTTCTACCCAAAGAATTTTAAATCCATCTTTGAAAGCAAATGGATTTTTGTAATCTTTATTCCAAAGTTTTCAATCGCTCTTTCCAAAAAAATAAAAAATAAAAAAATAAAAATAAATAAAAATAAATCTTTGGAGTTCACTTTTGATTAAAGCTCCAAACTAATCTTTGTTAGAGTGTATTTTCTTCTAAAAAAAAAATCAAAAATTTTGGGAATTGTTTTTGGAAAAAAATGCTCTTCAAATGAATTTTAAAGCAAAATTTCAATCCAATCATCTTCATTGAGAAATGTTTTCACATCCTCATTTTTTTTTAAATAAAAAGATTCAAAATTCTTGAGAATTGTTTTGAAAGATCTCATCGTTCTAAACAAGTGATTTTCAAATGAATTTCGAAAAATTTTGAATATCCAACCTTTGAGAGGGTAGTGAAGATCACAATGAGAGGAGAAGTTGGCGCACTTGACATGAGTAAGGATTTTATGTGCTTACGTGTTTATTTGTTAGGATTAGAATTTTCCTTTGCTTTGGCATATAGTGTAGGCACACACACACTTGCATTTCATCTGTGTGCCATGTGTGCGGTGCATGCATTTAGCCACATCGAATCATCAAAGCATGAACATCTTGTCATTGCATGCACGTGTAGCATACGAACTCACAACATCTTCCTTCCGATTAAGATCAAAGTCCCTAAAAAAAAATATAATAAAAATAAAATAAAAAAAATTCCTTACTATTCAATTCTGCATGCGGACCTTTTTTTCCTATTTGTTTTTTTTAGAAAGAGTGGAACAACCAGAGCCCCTAGTAAGGACACTTCTAATCTTCTTGGGTTTATCTCTCTTACTTAGAGGAGATCATGGACCATCATGTCGAGATAGACCCACCAATGGCCTTGAGAGCTTTAGAGGAGAAAGTGAGCAAACTGCAAGCCGCTGTTGAACAACAAGATTTGAGGGTGAATCAATTGGAGGGAGTCATGCTTGAGTTCATTCAATTGCTGAAAGATCAGATGGCCAACGATGAGGTGAAAATAGATCAATCGGAAAAGAGAATAATGGATCGCCTAGAGAAGCAACAATGCCCATGTCCAAACCCACCCATGCATCAATGCCCATGTCCAAATCCAGCCATGCACCCAAGCTCAACCATTCACCAAAGCCCATATCCAAGCCAACATCCCAACTCAAGAAATCCTAGCCTAACCGCATATCCAAACCTAAAAGCCAGCTCGAGCTCAAAGCCGAATCCAAAATCAAGTCAAGCCCGCAAGCGGAGAATCTTCACTAACCTTGGCATGCCATTATCCATAGCCCTTGGTCACCTCATCAAGAGTGGTCACCTCAGTCTCTTGAACCCAAGGCCACCATCAAATCCCTTACCCCACAAATATGACCCATCATTATACTGCGCCTACCACCAGACCCTTGGCCACATGACCAATTATTGCATAAAACTCCGCCATGATATCCAAGATCTCATTGAGCAGAAAATGATCACTCCTTCGCTGAACCCACTGAGTAACATTTGGCATGACTTGCAATCCTTTCAATCCCAACCATCACTAAGCCCTCTCAAGAGATTTGTCGCCTCCACAAGTGCACAACAACCAGCTAGCCCTAACCCAATCAACAAAATCAGAAAAGGCATTGACAATATTGGGTGTGAGTCAGAGGAGGGCTATTTTGCTAAAGAGTGGGCCATAGACATGGAGGATGATCCCACACATATGCTAATGGGAAGTGTCAAGCCTGAAGGTTTAAATGATGCTAGTGTGGTGATAGTATTTGGGAATACTGCTGCTGAAGCGAATGTGGATGCTTTTGGAAATCTAATAATTTGAAAGTCGTCTGCGACACCCCAGTTGAGACCAAGTCGAGTCCAGTCGTGTCACGCCCCGGAGTAGCCAAAAATAGGGAAAATTTAAAATTTCCTTTTTGGACCCATAGGGAATGACGAGTTACAAAGCCATCCTGTCCTCTAACACTATAAACAGCATAAAAGTAAAGGGGAGAAAGCTAATTGCAACTTAAACTTCAATCTGAACAATTACAAATCACAGGTCTCAGTACTAATACCACAGACTATTATGAATACACGATGCTGGCAGCTATCTTTGATCATCAGTCTAGCTCTACGCTTCCAGTGTTCCTTAGCATCTTACTCTCCAGACTGAATTGTCCTCTGATCAACCTGCAAGGAAATCTGGACATCGGATTGTCCAGGCGTAATATGCCGTCAGCTTTGCAACAAAGCTGAGTGGGCGTTCATAACTATATTCACTACCAATATACATACACTAACCACTCATCTCACGTTATTACTTTGCATCTTAGGATGCGGTTAGTCCATTATCGATTGACGTCGCTCCCATGGACATAGCAAAGGTATCAATTAACATATGATGCAATTAATAAACATCTACTATAAACCAAATAACATGATCAATATAATTCATAATATGTTTGTCTAGTTCTTGAAATAACAACATATTCATACTATTTCATTTTCTCATTTCCATTATGCTCATGCATGTAAATGCGTACTCAATGAACCCAAACCCAAACTCTGGAATATAAAATTCCATAACCAATTCAACTCAATAACATCGGGTTATGAAACCCACAGCGACAACTTATTATGAACTTGCTTTCACAATACAAACCATGCTTCCACTGCGAACTCTGATACTTGTTTCATACTTAACATCGTCGCCTTACGGCCTCACAGTAACATCGTCGCCTTACGGCCTCATAGTAACATCGTCGCCTTACGGCCTCATAATCCAAATAGCACGATGGCGGAATTGGCTCGATCGTCTATACCCTCGCTGGTGAATTACCACCAGACGAGATGCACATCAGAATACTAACTGCAATTATGCAAGCATGGCGGCAAAGGCACGCATCATGTGTACTATCACGGCAAGCTCACCGCAGAGGACGGTACATTAGTAATTGACTAGCGCATGATATACAGCACGATGGCAAACTCATACAACGTGTGTACTATCTCCGGCAACCCACTCGGACGACTAGTACATTAGAGCACTAACTGCTAAGCAGTACGACGGTAAACCCAGACGCATATACCATCTCCGGCATTTACACGGACGACTGGTACAATAGCAGCTCTAACTGTTCTCTTACTATTACAATCACAATCACAATCACAATATTATGTATCTCAATCATACTGTCCCATTATCACGTATCTTTATCAACTCGTACGGTTTCCAATTCATAACCTCTCCTGACTCACGATACAAGAATCTCAATCATATCAACTCATACTTCCCAAGACTCCCATTTACTTCAACTCACGACCTCACTTGGCCGGAGTCACTGATACTGACTACGTGTACTGACACTATGATGTGACATCCAGTTACATGATTCTTGATAACATAATTACATTAGGTGAAACATATAAATGAAACGTTAACATGCTCTTTATTCTCATTTGCATATTTAGGCATGGTCATCAGGGCAATAATAGTAACGTGCTCATATAATCAACATTGATATACAAAACGTACAAACTAAGGTTCCATAATTGAATATCCGTCACAGCATAACATGGCTAAACATTCCTTCATATATAGTTCTTTTCTTTTACTTCTTATCAATATATCATAGTAATAACTAACATGCTTGCCTAGCAATTGTTTCATAACATAATCCATATATACATTAAAGTACATCAGTGTACAGTCATAGAATCACGGTCATAAATACAACTGATATATATCACATACAAATACTCCAGTAGTCATTATGTATATTGAGAGTGAGGTTAGAAACACTCACCTGGATGTCTTCTTAAGCTTATGACTCTCCGAACAGTGGATAAGTCACAGTCCTACAACGTATAATAGAATAACGGTGATGAAGCGTATGTGTTAATGATAAGGGCATAATGGTAATTATACCAAATGAGGATATAAACCTCAAGGTAGTGATCTACGTGTCATTCTAAGTCCAACGTCATTGACTAGACTCAAATCGGAGTCCGTCGCGTAAAAGGCTGGGTTTTCTATACCAGTTTGGGCCCCAGAGATAAGCTGTATTTTCGACCGCGTCGAAAGGTCTCCAATTTCAAGGGAATATTTTTAGGCAATATTCTAAGGCTTTAGAAACTGACCGCGTATTTTTCTGAGCTACGGTTTATTTATTATGAATTATCGAAGATAATTCAATACAGAAAATACGACCGACGGTGTACTTGATTACATAAATATATCTAAGGTTGACAAAAGTCCCAAAAATATTTTTATTAAATACTAGACCTTAAAATAGGCAAGTGGTATTTTTCTTATAATTTTCGGAACTCATTTGATATTTAAAATAATTAAAGTGACATACAAACGGTTCCTTATTAATTTAATATAGTACTAAAATTTGGGTTTTATAAATAATAATTTATAAAACAAGGTCATTATGCCTTGGGATAAACAATATAATTTACGACATATTAGAAATGGTCATTAGGTATTTAATACCTAATTATTATCATTTAAAACCACCTTTGATTATTTATTTAAATTAAACAAATAATAATTACACTATATAGTTTTTAAAGTATAATTTCAGAATATACTACATACATAAATATAATATTTTTCAGAATATTAAAACTATTTAATAATACCATAAAACTATTTTTAAAACATTTAAACAATAACTACTATCTTTTTATTTTAGTTAAACTAGCATTTATTATTTATTTACAACTAAATAAATAATAGGTATAATATATACTTATATAATTTCAGAATATCTAGTATTTATAAATAATAATATTTTAGAATTATAAAAACTAATTTAAACAAGATTAATATAATTTATTGGGTTAATAATAAATCAATTAATAATATAAAGCCTAAGGCTTTGTTTGGCAAACTACCAAAGTAACACACATAAGTATAGTCCAAAAGCTGAAATGCCAAACGGGCCCTTAAGCCCAAGCCCAATTCCTTTCCTCTTCTCCAGCGTGACTATACAGTATACATATATACATGTATTACGTATATATATTTACATTACACACCCAAAACTTCAAACAATCATAACTCCCTCAATACTCAACAAAAATACGCAAACTTTAAGTCGAAATCGAGTGTCTCGACAAGCCGAATCTAACGGTATAGGTTTTGAAGGCTAACTCTTAACGGTCTGTCCGTACGGGGGCAAAAACAGTCACGACCAAAAGAGAATAATCGAACCGTAGGCCGTCCAAACGCAACCCAAGCTTCGAGCCAATCATCGAGGGTGTTAAGGGAGTCGTTAGGGTCATTTTGGCATAAGTCTTAGGTGATTTGGTGACGGGCGAAAAACCGAGCTCCGTTTGAGCTTCAATGGTGGTCCGGCCATGGCGGGGTACTCGGGACTGTTCGGGGCTGCGTGCGGTGGTGTGTGTGGGTCTGTGTATACATTAAATCCAGAGTGGCGTGCGATTTTACCTTCTCGTCTCGGTTTGGTCCGGTCTCGGCACTGCTCGGCTCCGGTTTCTCTCTCTAACCTTTGGTATCCCGCGGCTTTCTCTCTCTCTCAATGTGGTCTGTATATGTATATGTGGTGTATAGGAGAGGCAGAGGGGTGGGTGTGGCGTGGTGAGGCAGTGATGGGGATGTGTGGGTGTTGAAAATGTGTGAGGGGTGGTGTGATCTCTCTAACTCTCACTCTCTGACTCTTGGGTCTCTCATCACTCCTTATATATAATAGGGGAAAATACCTTTTACCCCCCTGTGGTTATACTCATTTTCTCATAACCCCCCTGTGGTTCATTTTGTAACACTCAACCCCCCTGTACTACGGACTGAAGTGAGACTGCTAACTTTTCTAACGGTAGTCCCACTTCAGTCATTAGTACAGGGGAGTTAAGTGTTACAAAAATGAACCACATGGGGGTTATGAGAACATGGGTGTAACCATAGGGGGGTAAAAGGTATTTTTCTTTAAAGAATATGTATAGGGGCTTGGGGGTATTAACGTCATTTCCTTTTTTCCGTTAGAAAAGTTAACAGTCTCACTTTAGTCCGTAGTACAGGGGGTTAAGTGTTACAAAATGAACCACAGGGGGGTTATGAGAAAATTGGTGTAACCACAGGGGGGTAAAAGGTATTTTCCCCTATATAATATTCACACATGCAACATACATATATATAATATACATATGCAGCACACATACTAGTAATATGTACACACACGACACACAGGGCCGGCCCTGAGATGACCAAAATTGGCCGAGGTCTCAAGCGAATTTTCAAAGGGGCCAAAAAAATGAGGCCTCTATATTAAGTTTCATTGAAATTATAAAAAAAATAGGCCTAAAAATGATAAGTTTTATAGAAATTAGAAAGAAAATAGCCCTAAAAATGATAAGTTTCATAGAAATTTAATATAAATTAGAAGAAAATAAGCCTAAAAATGATAAATTTTATAAAAATTAGAAAGAAATTAGGAAAAAAATAGGCCTAAAAATGAGGCCTAAAGTCGAGGCCCCATGCGATTGCTTTGAAAAATTGGCCCAGGGCCGGCCCTGACGACACACACATAATATTGTACACTATACACTCATATGCACACACTACATATTTATTTATTTATATACACACACGGCACACACTTCCTATTATAATATTATATACACACTACATAATATATATACAACCCGTGTGTGTGTTGTGTTTTGGCGGTGGGTGGTAGTGAATGGAGTGGAGGTGGTGTGTGTAATTGGGTATGGTGAGGGATTGAGGGTGAGTGATGGAGGGGAGGTGAGATTTAATTGAGGGGGCAGTGAGAGGGACGGGTGGCAGTGAGGGTGATGGGGGAATCTTGGGGTGTGAGTGACCAAGGGTATTAGGGGGGATTTGTAGGATTATCCAATGGTTTAAGGGGTGAGTGTACTTAGGCTAGGCTAGGCTAGGGTGTACATCAAAGATCTTCAAAATCGTTGGACGCGACGTTGTTTCGAGCTACGTGTCGTACAGTCTGAGTAATACCAGATTTTATGGTTCTACGCGTAATTATCAGTCTGGGTATAATATTCTTAGTTCGGTCTAACGTTAACAGTCTGCATATTAACTTAATGTCCAGGGTAAAATAATGCTATCACCAAAATGTTAATCACGACTATCGTCTCAGATCTTATTGGGTACGAATATTATAATATAAATTTAATCATAATGAATATAAAATATCTTATAGTTATAAGATTAAGAGACATCGAAGTATATGATATAATTCATAATTTAAAATATTAAGCGATAATTAAATATTAAACATGTAATTAATATACAGAGTCAGGTTTATAAAATCTAAATCCAAGCAACAGTGTAATTATAATATAGCATATAGTTGTAATTTAATCAGCATCTAAATATTAATATACAATGTATTAATATATGGGGTCGGGCGTATTTAATCTAAATTTAGGCGACAATACAAATATATGTATGTTATAACTTATAGTTATAATATTAATAGTAGCTAACTAAAACATGTCATATAATTTATAATATAAATATATAGGATACATCCTATAGTTATAACAACTACGCGACATGAAATAAAATCTATATTTATAAAGTTGAGTGACACGAATATTAAAATACGCAATTAACATACATGGTCACACTTAGAAATTAAGAAATTACATTAATAAAGGGTATGGGTTTTACGGGTACTACAATCTACCCAACTTACAAGAGATTTCGTCCCCGAAATCTAGAAGCGGCTAGTCCTACCCAACTTACAAAAGTTCTGACCTTATATCAGATTCAAAGGTTGCGAAGCCTCTACAAATACTGCTAGCTGAGTCTATTATTCTTATTACTACTACAAACGGCCACCATCCTTGTGAGGAACCAAAAGCTTCGACATTACATGGTTGAGTTGCTGGAGAGTTGTACTTTCTGTCCTTGGTGTCGTTCTACTTAATTCATCTCGGTTGATGGTTTTCTTGTTTGGCGGTTCCGTTTTGACTGCTTCTGAGTGATCTTGCTCATTCCTTGTCCCGGAGAATTCTCGCGAATGTGGTCCGTTCCACCACACTTGGAACATTGTGATCCTTGTCTTCCGATTTGTTTCGGTGCTGGGCATTCGTTGAAGTGATGTCCGCGATTTCTGCAGTTGAAACAACGTTGGCGTGTTTTGCGTTGAACTGATGCCATTACTGTGTCAGTCTTCCTTTCACCATCTTTATGTCCTTTATACTTACGGTGATTATTCTTTGGCCTCTTTCTTGGATTTGCTCGGAGAAACTTGTCACTCCTTGGAAATTCCTGATCAGGGGTCTGCTTCTGTCCTTGTTCGAATCTCTGCGGGGGTGATCGGTTCTCAAATAGTCCTTGTTCTCGGTTAATGAGTTCTTCAAAACCGTTTGCCATTCCCACCAGAGCTTTGAATGGTTGGTTCAGATGACCAAGAGTCGATCGTTGAAGTTGTAGGGAAAGTCCTAGGTGGTACTTCCGATTTTTCTTCTCTGGCGTGTCGATCATGTGATATGCGAATCGGGATAGTCGTTCGAATTGTACAGTGTACTCTCTCACAGTCTGGTTTCCTTGGACTAGATCAATGAATTCTTTCTCCTTTCTATTCCTCTCAGTCTGGGGAAAGTAGTTCTCTAGAAATAATTCTTTGAATTCTGTCCAGGACATTCTTCGGATGGCTTCTTCTCCAAGGGTCGCTTTCTCTGATTCCCACCAGTCGGCTGCTGCGAATGTCAGCTGGAAAACGGCTAAGCGTCTTTTCTCATCGTCACTGCAATTGATCGTCTCGAATATCAAATCCATCTGGCGAATCCATTGTTCAGCTTGCCATGCTCCCTCTAATCCGTTAAAGGTTTCTGGTTGGAGAGAGCGAAATCCTTTTAACAGTTTGATTCCTGTCTGGCGTACCGGTGCTTCATTGCCATTGTTTTGATTATTCTCATTGTTATTGTTGTTGTGGTTGTTGCTGACATGCTCTAACCTTCGAAGAAATGCTCCAAATACGCCGGTTGGGTCCATTCCGGGAGGTATTGGGTCTGTAGACCCACTTGGTTCGTATTGAATTGCTCGAGTTGATCTGACCATAGTGTACGTAAGGGGTGTTCAAGGTTTCCTACATACGAATCAGTGTCTAATTGGTTAATCACATCCTATCTTATTCTTAGGCAAATGCATAGCACATAGCGAATGCAAGGTAATTATATTAATACCACACAACCTTAGCACATAGGGGTTGTTCTATGAATCTAATTCCAAGACTAAGGTTACGAGAAGAGACGTCACGTCTATTACGCAACTCAAAGGACAAGGGGTCCTATTCTTAGTCTCCTTCTAGACTCTAGGCCATCCTGACTATTCCGAGTTCTATCTCAGGAAGTTCGTCAGTGCCTTAACTTCTGGTTGATATAACTAGTCATTTCAACTAAGCTATATAGGTTGACTACATACATGTACTAATCGTCTATCATCTAATGATCAATCTTATGTCTTCGTGAATCATAAGTATATAAGGAGGAGCATAAGGTTGGCGAATAGTACAAGCATAGGTAAACATCTCAGTTAGCACAACTAAAAGGATAAATTGCAATAGGTTTTCATTAATAAGAAAGATATTACAAGGGAGAATTTCTAATTCAAGTTCAACTGGGTTCTAAACACACATTTCTGCCAAAATGTGGAACTGCAATCCCAAAACAATACTAATCAAAAGATGAAACTAACTAAGGATTAAGTCTTCTAGTTGTGGTATTCCTCCTAAAGTCACAATCTCTTCTGGAGGGGTCTATGACATCCATCGTTCGTTATCCTAATCTATTGGCTAATCGGGATCGTACAAGTACAACATCCTATTCTCTATCAGGTCTCCTCAGCTAGATCGATCACCATTCGAATATTCTATTGGGCTAGTGGGGATCACAAAAGGTACTATCTCAGTCTGTGATTCTCCCTAATCAAATGTCGTAAGGTTATGAACAGTGTGGGAAATCTCGTCCACCTCTATTGACATTGCGTGCGGTGCTACGACTCTATGATGCGCAATCTCATGAACATGTCTCTCACAGGAGAAACATTGCATCACCCTTCCTATCTCCCTACGGGCACTAAGCCTGATAGTGGCACCAATGTGGGTTGAACCTCAGGAAATGACCTTCCTGTCCATGGTGGTCTTGTGCTATCCATCTTCAGCGTCATGCTCTCTTTGTTACTCCATGCTCCGGGCTCGAAAGAAAACTATCCTAGCATCGGTTTCTATCTCAAGAATACCTTAAGGTTCTCGACTTAATAGTGTCGGACAGACGGTCAACTCCTAAACCTGGCTCTGATACCAAAAATCCTGTCACGCCCCGGAGTAGCCAAAAATAGGGAAAATTTAAAATTTCCTTTTTGGACCCATAGGGAATGACGAGTTACAAAGCCATCCTGTCCTCTAACACTATAAACAGCATAAAAGTAAAGGGGAGAAAGCTAATTGCAACTTAAACTTCAATCTGAACAATTACAAATCACAGGTCTCAGTACTAATACCACAGACTATTATGAATACACGATGCTGGCAGCTATCTTTGATCATCAGTCTAGCTCTACGCTTCCAGTGTTCCTTAGCATCTTACTCTCCAGACTGAATTGTCCTCTGATCAACCTGCAAGGAAATCTGGACATCGGATTGTCCAGGCGTAATATGCCGTCAGCTTTGCAACAAAGCTGAGTGGGCGTTCATAACTATATTCACTACCAATATACATACACTAACCACTCATCTCACGTTATTACTTTGCATCTTAGGATGCGGTTAGTCCATTATCGATTGACGTCGCTCCCATGGACATAGCAAAGGTATCAATTAACATATGATGCAATTAATAAACATCTACTATAAACCAAATAACATGATCAATATAATTCATAATATGTTTGTCTAGTTCTTGAAATAACAACATATTCATACTATTTCATTTTCTCATTTCCATTATGCTCATGCATGTAAATGCGTACTCAATGAACCCAAACCCAAACTCTGGAATATAAAATTCCATAACCAATGCAACTCAATAACATCGGGTTATGAAACCCACAGCGACAACTTATTATGAACTTGCTTTCACAATACAAACCATGCTTCCACTGCGAACTCTGATACTTGTTTCATACTTAACATCGTCGCCTTACGGCCTCACAGTAACATCGTCGCCTTACGACCTCATAGTAACATCGTCGCCTTACGGCCTCATAATCCAAATAGCACGATGGCGGAATTGGCTCGATCGTCTATACCCTCGCTGGTGAATTACCACCAGACGAGATGCACATCAGAATACTAACTGCAATTATGCAAGCATGGCGGCAAAGGCACGCATCATGTGTACTATCACGGCAAGCTCACCGCAGAGGACGGTACATTAGTAATTGACTAGCGCATGATATACAGCACGATGGCAAACTCATACAACGTGTGTACTATCTCCGGCAACCCACTCGGACGACTAGTACATTAGAGCACTAACTGCTAAGCAGTACGACGGTAAACCCAGATGCATGTACCATCTCCGGCATTTACACGGACGACTGGTACAATAGCAGCTCTAACTGTTCTCTTACTATTACAATCACAATCACAATCACAATATTATGTATCTCAATCATACTGTCCCATTATCACGTATCTTTATCAACTCGTACGGTTTCCAATTCATAACCTCTCCTGACTCACGATACAAGAATCTCAATCATATCAACTCATACTTCCCAAGACTCCCATTTACTTCAACTCACGACCTCACTTGGCCGGAGTCACTGATACTGACTACGTGTACTGACACTATGATGTGACATCTAGTTACATGATTCTTGATAACATAATTACATTAGGTGAAACATATAAATGAAACGTTAACATGCTCTTTATTCTCATTTGCATATTTAGGCATGGTCATCAGGGCAATAATAGTAACGTGCTCATATAATCAACATTGATATACAAAACGTACAAACTAAGGTTCCATAATTGAATATCCGTCACAGCATAACATGGCTAAACATTCCTTCACATATAGTTCTTTTCTTTTACTTCTTATCAATATATCATAGTAATAACTAACATGCTTGCCTAGCAATTGTTTCATAACATAATCCATATATACATTAAAGTACATCAGTGTACAGTCATAGAATCACGGTCATAAATACAACTGATATATATCACATACAAATACTCCAGTAGTCATTATGTATATTGAGAGTGAGGTTAGAAACACTCACCTGGATGTCTTCTTAAGCTTATGACTCTCCGAACAGTGGATAAGTCACAGTCCTACAACGTATAATAGAATAACGGTGATGAAGCGTATGTGTTAATGATAAGGGCATAATGGTAATTATACCAAATGAGGATATAAACCTCAAGGTAGTGATCTACGTGTCATTCTAAGTCCAACGTCATTGACTAGACTCAAATCGGAGTCCGTCGCGTAAAAGGCTGGGTTTTCTATACCAGTTTGGGCCCCAGAGATAAGCTGTATTTTCGACTGCGTCGAAAGGTCTCCAATTTCAAGGGAATATTTTTAGGCAATATTCTAAGGCTTTAGAAACTGACCGCGTATTTTTCTGAGCTACGGTTTATTTATTATGAATTATCGAAGATAATTCAATACAGAAAATACGACCGACGGTGTACTTGATTACATAAATATATCTAAGGTTGACAAAAAGTCCCAAAAATATTTTTATTAAATACTAGACCTTAAAATAGGCAAGTGGTATTTTTCTTATAATTTTCGGAACTCATTTGATATTTAAAATAATTAAAGTGACATACAAACGGTTCCTTATTAATTTAATATAGTACTAAAATTTGGGTTTTATAAATAATAATTTATAAAACAAGGTCATTATGCCTTGGGATAAACAATATAATTTACGACATATTAGAAATGGTCATTAGGTATTTAATACCTAATTATTATCATTTAAAACCACCTTTGATTATTTATTTAAATTAAACAAATAATAATTACACTATATAGTTTTTAAAGTATAATTTCAGAATATACTACATACATAAATATAATATTTTTCAGAATATTAAAACTATTTAATAATACCATAAAACTATTTTTAAAACATTTAAACAATAACTACTATCTTTTTATTTTAGTTAAACTAGCATTTATTATTTATTTACAACTAAATAAATAATAGGTATAATATATACTTATATAATTTCAGAATATCTAGTATTTATAAATAATAATATTTTAGAATTATAAAAACTAATTTAAACAAGATTAATATAATTTATTGGGTTAATAATAAATCAATTAATAATATAAAGCCTAAGGCTTTGTTTGGCAAACTACCAAAGTAACACACATAAGTATAGTCCAAAAGCTGAAATGCCAAACGGGCCCTTAAGCCCAAGCCCAATTCCTTTCCTCTTCTCCAGCGTGACTATACAGTATACATATATACATGTATTACGTATATATATTTACATTACACACCCAAAACTTCAAACAATCATAACTCCCTCAATACTCAACGAAAATACGCAAACTTTAAGTCGAAATCGAGTGTCTCGACGAGCCGAATCTAACGGTATAGGTTTTGAAGGCTAACTCTTAACGGTCTGTCCGTACGGGGGCAAAAACAGTCACGACCAAAAGAGAATAATCGAACCGTAGGCCGTCCAAACGCAACCCAAGCTTCGAGCCAATCATCGAGGGTGTTAAGGGAGTCGTTAGGGTCATTTTGGCATAAGTCTTAGGTGATTTGGTGACGGGCGAAAAATCGAGCTCCGTTTGAGCTTCAATGGTGGTCCGGCCATGGCGGGGTACTCGGGACTGTTCGGGGCTGCGTGCGGTGGTGTGTGTGGGTCTGTGTATACATTAAATCCAGAGTGGCGTGCGATTTTACCTTCTCGTCTCGGTTTGGTCCGGTCTCGGCACTGCTCGGCTCCGGTTTCTCTCTCTAACCTTTGGTATCCCGCGGCTTTCTCTCTCTCTCAATGTGGTCTGTATATGTATATGTGGTGTATAGGAGAGGCAGAGGGGTGGGTGTGGCGTGGTGAGGCAGTGATGGGGATGTGTGGGTGTTGAAAATGTGTGAGGGGTGGTGTGATCTCTCTAGCTCCCTTGGGTTCACTCTCTCTCTCTCTAACTCTCACTCTCTGACTCTTGGGTCTCTCATCACTCCTCATATATAATATTCACACATGCAACATACATATATATAATATACATATGCAGCACACATACTATGTACACACACGACACACACATAATATTGTACACTATACACTCATATGCACACACTACATATTTATTTATTTATATACACACACGGCACACACTTCCTATTATAATATTATATACACACTACATAATATATATACAACCCGTGTGTGTGTTGTGTTTTGGCGGTGGGTGGTAGTGAATGGAGTGGAGGTGGTGTGTGTAATTGGGTATGGTGAGGGATTGAGGGTGAGTGATGGAGGGGAGGTGAGATTTAATTGAGGGGGCAGTGAGAGGGACGGGTGGCAGTGAGGGTGATGGGGGAATCTTGGGGTGTGAGTGACCAAGGGTATTAGGGGGGATTTGTAGGATTATCCAATGGTTTAAGGGGTGAGTGTACTTAGGCTAGGCTAGGCTAGGGTGTACATCAAAGATCTTCAAAATCGTTGGACGCGACGTTGTTTCGAGCTACGTGTCGTACAGTCTGAGTAATACCAGATTTTATGGTTCTACGCGTAATTATCAGTCTGGGTATAATATTCTTAGTTCGGTCTAACGTTAACAGTCTGCATATTAACTTAATGTCCAGGGTAAAATAATGCTATCACCAAAATGTTAATCACGACTATCGTCTCAGATCTTATTGGGTACGAATATTATAATATAAATTTAATCATAATGAATATAAAATATCTTATAGTTATAAGATTAAGAGACATCGAAGTATATGATATAATTCATAATTTAAAATATTAAGCGATAATTAAATATTAAACATGTAATTAATATACAGAGTCAGGTTTATAAAATCTAAATCCAAGCAACAGTGTAATTATAATATAGCATATAGTTGTAATTTAATCAGCATCTAAATATTAATATACAATGTATTAATATATGGGGTCGGGCGTATTTAATCTAAATTTAGGCGACAATACAAATATATGTATGTTATAACTTATAGTTATAATATTAATAGTAGCTAACTAAAACATGTCATATAATTTATAATATAAATATATAGGATACATCCTATAGTTATAACAACTACGCGACATGAAATAAAATCTATATTTATAAAGTTGAGTGACACGAATATTAAAATACGCAATTAACATACATGGTCACACTTAGAAATTAAGAAATTACATTAATAAAGGGTATGGGTTTTACGGGTACTACAAGTCGAGTCTAGTCCAGTTTGTAGTCAAGTCATGTCCAAGTTAGAGTCAAATGTCAAGTCTAGTCGAGTCTTCTAGTCAATCTGTTATCAAGTTTTAAGTCTTTGTCAAGTTTATCGAGTCAAGTCATGTAATCTTCCTTCTATCCTAGTTGAATAAAATGTCATTTTGCTTAAATAAATGTGCATAGTCGTGAATGGATGGATCGTTAAGCCCAAAAAAAAAAAAAAAAAATAAATAAAAAAAATCACTTTTTCAAATAATCATGGAAAGTGCTTTGTTAATAAATCGTTGCATTGAAAAGGATCCCCAAGTGATCAAAGAAAATCTGTGCCAAATCCAAAGAGGAGCAGAGAATTGATTAGCTTTACTTTAAGAATCTAAAGATGCTCTTGCTCAAATCTTGAAAAGATGAACTTAGGAATTTCTTGAAGCTTGCTCACCATCCCCTTCTCTCAAATACCAAGCCTAAAAGATGAGCCCAACCAGTCTAAAGCCATAAACTTGGTCCTTGATGGTAGCCAGACATTTTAAATGAACTTCTTATTCCAAAAAAAAAAAAAAAAGAAGAAAAAGAAAAAAGAGCTCGCTAGGATGAAAACCCGGAAGGGCGCCTAAGCAAAAGTTAGAGCACAAAAAAAAAAAAAAAAAAGAAAAAGAAAAAGAAAAAAGAGCTCGCTAGGATGAAAAACCGGAAGGGCGCCTAGGCAAAAGTTAGAGCAAAAAAATAAGATGCGTGTTGATTCCAAAATCCTAATCCTAGCTAGTCAAAATCATGAAGAGAATATGAGATAGTGAGGTAGAGAAAAGAAAGGAAAGAAAAAAAAAGAGAATAAATAAGATTGAGAATTCTTGAGCACTTCAAAGTATATCATTGGTACATGAAGGCTTTGTGTTGTTCTCAACAAAGAAAAGAGATTGGAAATGAAAAGAGAGATTTGAAAGTATCAATTAGTCTCAAAATTTTGTGAGAGGCTCAATAAGTGAGTCTAAAACAATGCAAAGATATCTTTGAGGAAAATAAAGAGTGATCTGGAGGGCTGAAATTGCTTTGTGAGTATGATAGGGAATGATTAAAACATGATGTATTATGAGAGTTGTAAAGATTAACTGGCTAGTGAAAAGGTGAGAAGAATCAACCGCCAAAAAAAAAAAAAAAAAAAAAGACGACGAAAAAAAATAAAAAAAAAATGCATAAAAGGGAGAAGTAGTTCATGTTCTCATCATCCTGTTCAAAAGCTACCACAAGGAATCTGTTTTAGAAAATCTGCCCAAGAAAGAGCATCCATTGGACCCATATGGAAACATGGCTCGAAAAGCCCACAAATTCTTGAAGCCTTATTCTTTCAAGACCTCCAGAATCGATGAACTACGTTTTTGACCTGATTCCCACTCGGGGATACGTCGGCAGCCTACTCGGTTCGGTCATCACCCTCGCCATCTCATGTGGCATCTTTCTTTCAGGCCTTAGCCGAACTACTTTGGACCTGATTCCCGTTTAGGGATAAGTAGGCGAACCTTCCAAGGTTCTCGGTCCATAACCCTCCCTAAACCATGAGCATCACCCTTTGTGCCTTTGGTTTCCTTTCTTCAGACTAGGGGCAAACTTGCGTAAGTTTGCCCGAAACCACATCTATATCGCCAAACCAGGGGCAAACTTCGTTTGCTGAACACCTCATTTAATCCCAAAAGCAATGCCTCCGAGTCCTACTCAAACTAGGGGCAAACTTCGTTTGCCAAAATCCCTCTATGTCAGAGAAAAGTTCTTGAGTAATCGAGTTTGTTTTGAATGGATTGAAATAGATTGTCTTTTATTCTCTAAGCTAAAGCACTAATCTGAAGCACACTCTGGATAGGCAAAGAATCAGCTAACTCAAAAAGAGAACCTTCAAAGTTTAGATTTGTCGGAAAAATACTAACATTGTAAGATGATGAATAAATAAAAGGTGAGATGATACATTGTTCACGATGAAAGCACATTGATTCATAATAATACAGAGTTTGAGTCAGTCGCTTGTGTAATCACTTCGTCAAGATTGTCCCCCCTTGATGAGTCAATAATGGTCTCAATTGTGTGGGTTTAAGATGATGAATAAAGATTTGAAGAGTCTCCATGAGTATCCCAAGAGCAATGCAAGCAGGATTTTTAAACACTATCATAACACAATGCTAAAGCATAAATATGAAGGGTCCAAGACTAGGGGCATAGGTGGCTTCCCTTTTTTTTAAAAAAAATAAAAAATAAAAAATAAAAAATAAAATAATAATAATAAAATAAAAATCATCATTTTACTTATTTCAAGGGTCCGCAGACGCAGGAAAGCATTTTCTCCAAAGCCCACTTTCGTGGCAATTATCTTCGAAAGCCCATTCATACGGCACCCTCTCATCCAAAACCCACTTTTGTGGTGACCACCATTGTAAGCCCACTTTTGTGGCGACATCATCATAAGCCCATTCATATGGCATCCTCTCATCAAAAGCCCACTTTCATGGTGACCACCATTATAAGCCCACTTTTGTGGCGACCCCATCATAAGCCCATTCACATGGCACTCTTTCATCGAAAGCCTACTTTCAGGACAACTCTCGTTATAAGCCCATTTATGTGGCAATTTCATCCATGAAAGCCCACCCCGGTGGCACTCTTTTAGCCAAGCCAACGCTCATGGCAAGTTCATGCACATAAGCCCACTTTGTGACAAACATACCTCATAAGCCCACTTCCGTGGCAAATCCACACTCATGACAAGCTCATCCAAACGAGCTCATTTCAGTGTCAAAACTCCTCGTCAGTCCAGCACAAGTCATTATCATCATCATCATCATCATCATTAATCAATCAAGTATTTGAGCCTTATTTGGCTCCTTTGATTCTTTGAGTCTTTATGACTTCGATTTTGCAAAAGTTTAAAAATTATTCAAGTCTGCGTGACTTCGTGTTGTAAAATATGAATTTTTGAGTCCGCGTGACTCCGTGTTTGTAAAATATGAATTTTTGAGTCTGCAGGAATTCGTGTGTGTAAAATTTTGAGTTCTTGAGTCCGCGTGACTCCGTGTTTGTAAGATAAGAATGTTTCGAGTTCGCATGACTCCGTATTTATAAAATTAGATTTTTTAGTTCGCATGACTCCGTTTTTTTTTTTAAAAAAAAAAATATATATATATATATATATATATGAATTTTTGAGTCCGCGTGACTCCGTGTTTGTAAAATATGAATTTTTGAGTCTGCAGGAATTCGTGTGTGTAAAATATTGAATTTTTGAGTCCGCGTGACTCCGTGTTTGTAAAATATGAATTTTTGAGTCTGCAGGAATTTGTGTGTGTAAAATTTTGAGTTCTTGAGTCTGCGTGACTCCGTGTATGTAAGATAAGAATGTTTCGAGTTCGCATGACTCCGTATTTATAAAAATAGATTTTTGAGTTCGCATGACTCCGTTTTTTTTTTTTTAAAAAAAAAAATATATATATATATATATATATATGAATTTTTGAGTCCGCGTGACTCCGTGTTTGTAAAATATGAATTTTTGAGTCTGCAGGAATTCGTGTGTGTAAAATATTGAATTTTTGAGTCCGCGTGACTCCGTGTTTGTAAAATATGAATTTTTGAGTCTGCAGGAATTCGTGTGTGTAAAATTTTGAGTTCTTGAGTCCGCGTGACTCCGTGTTTGTAAGATAAGAATGTTTTGAGTTCGCATGACTCCGTATTTATAAAAATAGATTTTTGAGTTCGCATGACTCCGTTTTAAAAAAAAAAAAAATGATGAATTTTTGAGTCCATGTGACTCCGTGTTTGTGAAATGTGAATTTTTAAGATCATATGGCTCCCCTTTTGTAAAATGTGAATTCTTTAAGTCAGTGTGACTCCCCTTTTGAAATAGAAAATGTTTTGAGTCGAATTGACTCCCTATTCGGAGATAGAAATTCGTTCGAGTCTGATTGACTCATGATTTTTGGAAATAAGAAATTCTTTAAGTCCGATTGATTCCTGATTTGTTGAAATAGAATTCGTTTTGAGTCTGATTTGACTCCTGGTTTTGTGAAATTGAATTTGTTTCGAATTCAACTAACTCCTGGTTTTAGAATTCGAATAGAATTAAGTCTGACTGACTTCTCGATTTTGGGAATTGAATTGAATTGAGTCTGATTTGACTCCTGGTTTTGTGAAATTGAGTTTGTTTCGAATCCAATTGACTCCTTTTTTTAGAAATTTGAAATTCTTTGAGTCTAATTGACTCCCGGTTTTGTGAAATTGAATTTGCTTCGAGTCCAATTGACTCCTGTTTTTAGAAATTTGAAATTCTTTAAGTATGATTGGTTCCTGATTTTAGAAAATTGAATTTATTTGAATCTGATTGACTAAATGATTTTAGAAGGTGAATTTATTTGAAATGAGTTTGATTGACTCCTGATAAGTGGAATTTGAATTCGAAATTGAGTCAAAATGACTCTTGATTGGGCAAATTTTTCATTTGAGTCTGATTAGCTCCTGATTTTAAAAGAATGAATTGAATTGAGTTTAGTTGATTTTAAGAAACTAGGTTGAATTGAGTCTGATTGACTCTTGATTTTAAAAGAATGAATTGAATTGAGTTTAGTTGATTTTAAGAAACTAAGTTGAATTGAGTCTGATTGACTCTTGATTTTAAAAGAATGAATTGAATTGAGTTTGGTTGATTTTAAGAATCTAAGTTGAATTGAGTCTGATTGACTCTTGATTGTAGGAAAATTGAATAAATTGGAGTCTGATCGACCCCGGACTTTTGAAAATTGATTTGATTAGGAGTCTAATTGACTCCAATTTTTGGAAAATTGAATAAATTGGAGTCTGCTTGACTCCGAACTCTTGAAAATTGATTTGATTAGGAGTTTGATTTACTCCGGATTTTGAGAATTAGAGTAAATTGGAGTCTGATTGACTCCGGGCCTTTGAAAATTGATTTGATTAAGAGTCTAATTGACTCCTGATTTTGGAAAATTGAATAAATGGGAGTTTGGTTGAATCTAAGCTGATTTGAGTCTGATTGACTCCTGGTTTTAGAAGAAAGAATTGACTCGAGTCCGAAAGGCTCCGATTTTGAGAAGATGAGTTGATTTCGAGTTTGAATGACTCCGAAATTTTGGAAATTGATTTGGTTCGAGCTTGATTGGCTCCGATTCTTTGGAAATTTGTTAAATTAGAACTTGATTAACTCCGATTTTGGAAAATTAAATAAATTAGAGTAAGTTTGAAGTTTAATCTGATTAAGAGTCTGATTGATTCCGGGATTTGCGGAAGCATGTATTCAACCGAAGTCTAATTGACTCCGAACTTTGAAACCTGATTTGACTTAAGCCTGATTGGCTCCAATTCTTTGAAAATTGATTCGATTTGAGCCTGATTGGCTCTGATTCTTTAAAAGTTGATTTGACTTGAGCCTAATTGGCTCCGATTCTTTAAAAAATTGATTTGATTTAAGCCTGATTGGCTCTGATTCCTTGAAAATAAATTTGAATTGAGCCTGATTGGCTCTGACTCTTTGAAAGTTGGTTTAACTTAAGCCTGATTGGCTCCAATTCTTTGAAAATTGATTCGAATTGAGCCTGATTGGCTCTGATTCTTTGAAAATTGATTCGAATTGAGCATGATTGGCTCTGATTCTTTGAAAATTGATTTGGTTTGAGCCCGATCGGCTCCGAAACTTTGAAGTTGATTTGACTTGAGCCTGATTGGCTCCGATTCTTTGAAAATAGATTTGAATTGAGTCTAATTGGTTTCAACTCTTTGGAATTTGATTTGATATGAAAGTCTTGTTTGATTCTAGAACTTTGAAAATTGATTTGGTTCGACTCCAGGTTAGGAGAAAATTCAGCCGACTTTAATATGAGTGATCTTCGATTTCGAAAATTAAAAGCAAATATGACTCCAAGTGTTTCCAGGTTTAGGAAAGTTAATTCGAAATTTTATCAGCTCCTGAAAGTTAGGAATTATGAATTGAACCAAGTCAACTTTGATTTTACTTGGTGAGGCAGTAAATTTGCATCTCATCTTTCAGCGTGCTACCTGATTCGACTTAGTCGATCAGATGATTTTGGAAGATTATGGAGCATAAGGCATGAAGCGGCTCAATCTTTCAGCGTGCTACCTGATTCGGCTTAGCCGATCAGATGATTTTGGAAGATTATGGAGCGTAAGGCATGAAGCGGCTCAATCTTTCAGCGTGCTACCTGATTCGACTTAGTCGATCAGATGATTTTGGAAGATTATGGAGCGTAAGGCATGAAGCGGCTCAATCTTTCAGCGTGCTACCTGATTCGGCTTAGCCGATCAGATGATTTTGGAAGATTATGGAGCGTAAGTCATGAAGCGGCTCAATCTTTCAGCGTGCTACCTGATTCGACTTAGTCGATCAGATGATTTTGGAAGATTATGGAGCGTAAGGCATGAAGCGGCTCAATCTTTCAGCGTGCTACCTAATTCGGCTTAGCCGATCGGATGATTTTGGAAGATTATGGAGCGTAAGGCATGAAGCGGCTCAATCTTTCAGCGTGCTACCTGATTCGACTTAGTCGATCAGATGATTTTGGGAGATTATGGAGCGTAAGGCATGAAGCGGCTCAATCTTTCAGCGTGCTACCTGATTCGACTTAGTCGATCAGATGATTTTGGAAGATTATGGAGCGTAAGGCATGAAGCGGCTCAATCTTTCAGCGTGCTACCTGATTCGGCTTAGTCGATCAGATGATTTTGGAAGATTATGGAGCGTAAGGCATGAAGCGGCTCAATCTTTCAGCGTGCTACCTGATTCGGCTTAGTCGATCAGATGATTTTGGGAGATTATGGAGCGGAAGGCATGAAGCGGCTCAATCTTTCAGCGTGCTACCTGATTTGGCTATGGAGTATAAGGCGCAGGGCGCATCTCTGTCAATCAGACGATTCTCATATGCATATGAAATGTATATACATCAGTCATAATGTTCCTAGAGTAAGACGGTATCATAATAGGATGATTCGATGTATATGGTGCATTTCTGATAATAGGAAGAGTAACGTGATTCGGGATCATCACGTTTGGGAGCACAAGGTATAAGATTGCATGAGCATGTGCATCATGATGAGATAGGTGCATTCATCTGTGTGACTACCTGCGTTGGTGTTTTGTTGTCCTTTGTCCGAACTACGTCCTGGTCTGATTCCCATTGGGATACGTAGGCAGCTCACCTTTGAGCACGACCAGCACTTGACTATCTGCGCACCCGATTTTACAACGCACTTTTGTTTTTTCCTGGATTCGACTGTTTGGTCAAAGGCTTGTCTTTCACACAGACTTTGACATTCACTCGTGATACGCGTTGCTTCACAAGCTCTGTCAAAGAGGGGCAAACTGTAGACACCCCGATTTTGACCAAACGTCAAATCTAGGGATTGGTTACCTCTCAAAGACCGATGATGATGATATACGTGACATTCGAGGATTTTCCCAAGAAATTCAAAATCTTCAAGAAAAAAAATTAGAAAATAATAAAAATGATAAAGGGAGAGGATTCAGGTATTCGGGAGGGAAACCCGAACGATGAAGAACGTGTGAGAAACCCAGTCTGGAAATCCATTTTATTTTAAAGAAAGAGGGAGTTTTTCTTGAAAAAAGGAAGAACAAAATAAATAAAAAGATTTTTGAAAAAAAGAAAATACAAAAAAAGAAATAGTACATTCAAAAATATACCATGCACATGGTTGATACCATGCACATGGGGGATCTTAATGCAAATATATACATACATAAAATAAAAAAATTTTGTTTACATCAACATACTTTTGAAAAATCAAAAAGAGGGACAAAATTCAGTTAGCCCCGGCACGCGGAAAACGCGGCGGCACTCACTGAGTGCCGCGCCGGCACTCACTGTTTGCCGCCCGGCACTCAGCGAGTGCCGCCCGGCACTCAGTGAGTGCCGCCGGCACCCAGCGAGTGCCGCCGGCACCCAGCGAGTGCCGCTGGCTGTAACAGACTGCATCTTCTCACATGTTCTAGAAGAAAACCTTGCACATGGGTTTCCACCCGAATTTACCCATCTATTCCTGGAATAATGGCCTATATAAACAAACCTTCTCTTCCATTTTGTAGGACTTGAACTTGAAAATCAAGAGATAGATATATACAAGAATCATATATATTTTGAGAGAGAGAGAAGAAGAATTTCTTGAAGAACTTGAAGAATTTGAAGAATTTTGGGAAATCTTGGAAGGTTTTCACAAGAAGTTGAAGAAATACTTGAGGTCCTAGAGGTAACCTCTTAATCCTTGATAGAATTAAGACTATTCAATCACAAGTTCATAGTTCTAGGAACATTTTCACATTTTCAAAACCTCTCTTCTTATCCCATTTCATCACACACCACCAAGAACTTGTGATTGAATCTCATGACATTTCATCAATTTGGATGTAATTAGCTTTGGGTTTAAGATAAATTTGACTTTAAAGAGTTTGTATCCTTAGTCTTCTAAGTATTCCTTGATTTTCCTTATTTCTATTTCATTAAAAAGGTGCATGAGATCTTCCATATCTCATTGAACCTCTTTGAGTTTGATTATTTAATTTCCTATGATCTTATGATCTATATGGAGATTAGAATGAATCATAGTCTTAATCTACATATAATTGGTGAGATTCAAGTCTTAATCCATGACTTGAACCTCTTCATTAAGAAATCTTATGGAATCCTTACTATATTCCAATGAGGTTTAAGTAGATTTTAACTTCATTTAGTCTCCAATGACCATCAAATGGTAGGAGAAAATGTGTTAATTCAAGTTTACTCTCATGGTTTGGACTAATCCTTCTCTTAGGTTTTAAGAAGTCTTTCATACTTCATCTAGAACCTATGAGCATGTATGTCTCTAACTCCAATGACCATCAAATGGTAGGAGTGATATGTTGAATTCAAATTTGGGTCCATAGGTTTGAGTTCTTTATTTGAGGATTTTGTGAAGTTCATTTCAATACGTCATCAAGATCCATAAGTGTAGTATGCCTCATAGTCTTCAATGACCATCAAATGGTAGAAGAAGTAGTTTGGTTTGAGCCCCAACTTCATGTTCTAATAGTTGAGGCCAATCAATAAACTTGAACTAGCAAAATGAAACAGTGGGTTCATAAACTATTTTTGATCAAGAATTTTTAGTTTGAAATCCGACCGTTGGAATCGAATGAAACCAACGGGAAAATGTTCATAACACATTGTTTTACCACTGTGATTTTTGTTTTAGCAAGATCTTGTGATTAGAAGGGTTTGATCATAGTTTTTGTGAGCTAATCATAATCTGTCCAGAGTTCTAGAATACTTTCAGAATAATAAGTCTGTTTTGAAATTGATAGATCAGAGCTCTAATAAAGTTTTCGGGGTCTCAAATAATTTTTTATAAGTACCTTAATGTGTTAGGAAGGTACCCTAAATAGATCTAAGTGTTTCTCATTTTTTTACTATTTTTAGAAAATCATACAAGATCTCTGGACAGAGAGTTGCAGAATCCTGAGTGAGGCCTAGTATTTTCCATATTCCCGGGGATCTAACCGTTGAAATCTTGATTTTCAAGTTGGGTTAGAAACTAGACTCACAGAGGCATGACATATCCAAAAATCAATAAGATCCAACCATCAAAAGTATTTTATTTCCATTTTTGAACGTCGGGTCTGCTCTCTGTAAATCACAAAAAACTGCTACTGTTTTGTCTAATCTTATTTATTTCAACTCAAATGGTCTCTTAATGTCTTGGGACTCAAACCATGTTTTGAATAAGGATAATTTAGATTAAACCCAGAGGCTAAGTCATCCAAATTAGTGAATAAATCCATATCTTATTATTGTTCATAATCATTCATTCATTCATATACATTGATGCTTATAGTTAGAAATAGTTCTTGGATGAAGATTGGACTTAGTTGAATTTAATTGAACATGACCTATGATTAATTACCTTTTGATATTATATCTTGTCTAAGGCATGTGTACTAACCTTTGTTTTGTAGCGCTTTGAGGTACAATTTCTCAACCCTTCTCTAGTTTAATCTATTTTATTGATTTTAATTGATTTTTCGACCCCATGTGCGACACCTTAGCTTAGGTTTTGCCTTATGTGTATATATGTGTTAGAGACCTTTTTTAGGTTTATTTTTGCATGCATTGCACGTTTGATATTCGCGGCTGGATCCCGGGTATGTTTTCTAGTTCTCTATTGCATATCATGATGTTTGCTAGTTGAATTATGTGACTTATGAATGATATTTTACCGTTAGCAATTTTGCACCCTTTCAACATGCTTGTGTTATGTATACCTATATATGTATTAATTGAGGGCATGCTTAGATTAATAACTTGATTAAAAAGGATGTTGAGTAGAGGCCTATCGTGAGATAGGATGAAAGGGGGTGTTTTAGTCCGCCGGGCTCCTTCCCCTTTCATTCCATAATCCCCGGACCCAGTTTATCTTTGGTTTCGCAAAAGATCAGTTTGCTTTTAAAATGGTTTCTTTATTTTCCTTTTAAAAATTAAGTGGCGACTCTTTGAATTTGAAAAATGTTTTAAAAGTGGGTAAAATTTGAAAACCTGCGATATCCACACTATCAGAAAGTTGGTATGCTACATTCCCAGTGGGGGGTGGCTCACAGACCGATAATGAGGCTAGTGATCATGTGTGCATGGCCCAAGGGCCCATTAGTTGCATTACCTAGGCAATATTCATGGCACCACATGTTGCATATTAGTTATGGGATCCATATTGAATCTCTACAATATTTTCTACGAGCCGTCATTCTCATAAATACGACAAACCACTTTTCAGGTATTATCAAGTTGGGGCAAGGCCCAAGGATTTCTCAATTTATGAAGTCACACTTTGAAGAATTCTTTCAAGAAGAATATTAATTTTGAAAATGCTTTAAACTTCTATTTTTATTTGAAAAGAAATTGTAATAGATATGAACCTTGTAGTTCAATTTATTTAATACTTGATTTGGGCACATGTTTAGCCCTTTACTTAGATTATAGTAGAATTTCAAACTTGTTAGAATTATTACTTAAAGTCTTTTAAATGCATGTTAGACATGGTGAAATTCTTTTCCTTGTTCAAATCAGGAACTTCTCTTTGGTATTACTGCAGAGGGTCATTCGACCAGTCGAAAGACCTACTGCCCAAATCCTTTCCTAGCAGAGTGCCTTCGACCGGTCAAAGGTACCCTTTGGACCGGTCAAAAGACCTGTTGCCTGAATTATAAATTTTGACCTAACTCGAAAACTTTTAAAATCTAATTTGGTTTATACTAAGCCTATGGCTTGTATGTTGTGGGAAAAATATTACTTTTGATTTCTAATGGACTGTTTGGTTGTGAATTCTCAAACCTTGATTTCATGAAAATTTTCAATTAATCCTCTTCTTCTTTTCTTCCACTCTCGATGCTTCTTATTTCTATCAGTTTAAAACTTCTTTGAAAACTAGGGTAGTGTTGATTGACTCTATTTGACCCGTTTGGTCCTCATTGGTCAATCCTTGACCTTTTGACTTTTCTTTGGAATCTACATAGGATTTCTTTGTGACTTCCGCACTAATTGATTGGTCCACGTATAACCTCTTCTTGTTCTTAACCACTTTCTTTGACTCTTTGATCCGTCCACGTGTCATGGATTTTGGGGTGTTTCAGATTGGTATCAGAGCTAACCGGGTTCGAATACTTCAGAACTTTGGGAGTTTATTGGGCCTATGCATGTCCATTACTTGTTATTTAAATTGTGATCATAAGTGATCGACTAAATTTGAAATTCTCATTTAAAGTTGAGATATTGGTTAAGTGAGCATATTTACTTGCCTACGCCATTATGTGCTAACATGCTTATATGCTTAAATGACCACATGTCTAAATACCTTGTATTTATGTTATCTTATGGGTACATGTGTTCGTTGGATGCTTTATAGTTATAAATGATGAGTTATGTCAGCACTTACTTTAGATTAAAAGTTCTTAGTCGAGCATGTTTAGATATTACATGCCTCCGGGATTATGTGTTTATATGCTTACGTGCATATGCTCGATATGTGTAAATTAGTGTAACATGATATTTGATTTTCTCCTTGTGCGATGCTACTTGGATGCTTAAATAAAGTTAAAGTGATATACGAAACAATAATGATACCCATGTGTAGTTACTTATAATCTATGTATTCATACTGACTACTTTTAATTTATTTGATGTTGTGAGGTATTTCCTCCCTTATTCATAATCGTATTATCGATTCTTGGAGTTTTCTTTAATCTCTTATTCGTTAAAAAAAGAATTATATAATTCCTTTGAGTTGATTACGAGCATCCTTATCGTACGATTCGTTGATTAGCGATTCAACCTTAATATTCTCGTGGAAATCATTTGAGTCCATTGATTAATGATTCAACTTTATTGTTCTCATGTAAATCATTCGAGTTCATTGAACAATGATTCAACCTTCTTATCTTGTACTAGATTATTCGAGCCTATCAATTTCTTTGCTTAATGATTTTTTTTACAATATTAAATTCTTGTAGATTCAAGTGATAGTCACTTTTCTTGAGAAACATGTCTCATTGGTTTGTTAATCTTCTTTTACTTTTCTGTGTTGAAATGCCTAGACCGTTTTGATGGGTATGCTATTGTTGAGTTAGTAGGACCATTTCCTTGAATTGATTATCAGTCCCTACTAGAAATTCACTGTTGACATTGTTTGGTTGGCATTCGGCTTCATTTTGAGAAACACCATATGTTTCTGTGTTTTTGTGAGCAAGTACAGTTCCTCACTTTGTAATACTTACTTGAATTAGATCTATTGATTGATCCTTGTAATCTTTGATTCTCGAAAAGGGCATTTTTGCCCCCATTGTTTTAAGCCTTCTTGGAAGGGGCACCCATATCACATCCTTTTAAATATTTTTGATGAAGAACTTATGTCTTCTTGATTATAATTCACCTCACCCTTACATTTTATTTGGGTGTTCCCAATCGCCACCTTTGGCATCGTGGTGTCCTTTCTTTGAACTTGTTATGCTTGAAATTGATTTAAATTCCATACCTTTGTTTAGTTGAGTACTTACATTTTTTTTCATATATATCATATCAAACTCGAGAGTGTCGTACTGTCCACAAGTCAGTGTTGTTCTTTATTCTTTTATGAATTACCTCTATGGTAGTCTTACTCCCTAGTAGATGAGGTGCCAACTGAATTGTTGAATTTATGAAATAATTAATTTTTGTTCCATAACTTGAAAGTCCTACATTGTTTGGATTTATGTGTGTCCTATGTCATTCCTCAAGTCGATTTTATTCGACAAGTTTGTTTAGATGGGTTCTTCAACCTTATTATCGCGTTGAACTCGAACATACGTACTTTTGCTAATTTGTGTTGTTCCCTATCTTTCTTTGGATGTTGCTTTGTGTTAACCTTACTCTTTGGCCAGTAAGAAATCAGTTGAGTTATTGTGGTTATGAAATTGTTCATTTTATTTCATAACTTGAGAGCCCTATTGTTTGGACTAACTTATATCCATGTTATTCCTCATGCCGATTTTTTTGGGCAAGTCTATTTAGTTGACTTCTTCGATTTAGTTATTGTGTTGAACTCATATATGCATATTTTTGAAAGTCAGTGTTGCTCTCTATCTTCTAGAGATGTTCCTTTGCGTTAACCTTACTTCCTTGGTCATTATTGAGGTTATGAGATAATCGGTTTTCATTTCATGTCTTGAGAGTTTTTCCATTGCTTGGATTGGTAGACAATGTCTATTAGTTTTGCTGGATTCTATTATTGAATCCTTGTGATTATTTGATCGATTATCGTGGGTTGTTCACCACATTCTATTGGATCTTATCTATTGATCCCATTGTTTCGTTCCCTTTCATTTGAGGGGAATAGAGTGTATAATCAGATTCTTTTATCTTTAATTCTGCGTTGGTATAGGGACATACCTCTTGTTTTATACTAGTATATATTCTATTATTGGTATTATGATTACTTTATATTTAGAGGTGGGCCGTTTTATGCTCATTATCGATAATCCCATTGGAGGTTTAGTCCTGTTGGATTTGGTACATCGCAATTGTGAGTTTGTGAACTTTAGCCTTGAATCAGAATTTCATATTCAAATTCTATCACTGTTATTATATCATGTTTTACTTTTCTTTGGGCATGACTTAACTTGTGCATTTAATGCTTTATTATTTTCTTTAGAAGGAGAGTTATGTTCTTTACCTAGTTGGGGGATTGGTATAGCTTTTGGGAGATTTCTTAAGTCTTTCGACTTCGTTTTTGCCTAGTTACGCAAGAGGAGTCATGGAGTTTATTTTCATTTTTTTCGTTGTGTGATGAGAGCGAGGAAATTCGTGAGGAATTGCCTCCAAACTATTTACGAGTACTCGGACACGTTTTCGCAGGATTTTGCATCCTTGTCATCTATCTGTGACGTTGAGTTCACAATAGACTTGATTGAGGACATGTTGCTTATTTTGGCCCTTTTTTTTTTCTTTTGGCACCCGTGGAGTCGTAAGAGTTGGGGACTCAGATTAAGGATTTGCTGTGTTTTCATCTGCCTTAAAGCTTCAACGTGAAAGCACCCTTTCATTCACAAAGAAGATACATGAATCGTTTCAAGTCTTATATCGACTACTACGAGTTGAAATGGACTACTATCGTTTGAGGATTCGGGAGCAAGACTTCTCGAAGATTGCCCTTCATCCATGCTTTGGGCAATGTGAGTTCTTGGTGATGCCTTTCGATTTGACGATTGCGCCACCAACTTTTGTAGACTTATTGGATAGCACCTCTTGTCCACCACTTGTTTGGTTTTGTGTTTGTCCTTGTCTTTTCACCTATTTTGCAGAAGTATGAGGAGCACCTTTGCACCAACTTAGGGATTTTTGCGAGAGCACCAATTTTATGCTAACTTATTTTCTTGTGTGATCTTGGCTAGCAGAAGTAACTTCTTTGGTCACGTTGTTTCAAGAGACGAGGTCCTTGTAGACCCATTGAAGAATGAAGCCATTAGAGATTGGCACCACTGAAGATTGTTTTGGGAGCTTAGAATTACTTGGTACTAGAAGACTACCAACGATGTCTTGTAGAAGACTTGACACTTTAATGAGGCCGATGATTGACTTGACACAATGTTTTGCGATTGTTTTAATTATGTTTCGATGCCAGTAGGCGAGGCTGCAGCTTACGGTTCACAACTATTGAAGCCGCACGAGTAGGATCATCTTATCAATGACTCAAAGTTTACCATCGTTGTTAATCGTGGAGTTAGAAGCATCTTCCTTGGCTCGTTTATCCATTCGGAGTTGGGGACATTAGAGCAACTTAAAAGTTTTGACACTCATCTTGCCAAATCTGCCATTTACGTCTTATCATTCATACTAAGTCGCCTGCCTTATGCTTTAAGACAAGTTTTGGAAGTGCAGGAGTTCGATGAAGAGACCGAGTCCTTACGATCACATGTTCTTCGTGATGAAGATGTTTGAGAGATCCCTGCTCTACCATGATTTATGTCGGCAGCCCTATTGGAGAAATGATGAAGCGACACATCGCCAAGTTCGATTCACGTTACTTGATCCACTAGCAGGTTCAGGTCGAGTACCATCAAACCACTAATCTATTTCCTAGTTGATAGGATCTTTAGAAGATCTTGAGTACTCAGCTTTTTCTTAGTATAGTGTAGACCAACGATGAAGAATCATCTGTTTGATTTTTCATTAGTCCAGGGGATGGCAGAGAAGATTAGAGTTATTTGGAGGAGTTGCTTTCAGCACATAGTCGTCAAGATCGTTGTGTAGATCGTTGAAGACGAGTCTTATCCTTTGACGTTAGAAGCTTCATGTTTCACAGAGTTGCCCCACATTGTGAGTTGTACTTTTTGCGCATGACATGGAGTTACCACCACACTCTTTTGTTTGCTTGAGATTTTGGCAGAGTTGACAAGATAGTCCTCCCATCTCAACTTTGTGTATGCACAATGTGTTTGATATTTCTGTGCTGCGCAGGTGACAACGAGATTAGTCTCACCTTTGAGTTTGATGAGCTATGTATAATGTAAACTATCCACATATTGGAAAGGAAGGAGCACGTCTTGCGAGGTAAGACATCAGCATTGTTTGGTATGCTTTGAAAGTGCATTGGCGTCGATTAGTCAACTTTGATAGATGAGTTGGATGCGAGGTCATGTTATCCTCAATGTTCCTCCAATGGTGATGTGCTTGTCTATCAGTTTCAAATTCCGGGACTGAATTCTTTTAAGGGGGGTAGATTGTAATGTTTTGAAATTTATTTTAAGGGTATTATGGAAATTTGGTAGTCAATGTGTGGACCCAATTTGGTTTTGTGGTATCACATTTGCATTTAATTTGGTACACTTGCGGGTAAATATTTGTGAGTGTGCGTATGTAAGACACATTAGTGGAACCCACCCCAACCAATCCCAAGCTTCTCCTAGAAGCTTCACACTTTCTCTCTCCTACCCTCTCTTTTTGGCCGGCCAACTTAGGCCTTCTCTCCCTGTCCTTTGCATTTTTTTATTCTTTCTTATCTCTATATCTCTTTTTCTCTCTGTATAGTTGAACAAACCTCCATAGCCTCTAAACTTTTCAACCTTCATTTTGGAAACCAAGAGCTTCATTTTGGGGCAAGGCTATTAGTAGCTAAAGTGATCCTCTCAACTAGGGCTTCCTATTGGCATTTCCTTTTCATATTTTGGTGATCTCTAACACAAGGGTTGAGCTAGGGCAAAGAAAGGATTCTTGCCATGGTGTCTCTTGGAGCTCTACAACTTGGGGCTTTCTTATTTCCATCTTGGATTCTTCTTCTCTTGTGCTTTTCTTCACCTAAATCAAAGGTAGATTTTATTGTCTTCATTCACTATGTCTCTTATCTCTAATGTGTGATTTGTGATAGAAATGCTAGGGATTTAAATGTAGAAAATAATCTTGAATTATTTCCCTTAAATGTGTTTGTGGAGTAAACTAATATGTTTAGTTGCTAAGTTGTTATCAAAGTTGCCTAAGTGGGATAAATTGTTAAAATTGTCATCAAAGGTTGATTAGATGAAATTAATTGCCTAATGGTTGATTAATAGTTTAAATGTGATTACATGCTTAGTTGTAAATTATTTGGCTAAATGTTGGTAAATTATTTGGTTCCCTACATGGACTACTTGTTATTATTTGGAGTTGTTATTGTGCCTAGAAGCTAAATTCTTGCTAATAGGAGTTTATATGTTTAAATGTTACTCCTATGAAATGTGAAATCTTATATCATCATGATTAATGTTAAAGTAACAAGACTTGCTAAATTCCAACAATAATGTAAATTGACATTTTTGTGAATTGAGAACATTTGCATTGGAATCATAGTGTTCACGTGCATTATTGCCAAGTGGGCACACCGCATAACATTAGCATGTGTGGCATTTGAGTAATCCCTAAGAGGGGATAAAAGTAATTCGACCCCAATAAAGGAGGATAAAAGTGGATAAGAAAATCCAGTTGTGGGTTGTGTGGTGAGACAGGGTAGACGTACCTAAGAACTTGCCAAACTTCAACTTATATTCGACTAGCTATCGAAAAGGTAGTATGGTACATTCCCAGTGGAGGGTGGTTTACAGTCCGATAATGAGGCGAGTGATCATGTGTGCATAACCCGAGGGCACATTAGTTGCATTTCCTAGGCGACATTCATGGCACCACATGTTGCATATTAGTTATGGGATCGATATTGAATCTCTGCAATATTTTCTATGAGCCGTCATTCTCATAAATATGGCAAACCATTTTTCAAGTATTATCAAGTTGGGGCAAGGCCCAAGGATTTCTCAATGTATGAAGTCGCACTTTAAAGAATTCTTTCAAGAAGAATGTTAATTTTGAAAATGCTTTAAACTTCTATTTTTGTTTGAAAAGAATTTTAATAGATATGAACCTTGTAGTTCAATTTATTTGATACTTGATTTGGGCACATGTTTAGCCTTTACTTAGATTATAATAGAATTTCACACTTGTTAGAATTACTACTTAAAGTCTTTTAAATGCATGTTAGACATGGAGAAATTCTTTTCCTTGTTCAAATCAGGAACTTCTCTTTGGTATTACTGCAGAGGGTCATTCGACAGAGCCACTGCCCAAATCCTTTTCTAGCAGAGTAACTTCGACCGGTCGACGGTACCCTTTGGACCGGTTGAAAGACCTGCTGCCTGACTTATAAATTTTGTCCTGATTCGGAAACTTTTAAAATCTAATTTGGTTTATACTAAGCCTATGGCTTCTATGTTGTAGGAAAAATATTACTTTTGATTTCTAAAGGATCGTTTGGTTATGAATTCTCAAACCTTGATTTCATGAAAACTTTCAATTAAACCTCTCCTTCTTTTCTTTCAGTCTCGATACTTCTTATTTCTATCAGTTTAAAACTTCTTTAAAAACTAGGGTAGTGTTGATTGACTCTATTTGACCCGTTTGGTCCTCATTGGTCAATCCTTGACCTTTTGACTTTTCTTTGGAATCCACGTAGGATTCCTTTGTGACTTCCACACTAATTGATTGGTCCACGTAGGACCTCTTCTTCTTCTTCTTAACCTCTTTCTTTGACTCTTTGACTCTTTGACCCTTCCACGTGTCGTGGATTTTGGGGTGTTATAGGGAGGCACGGATTCGACTTGAGGGCATGGTTGCTCACATATTTGCATAACTGGATGCAGTTATTCTACACTTGAGAGTTGACATGTCACTCCATCATACACCATCAACTACCGCACCGACTATAGCCCCTTCTGCACTACCCACTACCATACCCTCATAATCTATAGATCTACAGCCACCTTCTGATCCAACTGCTCCATCCACGTCGATGACCTGCCGATTTTCTCTAAAACCCCCCTTCCACCATCTCCGGTTGTGCCAGTTCCTTCCGAGACTATTCCTTCGGACATGACCGCAAGTGACCCAGCGACGACTCCTGCTATTGCTGAGGGTGGAGGTGCTAATGCTCCAGATGCGCCGATCAAGATCTTATCTGATGTGGCCGATGATTAGTTATTCATGCTAGTTGAGAGTACGAGAGTTCTGTTGTATTTATTTTCTTTTTTTTTTGTTTTCTCTTTCCTCTCTCTTAGTACCTTTTGGTGGACATTTGGACATTGTGATCACTATCTGTACTATTATTGTTCTATATTTCCTGTGATTGGTAGTGTGATATCCATGGATCCTATTTTGCATTTCTATATCTATTGATCTTGGTTGCTTAGAGATTGTATGCTTTAATTACAGGTTGCTATGATTGCTGTTATCGCTTTGCTTCTATCATATGATATCCATCTACTTTCATTTTAAAATCAACTTCTGAGGACATCGTTATCTTCAGTTGGGGGTGGGATGTAGATAGATATTCACCTGTACATGTTCCCACTTAGCACTCTGGATAATTTCATTGTAATTATCAAATAATCTCAAATTAAAATTAGAAATTTTGAAATTTTGAAATTTTGAAAATTTTTGATATATTTTGAACTCAGATGATAGAATAACTTCGAACTCTCACTCCTGATTGGTTGTTTATGAAGCAATGACACATTCGTATATGTCTCATCTTTTTATGAAGGACATTCACGCATTCTTCTAGTATCACTAGGATGATTGCATGTGTAGACCTTTCATGTATCTAACATTCATATACACTAGTTGCTGGCTATGCAGAAAAACCTAAAAATGAGTTAATACGACTGTTGTGCCAAAAGAACGAGTAGTGAAAGCTAATTACCCTTAGTGAGCTTTTGATCCAATCTTCGTTGCTGAGGAATTATCGCATAAATTTGAATTATGTTTTCTTGATTATGCTTATTAAATTCGTTGAACAGTCTCAATTAATATTCTTCATTTTGGCTGCTTATTGGAGGAGAACGTTCAGGATCTACCAACTAAACTCAATGAACATTGAAATGCTAAAACTAAGAACTTAAGAAAATGACTTAAGTCAATCGCTACCTATTCCCTAAGCTATACATATCCAAGAATCAATTTCATTTCTCAACCGACACTGATTTAATATTTCCAAGTTCCTTTCGAACACAAACTCCTAACCTTGTACCTTGACCCCAATAGACCTCTACTATGAATAAATTGTCAAGGTATGTGATTGGAGAACAATAGTTGTGGGAGTTATAAAAAATAAAAAAGTGGGGGAAGTATGTATATATATATAAAAGAAAGAAAAAGAGAAAAGAAGCATATGCAAAGAAAGAAGTTGGTTGGAGACGTGAAAAGAATAAAATGAGGAGATAGACTTCATCACATGCTAAAACACACATTCTCTCTCTCTCTCTCTCTCTCTCTCTCTCTCTCTCTCTCATCATCTTCAACTACTATATAAAAAATAAAAAATTCAAAGTCTTAACGATTCTTAATGAATTTGTTTGAACATGAACGTGTGAAGTTGAGTTATCCACGGTATTTCGCTCCTCTAGTAAGTAGTATTCTATTCGTGAGACTATACACTCTAAATGATCATTTTTCATAGAGTCAAGTATGAAAGCATTAGTAACCAAAATATCACTTCTATCAAAGCTTTCATACATGTGCGATCATTATTAAGCATGTTTCTGAGAGACGTTCTTTTATGGGTGTAAACCAATGTGAGAATTAAGTTGAAACTACGAGTTCTGGAGGTACAATAGTCTAAATAATTCTAAATAAGGTTTGTCGCATAGCTGTTAATTTCATACACACACGAATGCATGGATGTGATACATATGTTATATCTATCTCGGTGGCATAAGGAGCATGTGAATTTCTTTCATGGTTTGTTTGAGACTGATATGTCTTTGTAGAGCTGAATTAGCAATTGAAAAGGGGGGAGTGTTTAAAAGTTTTTCCTTTTTCTTTTTGAACTGAAATTTGAGAATTTTGTGGGTATATTCACTATAAACCCTCATGAGACAACACTCGTCCACTAGGGGGAACCTAGGGGTTTAACAGCTTGTTGCATTAGCTAAATGCAACTGCGATTCCAGCAAAAATGAGTTAGGAGTTATCTCTTTCTATTTAGGATAGTTCATTTTAGTTCAATTTGTTTTCTTTTAGTCGTTGTAGTAGTAGTTTAGTTTGTTTTTATTATTACTTTATCACTAGGGACTAGCAATAAGCTAGTTGGGGGTTATGACAAGCGGGGGTATTTGTAAAATACAATCGCACTAAAATAAAGAAATATACTGATTTAGTTTACAACTCCATATTTTATCTGTAGCTTATGTTACAATGCCAGCTTTTATACAATGTGACTTATCCACGATGAGTTGTGTTGTTTTAGCTGTTGTTTTGTGCAGATCACTGTTCTACTGTGTGCAAAAATGAATAATAGGATAAAAGGGAAAGCTTGATTATAAGCAAGGCGTTCAAAGAAGAAAAGTAGAGTTCGAGCGATCGAAAGAGGTTCAAGTGATCGAGTGTTCGATCGATCTAATCCAGTTCAAGTGCTCGAGTAATTCAAAGTTCAAGCGATCGAAGGACGTTCGATCGATCGAACATGCCTTTTATCAAAATTTACACGCACGCAGCAGAAAGAAGTGTTGTTAACTCTAGCCCTAAGGTTGTCTATAACACTAGTTATTAACACGTCCAAAAGGACGCCCAACTTTGTTTTCATCAGTTGCATAGAGAGAGAGAGAGAGAGAAAGAGAGAGTTTGTTGATTTTTTAGGTTTTCTTTTCATACATTGGATATTACTTTGCTTTGAAGTTCATAGTTTAATACAAGTTTGCAGTTCATCCAGGTTTCGTTTTACTAGTTGTTTATGTTTTGCTTGTGATTTCTAGTAGTATAAGTAGTAATAATCATAGTGTTGCTTGTTAGTTTAGCTTTAATCCATAGTTTACATAAGTTTCATGTTTGAATCACAACCAAGCACGGCCTTAATGAACTTTTATGTTAAAAACCAATCTGAGACCCTCCAAACCATGTCTGAGTAGTCCTAGAGTTGGGAGATCACGATGAAATAGTGATCTCCAGTCTCTGCCATGCAGCAATATAAAACCTGTGTTCGGTCAATCGACGTTAGTTCGATCGATCGAAATAGAGATACAGTCAAGCGATCGAAGATATTTCGATCGATTGAGAGATGATGATGCTCGATCGATCAAAAGCGCATCGATCGATAGAACACTCAGATTCTTGGGTTGATTCTTTGCAGTATTCTTAGACTTTCTATTTTTGAGATTTCTTATCAAACTGTCCCTAAATGCTCAATTTGTCAAAACAGTTTCTGAACTTTAAGCCTTAAGGAATTTTTCTTCAATAACTTTTGCAAAGCACTTTGAATGCTAACACCATTTAGAGTGTGAGTCCTAACTATTGTTTTAAATCGCTTTCATGTATTTTTAAATCAACTCCCGACCATGAAAAGACTATTGAATCTTTATCTTTAGAAAATACAGAATACTGTAGATGGATGTACTCCATAGAGCTTTAATGTAACTGCATGGTAGATGGCTAGGTCACTGTGAATTCATGTGATCCCAACGTTCCCCTTTCATAAAGAAAAACCGTTTATAAAATATCGCTTTAGTTAATTAGTTATATTACTAGTTTAATTTAGTCGCTTTAATTTTAGTAGTTGTTAATTGTGGAACTTCGTGTTCTACATCCTTTTCAAACATCGAATTTTTGTTTTCTTTTAGAGTTTAATCTTAGTACCTAGTTTATCACCTTCCATGTGGGATCGACCTGATCTTATCCAGTACTACTTGCACATCTACCTACATTTGGGTATTGAACACAAGACTACACAAAAGATTTTACGTGTCAACTTTATTGTAGGAAAATACATGTAGAGACTCATATAGTACCATATTACTATATAATCTTCATACTACCATGTAACTAATTAGATCAGATATGTTTCTCCAAGTATGGACGTACTATAATTGGGTGAGTTGAACATTTTGTAACATTGGTGACAAAATATTGTAACTACATGGAAAAATGGTGTAACATGGACAAAAAACCTTGGAACATTCTCTAATAAATATTGAAACTTGGTCACAAAATATTGTAACTTCTATGTATACACGAACCCAAAATCTCTCTTTGACTCATTTCTCATCAACACATTATATTAAGTACATGACTACCAATAATAAAGACTAAAAACAATTATAATCCATGACATTCTCTTCTTCTGGCATACGAATGTGCCTTGGTGGAAGATTAGGAGGTCAACCGCTACTACTTCCAACACTTGAAATACTTACAATGGAAGACTAGTAGAGGATGACCATTTTATCTTCCGGAATGTAAAGTGCCTTTGGTGGAAGATAATAAGGTCGACCTCATATTTTTTTTTTGGCATTTGAAATTCTTATACTAGAAGCCTAGAGGTTGACCTGTTACTCTTCCAGAATGTAAAATTCTTACAGTGGAAGGCATAAGGTCGACTGTTGTTGCTTCCGGCATGTGAAAGTTATGTTTATCGTACTATATTTCATATTTAATTTTCATTCTTCCAACTTGATTGTTCCAAATATTTTAGAAACCAACTTTTTTTGTCATTGACACATATAAACCAAGTGAACAACATCGACAACTCTCTGCATTTTCTCTCATGGACACATCGAAATCAAACATGGAATAGTAGCACCAAGAGCATGTTCCCTTGATGTGTTGCCAAATCCATATGGAGTCATATACTATAATACCCATGTAAGAGTTTGTTCCATTTCATTACATTTGTCATGCATGATAATGTGATGTGATGTGTATTATGACACATGTATGAGTGAGTTGCGATTCACGAGTTGATTGCGTGTCTGTGTAAGAGAACCCTCTGAGACTATGTGAAATGGATGTTTTGATGTTGTGAAGTCTCTCCGAGATTAAGACGTTAATTGTGGAATATCCTAAATGTTTATCTGAAAATAAATGTCTATTTGTGTATTTCATTATCTATATTATTATATGGTTTAGAATATATTTCTATCGTTAATTTTAGTATCCTTGTGAGGATGAATTAATACGCTACATAATTGGTAGGCTAATTAGTAATTTTGTAAAATCATGTGGAACCGCATTTTAGCAACCAAACGGAACTTAGACGAAAACTTTTATAATTTATAATTTTCACTCATGAAGCAATGAATTGGACGTGTAAGACATTTTGGAGAATAATTAGAAGATTTGAGAACTCGCGGGGAGGTAAACACAATTCTGAGAGTCGTGGCTATATATAGAAAGAGGTGAGATATTTTTACAAGTTATAACCTATATTAGAAATCAAGAGAGGGGAGATTGGGGATTTCTTGGTTTGGAGCTTCAAGACACAAATCGAAAAACTTTTGTCCATTTGTTTTTCTCCAGATTTCCTATTCAAACTCCTTGAGATAAAGTCATGATTTCGATGTCCACTAGGTCTTGTTTGGATAAGTTTTCTGAAAACTCCTTTTTGGGAATTTTCATAAGAAGTTGTTAATCGAACTTTCGAACAATAGGGATTGTATTAGATGGATATTTACACGTTCCTTGTGCTCGAGTTTTCCTTGGAACGGGATTTAGGAGCGTTAATCGGAGGTGAGTGATTCAACTATGTGTTCTTGAATTATTTCTTGACATGTATTCACGTTTGTATGAAAAGCATGTTTCAATTCATAGCTATATGTTGTTTAGTTCATATTGGGCGATTATATTGATAAGTAGGCCCAATTGTATGGTGAAATGTTTGATTTACGTCGAAAGCACGGTGAAATATGTTTTGAGCATGTTTAGTTGCTATTTGGATCAAAGGAGTGCGTGGTACCTAGCCATCATTGTGGAGCCTTTATAGGCATAAGGTTGCACATTTGAAGAAAAGAAACGTGGGTCTTACCTGGTCTCGTGGACTTATTGACGAGGAGACGTGGACTAGGAGTGTGGACTGTACACATGAAACTCTAGAGACTAGTATGAAATGTAGAGAATGTGAATGCAAGCATGTTTATCATTCATGTGCACCGTTGTTTTATTCACTAAGTGTTAGCTTAAAAGAATTGAAATATGTGTGGTTATTTAAATAACCATTGCAAGTGTGAATGCCGACGAGGAATCGGAGAAGTGAGCATGTAGGATTGAGAGTTCACTTAGAAGGCAACTTGAAAGTCTAACTTGTAGTTTTGTAATAGAAATGTTGTTTAATTCAATTTGTAACTCGGTATTGTAATAGAATTTGGAGATTAGAAGCTTGGGACATGCTTGAATGGATGTAATATATATTTATGTATGTTTCTTGGTAGTTTGGAATTGGTAAATAAGCATATGGATGAGTTGTTCAGTTTGGAATGGGAATTTCTGCAGAATGTTCTACTGCAGGGTAAACCAGTCGACCGGACCAAGTGCCTGTCGACTGGATTCATTTGTTAAATGAGAGACTCCCTCATTTTTGTAAAAGCGGACGACTAGGTCCCCCAACACAGTCGACTAGTTTGTGTTTTAGAATCAGACCTTCTGCTTAGACTAGAGTTCAGTTGACCAAACAGAACCAGTCGACTGGGAATTCGACACCCCAGTCGACTAGACATGGGAGGTAGACAACTGGATTAAGTAGTTGAAGGGTTAGGACTCTCTGGGACTCAAAGCAATCGACTGGTCTGTGATTTCAGTCAACCGGATTGTTATTTTCAAAATGGATTGTTTTCCTTAAGTGTTTCAAATGGAAAAATTCTTTTTATCGTCTGAATTTATGGATTTCTACTGTTGTTTATTCTGCTACTATAACCTTTAATTGAATTGGATGAGCCTCGGTGGCGTGCCATGGGCTTCGGTCCACTATTGTAGGATCAGGCTGTGACATATATCAAATGGATACTTTCAACACCACCTTTGATTCATTCCCTCAAATAATCAAAAGTCATTTGTATTGTTATGAACATACTGTCATTAGTAGGAACCTTATATGGTCGCATCCAACATGGACAGCTTCAATTATCACTATATGAGTAGAGACCATATATCTTTACATCTAACATGAACATCTTCATTCATCACTGTAAGACTCATATAGTACTGTGTTACTATATGTTCTTCATACTACAGTATTACTATATAGATCGGACATGTTTCTCCAAGTATGGATACACTATAATAACAGTTGAACAATGATCTCCTCAATTCTAGGTGTTGTAAAAGAGTTTCCTAAATACTTATTGCATGATTACTAATACATACATGTCAATTACAGACTCATATACTATGTGACTATTTAGATCAGATATGTTTCTCCAAGTATAGAAGCACTATAGTAACAGATAGACAATGGTCTCCTCAATTCTAGGTGTTGTAAAAGAGCTTCATAACTACTTATTGTGTGATTACTAAAACTTACAGGTCAAATAAACATATATGTATTACTACCACTTGTACATCCGATATTTTGTGAATGGATTACAATATTTTGTGATAGAGTTACAATCCAAAAGGACTAGGTTACAATTTGTTTTCTTCGAAGTTGCAATATTTTGTCTATAGGTTACAATACTTTATCATCAATGTTACAATTTGAGTGACTGGTTGAGGAATTCAAACTTTTTGTAACTTTGTAACTACACTATAGAATGTTATACAATGGAGAAAAAAGATTGTAACTTGGTCATAGAACATTGTAACTTGGTCATAGAATATTGTAACTTTTATATATGCATGAACCCCAACTCTTTCTTTGCCTCCTTTATCATCAAAATATTGTATTAAGTACATAATTACCAATAATAAAGACTTAAAAAATTTAATCCATGACCTTTTTATTATTCTAGCATATGAAGGTGCCTTGGTAGAAGATAATAAGGTCGACATCGTATTCTCGGTGTTTATAACAATCGAGCAATGGCCTCTTTAATTCTAAGTGTTGTAGAAGAGTTACATACATGTCAATTAAACATATAGATCCATATACTATATTACTATTTTGATCGAACATGATTCTTCAATTAAAGACCTACTATGATAAACGTTGAGCAATGGTCTCTTCAATTCTAGATGTGGTACAAGAGCTTCATAAAGAAATTAATGTGTGATGACAAACACATATAGTCAATTGAACATATAGACTCATATATTGTGTCACTATTTAGATCAGATATGTTACTTCAAGTGAGACTCACCATAATAATGGTCTAGAACTGTGTGTCCAAGTAGAGATCCGTGAGCAAGGAGAGTTTGGCATGGAATACTACCACCAAGAGCATGTTCCCTTGGTGTGAGACTCATATAGTAATGTGTTAATTACTAGATGTTTACATATTGTTGTGTTACTATGTACATAGAATATGCAATGAGACCCTTTATAACAACATTTAAACAATGGTCTCCTCGATTTTACATGTTATAGAAGAGCTTTTTAAACACTGATTACTAGCACTTACATAAGGTCGACTATACGTATACCTATTACTAAAACGTTTACATTACATACAACATTTTGTGAATGGTTTACAATTTTTTGTCATTAAAGTTTAAATCTATTGTCAACAAGTTACAATAATTTATCATCAAGGTTACAATCTTAGTGATTAATTGCATAAGTCAAATATTTTGTAACCTTGGTGACAAATTATTGTAACTGAACAACAAAATACTATCCACATGGATAAAGAATATTGTAACATTTTCCACCAATTATTGTAACTTGGTCACCAAAAATTGTAACCTAAGTGTATGCCTTAACCCCAATTCTTTTTTGCATCTTTTCATATCTAAACTTTAAAATAAAATTTATATTTAAGAATATAAAAACTGAAAATAGTTAGAATCAATGACATTTTCTTCTTTCGGCATATGAAGATGCCATTAGTGGAAGACTTGAAGGTCAACCCATTATGCTTCCGCATATGACATACTAAGGCTTAGTTTGGCCCCCACGTGGCTTTTTTAAAAGGAGCTTATAAAATTTATTACTAAGTAATTTGATAATTTTATGCAAATGGCACACTACTCTTCAAAAAGATATCATGAAACCAAAAGGCAACATTGAGCTTTTAAAAGCTCCATTCTAGAGCTTTTAAAAGCTCCCCCCAAAAAAGCCCTAAGTTCAATTTTTGCAAAGCTTATAAACTAGTTACCAAATGATTTAACATGAAATTGTGCTTTAAAAAAGGAGAAGCACAAAAATGGGGGCCAAACTAAGCCTAAGTAGATTATGAATTTTGTAATCTTTGTGACAATTTTTTTTTCCCCATAATTAGTTTTTCCCTAAATAAATATGTCACAATGATTACGAATATAATACTACATCTTCAAAAAATGGAGAGGAGAAATTATATGTATGATGGTTGATAGAAATTTACCTACTAAGAAAATGAATATTTCCTTGTACATACTATTCACTTCAACATTCACATCCACCCGATTTAATTGGTGTACTTAATGATCTACCTACTGGTTGTTGAAAAGTTTAAATACACTTGGTTATAGTTTTTTCACAGAGTCAGAATCTATGTTATGATGGTTCTACCTTCAAGTTACAATCATTTATCATGTAGTTGTAATTTTTTTGTCACGAAGTTACAATATATTGCGACAATAGTTACAATCTTTGTGATGGTTCTACCTTCAAGTTACAATTTTTTTTCATGCAGTTACAAATCTTCTCACGAGATTACAATTTTTTGTCGTACAGTTACAAAACTACTCACGATGTTGCAATCTCGATGTCATAATCTCTTGTCATACAGTTATGAATTCGAGTTACAATTGTTTCTCATACAGTTACTAAACTCTTCACGATGTTACAATCTCTTGTCATACAGTTACAAACTCCCCATGCGAGTTACAATCTTTTATCATATAGTTACAAAACTCCTCATGATATTACAATCTCTTGTCATACAGTTACAAAACTCCTCATACAAGTTACAATCACACTTGGTTGACCGGTTGTATAATCGTGAAACTTGATAGCATTTAATGGTCCATGGACACATGTCATACTCTCAGCCCCTCCCACCTTTCGCTCTCCAGCCTGCACGGTGTGCGTAAAACCACTATGCACACCAAAGAATTTCCTACAAAAATCACTTTATGATTCCCAATCATACAAAAGCACCATTATGGGGTTTTTTTGGAGTTGTTAATTTTATGTGCATTTTCAAGTTATGGATAAAGGTTAGAACTTAAATATATACGTGATATATTAAATAGAAAATTGGTGAAAATCCCTTATCATGGAAAGTGGTTTAATGACACAAAGTAAACTTTTTTGGTAATAAGGGCATTATTCAATAGGTTCATTGGAATAGGTCCTTTGACCAGTTGACCATATTTTTTTGGGACATATTTACCCTTACTCGTATTTGTCATTTTCATTTCTCTCTCTCTCTCTCTCTCTCTCTCTCTCTCTCTCTCTCTCTATCTCTCTCACACACACACACACACACACACACATACACAACAACAACACCACCGACCACCACCAACTGAGACCACCTCCATCGCTGGGGACCACCATCATCGCCACCACCGAGATCGTCACCACATCACTGGTGTCTCATCTCTATCGTCAATTGACGGCGATGTTGTCCTCATCATCAATGATGCCATAGGCATAGATCTACTCAACGCACCTTCACTCACGGTGGTTTGATGGATCGTTGTTGTGCCGGTGCACCTTTACTCATGGCTGCAGTTGTCGTCCAGTCTCTCACCATCAAAACATGGCAACCAAAGCTAGATCTGGCTAGATCTGGTCACCGAAGCACAGATCTGGCTAGATCTGGCCACCAACGCACCGATCCATCATAGATTTTGCATAGATTCTTCGACGCCACTGTCATACCCGATGGAAAGTAGTAGAAGAGAGAGAGAGTACTCCTTCCCGCTGAGTAGATTTTGACATCAACAATGGTACAGGTTTGATAGATCTCGTTGATTAGGTCATAAAATATAAATTTTATACAAAAAATAAGCTACAGATCGATATGAATGCTCAAATTTGTAAAAAAAATTGCGATGTTTGTTAGAACACTGTAATTTCACTGAGTGCTACAAATTTCTTGATAAATTTTAAAAGTTGTGAAATTTCACAACTTTTTTGTGAAATTTTACAACTCTTTTAGTGTTGAAACTCTCTTTAGATCTGTGATTTAATTCTCTCCCTTTCCTCTTTCTGGATCTAACTTCTTCATCCTCTCTCTTTCGAACAATACATAATTACTACTCTAACAAAATTTTACAAACTTTTTTAGTGAAATTTCAAAACTTTTTTTTGTGAAAATTTCACAACTTTTTTTTCATCAGAATTTCATACAAACAATGTTACTTGTTTGGTAGATCTAAATCACCTAAAAATAATGTGTAGATTAGATTTTGTGAATTTTTGAAGTGTGAAAAATGTAGGAAAAACAGGTTTAAAACAGTTTTAGACGCGCAGCGGAAAAACAAAGTTCAAAAAAATTTGTTGGTTGCCTGGATCTACTACTCGTTAACTCTATAGATGCATACAGGAGAGGGGACAGGTGCATTACCTTATGGTCTTGAACCCAATTCTGATTTAGTCCTTCTCCTTCAATGTGCAGCAGCAACCTCTAAGAGATCTTCACCCTTATGTCTCCTTGAATGCTCCCAGAGTGGCTAGGGTTGGTGGGAACCCTAATAGTGAGAATAGGGAAGGTTTGGGAACTCTAAACAGGTTCTGCAGCAACTGGTACGTTAAAAACGATCAACTCCAATTTCTGGACGTAGTTGCCCTATTTATAGATTCCCATAACCGACCTTACTTTCAATCGATCGAAGCTACTTCGATCGATCGAACCTGTCTAGACTTCAATCGATCGAAACAACTTCGATCGATCGAACCAGTCTTGACAGCATTCTCATTTTCCTTTCCAAGCATACTGGCGGAGCTAAGAGTGGGACCTCCTAGGTTCTTAATTACTGGCTCCGATTAATTATTATCCCATCTAGTCATTACTCTTGACTAAGGAATCAATAATTAATCAATTATCATTAATGCCACTACAAAATGATAATTGCACTCCAGTGCATAAAAACATAATCACACATACATAAGCGATTGCTAGACTTGTATAATATGATACGGATGTCCCTCTACTAGGCAGTATTCGTATCTATCATTGGAATGTATGTTTCAAGATACTGTCGACCCAATAGATAGTACATCTTATATTCCTCGAGTATCATTCACTACGCTTGGATTACTAAATATGTCAACAATAACACTTTGTTGACAAGGCTGGCCAGCTCTCAGAAATCACTCCTAGTGACATTCTTGAGGGAATACTTACTCTTCGTTTTATAGAAGAGGGTAGAATTCCATCTTCACAATATATGTTCCCAACGTTGCATACTTGATTACCCAAGATACCCAGGTGTTGATCTTGCAAGACCTCACTGATTGGTAAGTCAAAGCAACCAAGCATACAACTTGCGTCCATAACTGTCTCAGGATTGAGGACATGTATCCCTATACAAGTTTTGAGTTCCTATTGACGGTGACAGCGTTTAGGTGTCAATAGGTTTAACTCAGGTCCGTCAATGCACCGAGTGCACTAGCATATTAACCAAGAGTCAAAGACTCTTATGAATGAGATTCATCATTCTACCCCGTAGACGTTAGTCATGCTACAGTGTATACCTGATAAGTTATCCAGACTTATCATCCACTGTGACTTATTTGAAACAACAAGGATTTGTGATTCATATCTCACATGTGTAATCACATACACAAATGAACCACATACAATGTTGTTTAAGGATTCCAGTCTAATATTCATCTCATGAACTAACATGCATAAATGCTGTATGATATTCCATTGTCCAACTAACTGGTTTGAGGGCATATTCCCAACAAACTCCCACTTGCACTCATAACCATATAGTGTTAAAACAACAATAGCATTATCTACGTGACATGTCAAATCCTTACCCGTAAGGTTTTGTAAAGGGACTGATGATCATTGACTGAAACAATCTATAGTAGAACATCTTCTTGTTATACTATATCCCTAGATAAAAGACGTCACCAGACATGTATCTAGTAAAGCTAATTCAAACATTGTCCAAAACACCATCACCTAGCATATATCTTCTAGTTCTTTCTCAAGTCCTAGAGAATATATACCTTATGATAGTTCATAAAACTGAATTTTCATTTGGACTGATATCTGTGAACAACCTTAATGGTATAACTGATATCCATACCTAATATCACATACAAGGTTTATCAATGGCGAAGGCTTATGATATACCTTTCATGCGACCTCTTTCATCTTGTATCCCAAGATACAAGTCTTGAAAGAGCAATAGGTTATGTTCAAAGGTGAAAAACCTTTATCGAAATGTTCTACGTTGAATCTAGCCAGCAACTTTCTGATATAGAAGTTTGAGATAATTTCATTAGCTTAACTTTCCGATCTTGAATGAGCAAAAATCTAAAGATTATAGCTCGCGTCACCGAGATCACAAATATCAAGTATACTGTAGAAACTTAACCTCAACCACTGATAACACAATTTTAACATCTCGCAATGATAAAGATATTATCAATATGAGGAACCATAATCACCACCACACTTCCTTTGCACAAGGATCCTTTCATCCACTTAAGCCACATTCATACTTCAGACGAATCCAAAGTATTTTGACCAACATGTCAAAACAGATGTCCTTATCTCTGGATGATTGCTTATGTCAGTAGACTTATGCAAATCATATACCGGAGCTTCCTTATCACAAAACTTCAATGCACAAGGAGATTTTAGCAATGCTAAGAATTCTCCCACTAGAATGAAGTACCGATGTAGGAACAGATGAAGAGGTAGTAGATTTTAGTTCTAGATGATTTATAGATTGCTTTAAGATATAAATTACTTTACTCTTTTATATTATCTTTCCTTTGTAAAATTTGGTCTCCAACCAACTTTTGTTTTCTCTGGAAACACTACAAAAGTATTATACTTCTAATCTAGATTCAAAAGGCTCATCATTTCTTTACGCCAAAGTGCTAGACATCCTTATCCAAAGTTACTATGAGAAAGAAGTCGCATTCTTTTCACAACTTTGGGGATGTCTATCGAAAAGATTTGCTTTTGAATAAGATCCAGTATATACATTGTAGTTCCATCAAGAAAAACAAGGAATAGTAGTAACTCTAAATAACTCATCCCATGACCCAGTCATATCTAAAAATAGTTCCTTCTACCTGCTACACCATCCCGTGGAGGCGCACTAGGTGTAGACTGTCGAGAAAGAATCTCATTCTTATCTCCTTTGGACAATAAATACATTAGATAGATACTCACCATTTTGATCAAATCAAAAGGCAACGATATTCTTTTACCAATTACTCTTCATTCCAAAACTTTTGAATTTCTTCAAAATTGAGGATGAAGATGCAATAAGTATATGTATATCAGTATTCAAAGTAGCCGAAACTACTTTTCAACTCTAATGTTTATTGCCCTACATACATGAGTATGTCCTAATTCTAATAAGTCCTTGGTCGTGTGATTTTCAAAAGAAAAGTCACTTGATCATATTAGCCTCTAAATAGGATTGACAAACAGGTAGTGGTCTCAACAACCAAAGGAGTTTTAGGATCCAATCCTTTACTCACCATTTATCCTAATTTAGATTAATATGATCTGATCACATTTACTCTCTAAATAGGATTGACAAATAGGCAATGGTCTTAGCAACCAAAAGAGTTTAGGATCCAATCCTTTACTCCCCATTTATCCTAATTTAGATTAAATATGATCTAACTTCAAAACCAAAAAGTTATGGAATTAGTTGAGGGTGCTATCCTTTTAGATGGTAAAATACCCATGAGTCATTTAAATACTACATTAGATAATATATGAGATACAAGAGTAAATTGGTGAGATACTTGCTTGACAAGTTATTTAGATCACATAAAAGAACGCTTTCTTTTAATCAAGAATTTCAGTACCAAAATCAAAAGAATAAATATTATTCATTAATTCAAAACTGAAATCCATCTAATAACTCCAAAGTTTTATTACAATATAAAACTATTAATCTAATAGCAACTCTTGCATCAGATCCCAAAAGGCAATCAAGATCTTCTAATCACTGCACATTCTTATTTTCCAATTCCCTGCAACAATTACAGATATAATCAGAAAATCCAGAATCAATGCCCCAAGTAGTTGAAGTATCAGTTTTTCAACTTACTTCAAAAACTAGTGAAAGGGGATCATACCTTGCCTTTTGGCAGTCAAGTATTCCACACAGTTCCTTTTCCAATGCCCTCTCATGCCACAATGGAAACACTTTCCTTTTGGCACAGCACCAGCCTTTCCCTTTCCAAGTCTTGCCTTCTTCCTAATAATTGGGTTAGACTCACCTATCCTTGAGTCTTGCTTCTCCTTGTCTGAACTTATGCTCTTAGGCTTAGTTCCAGAAGATGAACCCATTCCAATGTTTTGAACATTTGACTCCTCTTTGACTATATCCATCGTTGCCTCAAGAGAGCTCATCAATTCACTTGTTGAAAAAACTATTTTACTCATTTTAAAAACCTTTTTAAATTGAGTGAATGATGAAGGCAACGAATGCAAGATTATGTCAACTTGAGTCTCACAATCAATGTCGGAACCCAGAACTTCCAGTACTTTAAAATAAGTAATCATTTTAAAAACATGCTCTCTTATTGAAGTTCCTTCCAACATTCTGGTGTCCATGACTAACTCCAAGGCTCTAAGCCTTGCAGTTTGACTCAGCTCCCCAAACATCTCCTCGAGGTTCAATATTATAGCACAGGCAGTGTTCAAAGGTTGATGTTGCGGCTTCAACACATCAGACAAAGAGTCTAAGATGCTAGAGCGAGCTATACCATCAAAACTTATCCACTGCCAATATTGCTCCGCAAGATCAGTTGGGGTGTCATGGTATGGAATAGGTGGACAGGGAATGGTAAGAACGTATTTACATCCATTAGCAGTTAACAATTCATCCAGTTCCAATTTCCATTCAACGTAGTTATTTCCAATTAGCTTATTCTGGTTCATGGTTATAGCAAGTGGGCTAGACATTATGAATCTGAAATACAAATAATGTAACAGAATTACAATATGGAAATCATGAATATGAAAATTTATATGATACATTGGAATTCCCTTAACCAACTCATTAATTGTCTTCAGGATGTCAAGCCTATGAAATTAAGTCTCCGTGTGGCGATCATAACCTCATAGCCTGATTGGGAAACCCATCATGAATGTCATGCAACTCTTACAAAACAATTCATGACTCCTGAACTTTTGGTCTCTAAGTTTCTGGATAATGCTCCGTGTGGAATCCCTTACCCATATCTTAGCTAGTGTTTACCATTAACTAGAATCCAATGACAACCGCCTCAAGTAGTGCCTTAGTGTAGTGGTCACCCTCTAACGCGTCTCATTGATTCTATCCAAAGGAAGTTCATACCTAGTAACCAATGAATAGTCTATCCTCCGTATGGAATGATCACCCATGGCTGGGTGACACAGAATATACTACCCACCTTACAATGAACCGTTTATGGAAGACCGTGGGAGTTATAAAATAAGTCCCTCTCCCACTAGATTTTTATAAGAAGGTCATATCTAGTAATCAATAAGAAATACCCTCCGTATGGAATGATCACTCATAAATGAGTGACACAGAGTATTTCTCATACTTACAATGAACTAATAGGAATTTTTCAATAAAAAAAATGTTTCTTCATATTGCCCATAAACATCAAGTGTTTACTAATGTGTTGGAAAAAGGTTTTGAATTTTTATTTTAGAAAACTTGTTTTACGTGCATGCAAGTAGTAACAATATATAAAATTCCAATCACAACTAAGCACATAAAACAAAAACTAAAATGAAATAAAAGCATTCAACAATGCCTCTATCTCCCATGACTCTATCTCCATAGAACCTTCTTCTTGGTTTGATTACCTCCGACTCCATCTTCATGGACAACGGCTTGCTCCTCCATCTTCATGGATTTTCTAATTCTATTACATTGGTCCTATACTTCTCTCGAAGCTTACAATTTATCTAGAAATAGAAACAACAATAAAATAAAAGGCTAGGGAAACCGGTGCGACTTTCCTTTTCATAGGATTGAAGTCGCAGCGCCCTTTACATAAGCCTTAAATCCAAACCAACAATTAAATACATCATTCACCAATCTCAAATAATTAAATACAAAATTTAAAAGTCTTGGTGCCATGGGAGATAGCGGACTAAGCTTGCTGCAAAAGGGTTAGTTGCACGCACAACTACACATATATAACAAATGTATGTACCATTGGAACCCCTAATTGATTCACACAATATATAAACTCTTTACATACTGAATTAGAACTTAAAATAGCATCACAGTTCTCTGTCACACTTCGATCGATTGAACCTTCGATCGATTGAACATAGTTCAATCGATTGAACTTTCAGTTTCACAGAACGTTTTGAAAAACTTACAGCATAAATAAAATTTTAAAGTAAATATTTTTAAAACCTTTAAATCTATAAACTGAAAACCTGGACAGAAAAGCAGTCTCGATCGCTTGAACACCATTCGATCGATCGAACAGAACCAAAGTTCGATCGATCGAAAATAGTTCGATCGCTTGATAACAGATGATGTTCGATCGATCAAAATTACTTCGATCGATCGAACCCACCTTGCATCCTGTGCAATCACAGATTTGTGTTCTGCTGTGATAACACTGCAGAATCAGATTTGTGTAGATGCAGTTTCGAAAACAGTTCTCAAATCAACATGCAAATCAAAACTAGTGTTCCAAAAAACACATCTATAGATCCAAACAAGCGAAGCTCTGATAGCAACTGTAGGAACAACAGGTTTAAAACAGTTTTAGACGCGCAGCGGAAAAACAAAGTTCAAAAAAATTTGTTGGTTGCCTGGATCTACTACTCGTTAACTCTATAGATGCGTACAGGAGAGGGGACAGGTGCATTACCTTATGGTCTTGAACCCAATTCTGATTTAGTCCTTCTCCTTCAATGTGCAGCAGTAACGTCTAAGAGATCTTCATCCTTATGTCTCCTTGAATGCTCCCAGAGTGGCTAGGGTTGGTAGGAACCCTAATAGTGAGAATAGGGAAGGTTTGGGAACTCTAAACAGGTTCTGCAGCAACTGGTACGTTAAAAACGATCAACTCCAATTTCTGGACGTAGCTGCCCTATTTATAGATTCCCAGAACCGACCTTACTTTCAATCGATCGAAGCTACTTCGATCGATCGAACAACGTTCGATCGATCGAACCTGTCTAGACTTCAATCGATCGAAACAACTTCGATTGATCGAACCAGTCTTGACAGCATTCTCATTTGCCTTTCCAAGCATACTGGCGGAGCTCAGAGTGGGACCTCCTAGGTTCTTAATTACTGGCTCCGATTAATTATTATCCCATCTAGTCATTACTCTTGACTAAGGAATCAATAATTAATCAATTATCATTAATGCCACTATAAAATGATAATTGCACTCCAGTGCATAAGAACATAATCTCACATACATAAGCGATTGCTAGACTTGTATAATATGATACGGATGTCCCTCTACCAGGCATTATTCGTATCTATCATTGGGATGTATGTTTCAAGATACTGTCGACGCAATAGATAGTACATCTTATATTCCTTGAGTATCATTCACTACGCTTGGATTACTAAACATGTCAACAATAACACTTTGTTGACAAGGCTGGCCAGCTCTCAGAAATCACTCCTAGTGACATTCTTGAGGGAATACTTACTCTTCGTTTTATAGAAGAGGGTAGAATTCCATCTTCACAATATATGTTCCCAACGTTGCATACTTGATTACCCAAGATACCCAGGTGTTGATCTTGCAAGACCTCACTGATTGGTAAGTCAAAGCAACCAAGCATACAACTTGCGTCCATAACTGTCTCAGGATTGAGGACATGTATCCCTATACAAGTTTTGAGTTCCTATTGACGGTGACAGCGTTTAGGTGTCAATAGGTTTAACTCAGGTCTGTCAATGCACCGAGTGCACTAGCATATTAACCAAGAGTCAAAGACTCTTATGAATGAGATTCATCATTCTACCCCGTAGACGTTAATCATGCTACAGTGTATACCTGATAAGTTATCCAGACTTATCATCCACTGTGACTTATTTGAAACAACAAGGATTTGTGATTCATATCTTACATGTATAATCACATACACAAATGAACCACATACAATGTTGTTTAAGGATTCCAGTCTAATATTCATCTCATGAACTAACATGCATAAATGCAGTATGATATTCCATTGTCCAACTAACTGGTTTGAGGGCATATTCCCAACAAAAAAAACATTGGAAAAACTATTGAGAGGGTCAGACGAGGTCGTCGGAGCTTAGACAAGGTCCTAGTGGTGGTTGCCAGAGGTCCAGCGAGGTGGTCGGAGGTCTGGCGAGGTCGTCAGAGTTCATGGTGGTATCGCGCCTATTGTGTAGAAATTTTAGCAAAATGGTGAGGGTAGTTGTCACAGCCCTGTCCCACAGTAGAAAAACCGGAGCCCGTGGTACGCCACCGAGGCTAAACCAATTCAGTAACGTTCCCAAAATTTAGTTTGAAAAACACACGCAGCGGAAAAGAAACCCATTTGAAAACTAGCAATCCAGTCAACTGCACCTCGTGCCTACTCGACTGAGGCTGGTCCAGCAAAAAGTTTGGTCTTAAGACCCCATCTAGTCGACTGTTTTCTAATCCCAGCTGACTCGGGTGCCAAATGTTCAGTCGACTGGTACGGTCCGGTCGACTGAAGTCCACCTGGATACAAAAAAATATCTGATTGCATACATGACCCAGTCGACTGTGTCGGGGACCCAGTCCACTGATCCTCTATAAAAAGTTACAGTGAGTTGCTGCAAAAGAGGCTCCAGTCAACTACTCCACAAACCAGTCGACTAGTTTATGGCAGCAGTACATATTCTGCAGATTTTCCAAGTTAAAAGCTTTCTCAAATCGTTTAGGGATTAAACACACATACCAACTCACTCCAAAGTGATCCTAACTGTATTAAAACATTACTAAAATATAATTACAACATGTTACAAACTATTACAACCTTTTAGATCCATTCTAATCTGCTAAGTTAAACATAACAAAAAGTTATACAAATTCTTATTACGACACTTCCATTTCCAAAACTATGAAATAAACATGATGTGATGCCTTCTAAGTGAACTCCCAAACCCACGTGCTCATTTTTCCGATTCCACGCCAGCATTAATACCTGCAATGGCTATTTAAATAACCACACATATTTCAATTTGTTTAAGCTAACGCTTAGTGAATAAAATAACATTTGCACGTGAATGACAAACATGCTCGCATTCACATCTCTACATTTCATACTAGTCGCGGGAGACTCACATGCACATTCCATACTCCCAATCCGCGACTCCTCGCCAATAAGTCCACGCGAAAGGGTAAGACCCACGATTCTTCTCTTTAATCGTGCGACCATAATGCCTATATCGGCTCCACAAAATGGCTTTGTGACCACGTGCTCCTTCTAACCCAAATAAGTAACTCAACATGCTCAAATACATATCACCATGCTCTCGGTAATCAAAACATTCCACCGTGCAATTAGGCCTACTTATCGATATAATCGCCCAATATGAACTACACAATATATATCTCTAAACTAATACATGTTTTTCATATCAAACATGAATACATGTCAAGAAATCATTCCAATAACATAGTTGAATCAACGCTCCTATAATACGATCCAAGGAAAACCCGTGCACAAAGAACGTGCAGAAAATTTCCTTCTACAAATCCTATGGATCAGAAATCCAATTATCAACTTTTATGAAAAAATTCAAAAAAAATGACTTTTCGGAAAACTTAGCCAAACATGGCCTAATAGGTATCAAAACGAAGCTCTTACCACGAGGAGCTCGAATATGAAATTTTGGGAGAAAATAGACGGACAGAAGGTCGTCGTTTAGCGTCGAGAAGCTCGAAGCAACTATATCTCCCTTTTTGGGCTCCTCTAAGTCCTCTTGCATTTTAGGTTAGAAGTTGTAAAATTTATGAAAGTCATCTCTATCTACATATCGACAACACTTTCAAAAATTGTGTTTACCTCCCCCGAGTTTTCAAAACTCCTAGTTAGTCTCTGAAACATTCTACACAACTAATTCATAGCTTTACAAGCAAAACTTCAAAATTATAAAAGTTTCCGACTAAGTTCCGTTTGGTTGCTAAAATGCAAATTTCTACATGACTTTTTCGAAGTTGCTAATTAGCCTACCAAATTAATAGCGTGTGAATTCGTCCTCACCAGGATACTAAATTTAACAACAGAAATAAATTCTAAACCAGAAAATAATACAGATAGTGAAATACACAAGTAAACATTTATTTTCAGATAAACATTTAAGTATTCCACAGTGACCATCTTATACTCGGAGAGACGTCACAACTACAAAACACTCATTCACATCGTCTTAGAGGGTCTCTAACACAGACACCTAAATCGACTTGTGAGTCAAAACTCACTCTCACGGTTGTCATAAGACACAACACATCACATTATCATGCATAACAATGTAATGGGATGCAATATTACAAATGCGGGTGTTATAATTCTCTCCTCCTTAAAAGAAGTTTGTCCCCAACTTACGTTGTCTCTTAGCTTGACTTCCCCCACATGCTTCCCAATACTTGTCCTTTTGTTCATAATTTCCATCTCTCCACTACGAAGTTACAACTCATGAGGAAAAAAAAATCCTCAAGTTCGTAAGGAAAATAGCTCTCCTGAATTTCGTCTATATCCACTTAAAGTGTCAAATTGAACACATGCAACAAATCAACATTTCTTCCGAGTAAGAATATCAAGACTTAAGTAGAACACGCTCATTCTTTTCTAATAATAGATTACACCACAATGCCATACTCATTCTATTATACCTTTTCTGAAATTGCAAACTTCAATTCGCAAATCGAGAAAATGAGTCATCTCCCCTCACTTTTCTTTCTTTTCGACCTACAGTCACTTACAATCATGTCGGACCGTTTAGCAATTTCTTCTGATCCCATATTTCGAACGGAACTATCATCGAGTGTGAACATCTGTACATACTACATTAATACATTGATTCTTCAACCAATTGTTGGATACCTTCAGAATTCAATCTCTTATCTTTTCCAACCATGAAACCTTTATGTAATACTAACACGCTCAAACTTTTTTCTATTTCTCACCATATGTCAACGCTTCCCTTCCAAGCTATTCCACAATGGTAACCCTCGATATCCATAACTATCATTGTGTCACCTCTATTTCTTCCGACTTCATCAACCAACTCATCAATATATTCTCCATTCATTCAATATTCTAGATTCCAACTGTAACTCTTTGCTATAACCAACCTTCCACAACTGACACCCTATTTACTCGAGCAAAGTCAAATTGTCGTAACATCTTATCCTCCAATTATCCTTCCACTTGAACAAGCCATCAATTTACAAACAAAGAACGATAAGAATTTTATTCTAAAACTTTCACTAAAATAAATATGTTTTCTTCTTTTTTGTTTTAAAACAAACTTCTCAAATTTCTCGTAAGCTTTTATTCTATATCATTTCACTACCACTCCAACAATGTCAATCGTAATAACCACCACTATTAACAGAACTTGATTCATCCGTTACTCAACACTCCCCGTAATTCCTTCAACCTATGCTCTTCCTTGTAACATATTCAAGATTATAATACGATCTTTGATATTCTGTCCCTCTTATCGGTGACAATTCGAATCCGTCTTAGTTATGTCCGAGCTATTTTTCCTTCTATCAAGGACCGTTACATTAATCTCAATACCTCAGTTCATTTTTTTTATCTCATAACTCATGGAAATCATCGTCGCCTAATCTTATCCCATCTTTCAAATTCATCCATCTCAATTAAATACCGATATAACTATAATAGTCTCACATTCTCCAATCCTTCCCTCTACTGAAATCAACATCAAACACTACCCCTGTTCTTCTCAATTCTTTATAAGTATCTCATAACCAATTCGTTTGCATTTTAAACAAAAGCAAAACTTTTATTTCAAATCCACTTCCAGTAGTGATTTTGATCATTACCAAAAATATTTTAAAAGTTTGAAACTTGTGTCCTTTAGACAACAAATCTGTATTCCAGCTAACCATTTCATTCTCCATTTCCTCCTGCACCATCTCCTCACATAAACCAATCTCCATTCTCGAAATCCCAATAGTCACTTCCTAGTCACTTTCCCATCATTCTCATTTCCTCATCAGTCCTTTTCTATCATTAATTCCAATATTCCATCGGTTAATTTTTAACAAGACATTTACCCTCAATCAAGACCATTACAGTCTCCTCTCTAATTTGACAACTTTCCTTCACATCCATTTTTGTTCTGTATCTTTCTTCCAATTATTGCTTTCACGACATCGTACAAAAATAAAGTTTTCATACACATTTTTTTTTCTTTAAAACAAATTCATTTAACCATAGTCGAGATCATAATTAAGTTCACGTACCACCAGCGTCCATTATACTCATGTCGTTCACTTACTCATCAAGTACCATCTTTCCAATTTATACATTCACGTCCTTATAAATCGCCTTTTTTCGACCTCCTCTCCACAAAACTTGGTAAACACATTATCGATCAACATCTTCTACTTACTACTTCGTCCATTCACTTTCTGAAATATATGCTTAATTCAATATCCACTTACCATATCAATACCTCAAGTGACAACGCGACAATTGTCCCACTACGCACCACTCGCCTCACCTCTAACCAATCTCGTAAATTGTTAAACTTCTTGTCTTACATATTCATTCCTTTGCTCTCTTAATCATGGTAAAGGTCAAAACCCCAAATAATGTTTACATACACTTATCTCATTCTCATTCACTGCTACTCCACAAATATTAAATCTACGTTCACGTGAAACTCAGATCTACTTAGGAACATCACAAGAGTCGGGTCTGCACCGCACCCATCACAAGTCCCGTCTGGATTGAGCTGTTGGCTCTTAATATGAGCTCACTATCCCTGCACCCAATAGTTCTATCTATTCTATATTCAATCTAAATCTTGAAATTCATACCAAAATTTCATACTTTAGCCTCAACCCTCTTTTCTCTATGTTCGTTCTGGCATCATCTTACTTCCAAGACCACTTGACGTCGCATAACTCATCAAGTCTACGATTGAATTCTCATTATGGCTATTCCCAAACACATATCGACCACTCATAGGAAAAATCGTCTTACAACCCAGAGATAATAGATTAACATTCCATAATACTAACCATAAGATAGGTTGAAAGATTCCTCAACTGTCCACTACTCCAATACCGTATTCAACTCCCAATACTTATCGTAATATAGGTTGAGAGATTCCTCAATAATCTGATACCCATCGTAAGATAGGTTGAGAGATTCCTCAACCATCCCATACTTCAATACCGTAAGGTAAGTTGAGAGAATCCTCAACTATACACCATACACAAAAATATCTATATGTATACATACTTTCTGATGCTTGCTATTCAATCAATTCTGCCGTCGTCCCTGATATACTCATTTCACAATCTCATACACTTATGTCACAATTGTTAAACCAATCCCGAAAGGATAAATTTTCACAATCACTCGCACTACTTGTATACGGAAGGTACTTCTCTCAACATGTGAACCACCAGCAAACTTCTTCTATTGTTTACCATCCGAATTCCATCTCCACCTCGTACTCAAAGAAAACTCATTCCCATCAATTTTTGAAAACTTGTTACGATTTAAGATTTTGAAAATCAAATGGTTACCAAGATGATATCATCTATCACCTTCGACAACTCTACAGTGTCTACGGTATACACAGTAATCTTTACCATCATCCAATCCCACTTCATCCCATCTCATCCCATATCATTTATGGAACTGTTCTATAATCATTTGGTACCAGTATTGCATTGAGATATTGAACTTCAACTGGTGGAGCCTGAACATTCATCTGCTATTATTCACTTACGACTTGAATGACATTTCCTACCATGTTCACTAATTGGTCCATTTGGGAATGCGGTGACAAATCTCTTACCGGCTCAGTCATAATGTTATCACGTATTCTCCCGGTTGAGTACAATGGATAAAGACGATGCATGTTATGCCACAAGATATATATATACACACAGTTCATTGTCACAATCAACCGATGCTAACATATGAGCATTTCTACAATGATAACAATATTATTGTTATGATTACCTACTCCACTCGACGTCACTTCAGCATATAACGTCACTCGTTCCCAAGGCTCTACACCTATAGTTTTAATACTACTAAATGTCACAGCCCGGTACCACAATAGCGGAACTAGAGCCAGTGGCATGCCACTGAGGCTAAACCAATTCATTAACTTTCCCAAAAATTAGATTAAAGAACACACGCAGCAAAAAAGAAACAATCCATTTGAAAACTAGCAGTCCACTCGATTGCACCTCGTGCCTAGTCGACTGAGGCTGGTCCAGCAGAAAGTTTGGTCCTAAGACCCCATCCAGTTGCCTGCTTTCTAATCCCAGTCGACTGGGGTGCCAAATGTTCAGTCGACTGGTATGGTTCGGTCGACTGAAGTCCACCTGGATACAAAAAAATTTCTGATTTCAAACACGACCCAGTCGACTATGTTGGGGACCCAGTCGATTGATCCTCTATAAAAAGATACAGTGAGTTACTGGAAAAGAGGCTCTAGTTGACAGCTCCACAAACCAGTTGACTGGTTTATGACAGCAGCACACATTCTGCAGATTTTCTAAGTTAAAAGCTTTCTTAAATCGTTTAGGGATTAAACACACATACTAATGCACTCCAAAGTGATCCTAACTGTATTGAAACATTACTAAAACATAATTACAACATGTTACAAACTATTACAACCTTTTAGATCCATTCTAATCTGCTAAGTTAAACATAACCAAAAGTTATACAAATTCTTATTACAACACTTCCATTTCCAAAACTACGAAATAAACATGATGTGACGCCTTCAAAGTGAACTCCCAAACCTACGTGCTCACTTTTGCGATTCCATGCCAGCATTAATACTTGCAATGGTTATTTAAATAACCACACATACTTCGATTTATTTAAGCTAACGCTTAGTGAATAAAACAACATATGCACATGAATGACAAACATGCTCGCATTCACATCTCTACATTTTATACTAGTGGCGAGAGACTCACGTGCACATTCCATACTCCCAATCTGCGACTCCTCACCACTAAGTCCATGCGAAAGGGTAAGACCCACGATTCTTCTCTTCAATCGTGCGACCTTAATGCCTATATTAGGTTCACAAAATGGCTTAGTGACCACGTGCTCCTTCTGACCCAAATAAGCAACTCAACATGCTCAAATATATATCACCATGCTCTCGGTAATCAAAACATTCCAACGTGCAATTGGGCCTACTTATCGATATAATCGCCCAATATGAACTACACAATATATATATATCTGAACTAATACATGCTTTTCATATCAAACATGAATACATATCAAGAAATCATTCCAATAACATAGTTGAATCACTCACCTCCGAATAACGCTCCTATAATACGATCGAAGGAAAACCCGTGCACAAATAACGTGCAAAAAATCTCCTTGTACAAATCCTATGGAATTGAAATCCAATTATCAACTTTTATGAAAAAATTCTAGAAAATGACTTTTCAGAAAACTTAGCCAAACATGGCCTAATAAGTATCAAAATGAAGCTCTTACCTCGAGGAGCTCGAATATGAAATCTGGGAGAAAACGGACAGAAGGTCGTCGTTTAGCATCGAGAAGCTCGAAGCAACTATATCTCCCTTTTGGCCTCCTCTTGCATTTTAGGTTAGAAGAAGCATATGAAAAAAGCCAAATTATAATCTCAGTCTCAATTAGCACAGCCAAAAATATACAGCAGAATTTAGCCTCAGAAGCCACAATATGCTTCTCTCTATTTGGCAAACTTCAATTCAAACACAGTGAATCCATAAATCAGCAACACAATCCGGACAAAATCCCAACTAAACAGCATATCTAGATATGTAGCATCATTTCAATTTGAAGCAACTCACACCCACACCCAAAGAACCTCACCAATAAAAGAACAGACCAAAATAAAGTACACCCCAGCACGCACACCAAAAACCCACACAGAAGTCACCCCATCAATGCATGGGCTGCCCAAAGCGAAAGATAGTAAAAAAGACCTACAAATAGAAAGATGAAGAGGACACTCGCAAAAACTGAGACCACAATCAGCACACACTCAGACTGTACCAAAAAATGAAAAAGAAAAGAAAAGAAACCAAAACATAACCCAGCTCAAAGCTAAAGGTAGGTCCACCCACGAAACAAGGATACATTAACCACCATGCTTCAAAGAAAACCACTCTCAGCACACCATTTTTGCCAACTGATCAGCAAAATTTTTGGCTTTCCTAAAGATGTTGAGAAAGCCCACATCTCCAATATTGCGAATACATCCGTAGACCTCAATGAAGTATCAGAATCACTAACAACAAGACCTCCAAACTCCAATCAGAAGAACACGAGTACCACAGAAGCTGTCAAAGAGGAACCACATTTTCAAGCAAAACACCGACATAAGAAGCAGGAACCAGCCTTCAATATGGTCGATTTTTGAATTTCCTCCGGCTCAACTTTTTGCATGCTTGAATGTCAATTATGGTTATGAAACATTCAAGACATTTAACATAGTATGCTTCGCTTTCAAACCTTTTAAGGTGAAACAAGTGGAATTTTTTAATATCACCCTTGCTACAATTTAGCTACCATGCATTTGGATCTCATCATGATGTTGTAATTTACACCCAGATCTCCCCCATAATTTTAAAAATTACATTAATCTCTCATTTCATATATAAGAATATATTTGACAAACGGTGTTTAACAGAATGGGGTAATTTTTCCATCTAACCATTATGTTTGTAATTATTTGCTGAGTTGAATACTCAAAGATATAAAATTATGATAATAGCTTTTTATTTATGAAATTGAATAGATATATACATAAATGTGTTTATACATACATATATAAATACAGAGTCCTTTTAATGAAGGATTCCTTATTTTAACAAAGTGGGGACTTGTAATCCTAACCGTTGGAACTCATTTACTGCACATTGAATTTCACTTTTATCCCAAGGATATTTAAATGACTTCCAATGGCCAGGATTAGAAGTCCTCACTTGTTAAAATGAGGCACCCCTCATTAGAAGAACTCTGATATACAAAATGATCAGGCCCGACCCTGGGCAAAGGTCACCAAGGCCAATGCATAAGGCCCCAGCTCATTGGTTATTGTTAGGGCCCCCAAAAGTTTGCAACTATACCACTAGTATTAAGCTCAATTATAAAAGTACCTAAACTAAAATACACTTTTTGTCCTTCCCCAAACAGACCCTAGGTCCCAATACAATCTAACTAACTCCTTCATTTCATTTATGGCGTCTAATTATTATCATTATTATTTTTATTTTTATTTTGGTATGTGCGTGTTTAAAATAGTTAGATAGGCTTAATTCGAAAATATACCCTTTAAGTTTGGTCGATGTCTCATTTTCGTCTTTGTAGTTTCTATTGCATCAATTTGGTTCCTAAATTTTAAATAGAAGTAAGGTGGTCCAAATGTCCAATTCTATGAGAAGAATTGACAGAATTTACTCACATGCTATGCATTATCACGCTTCTTAGGGGTAAAAATAGAATACCACTAATCTCACAACCCACTTATCAGCATAATTATGCAGAGGAGTGAGTGAATTCTATCAAATTTTCTGACAGAATAAGATATTTGGACCATATTGCTTCTATTCAAAATGATGCAATTTGAAACTACAAGAACTTAAATGAGACAGGGACCAAACTTCAAGGATATATTTTGTCTTTATGCTTAGTTAGATACATTCTGATAGCTAGATAATCTATATAATAAGTTAAAGCTGTGAGTCCCTCCCTTTTTAATCTAATTTTCAATCTCAACCGTTAAGACAAGAGTGAATATTTTAAACCATCCAATTCTTAGTCCACCAAAATGGTTACATGCATAATTGATTTGTGTTCTATCCTATTAAATCTCTATACCATTAATAATTACTCTCTCTCACCTAATTTAGTTTCGTTAAGGATCAATGAGCATTTTATGTATCTAAACTTCCATATAATAAAAGGAAATGATGAATTTTACACATCTAAACTATGCTTCAATATTGGTATGTATGTATTTATATAGGATTGGCAGGAAATCACTCACATTTGATAGCATAGTTTAGGAAACTAAGAAAATTTAGTCAACTCTAGATTTAATTACATTCTTCTATTATATAGAATTCTTACCACATTTTTGTTTTTGTTATGATAACTGTAAATCTTTTGTAAAAATTCCAACTATATCTCAATTTAATTTCAAAATCAAAATCAATGAACTAAAATGTATTGATATGCCCGTGGAACCAATGTTTTCACTTAAATAGCACGTGGGTTTGAATGATATGGACATTTTTTTTTGCAAAAAATTTTATCTTTTAAAGCATAAAAACTTTATTTTCCGCTTCGTAACTAGTGCTAATATATAGAGGGCCCATTCAAAAAGCTCGCCTAGGGCACCCGATAACTCAGGGCCGGCCCTGAAATTGATGTGGTATAAGTAAAAATCCAAAGTTTTTGGCATTTTTGGCTAAGTTCATTCACTACTTTTTTGGTACCAATTAGTCATTCTGAAATTTTTTTTTTTATTATTTTCGATCATTTGTACCATTTGAAAGTTAGTTATTGTCATGTAATTATTAGTTTTCTTTAAACTTGAAATTTTCATTACTTTCAATTTTCAAACAAGTTTTTCTTTTTAGAATCCATATGTGATAAAATTCTGAAGGAAAAAAAAAACACTATTTTTTAGTTAGTTGTTCAACGATTTTATCTTTTATTTGTTACAAGCAGATATTATTATCTGTCTGAGAACTGACAGCTTTATATGGCAATAATTGTTTTCATTTTTTTTAGCTTTTTTGGGTGATTTTTCTTTTTCATGTATTTTTTTTTTTTTTCAAAGATCTACCTAGTAGACTTGCCATTTTTTCATAAATAGGTAAATTTAACCCCAAACTGCGAAAATCTTTCAAACAAGTAGTAATATTATCTGTTTGAAAAATGACAACTTTAAACGCCCAAAACTTCTTCATTTTTTGGAATTTTTTGAGTGATTTTTAAAAAAAATTATGTGTTTCTTCAAGATCTACATTGGGCTTGAAAATTATGCAAAAATAAGTAGTTGGAGCCTCATTTGGAGTTTTTATCTATTTGAACAACTAGTATTATCTCTTTGAATTAAATGAGCATATATGAGTTTCTTATTTTTTTGATCTTTTTGGACCATTTTTTTATGTATTTTTTTAAGATCTGCGTGCACACCTATGGATGTCAATTTTGTACAATAGTATATTTTTATTAGATTCATGCAAAAAAATGTATATTTTTACCTCCTCTTTTTTGTTTTTTGTTTTTTGTTTTTTTTTTTTTTTTCAGAATTTCATTGTCCATATTGATCTCGTTTGATAGATCTCGTTTTTTCTTATTCTAAAACTTCAAAACTTACAGAAACGGACTTGTAGAGCAAAAGTTATGACAATTTTTTTGGTAGCTTTTTAGGCATAAAAAGGTATTTTTATCAAAACATGTGCACATAACTTAATGAGTGGACAAAAACATTGTGGGTTTTTGCTAAGAGGTTTTTTTTTTTTGCTAAATTTTAGCTAGGATGTGTTTGGATCTAAGGCCTTTAGCTGAAACCCTTATACAAATACATATTCTTGTATACATATTGAGGTATATAGTGTTCAATTTTGGAGTCCATTTCTTTTCTCCACGTCACCACAATCAACAGCACCAACCCGATTCTATTCTAGAGGCCATTTATCAAATCTTCATATTAACCCAAAACTCATGCTTTATCAACCTCCATGTATATAACTACACTCTCTTCAATCCATTTTTGGAATTCAAATGAAAGACCTATTCTAGGTTTTGGTTGATAAATATGGTTCCCTAATGATATAGAGAGAAATTCAAGCAAAACTACAAAGTTGCGGTCATATATAGATATCAGAGAGCATTTTTGCTCACCCAAAATTTGGTACACCAATGCTCACCCAAGCATCCCATTGGCCAATGCAGTGGGGCCCAGGATTAAACAAATGTTGTTTAATATTGTTTAATCATGGGCCCCACTGCATTGGCCAATGGGATGCTTGGGTGAGCATTGGTGTACCAAATTTTGGGTGAGCAAAAGTATTTTCATAGATATCATGTGTAAACTCAATGAAAATCACAAAATTGGCTCTCCATAATCTATTTCAATAAAAGTTATAGCGATTGCAAGAGCACAAGCTCTTCCAAAATTTGTTACGATTGCAAGAGCACATGCTATCCCAAATAGGCCCCAAGCGATAAACAACTGCACATGGTTGGGGCAAACTGGTCAAGTAAAATATATAGTGATAATGAGTCATTGAGGGGAGGGCCGTTGTGTAATTTACACTAATATGTAACTAATAGATCAGAAAGAATGAATGGCACGATTTACCTTTGTTTCTCTAGTTTGACAAACGCATTCCAGTAATATATTTGAAACCCTATAGCAATGAAAATGCTTATCTGTGAAGAAGAAAAATCCCTCTCTCTCTCTCTCTCTCTCTCTCTCTCTCTCTCTCAAATAATGAAGATCAACTAAACAAGTGCATAGAACAATTCTAACGCAACGGTAAAACAAACAGGGTATAAGTGAATAAAGTCATACACAAGGGGCTCAACATGTCAGATAAAATGCTTTAGGGTTCTGAGTTGAAAACGAGTCATAATTGTGGGGGTATTTTTGTAATTTATCCTTTAGAGACTTAGAGTATAGTTTATTCTAAATACAAGAAGTACATGAAGCCATTGAATTAATTAATGAGATTTCAAGTCTTTACTCAAAAGTTAATTTAACAGTCCAATTCTAGCATTCATCAAATTGATATAGTAAATCCTTTTACTTTTACCATAATTTCACATCTAAAACCATCGCTAACGAGAAATAAACATGATGCACTTTGACACTTATGAATATTTCTTAGGACCGAATTTTGGTTAATTAGACCCGAAATTTGGCGGAGTCATGTTAGGAGTGATAGGACAAACACACTATATTATGTAGTCGTGACCCAGCTCGAGCCCAATCCAATCCAATCCGGCCAATGGCCATTGTTTGAGGCGAATGAAAACAATGAGACTAATTAACCCGGGTCCATTGTCGTTACCAAGCCCAACCCAGAAGCTGAAACTTTCCTCAGACAAAGCAAGTCCCTTTGCCTTATTATGATCGACTCCTAGAGACATTTAAAGAAAACACAAGTACATCTGGTCACTTTTGTGCATATGTACTCTGATCATATGGAATACGAACAATATTGGTATGAGGATGATTATTAGGATTATTGTAAAGGAAAAAACATAGGTGCGCTGTAATTTGCCAGTTAAATGAACACACAAGTTTGATTAATAATATCTTAGGAGATGATTAAAAATAGCTAAAAAAAGACTGAAGTGTTCTATTTGAAATGAAGTGTAGCACAAGAATGAAGTCACTGTTTACAATTTTCTCATTATATAAAGGAAAAAAAGGTACACATGCGAAATAATTTAATTTATGGAAAATAATAAATTTCACATTCTATGCTCTAAACTCTCGAGACGTAAGAACCATGTTGTATTTCCAAACTAGAATCTAAGAAGTACCTAAAAATTTGCGGTGAAGGCGTAGCATCGGTGCGACACATCGGGCAATTTGAATGCGTATAAAGCCACATATCAATACAGGGCACGTGAAAAGAGTGCAAGCATTCGGGTAATGTTCGTAACTCCTCTCCCTCTTCGAACTCAGATAGGCAAATCGCACATGTGCCATCTTCTCCCACCAAGCCCGTGCCCTTTTGGTACTTATGAGCCGGAATGAGTTGAACCATCGAATTCTCGATGCTGCTCGGTGTATCGTCTTGTTGGACCCCGGCCCGTGGGCTACGGTTATAGGCCCGATTTCGCAAACCAACAGTCATGCAGTGGTATATGGTGACAATTAGAGCCGCTAGCGAAACTCCGATCAGAAGGATGATTAATTTGGGGATTAGGGGAGAATCATTGTTGTGTCCCATGGCTGAGAGGATTATCAACAGTTCAATTGCCGGCAAGGAGGCAAATCAAACTTGAAAGTATACATCAATGACAAAGTGACGATGATCACAAGATGAATTATTGTCTTATGAGTAGTTTGTTTATGGTCCTATGGATAATAAGTTAAAAGTTGTTGTTTAGTGTTGACAATCTTAGTGGGCCTTTATGAGACCCTTGTATTGCAGCCCAATTGATGTCAGTAAAATTCTGTAACTAAGGCAGGAGAGAGTGAAATTGTACAAATAAATGACGCCCTCCATCTCAAATCAAAGGACCCTTTTGGCAATTTAAACTATCTAAAGAAGTTTAAGGGAATTCTATCTACACCCACTTACTTTACTCTTTATACTCACATGTTGCACTAAATAGTTGTATAATAAATATATATATATATATAATGCAGTATATAGGTGAGTATAGAGAACAATTAAGTGGGTGCGTTTAGAATTTCTCTCTTAATTTTAGAGTATTTCTGCACTTCCCAAACTCACATCCCAAATGAATAGGACCACCTTCACTAATGATGGGATCACTTCAATATTATCCAATCAAATTTCAATGTGCCCACTTTCACATTATTTTGAATGAGAATTTAGGAAGCATAGCATTACTTTTAATTTTATTGTGGTAATATTTTCAATTTTGCATTATGCTCATATTTTGAGTTTAAATTTTCAATGATATAGTAACGGGGTGCATTAATTCACCACATTTAAATTTTTGATGACTTTGCTGCATAATGATAGCTCGCAGTACATGCAGGGCCGGCCCTGAGGGTACTCGACACACGCGGTCGAGTAGGGCCCCCCTCAGAATAGGGCCCAATTTGTGAGATACATCTTGGTTCGTGCTTATTTTTATACGGTGTGGTAGTTAGATTCTTCATTGCGGTTAATTTGTGCAAATATAAAGAGGGCCCCCTTTTTAGAGTTCGAGTAGGGCCCTCCAAATCTCAGGGCCGGCCCTGAGTACATGCTTCACCACATATATAATTGCTAGTTTTTTTTTTTTTTTTTTTTTTTTTTTTTTGTGTGTGAAAGTAGAAATGTAGTGAGGAGGTGCATACTTAGTACTTACATATACATGAAGTAGGAAAGTATTGTGCTAAACTTTTGAAGCGACATGTATGTCTCTCAATAAAATAGAGCATACAAGAAATTTTGTAATAAGGGCCTGTAAAGTAATTTATTTTATATATATTCCTAGTACATGAAATCACTTAAAACTGGAGAATCATCCAAGCCCTGGGTTATGGTTATGAGGCTATGAGCGTTGATTTCAAGACATCTCTTGAATTTGCATATATGCCCTGCTCTCTATTAAGAGTGTTTATTGGTCATAGATTGTACTGTATATAAAGTCAATTCACCTTCCATTGACTGCCACAATTGGATCAAATACTACATATCATAGCATTAGCACCTTGGGCGGAGCCATGTAGGGTTTAGGTGGGCCCAGATTCCTCCCTTAATTTTTAGAAATTATATTTAAGATTTGTAAAAATTTAAAAATTTTATTTAGAACCCCCTCAACTTTTAAAGTTTAAATGTATTTCTTACTTAGCTCCTGAATTTTGAATTTGGCCCAAATCAACCTCGGCCCAATTGTATAAAATAGACTAAAAATATTTATTAGATGTAATATTGTGGCTCAATTCTAATTAGTTAATCCCAATTTTGACTTCAGCTCAATTCAAACTTGGCCCAATTATATAAAATAGACCAAAAATATAGAATTATTTAAAATATTTTGGCCCAATTCTAATTAGCCCACCCCAAATTTGTCTTCAGAATAACACAAATTTATCCAAATTGTATCAAATAGACCAATTTTTTTTTTTACATGTAATACTTCAACTCAATTCTAATTGGTCTATCCCAACTTTGGATAAATAATATCTATAACTAGACCAAAAGCATAATAAATCATTAACCAAACCTCTCAACTCTAAAAATGACAAAAAAATCTACCCAAAAATATGTATAAATAGACCCCAAGAATATTCACCTCGGGGGTGCTGCCCCTGAACCCCCGATTAGACCCTCTAACCAAAATTTCTGACCCAAATTAGCACTGAAATATAGTAGCATGTCTGTGTTCCTATTAATTTCACTGGGTCAGAAACTATTTCTAAACCAATTTTACTATAAAAATTCATAATTTCAAAAAATGAACCCATTGTGAAATATAATAACTTTATCGAGTTTCAACAAAGGTGATCGTATTTAGGTTCTCTTTCTGAGACATTGTTCATAAGTTTAAGTATAATTCTTTCTTATGTTATTACCTAGTTTTTTCAAATAGCCTCGTTATGATAGATATCAACATTGAAGTACGTTGCAAGTCATCATAAACTTTCGATTTACATCACCGCAAACTCATTATCTATATAATATTGGAGCTCAGTGTGTGTCCAGTCATATTTTTTAAGGTGTTTTGGTGTGTATAAAGTCAACACTTAACCATCTATATAATATTGGAGCTCAGTGTGTGTCCAGTCATATTTTTAAAGGTGTTTTGGTGTGTGTACAGTCAACACTTAACCAATTAAATTATGACACATAATCTCACAGTCAGCATTTAGACCTACGCTTTCTCTCTCTCTCTCTCAGATCTCATTCTCTGATCTCTTTCCCTCTCTCTCTAAAAATCTCTCACCCTCTCTCTCCATGATTAGACCAAAGAAAGTGGAAGCCTTCTCCGCCTCCTCTCTGTCTCTCTATCTCTTTCTCTCTCTCAAAATCTCTTTTTTGCCAAATAAAGGGTTCTGATAGATCCGGTAACAAAGAAATGTTCAGACCACTTTAAATTTTGGATTTTTCCTTGGGGTTTTTCAAATATTGTATATGATGTGAGGAGGCCCTATGAAGTTGAAATTTAAATTTCAAGGCTAGACCAAAACCCATGGAGATCCGGTGACAAAGAAAGGCTCAGACCCAAACCCATGGAGATCTGGCGACTGATCAGGCTATGAAATTTTATTTCTAATATAAGATGCCGGATCTCCATGGGTTTGGGTCTGAGCCTTTCTTTGTCACTGGATCTCCATGGGTTTTGGTCTAGCCTTGAAATTTAAATTTCAATTTCATAGGGCCTCCTCACATCATATACAATATTTGAAAAACCCCAAGGAAAAATCCAAAATTTAAAGTGGTCTGAACATTTCTTTGTTACCGGATCTATCAGAACCCTTTATTTGGCAAAAAAGAGATTTTGAGAGAGAGAGAGAGAGAGATAGAGAGACAGAGAGGAGGCGGAGAAGGATTCCACTTTCTTTGGTCTAATCATGGAGAGAGAGGGTGAGAGATTTTTAGAGAGAGAGGGAAAGAGATCAGAGAATGAGTTCTGAGAGAGAGAGAGAGAGAGAGAGAGAGAAAGCGTAGGTCTAAATGCTGACTGTGAGATTATGTGTCATAATTTAATTGGTTAAGTGTTGACTATACACACACCAAAACACCTTTAAAAATATGACTGGACACACACTGAGCTCCAATATTATATAGATATATATATATATATATCAGAAAATAACTAGTTTAACAAATGCTTAACAATTTTCCTTGTGGCCGGATGACAAGGTCTCTGGGTGTAATACCCAGAGGTCTCAAGTTCGAATCTCTATTAACATTTTCCCTCTTCTTTTTAAAGATCTCTATCAATATCTCATCCGTTTAAAGATCTCAAAGATCTCTATTCTCTATTCATTCTTTTTAAAGATCTCTATCAATATCCCATCCGTTTAAAGATCTCAAAGTAATCTATATTCATTTTTCCCCTTTTTGACAACAACAAAAAGATAAGGGGTTTGAACTAAGAATTCCCCCTCAAAATAAGCAAAGATGTCATGAATGATACCAAATTACCAAATACCAAATATAATACTAAAGTAAACATAATGATATATTCCCTCTCAACATATGCATATATATGAATAAATACCAATTATATGATCAAATTATGCATTATCTCCTTAGGAGGATGGATTTACTTATGAACATCAAAATAAGATAATATGATAAACCAAAACATGATTAGCATTCAATCAAGAGAACTATCAAGACAAATTAATCTATTCTACTCCTACTAGGCTTAAGGTAAGAGATTTAACCATTTTCTAAGCAACTCTTGGATGTAACATTTGCCAAGGAGGTAGGAGAGGATCCCTTCACAACCCAAACCATGTTAATTTTCTTGCGAAATGAACAATTGTAATTAACATAACCCTTTTTCATGCAATAATGGCAAGTTACATGGGGGAGTGTCTCATTTGAGATTGATTCCTTAACAAAGAAATTCTTGTGATAATTTTGAGAATTTGAAGTAGAAGGTGTAGACTTTACAAAGAAGCTTTTGTACTTCTTTTCCTTGTATGTGGGATTAAATCTCAAACTGACTTTATCAAAAACACATTTTTGCTTTCCCAAAAGCATATTCAAATTTTGTTCACCTTGTGTGAATTTTGCCAAAGCTTTTATCAAATCATCCACCTTCTTTCTCAATCAACCCTTTCCTTTTTCAATAAATTCACTTGAAGGTTTATTGGTTGAAACAAGTTTTTCTTTTCTCAAAATTTCATTTTGATATTTTAAATCATTTAATTGCTTTTTCAAATCCAAATTTTATTTTTCAAGCTTATTTGAAAATTGTGCTCTTGAAACATATTTTCATTTTCAATCTTCAAAGATTCATTTTGGGATTTCAAAATATTTAACTCATTTGAAAGTTTGGAAAAATTCGTTTTAAGAGTTTTGTATTTGTTTCCAAATTTTTCAACTCCTCATGTAACTCCTCAAATGCACATTGAAGTTCATCATAATTAGTGAATGAGTTGGAGTTTACCTCTTTTACCTTACTTTCATGGGCGACTTCTTGGTCGCTTGACTCATGTTCGGATGCATCACTATCTGAATCACTCCAAGTGCCCCCTTTTGCCATTCTCATTCTCCTCATCTTCTTCATTGGCAAATAGGTATATATAGCTTTCTTCTTTTCCTTGTACAAAATCCCCTTTTTGTACTTCTTGTTGATGAGTTAGATTTTCAGCATTTCCTATAACATCATCAACTCTTTGTTGCAACTCAAAGATTTGGTTAGTAGTATTATGAATATTTTCTAAACATAACCAAATTTCATTAGCATTAGAGCATGAACGAATTCTATTATATGAAATATCATTTAACGAATTAGATAGAATTTTCATAGCTCTAAGATTCAATAGAAAATCATTTTGATTACTTTCATTCCATTCAATCTTTGGTTTATGAGAAAAACCATTTTTGAAAATACTCCAAAGATTGTAGTCAAGTGATAGAAAATAAATTTCTATTCTCCTCTTCCAATGATCATACTTATGATCACTCAACGATGGAGGAGTGTTAATACAATATCTATTTTTAAAAAATATAGTTTCCATGGATCTTAACTCTAGATTGTAAAATCTTTTGAAAATAAAATAGCCGAAACTCTGATGCTAATTGTTGGCTCGAAATGGAAACCTTAGAGGGGGGGGGGGGGTGAATAAGGTTTTAGCGAAAAATTAACCTTTTAAAAACTTAATAGCAAATTAAACACAATCACAAACAATAAAGTAAAGAGAGAATGGAAGAGACACTTGCAAACCGAGTTTTCAAGTGGTTCGGCAATCCGCACACCACGCCCTACGTCTACTCCTCAAGAACACCTCTTGAGGATTCCGTTAATCCGACCTACTTCACGAGTATAGATCAAACCGTTACAAGAGCTTTCAATCTCTTCCAAAGAAGAATATCTCTACTTTACACACAAGGCTTACTAACCCTCTCTTTTATAAATGATTGAATGACAAATTGAACTCTCTCTCTCTAGAGTGGATAGATACAATAATAGCTCACACAACAACTCCTTAGTGAGTGGATAATACAAATAAAAGTTCAATACAATTTGTTCTCTCAAGAATTACAATTGAAATCTAGAGCAAATAGATTTTTCACTCAAACTAGAGCTCAAATGGGAATGATAATTAAACAAGATGTTTGAATGATTTTGTTAATGTTCCTTCTTGTTCCTACTTGTTTATGGCCTAGTTGACTGAACTTTGTACCCTTCATTCGAATGTATAAACAGTCTAATCGACTGTGTTGACTATTTTGGCAGACTATTGGCAGACTGATGGCTCTGTACTAAAACGGCCATAACTCCCTCTACAAAACTTGATTTTGTGATCCGTTTGAAGATTTGGAAATTAGATTCAAATAGCTTTCCAACCATATAAAACTTAACATCTAGTTCCTTACCAATTAGATCAGGTTTGCCTTTTAAAGATGACCTATCTGCGCAAAGGTCTTTATTTTAACTTAGCCACTTGAAAGCTTTTGTGAAATGAATTTAATTGAGTGGTATAAGTATGTTTAGGTCCTTAAAAGTATTGTAAAGTGTGAGAAAAAGGATCCTAAAGTCTAATTAAAGTTACTTGAGCCCCTATGAGTGATTGATCAAAAAGCTTACAAGTAAATCCTAGTCTTCAACCAAGGATGAAAAATCTTCAAGTCTTCATGCTTGATCCTTGTTGAGCTCTATCACTATTGGACTTCACAATACGCTATCTCATGATCTCAAACAAAGTTAGAACATTTAAGTTCATAAATCAAGAGTTTATTACAATGAAAATGACATGATAATTCATTGGAATAGAATCATTAAGAACATGCAATTATCACAAAATTTGTCATCATCAAAACAAACATAAATAATGCCTTAAATAAATTCAAGGCTATCAGTTCTTATACCCATCACTCGTGGTTTGCGAGAAATGACAAGTGCTGTCATGCTGGTCCTTGGCGAGACTCTGATGGGATTAGATCATGTCCACACTACTGGAGCCATGTTATCCTTTGGGGCTCCATTTGTCTTACAGGTTTGGCTCATAGAGCGTCTAGATCTCTTTATCGACCCTCTACGCTCTCGCGGGTCACTTCCCTATGATTGCCTAGAGGTCCACCACCTATTCCACTGTTGACGCCTGACTTAGTTGGTTTCAGGGTCTCTATTCTGACGACATCTGCTGGATATGTTCGCAGTGGATTTATTACTCTGTTGCAGTACGACTTCCTGGACGACCAGGCATCTGGTTGCCTAGCTTGCATGCTACCACTTTTTATATTCCTGACCAAGTAGTCCGTCAGTATGGACTTCTTCAGGATGTGTCTGAGGATGTTACCGTAGGCTTTACGATGAGTTCTGCCATGCGTCCTTCCATTGTGAAGGCTTTTACTGAGGCCTGGTATGATAGGGTGGCTGCTCCCTTCCAGAGAGTCCCTGCTTTGAACGTGCCTACTACTAAGTATGTGCTAGAGATTCAGACCCTAGTCGAGAGACAGACTTCATAGAGAGACACAAATAAAAGTAAAATAAATACAGACCAAAGCTTTACCTTACAAAACTTCTAACAAACCCTATCTACTCTTTTACGCTTCTTTGAATGTGATTTACTTTTTCCAAAGCATGTTCTTGTAAAACATTCTGACATGTTTAATCGAAGTGTCCACTTTTCTAATTCATCTTTAAGTCATGAAAATCTTCCTTTTAATGTTTCTTCTGATTAGCTTTTATTACCATTGCTTTCGAATGATGCTTGGAGTTTTAATCACCCCATACCATGAATCCTCATCTGTTTCTTCATAGTCCTCATTTGATAGCCAGGAGATCCAAAGATGGGTTAGGGTAAATATCTGGGTCCTTCGGATAGGAAATGAAGTTTTCCCCTAGTTATGAGGCTATGAGGCCTTGATGAAGTTCTGGGCAAACGTAAGTTTTTACGTTTGCCCCTAGTTTAGCATAGAGATTTTTTGGTTTTCATGGACCGAAGGCTTTTGAGATTCTGCCTACTTATCCTCAAATGGGTATTAGGTTCAAAGTAGTTCGACTTGAGGCTTGAAGGAAGGTGCCACCCAAGCAATTATTAATGACCGAACCGAGTAGGTTGCCTTCGTATCCCTTAGTAGGAATCAGGTCAAGCGTAGTTCATCGATCTAGGAGGTTTTGAAAAAGAAAGGTTTCAAGCAAAGTATTTTTTTTAGGCGATCGAGGTTGATTTGGCTGTTTAAATTCAACCCCATCTAGGTCCATAAGTAGGTAGCCCCTCCAGAGAGGAGAGTCTTAATGATATATGATCCGACCCAGTTGAGTTTGAATTTTCCTCTTAGGTTATAAACGGGCACTTTAAGTTCTTTGAAGACCAGTTCACCCTCAGCAAGCTTCCTTGGGCGAACCTTTTTGTTGAAGGCATGAGCTATCCTTTTCATATACCCGAGTATGGTTTATTGCGGCCAATCTTTTCTCATCACGCAACATCAACTCCTCGTATGTTCCTCGTATCCATTCAAGCTCAGTCACTTCACATTCTGCCAAAATCCTAAGAGAGGGCACTTCTACTTCATTCGAAAGGACATCTTTCATCCCATGAACTAGCTAATATGGCATAGCACACGTTGAGGTTCGTATAGAGGTCCGGTATCCCCACAATGCAAATGGGAGTTTTTTGTGCCAATTTTTATATGTGTCTTTCATTTTCCCCAAGATTCTTAACATTGTTATTTGCTTCTTCTACCGCTACATTTATTTAGGGTCTATACGGGGAGGACTGATGGCGGGTGATTTGATAGTTCTCTAGAAGTGGGATGACTTCTCCTTGGAAATGACTGTCATGATCAAAAATGAACTCATTCGGAACCCCGTATTTGTAGATTATGTTCTTCTCAATGAAACTCACCATATCTTTAGCTTTCAAAGTTGCATATAATGCTGCTTCTACCCCCTTAGTAAAATACTCAATTGCCACAATTATGCAATGGTGTCCATTGGAGGCCTTTGGAAACCAATAATATCAATACCCCATACTGAGAATGGTCAAGGCGTGCTCATACTATAGAGCTAGGAAGGTGGGGTATGCATCAGATTTGCATGGATCTGACACTTGTAGCATTTTCTAACATATTTATGGCAATCTCTATACAAGGTTGCCCTGTAATACCCGGTATAAGACTTCCTCCACAACTTATCTGCATAAATCACGAACTAAGTGGAAAATCTTCAAATCGCCTTCTTATCCTTCTCCGAAGTTCCTTTGGGGTATTCTTTTTTCTCAATGAAATTCCAAATGTCCACATACCAAGGCATCTCACCCTCTTCCTCCATGGCTACGATCATCTCAAATGAAGGTTAGTTTCTTACTTTTATGGATAGCGGGATCATGGTAACTCCTGAGGGGATTTGGATCATTGAAGCTAGGGTTGCTAGGGAATCGGCTAACTAATTCTCCTCACGAGGAAGGTAATAGAATAAAATCTTCTTAAATTGCACTTTCAAGCTCTCCAGGTGTTCATGGTAAGGTCTCAACTTCTCATGCTTCACTCTCCAGTCATCTTGCACTTGAGATAAAATCAGGTTAGAATCTCCGAAAACATCAATCCTTTCAACTTAGGGTTAAGGCTGCTTCTATCCCAACTATGCATACTTTGTATTCTGTCGTATTTTTGTTGAGTTGTACTTCAGCTTGACAGCCAATGGGGTAGGAGCTCCATTAGGTGCTTTAAGGATGATTTCAACCCCATAACCCAATTGGTTAGTTGCTCCATCAAAATACATCTTCCACGAATTTTCCCCTATCTCCATCACTCCTTTATCTGGGAATCGAAACTCACCTTTCTCCTCGGATTATATCACAAGATCGACTAGGTACTCAGCATTTACAGATTTAGCAGTGACATACTTAATATCAAATTCAACCAGCATCGTGGTTCATCGAGAAATCCTATTGGTTATAGCGGGCTTTTTAAATAGGTAATTGAGTGGGTCCATTCGGGATATTAGAGTTACGGGGAAGGCTAACATGTAATGCCTAAGGCGACGGGTACACTAGACTAAGGCCCAATAGGCTTTTTCTAAAGATGAATATTTCAGCTCATATCCAACCATCCTCTTGCTTAAGTAATAAATGGCCTTTTTCTACATGCCCTTCTTCTCCCTCTTGGGCCAGCATACACCCCATTGAACCTTCGGACACAGAAAGGTATAGTAACAAAGGCCTTCTGGGTGCGAGTGGTGATAGGACAGGCGAGTTTTGGAGATAGGTTTTGATTTTATCGAAGGCTTGTTGGCATAGGCTATCCCACTCAAACTTTTTTTCCTTTTTTAAGCAATTTAAAGAGCAAATCACAGGTTAGGGTGAGCTTTGAAATGAATCGGCTAATGAATTGTATCCTACCCAAGAATCCCTCAGCTCCTTCTCATTTTTTGGCAGCTTCATCTCAACTATTGCCTTAATTTTGGTCGAGTCCACTTCTATCCCCCTTTGGGAGATAAGAAATCCTAACAACTTCCCTATAGTAACTCCGAAAGTGCACTTTTGTGGATTCAACCTCATTCTAAACTTTCTCAACCTCTCAAAAAATTTCCTCAACGCCTTTAGGTGTCCTTCCCTCTTTTTAGACTTCACAATCATATCATCCACATATACTTCCACCTCCTTATGAATCATATCGTGCAATAAAGTGGTGGCGGCCCGTTGATATGTTGCCCCTGCATTTTTGAGCCCAAACAGCATTACCCTATAATAATACGTCCCCCAAGGAGTGATAAACGTGATTTTCTCTCTATCCTCTGGTGCCATGAGAATCTGATCATACCTCATAAAAGATAACAACTCATGCCATGCCGTATTATCAACCAGTACATCAATTGGAGGTAAAGAAAAATGTCTTTAGGGCTAGCTTTGTTTAAATCTCGAAAATCATCGCACACCCTAACACGACCATCCTTTTTCAGGACTAGTATAATGTTTGCAACCCATTCGGGGTACTCGGTGACAATTAAGAATCTGGCTCTTAATTGCTTTTCAATCTCCTCTTTCACTTTAAGTGCCCATTCAGGCCTCATTCGCCTAAATTTTGTTTTATTGATTTTGAGTTAGAAAAGAGGGGGATATGATGTTGGACTATCTTTGGATCGATACTTGGCATATCACTGTAAGACCATGCAAAAACATCTTTGAATTCATTTAATAGATTGATCAATTCTTTGCTTTCTTCATCACTAAGTGTAGAGCCAATAAAAATATTTTGTGGATTCTCTTCATTTCCCAGATTAATTGTTAGAGTGTTTTCAATGATTTTGCATGTAGATTCTTTTTCTTTTTTGATTAGTTTTTACAATTCGCTTGGTATTTCATGTTTATCACATTCATTAAGCGTATTCAAGTAGGCAGAATCAGTCATACTTTCATTAACTTTGTTTAGGGTGATTACAACAGAAAAAATAATAGTAAGACGCCTCATTTGGGCCATTACAGACTCCGGGGAGGGGGGGTACTTATCACTAGACTCGAAGACTCACTCTTTGTTGACTCTTTGCTTGAGCTCATGGTATCGTAATATGGCAGCTTTCCCATTTTATCCCTTCCTTCTGTCTTTGCTCCCTCTGGTTCTTCTTTGTCATTTCCCTTGTCTTTTTCCAATACCTCTTCTACCATATCCTCAACATACTCTTCCCCAATCTCGACTTCTACAATCTCGACTCAGCCTTTCTCTTCAATTTTTGTGCTTCCTTCCTCCAACAGGTTCTGCATAACTGGACCATCTAGCGTACCGATCCAATCTTTAACAATGGCAGACTTCACGGGCACTTGTAAATACGGGTCTTCATACTCAAAAAATTCATGGGGGAAGAAGATTTCAAACCCTGACTTCAAAGTGTTATCAGGACGATCCACCCATGGCTCTGGAAAACCACAGAAAGGGAAACTCTCTCCTTCCTTCACAAAGTACCCATTAAGCGTCTTCTGATAAGGGTCCATCGGTGCATCAGTTGCTTTCTTCTTTTTTCTCAATTCCTTCTTTGACAACTGGTAACCCAAACTATGAGCATGAGTCTATGTTGGAATTCTTCAAAACTCTGGCAGGTCTTGATGATTTTTACCTAGTCCCATTCCCGGGAAGAAACCCACCTTTTTCATAATTCCGGCAACTAGCGGGCTAGTCTACTGATCGAAGTATAGCGGTAGAAACTCCCTTGGCTTTATTCCCTCCAACATATTGATGAACTTAAACCCTCATAGACTTGTTTCCTCCTCTTGCAATTGTACTTCTAAAATTGGCGCGCTTGATAAAGCTTCGGACAGACGAACCCAATCCCTGAGAATATCGTAGACCTTGTTTCACCGAACATACTTACCTTTCTAATGAATTGTTGACAGTATGGCACCTAGACTATCTAGCCATAGCCTAAACAGCAGCAAGTTAAAAGAGGCAAGGATGTCGATGATTTGAAACTCAGCTTCTTTTTCCAAAGACCCGATGGTGAGATTAAGGAAGATTATACCCATGATTGTCCTTTGGGTATTGCCGTATGCTCTAACCTTCTGATCAGATGGTATGAAAGTCGACTCATCTAGAACCATTTGCTTACATTTAGAGCAGACCGTTGTCAACGAGACAAATGGGTACTATTCCCCAAGCATTCAGCAGTAACATACAACGGCTTATTATGAACAGGCCCTCCGGGGGGCAAGTCATCTGAGAAAAAGGTGCTAGCCAGAGTCAGAATTCTACTGATCATTCCCACAAGATCCTCTAGTGCTATGTTGATAGAAACATCGGACTGATTCAGGGCATCCAAGACTGCCTGTCTGTGACAATTAGAGGTGATCAGTAACCCCCAGATGGTGATATTGACCTGTGTCTTCTTCATTTGTTTTAAAACCCTATCCTCTTCCTCTTCTTCATTCATCTTCCCTTTTTCCTTGTCTAGTTCTCTCCATGGGTGATCATCCTCTAGCTCATATGGTTTAAAAAATGTCTTCCTAATCAGATTAGATGACTGACCTCCTCTCTTGCCTGTAAGTTGTCTATTTCTCTAGCGACTTTTGAACTTTCTTTCCCCACTTCTGTCTCTTCATCACTCTCGTATCACAAATCATCTTCCACCTAATCTATATCTCGACTATCATCTTTTGCATACCAGTTGGAGTCGATAGTTTCTTGAACCCACTAACCTATCGTGGCCATTTGCTTCGTTGTTTCCTTCCTACATTCCTCTGACTGATTCCCAAGAGTACAGATTACCGAATCTTTTGATAGCTGGTAAGACTTCCTTGGTTCTCCAACTGTAGTAATCAACTCGGACAGATCGAACATCGTCTCCTCTAGTCCTAAAAAATAAATGCCCTACGGTGACGATGGTTTAGATATTGCCTTGTTATCGATGAGATGTTGAATTTCATGCGTTAACCTTATGCATTAATCCATAGCATGACCCTTTTGCTGGTGAAATTTGCAATAAAGATCCTCCCAAAAACTCAGAGAAAGCGGATTTGGCAAGGACCGAGGTTCCAATGGGCAAAGATGTCCTTTTGTCATCAGCCTGTCAAGCGCAGTTGATAGTGAAACTCCTAAATTAGAAAACTTCCTTTGTAGCTTATCCGCTCCTAGTTGACCTCTCGTTGTTTCAAACTTCCTCTTCGGCTCGCTTAATGCGTTGACAACGGTGGGGCCCGAGTGACCTCCAGAATGTCCTCTGTTTGACCCATAGTTTGGCCCCCTATTCCTACTTGGTTGCTCCTCTTTCTTAATTACCCTTCTTCGATTGCATCCTCTATCTTGGTTCCTGCATCGAAGACTTCAGCAAAAGTATTGATTGATTGGTACCTCATTTTCTCTTGGTAGACGGGCAGAAGGTTCTTCATTAGCATCTAGATTTGTTCTTTCTCAGACTGCCTTTACACCATCTTGGCTGCCTTTCCTCTCCATCGGCTTAGGTATTCAGCGAATGATTCCTTGTTTCCTTGCTTAGTGGTTTCCAAGTCCCGGATTGTGATGTCCAAATCTTGATTGTACTCATACTGCACCACAAATGATTTAACCACCTCTTCCCAGACTCTAGTCTTGCTTGGTTCGAGCGTGAAATACTAGGCCAAGGCGGCCCCGGTTAAAGTATACTGAAATAGAATGGCCATCATGGCGGTGCTCAAACCACTAGGCTGGAAAGCCCCAATACACATCTCCACATGGCTGCGAGGATTCTCTGTTCAATCGAACTTGTCAAAGATAGGCATTTTGAAACCGACAGGCAGCGTCTCATGGACCCCATCGTATAACCCTTCCAATTCCAGCAAATAGGTATCAACTCCTTGGGCCTCACGCACCACTCTCTCAACCTTTTCTACTTTCTTAGCCATTACCCTTTCTTTCTTAATCATTTCTCTTTCTCTTTCAGCTCATGGCACATCAGCTCTCTGTGCCTCCAGATCATGATACTAGTCTTCTTCTATTGCCATTGGAGGGGGTGGGTCGATAACTTGTGGATTTACGAGCGGCGGCTGGTGAGTTATTGCTTCTATCATGTTCATCATGCGATTCATGTTCTTGGCTTTTCGTCTCATGTGCTCTTCCTTCATTTCTACTAGGGGTGTCATTTGGAACGAAAATTCTGATTCCGACCGATTCTGATCCGAAAAATTCCGTTTTTGGCAACTAAATATGCATTTCGAATTTCGAAAATTCCAAAAAAAATCGGATCGGAATCGGAATCGGAATTGTTTTTACAATTCCAAAAATTCTGAAAATTTTCCAAAAATATTCCGAAATTGTATTTTCTGAAACTTTTCTGAAATATTCCGAAAGATTTCCAAAAATATTCCAAAATTGTATTTTCCAAAACTTTTCCGAAAATATTCCGAAATATTCTGGAATTTCAACATTGCTATCCCATTACAAAAAAACATAAAAGAGGGGATGGGATGTGCTTCGATAAGAGGCCTACAAGTCTCAAGTGAAATCCCATTAAGATTGAGTTTGAATTTCGAAAATTCTGAAAATTTTCAAAAATATTCCAAAAATATTCCGAATATTCCGAAAAATTTCGAATATGATGAAAATTCTGAAATTTCAAAATCGGAAATAATTTTAAAATTTTTGAAATTTCAAAACGGAATTCGGAATGCATTTTTGGCTTCCAAAAATTTTGGAGTTTTTTCTGAAAGGGGTGTTTCCGATCCGTTCCAGTCGAAACACACCCCTAATTTCTACTATTGCCCTCTGATCTCGTCGAAATCAAGATATAAAAGTATGCTTACTTATGCTTTACTTTCAAAAGATTCGTAGTGTGGAAGTAAAGGTCGAACCCACAGAGATTGAATACTACACACTTTAATTTTTAAAACCTAAATTTAGTTAATTAAGAAAAATGGATTTTGGATTTAATTTGAATTAAACTAATAACAATAAAAGTAAATCTAAAGTATGAAAGCAATTAAATATTTATTTTTATAATAAGTTTAAGGAACCTAGGATTGCAAATCCACCACTAGCTTCATAATAAGGGTATTTACGAATTACTTTAGCTTATTAAGTTGGATGATGATGGGAAATTGTAGCTACAATTCCTCCATCAAGAAAATAACTATGGATCAAGCACCAACATAATCCATCTTCGGTTAGCACGAATTATCCCACACTAAACTAGGGTTGTGGTATAATCCGTCTAATCTAGGCATGGACTATTTGGATACTTGATAGCACAATTCAATTTAAGCACCATTACATATAAATAATCTAAACAAGCACAGCAAGCATAGATCATTGAGCACACTACCATCAAAATAGATCTACGACAAGAGTAAATTTTGAAAGTAATGATTTAATCAATAAAAGCACGATTTATTTATAAAAATCCTCGGGACATGTAATTGTCATCCATACATAATAAAACTAAAATAAAAACATAAAATACACCCTATTACTTGGCTAGGGTTTCATTGAAACCCTAGATCTTGAGTTTAGTTGGCCATAGAATTGATGAACGGTAAGAGGTTGATGGAGGAGGCCATGGGAATCCTTGGTTTTCTTCTTCTTCTCCTTGCTTTCCTCTCTTCAATGGCTGTGTATTGTGTAACCACAAAATTGATTTAGAATAGGATTTATATACAGTCTGGAAGGATTTAGGAAGCTTTCTTAAGCCAAATCGCACTAAAACTGCTATATTTTACAATCTGGACGTAATTAGGTAGTTTCGTTTACGTGGAGATCTTTAGTACACTGAAATACGTAACTTTGGTTTTTACACAGGTCGCGCGAACGGGCCGCGCGAGCGCGATATTGGGATGTCGCGCGAGCGATTTCGGGCCTTTCGCGCGAGCAGGCCGCGCGCGTGATGTGATTTTTTTAGCTTCTTTTCTTCTGCTTTTTCACCCTATTTAGCTTGGAATCCTTACTTTTCTCCAAATCCTGATAGAAAATAGAAAACGAAGTAAAAATATACAAAAGTAGGATAAAAAAGTACTAACAAATGTGAATTAAGGCGTATAATTAGCATTTGTTCTCTCCCGATCACACCCCCAAACCTACATTTTGCTAGTCCTCAACCAAAAAGAACATAAAAATTAAACTACTAATTAAAAATCCTACTCCATTTTCTCATGGATCACGATTGCATTTAGCGTATGTAACAAGCCTTTTAAACCCCTAGGTGTCCCTAGTTGGACGAGTGAAGTCTCGTGAGGGTTCTCATCAACAAGTCACCCACATCCATCTTTATTAACTTATCAATTTAAAAACTTTTTTTTTAATATTAAACAAAAAATTTAACGTTCAATACTTCTTAACATAAGACAGAGATTTGAAATAGAATAACGAACAAGAAGAAATGTAATCAAACGTCTACCTACGTCATGAAAAATAATCTCAAGCACATGCATCGTATAAATCAATAGAGTTTTTCATAAAATTGCACGTGTGTGATGTGGTAGTCAAATGAACACGCGCATGTCATGAACATGGATGGAATATACTTCTGATAACCATTTAACTATGTCTCGACTACGAATCTCACAATGTCAATTACACTCTCAAATGAAACACTTAGAAACAGGCGTAATTTTTCTAATATATGAGAGCAAAGGAAACATATTTTCAAAACGAGAAATGCTCACATATGACTCGAAAAAGACGCAAGACATGAAAGAACAGTAGTCTCATGGATAGGACGCCAACAGTCAAGAGAAATTAATCATTACCATGTTTTAATCCCCTTCCCATCCTTTATACATACAAACCATGTTTCTAGGATCAAATAGGACTTTTCAAAGGTTGTAATGTGGCTCAGCCAATGAAAAATGATAGAAATGATTAATTAGGTAGTTTTAGAATGGCATTGTAAGGCATGTTCGATTTCTTTCATTCGTCTCTTCTACCAACTTCATCTTTTCATTCTCTTTTCGTATATTTTTTTAATTTCTTTCTTCATTGGTTTTTTTTTCCAACCTTATTCTTTTTCTTTTTCTTTTCGTTGCTCTTGAAATGAATGTTCATTGAATACCAAGGTACTACCCCAAACATCATCTTGTTTTCTTCTTCTTCTTAATCAATACATCACCTTATCACCACTAACAGTTGACAAATCTCTCACTGGTGAACTCCAAGTTTGTCAAGTTGGAGCAAAAAAAAGGATAATGGTGATTAAAGAAAGAAATGGCATTTTAACGGCTCAAGGGGGCGAACTAAGGAAGTTTTATCATCTATCGGTCGGTGGTAAACAAAGAGGGCCTTGTGGATATCGCAGGCTGACTGTAATACCCTGTATTTCGGTATATTAATAAGACCTGGTATTTCATTTCTATACTCGTATAAACTTTCCCTTCCTTTCTGGTGATTTTTTATACCAATCGATTGACATATTCCCAATCGATTGACACTTTTCTGATACCAATCGATTGATAAGTTATCCCAATCGATTTACATTCAACCGACTAAAAGTGATTACGTGTCAACATTCCCAATCGATTGACATTGTTTCCAATCGATTGACTACAAATATCTGTTACCAATCGATTGACATGTTTATCAATCGATTGACATGTTTATCAATCGATTGACATAACCTGAGAAATGTTTTCTTCTTTCCTTCAGCTTTAAACGCGTGGCACTCCCTTATGTCTATATATATGTTTCATTTCATGGCCTTGGGGCTGTTTTTCAGACCTTGAGAGAGGGAGAGGCATACTCTTGTGAGATATATACATATATCTATATTTACATACATATATACACACCCTCACACACACTCACTGCCGTGGCAGCTGGGAGGAAGGAGAAGAAGCAGAAAGAAGAAGAAAGAAGAAGAAGGAGGAGACAGAGAGAGGGCTGGACAGAGAAGAGAAGAAGAAGAGAGAAAGAGTTTGAAGGTTTCAAGCCTTGAACCCACCCAAACGCACCCTAGGTGAGTTCCTAACTCACTTGGTCCCTTTATATGAAGTTTATATAAGCTATTATGATGTTTAGATGGGTTACATGCATGTTGTGTACGTTTATATATGCTGTTTTTACAATCTGCTGGAGAAGACGTAATGCCAATCGATTGACATAAATCTCAATCGATTGACATCAGTTGCATCCCAATCGATTGAATAGGATTTTCAATCGATTGACATTATTCCAATCGATTGACATGTTTATCAATCGATTGGCATAACTTTTGTTCCAATCGATTGAACCTCTGTCCCAATCGATTGACATGATCAGGACATGGATTCTTTTGCCTGTTTATTATATAAGAGGTTTAGTTGTTCGATTCCTGATTCGGATTTCCCTTATGCGACTATGGGGTAGACAGGAGTAATGTGACACCAAAGATTAATGGATAATGAATAAAAAGAATATGAAGACATGGGTGACGTGTTGATTCTGATATGAGTTTGATATCCAATTTCTTTTAATCCGAGTAGTCAGGCCACATTGGGAGTCTGTCATGTGTCGATATAGAATGGAACGTAAGTAGGTTTGGTAAGTTCTGGGAATGGTACGTGGATGGACGTTCGGTCATGATATGCTCTTAAAAGCGGTGAGCTGTGCATATGCTCTTAAAAGCGGTGAGCTGGACCAAATAGTCCTAAGATAGACTGGATGATCTATGATATGCTCTTAAAAGCGGTGAGCTGTGCATATGCTCTTAAAAGCGGTGAGCTGGGATCACTAGTAGATGACGTTAAGTCGTGGCAATAGATTGATATGCCTTGTTCGAAATGTTATATCCCTGAAATGCGGTGAACAGGACCATTGTTCTTAAAAGCTGGGGACAGACTGACGTGGAGTCCATGACATGCGGTGAGCTGTTCATATGCTCTTAAAAGCGATGGACAGAATAAGGGTGTATCCCTAGAGTTAAACGATTGAGTCTGTTCAGGAAAGATCAGAATATGTTGAGTTCAGTATTCGAGTAACAAGACGTTAAGGGTCGGGTTACAAGAATGAATAGAGAAACAAGATATGGTTATAATAAGATGGTAACTCGTGTTTTCATAAGCTTGTGTTTATTTCAGATAACTGGTACTTCGTTAGTTTATGCTCACTCAGCTCTCAGTAAGCTGACGGCCTTTTATTGCCTGGACATTCCCCGTCCAGAATATCCTGCCCCTTGTTTTACAGGTAATGACCAGTACACTGATGACTATTATCCAGAGGAGGGCCCCACCGATGACAGTTACGCCAGGAAGGATTATCCTTATGCCAGTTGAAGACTGAAGATGTTATAATTAGATTTAATTTCAGTTGTTCTGTTAAATCTTTTGTTAACGGGTACTTGGGCATTTGTTGTCTTCAGACCTGTTGTGATCCTGTGGACCATACTCTGATAGTTTGTAATAGTTAGCACTTTGTGCTATTTTCAGTTGATTACTGTTGCTTTTCTTTTGGACTAGTACTGCGTGGTGTGGATTATTAGTGACTTTCACCTGTCATTCCTTATGGACCCATAAAGGAAATTTATTTTTCTCTATTTATGCCGTTCCGGGGCGTGACACTGACTTACCCACAGCTTTTCAAAGATCTATTTCTAAAACAAAATGAGTCGCCACTTAATTTTTAAAAGGAAAATTAAGAAACCATTTTAAAAGCAAACTGATCTTTTTAGAAACCAGAGATTAGCTAGGTCCGGGGATTATGGAATGAGAGAGGAAGGAGCCCATCGGACTAAAACACCCTCTCTCATCCTATCTTGCGATAGGCCTCTACTCAACATCCTTTTAATCAAATTTATTAATCTAAGCATGCCCTCAACTAATACATATATACATATACGTCACAAAAGCATGTCCAAAGGGTGTAAAATTGCAATTGACAAAATATCATCCAAAAGCCACATAATTCAGGTAACAAGCGATATGATATGCAATAGAGAACAAATGAACTTACCCGGGATCCAGCAGCGATAATAAACGTGCAATGCATGCGAACAAAAGAAAATCCTAAAAGAGTCTCTAATCACATATACACATAAGGCAAAACCTAATTCTAAGGTGTCGCGCATTAAGTCGAAGAATCAAAAAAATCCAGACATTAAGATAAACTAAAAGGAGTCTTAGGAATCATACCTTAATAGCGCTACAAAACAAAGGGTTAGTCCACATGCTTCACATAATAATAATATGATATCAAACAATCAATCCTAATTCTCTAACTTATACCTAGCAAGCAATGAAATCCAACTTTATCCAATTACTAGTTCTAATTATAAGCATTAATGTACATGAGTTCATGAATATGAACAAGACTAGGCCATTAACTATGAATTTATGCATTGATTTGAATCATTTAGCTTTGGAATTTAAGTCTAATTAATCATTATTAAAACATGGTTTAAGCCCTAAGCCATAAGAGAATCATTTAGGCCATTATTTACAAAGTTAGTCAAATGGGTCATAAAAACTCTGAAAATTGCAGAGAGCAGATCAGAACTTAAAAGAAATAAAAAAACATATCTTCCATGGTTTGATCTTGATGATTTTTGGACTCAATATGCCTCTGTGAGTCTAGTTTTCAAATCAAAAAGAAAATCGAAGTTCCAACGGTCGGATCTCCGGGAATATGAAAAATACCAGACATCACTCAGCACTTTACAACCTTCTGTCCAGAATTCTTGCACGATTTATTAAAAATAGCAAAAAAATCTGAATTGCTTTGTTCTTTTTAGGGTGACTTCCTAACACATTAATCTTCATAGAAAAAATTATTTGGAGTCACAAACACTTTATTGGAACTCTGATTTAATTGTTTCAAAAGAGTGTCACTATTCTGAAACTATTCTGAAATTCTGGACAGATTGCATTTGTGTCACAAAACTCATTATCAAACCATGCTAAACATGAAACCACCTTAAAACAAAAATTACAGCGGTAGAATATTGTGTTATTGACACTTTCCCATTGGTTTCACTTGATTTCAACGGTTAGATTTCGAACTAAAAATCTTTGATCAAAAACAGTTTGTGGACTCACTGTTTTTATTTTGCTAGTTCAACTTTGTTGGTTAACCTCAACTATTGAAGACAAGAAGTTGAGATTAAACCAAACTACTTCTCCTACCATTTGATGATCATTAGAGACTACAAACCTTTATTCTTCATAGATTTCAAATGAAGTATGGATAGACTTCATGAAATCTATAAGATTGGGAATCCAAACCATGGAGATGGGTTTGGACTCAAAACTACATTCTCCTACCATTTGATGGTCATTGGAGAGGGAGACATGACTATGACTCATGAATCCTAAAGGAATGTAGAAGGGATTTCTCAAGACATCAAGTTGAGAAGATCCAAATCATGAGTATGGACTTGGATCCTCCTATGAAGTGGTGATCAAACTTTGACTCCTATGTGAGGCACAAGCCTACATGGGATTCAAAAGATCATGCTCAAGAGATCAAAAGAGATATTGAAGATCTCCAAGACCTTCAAGAGAAGAATATAAACAAGAAAGTGGAAGAAAGTAATATGAAAACAAAAGAAACTCCTAAGTTTACTTGATGAACAAAGAAAATAGTGAAAGATTTTAGGATTAGAGATTTTAAAAGAAGAAAGAAAAAGCCAATAATCTATGGTTAGAGGATCACCTCCAAATTATCCTCAAAGTTTTCTTTTCTTTGAAGATCTTCCAAGCTCTTCTCTCTAATTCTCTAAACACTCTCTTTTTTTCTCTAAAAAAAAATGTTGGTGTAATGGAAGTATTTTTTGCATATGCTCTCTCTCCCAATATGTTTCTTGGTGTTCTTCTTGGTCTCCCCTCTTTTAGGAAGATCCCTTCTCTTTTATAAGCAAAATTACCAGGTATTTTTGGTGAATTTCGGAGCAAAAAACAGGTGTAATTCCCTCATTAGTTGGTACAATGTGTACTTTCTGAAATTATGCAGACTGCTGTCCAGCGCGGCAGTCCAGATACTGCCGCGGCAGTCCCTGACTGCCGTTGCGGCATTCATCAAATGCCGTTGCGGCACTTTATGACTGCCGTGCGGTATTCATCAAATGCCGCGACAATTAATGGATTGTCGCATTTTTGTCAGTCTTACTTTATCAGTTTTTGTTCTTATTCGCATGCGCATACGTATTGCACTGCAAAATACAGACTTTAAAAGCGAACGGCAGTCAGAAATATGTGGCGGCACTTGGTGAGTGCCGGCACGGCACTCTGTGACTGCCGTGCGGCAGTCACTGAGTGCCGCGGCAGCCCGCCGTGTGCCGGTTTTGGCTAAAATTCCCCTTTTAGGTCTTTTCTCTTTTTGAAACAAATTATTTTTGAATATCTTTTCCAAAATTTGTGTTTTATATCTGAATTCTCCTAAATACCTGGTATTTCCCTCTTTCTGTGAAATTTTATCGCATTTTGGAGAACTTTCTGAAGAACTTGGAATACTTCGAATTTTTCGGTCATTGTCATCATTGGACGTGGAGGTGACGCTCTCCTAAATTCGACGGCCGGTCAAAATTGGGGTGTCTACAGTTTGCCCCTCTTTGACAAAGCTTGTGCAGCAACGCGTCCCATAAGTGAATGTCAAAGCCTGTGTGAAGACAAGCCTTTGACCTGACTGTCGAATTTAGGCAAAAACAAAATGCGTTGCAAAAACGGGCGTGCAACGGGATTCTAATTGGTCGTGCTCCATGACGAGCTGCCTACGTATCCCTGTCAGGAATCAGACCAAAGCGTAGTTCAGGCATGGGTTGAACATTCACAGATGCAAATAGTCACACGAATGGATGCACCTATCCTGTCGTGATGCACGTGCTATGCAACGGTGTTGTCCGAATTAACCAGGTTATGTAAATTTTATGCTTATCACATTTTCCCTATGACGCGCATTTCGTGACGTGTTAGTCAGGGAAGATCATCTATGCGAAAATCTGTTACGGGAGTCATGAAAGTGCTTTTGATTTGATTTCGATGTTTGACGCAAATTTGTTGCAGAAACTGAGAATGTAAGTTCGTTACATTCTCAAGATAAGGATCAACGTAAATCCGTTGCGAAAATCGGGAATCTAAGTCCGTTATATTCTCAAAAACGGGGGTTGACGCAAGTCCGTTGCGAAAACCGAGAATATAAGTCCGTTATATTCTCAAAAACGGGGGTTGACGCAAGTCCGTTGCGAAAACCGGGAATATAAGTCCGTTATATTCTAAAAAACGGGGGTTGACGCAAGTCCGTTGCGAAAACCGGGAATATAAGTCCGTTATATTCTCAAAAAACGGGGGTTGACGCAAGTCCGTTGCGAAAACCGGGAATATAAGTCCGTTATATTCTTAAAAAACGGGGGCTGACGCAAGTCCGTTGCGAAAACCGGGAATATAAGTCCGTTATATTCTCAAAAACGGGGGCTGACGCAAGTCCGTTACGAAAACCGGAGAATATAAGTCCGTTATATTCTCAAAAACGGGGGTTGACGCAAGTCCGTTGCGAAAACTGGGAATATAAGTCCGTTATATTCTCAAAAAACGGGGGCTGACGCAAGTCCGTTGCGAAAACCGGGAATATAAGTCCGTTATATTCTCAAAAACGGGGGCTGACGCAAGTCCGTTGCGAAAACCTGAGAATATAAGTCCGTTATATTCTCAAAAAATGGGGGCTGACGCAAGTCCGTTGCAAAAACTGGGAATATAAGTCCGTTATATTCTCAAAAAACGGGGGCTGACGCAAGTCCGTTGCGAAAACCGAAGAATATAAGTCCGTTATATTCTCAAAAACGGGGGCTGACGCAAGTCCGTTGCGAAAATCGGGAATATAAATCTGGGCCCACGGGCTCAAATATTTTCAATTTTCAAGAGTCGGGGCCCGCGGGCTCAAGTACTGCGATTTTCAAAATTGGGAGCCCACGGGCCCAAATATTTTAATTTTCAAGAATTGGGGGCCCACGGGCTCAAAACATTTTTAAATTCCAAAATTTGTAGTCAATGTGTACCTAAGAAACGACCCTGAGGGCCAAAAGCGCAAATGAGGGCAATTTTTGGGGCCTCAAATTCAATTTTCGGGACTTGATTTGAATTTTTTGGGGGGAAGTAAATATCTTTGAACCGCCTTAATCGCGGCACACGCGGTTTTCCGCGGCAGTCCGTGACTGCCGCGCACGGAAAAATGAGTGCCGCGTTTGAGGGCAGTGGCTTAAACCGCCGGGGTTTCCTTCCCTTCCTCTCATTCTCTCACTCTCTTCATCTCGAGATCTCTCTGGAGAATTTTTTTTCTTTTTCTTTCCGAGCTTGGATTGATCTACCAGGGGCTTATCAGGTTCGTTCTACTCGATCAAAACTTGACTAATCTCGTTTATTTCCTTGTTTTTCTAAAATTTTCATGAATCTAACGCTCGAATTCTCTTTTTCTTTTGACAGATTATGGCGAGTGGTTCAGGACGCAAGAAGAGGGCCAGATACACCGCCACTCATCACCCGGACGCCACGCTTCTACTGAGGGATCCTGATGAGCATTTATCGGCCCGCGCGTTTAAGCGCAAGGTAAACGCTTCTCTTTTCTTATTTCTCGTATTTCTTTCCCGTATATCCTCCTCCTTGTGAATGTAACGTAGAATTGTCACCACTCTTAGATACCCTTGTTCTGCATGACATGCTCATGGCGCCCTTGTGCGTCTCTGATGCTTTATTCTACGCTCTTTGTAAAGAAAATTTATTTTTATTTTACTTTCATTTCTCATGGACTTTAGAATTTGAATGTTACGCTTGAATTTTCCAAACACTCATCCCTTATTTCCTTTTGGCTTTACTTAAAAACTTTTCGAAGCCATTCAATCGTCATTTCAAAAAAAACATTACTTCTAATGCTCACGAGTATGAGATCCTGAACCTTCTCCTGTATTTACTATATTGGCGAGTTTTTCCTCGAGTATTCCAAATGCCATTTTATTATTCAAAATTGATTCTCGAATGCTTACAATTATGCGTTTCTCTTCGAAACTATACCTTTTTTTTTTTTTTTGGGCCCAGAATTTCCTTTAAAACTTATATATGCACAAACTACTCTTTTTCTTTTCTTTTTGAAACCTTACTAGAATATTGAATGTTTTTCTTTTATTCATTTCTTCTTGAACGCAAACAAGTGTCTTGCTTGTGAAATCCTTTATGAATACTCTTGGGTTTTCTATTCCTTTATTTATTGTTTATTTACTGTTGTTGCTCCTTCCTTATCCACTCCCTAACAACAAAACTTTCTATTCTTTTCTTGCAGCTGCAGCCGAAGGTGCTGAAGGGGCATGGCAGCCTTGCCCACGGCCACGAGTGGTACACAGAGCTGAGCCTGACTGTGAGGGCTTTGGTGGACGCAGCAGGGTTTGGAGACTTCGTCAAACTTTTGACGAAGAGCTCCAACGATTTACAGCAGATGCATGCGCTAGCTGAGCGGTGTTGGGATACCACGAGTACCTTCCACTTCGATTTTGGGGAGATGACCATGACCCCTCTGGATTTCAGCATGATCACGGGGATAGCCTTCGGAGGAGAGCCCCTGCGGCACCTTACAGACCAGGAGTGGGATCAGATGGAGCCCTTGCTAGGGGTGGTCCCGGAGGAGGCCTTGGTCACAGCTCGATGGTTCATGGATACTTTCCGGGAGAAACCCGGCTTTACGGACGAGCAGATGGCCCGAGGTTTCTTGATGTACGTGCTGGGGTGCTCTTTGTTGAGCACCAGGGTGACCGGATTTCTGCTCCCTTGGTGGCGTCGCTGGAGCGCCTGGACCGGGTTGCTGAGTACGACTGGGCTGGTACAGGGTTGGCCATCCTATATAGGCATATGAGTGATATTTCCCGAGATAGGTCGGCTGCTACCGGTGGGTATTGGAGAGCGTGGGAGGTATACCCTTTTCCTATATTCTATTGCCTGTTATTATTAAAAAATGTGAGACTAATCCTTCTTCTTTTTTTTTCTTTTCTTTTTATCACAGATTTGGTCCCACGAGTATCTTCGCATGATGTCTCCTCAGACGCGTGATGCCGACGCCCTTATCATGCCCCAGGGGCTGAAATGGGCGAAGGACAGGGTTGGGAGGAAGACCGGGGCCCATGATTTCGTTTCGTTCAGGAACTTCCGGACGAACCTGAGGGAGGGGCACGTGCACTGGCAGCCGTGGCTCAGGGTCTTGCCTGAGGCTAGGGTGGGGTTGCGAGAGTCGGCCGGGTATGACCCGACGAGGCGACTTCTCGATGGTGGATCAGAGGGGATGGCGTGGTATCTGGGAGAGAGGGTGACCCGGCAGTCGTTAGCGGCTCCCGGGTTCTTTGTGCCGTTCCCTCCTCCTGACTCTATGAGGGCCACAGACACACTCCAGGGCGGCGATTTCACGGCTGCTCGAGCCGGCTTTGGTATCCACGGCTTTTTGGACGACCCATCAGGATATGCGGCTTTTCGTGCCGCCAAGCTGATGCCGAACTTCCCTCTGGTGGAAGTGACTCGGGTGAGTAAATGATTCCCTTATTATTCCTGTGAATTTTTCTTTTTCTTTTTATTCTTTACTCATGCCTTATTTCTTTTGCTTGTAGCCTGTTCCTGCCGCGGTTCGAGCTCCTGCCTTGCCCGAGTGGGACTGGACTATGTCGACCGTTTCATTCGGAGAGCCCCACTCGACGACGATTCCTCGACTTTCACATGGTGCTCCCACCATACCCTTACACTATGATGTCGTCCCTCGTGCTTACGCGGAGGAGGGCCTGGCGTATGCTCACAGCGTGCGACAGTGGGTTCTCGGGCGAGAGTGGATGGTAAGAAATTTATCCCACTCCTGCTTTGATTGGGATTGTATCTCTTTTTCACTGATCTTTATTCCTGGTTCTTGTTTTCAGGCTGAGGGAGCTCGGGCGACTACTGCGACCCAGCTGAGGGCTCAGGTATGATCTTTTATTCCCTTTATTCTCAGTATTTTATCCGTTATTTCGACGCTGCCTGAACTTATTCTTCTCTTTTCTTCTTTCTTTCCTTTCAGGCGGAGGAGATTAGAGTCCTGTCCCAGCAGGTGGGACAGCTCCAACTGCGGCTCTAGCAGTTCGGCATCCCTCTCAGCGACGCCCCCGGAGGTAGCGGTGCTGGGCATGGCGGAGGCGTCGGCGAGGGCACTAGCGGAGGCAGAGGCCGAGGCGGCGGGCGTGGAGAGAGTGGTGGAGGTAGCGGGACCGAGTCGGAGGAGGAGCCTCTCAGGCGCACGACTCGTCAGGCTCGCGGCCGGGGTCGGGGTCGGAGCTGATCCTGCTTATATATTTTTTGGTTTTCTTTTGAGAGGATTTTTTTATTTTTGGTGGATGACTGTATATATATACATATGCTTTATTTTGATGGTCGCTTCCTTATAGTTGGTAGGGTAGATGCTTTACATATTTATGTTTTCTTTGCTTACTCACCGTATGTGTGACCATAGCTTGGTCCAACTTTTTCCGTATGTGGGACCATGGCTTGGTCCCGACTTTATTGTTTCTTTTTATTTTTGAATGCTTCTACTTCTTTTATTTATTTGAAACAAATGAGATGAATGAATGAATGAATGAATGTAATTGCACGTGCTGCATGATGCGCACGCTTTATTGCTTTTCTATCTATTTTTCTGTTTGCAGGTGGGCTGATTATATTACAAACAAACCCTGGCCAATGAAAAACTCAGAACGGCACTCGGTTAAGCCTCCGCGGCACTCAGTGAGAGCCGCGACAGCAGTCTGTAAATGCCGCAACGGCATTCACTGACTGCCGTGCGGCACTTCATCGAGTGCCGCTGCACTTTATCGAATGCCGCGGGTAGGTAGACAGCTTTATTCTTCTATTTATACCCCTCCTTCTCAAAGTTCCGCAAAACACATCTCATTTCTCCTCATTTTCCCTTCAAATGGCCCCCATTAGTTCTCAAATCCTCTTCCCATGGATGGATACTCTCTCCGGCATCGATAAGCTCAATTTTGAGTGTTTCAGACTAAACGATCTCTTCTCTTTCCAACAAATGAATCTAAATGAGGGCCTACTTCGCGCCGCCGTCCAATGTTGGGATCCTGCTCTCAATGTCTTTCGTTTCGGCTCTCAGGAGATTTGCCCCTTATTTGAGGAGTTTAGCGCCATTCTCCACACGGATCCTTCTGCTGAATTGATGGTTCCTCAGGTCCAGGCCGGGTATGTTCGGGATTTAGCCAGCCTTCTCCACACGTCTCGGAATGCGGTGGGCTCTTTTGTTCATGACAGGCAAATCGACTTTGAGCGCCTTTCTTCTGTTTACGCTCCCATAGGGGACCCTTACAATGGTGAGTATCAGATCATTCGATGTAGTGCCTTGTCGATTGCTATGCTCTCTTACTTCCTCTTCCGGTCATCTTCGGACACTCTAATACCCATCGCCTGCGGTTTGCGGGAGATGAAGAGTGTTGTTATGCTAGTCCTTGGTGAAACTCTGATCGGGCTGGGCCATGCTCATGCTACTGGGGTTATGTTATCTGCCGGGGCACCTTTTGTTCTGCAAGTTTGGCTCATGGAGCGTCTGGACCTCTTCATTCATGCTTCCCATCTCCGTGGGTCGCTTCCTTATGATCGCATGGAGATTCACAACTTGTTTCAGTCCACCGATGCGTGGCTTGGTTGGCTTCAGGGCCTCTCTTCTAGTGACATCTGTTGGGTTTGTCCGTCGTGGATCTGTCGCTCTATTGCTGTGCGCCTCCCTGGGCGTCCTGGCATCTGGCTGCCGGGTTTATATGCTACGACTTTCTACATTCCTAACCGAGTCGTCCATCAGTTCGGTCTTCTGCAAGATGTCACTGAATCTGTGACTGCTGATTTCACCCGGGGATCCCCTTTGCGTCCTTCTATCGTGAAGGCTTTCATGGAGGCTTGGCCCAGCAGAATGGCTGCTCCGTTCCCGAGGACTCCTGCTCTGACTGTGCCTACTACTGAGTATCTTCTAGAGATCCAAACCTTGGCTGCGAGGCGAGCTTGACAGACACATGCATAATGAAGTAGACGAAAACAGGAAAAGACGCCTGACATTCTACGAAACTCTTCTGACAGACCCTGCCTACCCTTTGTTTGCGCTTTTTGAATGTGATTTTTCTTATTTTTTTTCTTTTCAAGAAGTGTTGTCATGCTAAATCTAAAGTGTCCACCCTTTCGATTAATCTTTCATGAAGAATCATTCTTTTGATGTCTTAACTTGGCTCTTTACTTTGCTTCTTTGCTTTAAATTTTAATCCTTCTATGAATTCTCATTTGCCTTTTTTTATGGTACTTATCTTGATAGCCAGATGATCCAAGGAAGGGTTTTGTATCTGGGTTCTTCGGCTTAGCAAACGAAGTTTGCCCCTGGTTTCAAGGCTTTGAAGCGGCTTTGGGCAAACGCCAGTTTGCCCCTAGTTTAGCACCGTTTTTTTTTTTTTTTTTTTTTTTTTTTTGAAATGACCGAATCAAATTGGTTGCCTACGTATCCCCTAGCGGGAATCAGGTCAAGCGTAGTTCATCAAGGTAGGAGGCTTCGAAAGAAATGGTTTCAAGCAAAGTATTTCTTGAGGCGATCGAGGTTAATCTGCTGTTTAAATTCAACCCCGTCCAGGTCCATGAGATAGGCCGCCCCTCCGGAAAGGAGGGTCTTAATGATGTATGGCCCGACCCAGTTGGGTTTGAATTTTCCTCTGGGGTCATAAACAGGCACCTTCAGTTCTTTGAGGACCAGGTCACCCTCAGTAAGCTTCCTTGGGCGGACCTTTTTGTTGAAAGCACGAGCTATTCTCTTCTGGTACCCCCGAGTATGGTTTATCGCGGTCAGCCTCTTTTCATCGAGCAGCATCAATTCCTCATATCTTCCCTGTATCCATTCTGATTCTGTCACTTCACATTCTGTTAAGACTCTGAGAGAGGGTATTTCCACCTCGACTGGAAGGACTGCCTCCATTCCGTAGACCAGTGAGTATGGCGTAGCACCCGTTGAGGTCCTTACTGATGTCCGATACCCCCATAAAGCAAATGGCAGCTTCTCATGCCAATCCTTATATGTATCTGTCGTCTTCCCCAAGATTGCTTTAACATTCTTATTCGCTGCCTCTACTGCTCCATTCGTCTGGGGCCTATACGGGGATGACTGATGGCGAGTGATCTTATACTTTTCTAAGAGCGGGATAACTTTCCCCTGGAAATGACTGCCATGATCGGAGATGAACTCGTTCGGGACTCCGTATCTGCAGATTATGTTCTTCTCAATGAAACTCACCACATCTTTGGCTTTCAAAGTCGCATATGAGGCCGCTTCTACCCATTTTGTGAAATAGTCGATTGCCACGATTATGTACCGGTGCCCATTGGAAGCCTTTGGAACTATCTCACCGATGATATCAATCCCCCATACGGAAAATGGCCAAGGGGTGGTCATGCTATAGAGCTGCGACGGTGGGGTGTGCATCAAATTTGCATGAATCTGACACTTGTGACACCTTCTAACGTATTCGCAACAGTCTTTGTCCAAGGTCGTCCAATAGTACCCTTATCGAATGATCTTCTTCGCCAGCATGTGCCCATTCATGTGGGGTCCGCATACTCCCTCATGTATTTCCTCCATCATTCTCTTAGCTTCCCTTCCATATAAACACTCCAAATTATACCCGGTGTAGGACTTCTTCCACAGTTTATCCGCGTAGATCACAAATTGAGCAGCAAATCGTCGTATCGCCTTCTTGTCCTTTTCTGAGGCTCCTTCAGGGTACTCTCCTCCTTTAATGAACTTCCACACGTCCACATACCAAGGCACTTCATCTTCTCTCTCTATGGATGCGATCATTTCGAATGACGGTTGATTCATTACTTCTATGGACAGCGGGATCATGGCAATTTTGGAAGGGATCTGGATCATCGAGGCTAAGGTAGCCAAAGAGTCGGCTAGCTGATTTTCTTCACGAGGGAGGTAGTAAAAGGAAATCTTTCGGAATTGCGCTTTCAGGTTTTCCAGATAATCATGGTAAGGTCTCAATTTCTCATGTTTTACCCTCCAATCTCCTCGGACCTGGGATATGATCAAGTTGGAATCTCCGAAGACATCAATCCGTCCGACTTTCAAAGCCAAGGCCGCTTCCATCCCAATTATGCAGGCCTCGTACTCCGCGGTATTGTTGGTCGAGTTATACTTGAGTTTGACGGCTAATGGGGTGGAGACCCCGTCTGGTGCTACGAGAATGATTCCAACTCCGTAACCTAACTGGTTGGCTGCTCCATCAAAGTACATTTTCCACAACTCCTCCTTGACCTCCATTATTCCTTCATCTGGGAACTTGAAGTCTCCCTTGTCCTCAGTTTTTACAGCGAGGTCGGCTAAAAACTCGGCGACAGCCCTTCCTTTTACGGACTTGGCAGTAACATATCTGATGTCGAACTCAGCCAGCATCATGGTCCAACGGGAAATCCTACTGGTCAAGACGGGTTTTTCGAACAGGTATTTTAATGGGTCCATTCGGGATATCAAGATTACAGGAAAGGCTAGCATGTAGTGGCGGAGGCGACGGGTACACCAAACCAAGGCCCAACAGGCCTTCTCCAAGGGCAAATACTTTAACTCATATCCTACCATTCTCTTGCTTAAGTAGTAAATGGCCTTCTCCACGTGCCCTTCTTCTCCTTCTTGGGCCAGCATACATCCCATTGAATCTTCGGATACAGAGAGATAAAGTAACAAAGGTCTCCCAGGCGAAGGTGGCGACAAGACAGGTGGGTTCTGGAGGTAGGTTTTGATTTTGTCGAAGGCTTGTTGACACGGGGTGTCCCAATTGAATCTCTCTCCCTTTCTGAGTAGCTTGAACAGCGGGTCGCAGGTCATGGTGAGCTTTGAGATGAAACGACTTATAAATTGTATTCTACCCAGGAACCCTCTCAGTTCTTTCTCATTTCTTGGTGGGTTCATTTCGGTTAAGGCCTTTATTTTGGTAGGGTCCACTTCTATTCCCCTTTGGGTAATGAGAAACCCTAGCAGTTTGCCAGTAGTGACTCCGAACGTGCATTTCTACAGGTTCAGCCTCATCTTGAACTCCCTCAATCTCCCAAAGAACTTCCTCAAAGCCTCTAGGTGCCCTCCCCTCTCCTTGGATTTCACAATCATATCGTCCACATACACCTCCACCTCTTTGTGGATCATGTCGTGCAGTAAAGTGGTGGCAGCCCTCTGATAGGTTGTGCCTGCATTCTTAAGTCCGAATGGCATGACCCTATAGCAATATGTCCCCCACGGAGTGATGAACGTGGTTTTCTCTCTATCCTCGGGAGCCATGAGGATTTGATTGTACCCGGAGAACCCATCCATGAAAGATAGGAGTTCATGTCCCGCGGTGTTATCAACCAACACGTCGATGTGGGGTAATGGGAAATTGTCTTTAGGGCTTGCTTTATTCAAATCCCAAAAATACACGCAAACCCTAACACGACCATCCTTCTTTGGGACAGGCACAATGTTGGCAATCCATTCGGGATACTCGGTGACCATCAAGAATCCAGCTCTTAATTGCTTTTCAACCTCCTCTTTTACTTTGAGTGCCCATTCTGGCCTCATTCGCCTCAATTTTTGTTTTATGGGCTTTGAATTGGGAAAGAGGGGGATGTGGTGTTGGACTATTTTTGGATCGATACCTGGCATATCATTGTAAGACCATGCAAAAACATCTTTGAATTCATTTAATAGACTGATTAGTTCTTTACTTTCTTTATTGCTAAGTGTAGAGCCAATGAAGACATTTTGAGGATTGTTCTCATTTCCAAGATTAATTGTTAGGGTATCCTCAATGATTTTACATGCAGATTCTTTTTCTTTTTCAATTAGTTTTTGCAGTTCAATAGGTACTTCATGATCATCACATTCATCACATTCATTAAGCGCGTTCGAGTAGGCAGAATCAGTCATGCTTTCATTGATTTTCTTTGGAGTGATTACAACAGACATAGAAATTGAAAGACGCCTCATTTGGGCCATTACAGACTCTGGGTGTGGGGGGAACCTATCACTAGACTCAAAAACCCACTCCTTCTTGTGCTCTCCTCCCAGGCCAGTAATAAAGCATTCTTCCGGACCTCCTGTCTTGGTGATTTTCTCCATCTCTTCTTCCTCAGCCTTCCCTTCCTCACTTTCTTCACTTTCGGCAGCTTCCTCCACTATGCCCTCGACGTATTCACCTTTGGTCTTTCCGGGATCCTCCTTCACGACCTCTGCGCTCCCTTCGCTTAATAGATTTTTCATGGCAGAACCGTCTAGCGTACCAATCCAGACCTTGGCAGCAACAGACTTTTCAGGCATTTGCAAAAATGGGTCTTTGTACCCAGAAAATTCATGGGAGAAGAAGATCTCGAACCCCGGCTTCATGCACTTGTCTTTTCGATCCATCCATGGTTCTGGGAAACCGCAAAAGGGGAAATCTTCTCCTTCCTTCACAAAATACCCATTGAGAGTCTTTAAGTAAGGGTCTAGCGGCGCATCGAAAGCCTTCTTCTTTGCCCTTAGTTCCTTCTTTGTTGGCTGATACCCTAGACCGTGAGTGTGAGTCTGAGTAGGGATTCTTGGAGCCTCTGGCAGGCCCTGAAGATTCTTCCCCAGTCCCAATCCTGGAAAGAAGCCCATTTTCTCCATGATTCCAGCGACGACTGGACTAGCATACTGATCGAAATGGGGCGATAGGGACTCTCCCGACTTTCCTTCTTCTATCACGCTGATGAACTCGAATCCTCCCATCTTCGCTTCTTCTTCTTGCAGCTGTAATTCTAGGACCGGTGCACTTGACGACACTTCAGATGGACGAACCCAACTGTCTCCGAGGATATCACAGACTTTGTTTTCCCAGACATACTTAACCTTTTGATGGATCGTCGACGGTATAGCGCCCAAACTGTCCAACCAGGGCCTTCCCTGCAGCAGATTGAAAGAAGCGGGGATATCGATGATTTGGAACTCAGCTTCTTTGTCCATCGGCCCGATAGCGAGATTAAGAAAGATAATGCCCATGACTGCTCTTTGGGTGTTGTCATATGCCCGGACTTTCTGTTGAGACGGCACAAAGGAAGATTCATCTAAGCCCATTCGCTGGGCTGTGCGGAAGGGACATACATTAAGAGCAGACCCGTTGTCAACGAGACAAGCGGGCACGGTGTTCCCCAAACATTCAACGGTGATATACAGTGGCTTGTTGAGCGTGGGTCCTCCCGGGGGTAAGTCATTCGATGAAAAGGTGATAGCCGAAGTCGGAATCTTGCCGATCAATCCTATGAGGTCTTCCGGGGTGGTGTCGATAGACACGTCAGCTTGATTCAGAGCGTCTAGGACCGCCTGACTATGGCGTTTGGAGGCAATCAGCAACCCCCAGACAGTGATGTTAGCCTGAGTCTTCTTCATTTGCTTTAGGACCCGATCCTCTTCTTCTTCCTCGTTCATTTTTCCTTTCCCTTTCTCCAACTCCCTCCCCGGGTGATCTTCCTCTAATTCATGCGGCTTGAAGTGCCTACCAGATCGAGTCAAATGGTCGATCTCTTCTTTTGCCCAAATGTTGTCGGTTTCTGAAACGGTCTTTGAGTCTTCTCTTGCCTCTTCGTCGCTTTGATACTATAGATCATCTTCCCCTACCCGGCCTATGCTCCGATCATTGCTTTCTTGGACCCACCAATCTGACTGCCTCGTCACTTCGTTTTCCCATATCCCTGGCTGGCTTCCAAGCATGCAGATCCCCGAATTTTTTGGAAACTGATAGAACTTCTTTGCTTCTCCGACCCTTGTGATTAGCTCGGATGGATCGAATGCCGCTTCTTCTACCCCTAAGAAATAAAGACCCCGCGGCGGTGGCACAGCACGATGGTTTGGCAGAGGATTCTTGGTGACGTTGGGGGCTTTGACAGGTGGCTCGGATATCACTTTGTTGTCAATGAGGTCCTGGATTTCGTGCCTTAATCTCATGCACCGATCCGTCGAGTGGCCCTTTTGTTGATGATACTTGCAGTAGAGATCTCCCTTGAAGTGTGGTGGGAGTGGACTCGACGGGGGTCGAGGTTCTAACTGACGGAGATGCCCCTTTGCTAACAGCCTGTCGAGGGCGGTTGATAATGATACTCCCAAGTCTGAAAACTTCCTCAGTGGCTTATCCTCCCCTCCTCTTGGATGGTTTCTGGTGATATCAAACTTTTTCTCCAGTTCGCTAAGTGCATTGACATCGGTGGGGCCAGAGTGACCCCCCGAATGCCCTCCGTTCGATCCATAACTGGGCCTCCGATATCGGTTCTGTGGCTCCTCCTTCTTGATTATTCCTTCTTGAATTGCATCTTCAATTCTTGTCCCTACATCGAATACCTCAGCAAAGGTGTTGATTGACTGAAATCTCATCTTTTCTTGATAAACTGGTTGCAGATTTTTCATTAGCATTCGGATCTGGTCTTTCTCAGGCGGCCTTTGTACCATTTTAGCTGCCTTTCCTTTCCATCGACTCAAATACTCAGCGAATGATTCTTTGTTCCCTTGCCTGGTCGTTTCCAAATCTCGGACAGTAACATCCAAATCCTGATTGTACTCGTATTGTGCCACAAATGCCTTAATCACTTCTTCCCATACTCTGGTTTTGCTTGGCTCAAGTATAAGGTACCATGACAGAGCAGCTCCCGTTAAGGTTTGTTGAAATAGGACAGCCATCATGGTAGTGCTCAGTCCACTAGGCTGAAAAGCTCCTACGCACATTCGGACATGACTGCGGGGATTGCCTGTGCCATCAAACTTATCGAAAACTGGCATTTTGAAACCAGCCGGCAGCGTTTCGTGGACTCCGTCATACAATCCTTCCAGTTCCATCAGATAGGTATCCACTCCCTGAGCCTTGCGCATTACCCGTTCCAACTTTTCTATCTTCTCAGTCAACAGCTTCTCCTTCTCGTCTTTCTCTCTGTCCCTGTTTGCTCTTAGTGCATCATTCCAGTGTGCTTCTTGATCGTCGAACCAATCTCCATCTCCTCCTCCCAAAGGCGGATCTATAATAGGTGAAATTACATGCGGCGGCGGTCGGCGATTCAGCTCCTCTATCATTCCCATCATGCGGTTCATGTTCTCGGCCTGTCTCCTCATCTGTTCCGCTTGCTGTTCGACTAGTACCCTCAATCCGGTCATCTCCTCGTTGTTTCTTTCTTCGGCCATGTTAGCGTATTCTCCCCTTACAAGTCTTGCCGTAGGATCCCTGAACCACGCTTGATTGGCTATTTTTGCTCCTACAGCAAATTTTGAAAATTTTTCTTTAAAAATTTATTTTCATTTTATCAAACAAAGGCATTTGAAAAACAACTTCCCTTTTATATGTCATGTGGATGCATGTGTGCGTGTGTGCCTATTCTATATGCCAAAGAAAATGAAAATCCTAGTCCTAACACATAAGCACATAAGCACATAAAACCCTTACCCATGTCAAGTACGATGATTTCTCCACTCATTGTGACCTTCTTTACCCTTTGACATCTGGAAATTTTAGGGTTTTCGAAATTCATTTGAAAAAGCTTTTCTGATGAAATCTTTTAGAAGACAATTTTCAACAATTCTGGATCACGCTTTTCAAAAAGCGATTAGGTTGAAACTCCTATTTTGAAAAGTGTCTTAGCTGATGAATAACCCCGGTTTGGCTCTGAAGTTTTAATCAAAAAATGAAATGCCAATTTTTTGGAAAAGCGATTGAAAACTTTGGAATAAAGATGGCAAAATCTATTTGCTTTTAAAGATGGATTTAAAATTCTTTGGGCAGAAGGATCACATGATCGGATTATCACCGTACTTTTCATGAATTTGGATACATACAAGGTCAATGATGCTTAGCTAAACATGATATAAGAAGTATAATCTCATAATCAAGGTTCGGCATGTTCCCCAAATGTCGTGGAACATGAGGAGAAATTGCTAAAAGGTGATTAAAAGATTATACGTCTTTCATCAAGCAAGTATCGTCATCATCTCAAGTAATCCCTTCCGGGCATACCAAACTTCCTAGCACATAACCCTAATCAAGAATTGATTTCCTAAGATTGAAAGGTTCTATGGAAGCTACTATGCAAAAGCTGGGTTTTGGTCAAATAAGGAACCCTTGACACACATCCGATAGGATGCTTAATATACCAAATCATGGTACGAGATCAAGGGTGATCACACAGTCCCATGATGACTTGACCGACCGGGTTGCCCCGAGCCTCCAAGGTCATAGTTCCGTGCAATCGACTGACTGGACATGCAAGTGAAATGCAACAGGCACACAAAGATTAATTAATTTGATTAAAAGGATATTTTTCAAGTCTAATCCTCAAGTAAACCCAAAATCAGAATTCTGGTCTGCGAAACCAGAGATTCTGGGTTCGATCCCCAGCAGAGTCGCCAGATTGTGGATATCGCAGGTTGACTTACCCACAACTTTTCAAAATCAAATTCAAAAACAAAATGAGTCGCCACTTAATTTTTAAAAGGAAAATTAAGAAACCATTTTAAAAGCAAACTGATCTTTTTAGAAACTAGAGATTAGCTAGGTCCGGGGATTATGGAATGAGAGAGGAAGGAGCCCATCGGACTAAAACACCCTCTCTCATCCTATCTTGCGATAGGCCTCTACTCAACATCCTTTTAATCAAATTTATTAATCTAAGCATGCCCTCAACTAATACATATATACATATACGTCACAAAAGCATGTCCAAAGGGTGTAAAATTGCAATTGACAAAATATCATCCAAAAGCCACATAATTCAGGTAACAAGCGATATGATATGCAATAGAGAACAAATGAACTTACCCGGGATCCAGCAGTGATAATAAACGTGCAATGCATGCGAACAAAAGAAAATCCTAAAAGAGTCTCTAATCACATATACACATAAGGCAAAACCTAATTCTAAGGTGTCGCGCATTAAGTCGAAGAATCAAAAAAATCCAGACATTAAGATAAACTAAAAGGAGTCTTAGGAATCATACCTTAATAGCGCTACAAAACAAAGGGTTAGTCCACATGCTTCACATAATAATAATATGATATCAAACAATCAATCCTAATTCTCTAACTTATACCTAGCAAGCAATGAAATCCAACTTTATCCAATTACTAGTTCTAATTATAAGCATTAATGTACATGAGTTCATGAATATGAACAAGACTAGGCCATTAACTATGAATTTATGCATTGATTTGAATCATTTAGCTTTGGAATTTAAGTCTAATTAATCATTATTAAAACATGGTTTAAGCCCTAAGCCATAAGAGAATCATTTAGGCCATTATTTACAAAGTTAGTCAAATGGGTCATAAAAACTCTGAAAATTGCAGAGAGCAGATCAGAACTTAAAAGAAATAAAAAACATATCTCCCATGGTTTGATCTTGATGATTTTTGGACTCAATATGCCTCTGTGAGTCTAGTTTTCAAATCAAAAAGAAAATCGAAGTTCCAATGGTCGGATCTCCAGGAATATGAAAAATACCAGACATCACTCAGCACTTTACAACCTTCTGTCCAGAATTCTTGTACGATTTATTAAAAATAGCAAAAAAATCCGAATTGCTTTGTTCTTTTTAGGGTGACTTCCTAACACATTAATCTTCATAGAAAAAATTATTTGGAGTCACAAACACTTTATTGGAACTCTGATTTAATTGTTTCAAAAGAGTGTCACTATTCTGAAACTATTCTGAAATTCTGGACAGATTGCATTTGTGTCACAAAACTCATGATCAAACCATGCTAAACATGAAACCACCTTAAAACAAAAATTACAGCGGTAGAATATTGTGTTATTGACACTTTCCCGTTGGTTTCACTTGATTTCAATGGTTAGATTTCGAACTAAAAATCTTTGATCAAAAACAGTTTGTGGACTCACTGTTTTTATTTTGCTAGTTCAACTTTGTTGGTTAACCTCAACTATTGAAGACAAGAAGTTGAGATTAAACCAAACTACTTCTCCTACCATTTGATGGTCATTAGAGACTACAAACCTTTATTCTTCATAGATTTCAAATGAAGTATGGATAGACTTCATGAAATCTATAAGATTGGGAATCCAAACCATGGAGATGGGTTTGGACTCAAAACTACATTCTCCTACCATTTGATGGTCATTGGAGAGGGAGACATGACTATGACTCATGAATCCTAAAGGAATGTAGAAGGGATTCCTCAAGACATCAAGTTGAGAAGATCCAAATCATGAGTATGGACTTGGATCCTCCTATGAAGTGGTGATCAAACTTTGACTCCTATGTGAGGCACAAGCCTACATGGGATTCAAAAGATCATGCTCAAGAGATCAAAAGAGATATTGAAGATCTCCAAGACCTTCAAGAGAAGAATATAAATAAGAAAGTGGAAGAAAGTAATATGAAAACAAAAGAAACTCCTAAGTTTACTTGATGAACAAAGAAAATAGTGAAAGATTTTAGGATTAGAGATTTTAAAAGAAAAAAGAAAAAGCCAATAATCTATGGTTAGAGGATCACCTCCAAATTATCCTCAAAGTTTTCTTTTCTTTGAAGATCTTCCAAGCTCTTCTCTCTAATTCTCTAAACACTCTCTTTTTTTCTCTAAAAAAAAATGTTGGTGTAATGGAAGTATTTTTTGCATATGCTCTCTCTCCCAATATGTTTCTTGGTGTTCTTCTTGGTCTCCCCTCTTTTAGGAAGATCCCTTCTCTTTTATAAGCAAAATTACCAGGTATTTTTGGTGAATTTCAGAGCAAAAAACAGGTGTAATTCCCTCATTAGTTGGTACAATGTGTACTTTCTGAAATTATGCAGACTGCTGTCCAGCGCGGCAGTCCAGATACTGCCGCGGCAGTCCGTGACTGCCGCTGCGGCATTCATCAAATGCCGTTGCGGCACTTTATGACTGCCGCGCGGCATTCATCAAATGCCGCGACAATTAATGGATTGCTGCATTTTTGTCAGTCTTACTTTATCAGTTTTTGTTCTTATTCGCATGCACATACGTATTGCCCTGCAAAATACAGACTTTAAAAGCGAACGGCAGTCAGAAATATGTGGCGGCACTTGGTGAGTGCCGGCACGGCACTCTGTGACTGCCGTGCGGCAGTCACTGAGTGCCGCGGCAGCCCGCCGTGTGCCGGTTTTGGCTAAAATTCCCCTTTTAGGTCTTTTCTCTTTTTGAAACAAATTATTTTTGAATATCTTTTCCAAAAGTTGTGTTTTATATCTGAATTCTCCTAAATACCTGGTATTTCCCTCTTTCTGTGAAATTTTATCGCGTTTTGGAGAACTTTCTGAAGAACTTGGAATACTTCGAATTTTTCGGTCATTGTCATCATTGGACGTGGAGGTGACGCTCTCCTAAATTCGACGGCCGGTCAAAATTGGGGTGTCTACAGGCCTACCATTATTTCCTATGGTCTTATGGTTCTTCAACGTTTACGATGGAAGATTATTTGTATGGTAACAAAGATTTTACTTGACTATCAACCAAAACAAGAATAATGAGACTAAACAACGAGTTAATGCGCTATTTCAAATGAAATTCGACAAACACAAAATGTATTTATAACCCTCTAAAAAGAAAAGATAGGCTCAAAAGCTCACAGGGTTTAATCTCCACCATGTGTTATCTAGAAATCTGAATTATATTACAGTTCACATCAAACATGTATTCAAGCGACTACGTGTAGTGCATAAGTTTTTGTGCAAATCTATGATATAAAACTTCGACTCGAACGATACATAACCTAAAACATCTCATCATGACTTTAGCAAATGTTTAATCACATTTTTTCTTGTTTATCATTCTATAACAATCCAAGTGATCTAACAAGAAGTATCAAATTGATATTGCAAAAACGTCGGTAATCATCGTTTATTTAAGCACAAGTATCGAAAATTTTTGAAAATTTAAGTGTAACAATGTGCATGTGTGTGCATACCCCCAAACCCAAACCTTTCATTATCCCCAATGAAACAATAAAATGAAAGAAATAAGAGTACGTAATGAAGGAACGATATTACCTCGATCTCTGCAAACACAAATCTGGTGAACGTATAAAAATATGCAAGTTCAAACATGCTCCAAATGAAGCTAAAAGCACCTGTCAATACTTGACAAAAGAAATTAAACAACAAAAGAACAATGATAAAGAAAAGAAAGGAATACAATTTTTTTTTATTCAATAGAAACTAAACTATAATTAAAAGACTCAATAAAAGAAACAAATAGAACTTATGAAAACAAAGAAATACTTAATCTAAAATAAAATAAAGAGAACAAAATATAAAAACAACTGACCAGGTGTGGGAGACAGGAGGTTAGAGAACAAAAGAGAAAATTCTTGAAAATCCTACCTCGCGCGAGCGGACCGCGCGAGTCCCTCCGCGAGTTTAAGAAGAAGCTTGTTTTACATCTTATAAAAGAAAGATTTCTAAGTCCCCAGATCGCGCGAGCGGGCCGCTCAAGCGACCTCCTCGCGCGTGCGAATTTCGGCGCGAGGTGATACCGAGGCTAAATATCACATAAAGTTTTAAAAAATTTCACAAAGGGGCAAGCTCGAGTGAGCGAGCCGCGCGCGCGAGTTGCCATTTTTCCTCTTTTTCTTTATTTTTTATATAAGCTAAAAATAAGTTTACTCCAACCCCCAATTCTGTTCAGAATGACCAAAACTGACTCAAAAATACCCAAAAATGACCAAAAACACTCAAAATTAAAAGAAACGGATGAAATAAAGCTTGGGTTACCTCCCAAGAAGCGCTATCTTTTATGTCTTTAGCTAGACCGTTCTAGCTCAAGATTTATGGAGGTTGAAAATCAGACTTTGTACCCCTTAGGATATCAGGAAGAGCCCGGTGATAAGCAGAAATAATGTCGCTTTGAATTAATTCGACCGACGGTTCTCCTGAATTATGTTCAAATCAATTTCTTACCTTTCGAGTAAATTCATCTTGGGGTCCTGATTATTCAAATTCATCCGCTCATTACGAATTATATTATTTTTCTCACCCATATTCAGTTCTTTGTTAGGCTCAATATTCTGTCTTATCTCACATTCTGCCTTACATAGGTAATCGTTGTCTTTAGGAGATTGATCCATAGCATTAAAAATGTTTAATTTTAAGTTCATGTTCCCAAATGACACCTTCATTACCCTCGTCCGACAGTTAACACGAGCGTTAGCGGTTGTTAAGAATGAACGACCTAAGATGACATGAATGTGTTTCCTAGCATCTAGCACGGGTTCAGTGTCAAGGACCATGAAGTCGACAGGATAATAGCATTTATCAACTTTAACCAAGACGTCCTCGACGATTCCTCTAGGTATTTTAATTAAACGATCCGCTAATTGGATGGTAGCGGTCGTGGGTTTAAGTTCACCTAATCCTATTTGTTTATAGACATGATAAGGTAAGAGGTTAACACTAGCTCCTAAGTCAAGAAGATCCCGATGAATGTTAGTGTCACCTATGACACATGATATCATAGGCGTACCTGGATCATTATATTTTGGAGTAGTGTGTTGAAAAATTGAGCTCACTTTTTCTGTGAGAAAGACCTTTTTAGGAGTATGACTGCGTATTTTGCGCTTATGCGTGCAAAGGTCTTTTAGGCATTTAGCGTAAGCGTGAATTTTTTTATCACATCGAGGAATGGAATATTGATTTTAACTTGCTTAAATACCTTGAGTATATCTTCAGTTTTTGACTTTTTCTTAGAAAAATTTGACGGTTCCTCAACGTTTAGTGGAAAAGGCACTTTCGAAATATAATTAGTTGGGTCTGGTTCTTTTTCTTTTCTACTTTGATTCACGTCCTCACCCATATCTTTATTCGAATTAACGTTTAAATTTTTTTCACCCTCGTCCAAAAATTCAACTTCCTCTTCCCGAATTATCGTCCTAGTCGAAACAGCGTTCACTTCCTCACTCTTACCCCCATTCTCGTATTGACCCTGAGGATTCTGAATAGGTTGACTTGGCAACTTACTCTCGATTAAATGGTTTATTGTACTCACTACTTGTCCCATTTGGGACTCTAGTTTTGTGATGGACTGGATGTGGGAATGTACTAACTGGACTACTGACCTAAAGTTTTTGAGTAAAGCCAACACCTTCTCCTCAAATGCATTATTATGTGGAGGTGGAGGAGGATTGGATTGTTGGTATTGATATTGTTGAGGCTGGGTTCGATAAGTATTAGAAAAATTAGTCAGCGCAGGATTACAATTATTTTGTGGGAATTGTTGAATAGAATTAATGTGTTGCTCCACAAATTCTGGGAATTGAGATACGGAAGGATATGCAAAGATATTATGTGACAGTTTAGAACATAATGCACATACTTCAGAAGAAGGTGGACTCGACATTTTGTTCATTTGCATAAGTCTGTCAAGTTTTCTAGATAATTCTTGTATTTCAATTGATTGACTCGACTTAACTTTCACCTCTCGCTTAGGTTAAAGGTAGCCCTCAAGATGGACAGACACCGCTTGGTGCATCAATTCTCGCTCAAAGTTTCAAAAATTTTCCAGGCCTCATCGACACTTTTGTGTAGGAATGTCCCCGCACAAATAGCATCGATAGTATTACGAAGTGAGGGAACTAGTCCCTCGTAGAAGACCTGAACTAATTGCCAGTTGGGAACTTGATGATGTGGGCATGAACGTAACAATTCTTTAAATTGTTCCCAAGTTGTAACACCCACTCCCGCGATTAACCGTTAAACGTGATTTAGCATGCATTAACATATATTATTGGTGTTTATTAACACATGTTTAAGTGAGTTTTAACTCACTTGTTGATTGTGGGTGTCCAATTTGGGAACCCAGTGTTGGCCAATGTGGTAGTCCCAAATTGGGACATGAGTTGAGAAAGTTCCATTGTGATGGGACAAAGTTGTGGAATCACCCTAATGTGCTTAAATGTTTATGAAGGCATACGTGAAATATTTATATGTTGTTTAGAATTTATTGTTTATTGTTAGAGACCATTTATGTGGTTATTTGGAGTACCTTGGTGAGGATGAAATGAACACGTTATATAATTAGTAGGCTAATTAGCAACTTCATATAATTATGTGGGACCACTTATGGGACCCACGCGAGACATAGAGAAACACTTATTTAAATTTGGGATAATTCTAAAGCTAGTAGGGGTATAATCGCAAAACTTATAAAATATGGGGAGGTAAACTAAGAAACTAAAACCTTATGAATTACATGTGTGAGGACATGTGCCCTATGACTCACAATGAGTCTCCTTCTTCCTAAAGCAATACACCAGGTTTTACAGAGGAAATGTTAGAACGAGAATTGACGACGGAATTCGATGGAGCTCTACGACGTCAATCGACGCGCCGTTCGACATCTAATTTTAATTCCGAGACCAGATTTGGACTCGTAGAGGTGAGTTCTACATTTTGGTACTGATTTTATTGAGTATAATCATCGTATTTCTCGCGACCCAATTCGGAGCGGTAATCCGTAGTTTGTCGAATTCATGTAGGATTTGAAACCGGAGTAGATTTGAGCTTTAATTTCACAACTAGGAACGAATTGCCAAGAGGTGAGTGATTTCAATCTTACCTATGGATGAGATTCATGGTTATGTTCATATGATGTTGATTTCATGTCTATTTAGCTTAATCACTCATGTTTAGCTATGATTTTGTGAAAAGCATGGTGATATGTTTATGTGAGCATGTTTAGTTGTCTATGTGGGTCAAAGGAAAGCTTGTATGAATCCGCCATGAGATTGTTCCGTGGTGACGACCACTTGTTGCCGACAACGGCATTAGACCGCACATGTGTGGCGTGGGTTATTGGCTTATGTCGTGGACTATCGGGGGAGTCGCGGACTTACGGGTAGTGGTGGATGAAATACTTGCTTATCCGGAGATCATTATATTTGTTGAGTTGAATATAAACATTGATATGTCATCCGTGTGCTTGATTGATATTTCTCACTAAGCATATAGCTTATATATTGTAGTGGTTATTGAATAACCATTATAGGTGAGCACGGCGGCGAGAATCTGGGGAGATGAACGTGGAAATTGTGGTAACAAGGAAGCTTGCAATTGTAGTAGTTTCATGTATATAGATGTTTTGAGTAAAACTTATGGGTTGGTGTAAAACTTGTAGTTTATAGTAGCTAACTTGGGGATATACTAAAACTTAGTAGATTATGTTAGTTTTGCCTTAATCGCTCCAAGACTCGTGTAAATCTTGTAACCGGAGCTTAAAATGTTGTTGGTATCTTTCTTGCTTTGATAATGTAGTTTGGAATATGTTTGAATGGAAGTTTGGTTTAAGAAGCATGTTTTGGTTGATCTTGAGGGAATTGGGAATTGTTAGCCTTAAGGTATATTAAGGCATATTTAATTATGTTTTGATGATGTCAAATATGCTATGATAATTACATGATTCATATTGATTCATTCTTTGTTATTATCATAGTCATTTTTATGCTCATATATAATCTCATGTATTAATATTGTATCAATGTTTTAACATCTTTGTGTGCATGAGATTCAATTGATGTAGATCAAGATTACAAGGAGCTCAAAAAGGATCAAGCTTGAAGACTTGAAGATATTTCATCCTTGGTTGAAGTCTAGGACCATCATTGTAAGGCATCTTGATCTCACACTCTTAGGGGCTCAAACAAATGCTAAAAGTTAAAGTTTTGGAAATAAATTTTAAATGGGTCATCTTTAAAGCAATGCCCCAACCAATTGAAGAATAATTAAATGTTGAATCTTATATGGTTGGAAAGGTATTTGAATCTAGTTTCCAAAACATCAAACGGATCGCAAATCCGATTTTTGTAGAGGGAGTTATGGCCTTTTTAGTGGAGATGTGTCTGGCTGTCAAACAGGAGGGACAGTCGACTGAAGGCCCGATGCAGTCGACCGAAGTGAGCAAAATGCAAACAGAACCCTCTGTAAACACATCTCAGTTGACTGCTTTAAGGTTCAGTCGACTGCTTCAAGGTCCAGTCGACTGAATCGACCTGAAAGGCAATAACGGCTAGTTTTTAAAGGGGTTTTTAATTACCAAATGTGCCACCAACGGCTATAATCTTCCAAGGCCTATAAATACATGTTTTCCCAAGCTATTTGGGGTTGAGATTTTGATTAGAAAACATATTATTGATCACTCATCTCATTGATCTTTAAACATCATTATTTGAGCCCTAGTTTGAGTGAAAAATCAATTTGCTCTAGATTTCAATTGTAATTCTTGAGAGAGCAAATTGTAGTGAGCTTTTATTTGTATTATCTACTCACTAAGGAGTTATTGTGTGAGCTTCAAATTGTATTATCCACTCTAGAGAGAGAGAGTTTCAATTTGTTTTCAAATCAATTGTAACGAGTGAGGGTTAGTAACCCTTGTGTGCAAAGAAGAGGTGTTCTTCTTTGGGAGAGATTGAAGGTTCTTGTAACGGTTTGGTGCACACCCGTAAGTGCTCCGGGAACGGTTTGGTCTACACCTATGAAGTAGATCGGAGTAAAGGAATCCTCAAGAGGTGTTCTTGAGAGGTGGACGTAGGCCGCGGGGTGCGATTGCCGAACCACTTGAAAATTTGGTTTGCAAGTATCTCTTCCCTTATCTCGTTACATTATTGCTTGTGGTCTTGTTTAATTTGTAATTAAGTTTTTAAAAGGTTAATTTCTGCTAAAACCTTATTCACCCCCCCTCTAAGGTTTCCATATTTGGGCCAACAGGAATATTTGGGAGAGATTTGGGAGAGATTGCATTGTACACCTTGTTCATGGTTTTAAATCATGTTGGTAACTTTCAAACTCTTGCTTTTATGATTTGGATATGTTAGTTGTGAGTTTGGATCAAACCTCATATGTTTTGTTTGTTTTTGTGAGGATTAGAAGTGTTTGAGTATTGTAACATTGGTGGGATCTTGATTAATATTTTAAAACCATGTTAACATAGCTTGAAAATAGTTTGGAATGATTTGAGATTGGTTTTGAAATAGTTTTGCAAAGTTTCATGAAGTTTGGATGGGATTTGGAGGTGTTAGGATGCTGCAGAAGAGGAGTTTTTGCTGTCAAAACGTGTACTGCAAAATCCGGATCGATCCGGGTCTTGAGCGGATCGATCCGGCACTTTTAGAGGGCCAAAAATGAGGTTCTGTCAAAATCGGATTGATCCGGTTTTGGGCCGGATCGATCCACAGGTCATTTTGCTACACTGTCGACTTTTACGAAAACGGACATAACTCTCTCTAGAAAACTCGGAGTCGCGCACCATTTTTTTGCATTGGAACCGGGACTCAAAAATCTATCTTTTGGTATAAAATTTGCTATACCTTATTAATTACCATTTTGCCCTTGGCTTAATTTGTCTAACATAATGGTGTAAACGTGCTTGTTTTCCCTCCTTTTCATTTGTAAATTATTGTTTGAAGGCCTTGGTGGCGTGCCACGTGTCTTGGGTTCACATGTGTGGATTCGGGGCGTGACATTTAGTGGTATCAGAGCGATAGGCTAGAAACTTTGGGACGAGAGACGACGACTTGAGAGTAAAGTGTAAATATTATGTATATAGATGCATTACATGTGTGCACATGATTATTGATGCTATGTTATGATTGCTTAATCATTTATATCATATTATATATGGCCTAGTATGCATAGTATTCATTCATGCATATCTAACTGGCAGGCAAAATTTGTTAAAAAAATGTACCAAAACCGAGACCTCGATGCAAGAATGGATTGTTTGGTAGATTTGGTAACTAATTTCGTTGGTGCCATTGGTGATCGAGTACCACCAGTAAATGAAAGGCATGCAAATGCAAATCCTGAACCAAGGGTGGACCGTATTACGATTGAGCAATTCTATAGGAGAAAATCGACTACGTTTAATGGGGGACCGGATCCGATCACAGCTATTCATTGGGTATCAGATATGGAGCGAATATTCCGTGCTATAGAATGTACCGAAGAGCAAAAGATTACGTTTTCCACTGATATCCTGAAAGAAGGTGCTCAGAATTGGTGGGTGGGTTTACTTGATCAAGGTAGGCTGACCACTTGGGATAAGTTTGTGGAAGAGTTTTACAAACGATATTTTCCTCGAGCAGCTAAAGCACAGAAGCATCGGGAATTCATGAATCTCCAACAGGGGGATATGATAGTGAATGAATACATTTCCAAGTATAGTGAATTGCTTCGATTTGCGAAGGATACGGTAATAACCGAGGAAGACAAAGCTCGAAAGTTTGAAGAGGGGTTGAGGGATAACATCCAATGTAGGTTGGATACTCATGAATTTGGAACTGTTGCTCAAGTCCAGAACGCAGCTCTCATAGCCGAACGAGATATTAACAAGTATAAGCAGGGACAACAAGGAAAGCGACAAGGAGAAGATAAAGGGAAGGGGCAAGGCTTCTTCAAGAAACCATTTTCACGAGGGCTTGGGTCAGGTTCGGGTAGTCAAGGTGGAAGTTCATTTACTGAGGGAGTTCGACCGCTGTGTCCTACATGTAATTGCCGACACGGGGGAGTTTGTTATTTGCTAAGCACGTGTAACATTTGTAATCAAGTGGGGCACATATCCAAGAATTGTCCGCAAGCTAGATCACGACCACTGAGCTCTGTGAGCTCAATTCCGGATATGAGGGGTAAATGCTTTGATTGTGGGCAGCCAGGACATTTTTCCAAGGATTGTCCAAAGAAGCGACAACAAGGAGCAAGTTCTATGGCATCTAGCGGGAACAAGGAGCAAGTTATATGGCAACAAGATTAGGTCCGCCCACTGATAAAGGAAAAGGCGTGGAACAGAGGCAAGGGAAGTCTTTTCAACTCGCACCGGGGAACATGTCAGCTACAGACTCCGTGGTGTCAGGTATACTTCATATCTGTTCACATCCAGCACGAATTTTGATAGATTCAGGATCAACACACTCATTTGTCTCACATGAATTTGTCAAACATTTACATAGCATGTTAAGACCCTTAGGGTATGATCTATCCGTATCATTACCTCTAATTAAACCGTTAGTGACCTCTTCAGTGTTCAAAGCATGCGAAATCAGAGTAGGTGATAAGATATTGACTGTTGATTTGATTCCGTTAACCATCAACTACTTTGACGTAATCTTGGGCATGGACTGGTTATCTACAAATCAGGCTATAATTAATTGTGAACAGAAAAGGGTTAATTTCCAATTACCAGGGCAAAAAGAGTTTACCTTCCAAGGGGTTGGTGTAGCAGCGCCACCATATATGATATCAGTAATTCAGGCTGGGAAGTTGTTGAAAAAGGGTTGTCAAGGATTCCTATGTAGTGTAATTGATACACGTGTCACGGGGACTCGAGTAGAAGATATTTTGATAGTACGAGAGTTTCCGGATGTATTTCCTGAGGATCTACCAAACATGCTAATTGAGCGGGAGATTGAGTTTACTATTGACGTAGCACCTGGATCACAACCAGTATCAAAAACACCGTACAGAATGGCACCCGTGGAACTGAAAGAGCTAAAGAACCAGTTACAAGAGTTGCTTGACAAGGGATTTATTCGACCTAGTGTTTCTCCGTGGGGAGCACCAGTTTTATTTGTCAAGAAGAAAGATGGAACCATGCGAATGTGTATTGATTATCGGGAGCTGAATAAGTTGACTATTAAAAACAAATATCCATTGCCGAGGACTGATGATTTGTTCGATCAGCTTCAAGGAGCTCAAGTGTTCTCAAAGATCGACTTGAGATCGGGCTACCATCAACTAAAAGTTAAATAGGAGGATGTGGAAAAGACAGCATTTAGGACTCGATATGGACATCATGAGTTTATGGTTATGCCATTCGGAGTTACCAACGCGCCCGCAGCTTTTATGGATTTGATGAATCGGGTATTCAAGGAATACTTAGATGAATTTGTAATTGTCTTTATTGATGATATTTTGGTCTACTCTAAAAGTGTTGAAGATCACGAGAAGCATTTACGATTGGTGTTGCAACGACTTCGCGAGAAGAAATTATTTGGTAAATTGAAGAAATGTGAGTTTTGGCTTACGGAGATAGCACTTTTGGGACATGTGATTTCTAAAGCAGGTGTTTCAGTGGATCCACAGAAAATTGAAGCAGTAGCCAATTAGAATCCACCGAAAAATGTGTCAGAGGTTCGAAGTTTCTTGGGTTTGGTCGGTATTACCGAAGGTTTGTAGAAAACTTCTCAAGAATTGCGATGCCTATGACTCAGCTAATGAGAAAAGATGTTTCTTTTGTTTGGAGTTATAAATGTGAGGAAAGTTTCAAGGAATTGAAGACTAGACTTATAACAGCACCGATATTGACTATTCCGTCGGGGACTAAGGGGTTTGTTATCTTCAGCGATGCTTCGCATGAAGGTCTAGGATGTGTCCTAATGCAGAATGGCAAAGTAATTGCATATGCTTCACGACAATTGAGACCACATGAAACCAACTACCCGACACATGACTTGGAATTGGCAGCGGTAATCCTTGCCTTGAAGATTTGGAGACATTATCTATACGGGGAACGGTGTGAAATTTACACGGATCACAAAAGCCTAAAGTATATATTCACTCAGAGAGACTTGAATATGAGACAGAGACGGTGGTTGGAGTTAATGAAAGATTACGATTTATCGATCCAATATCACCCAGGAAAGGCCAACGTGGTAGCCAATGCATTGAGCCGAAAGTCAACCGAAAACTTAGCTTATGTTGTAACTTCTCAAGAGAAGCTGATTCGTGAAATGGAGCAATTGAAACTTGAATTAATTCCAAGAACTGAGGGAACTTTGATGGCGGCTATTATAGCACAACCAACACTTGTGGATGAGATTAGAATGAAACAGCTTCAAGACCCAAACTTGAGGAAAATTTGTGACGGAATACCTGAGGGTAAGCAACCGGATTTCACTTATGTGGATGGTGTATTGAAATATAGAAATCGAATTTGTGCACCTGATGTTAATGGGATTAAAGAGACGATTCTAGAGGAGGCGCACAATACCAAATATTCTATTCATCCGGGAAGTACCAAAATGTATCGTGATCTACGAGAGAATTATTGGTGGTTTGGAATGAAGCGAGAAATAGCCAAACACGTGGCAAAGTGTTTGGTGTGTCAACGGGTAAAAGCAGAACACCAAAGATCAGCGGGAATATTGCAACCATTACCAGTACCGGAATGGAAATGGGAGAACATCACGATGGATTTTATAGCAGGTTTACCAAAATCCAGAAGATCAAATGATAGTATTTGGGTAATTGTTGACCGATTAACCAAGTCTGCGCATTTCCTAGCGATTAAGACGAATGATCCGATGAAGTTGGCAGAGTTATATGTTCAAGAAATTATAAGGCTTCATGGAGTTCCAGTGTCTATTATCTCTGATAGAGATAGTAGATTTACATCAAGATTTTGGAGGGATTTACAAGAGACTATGGGCACAAAGTTGAATTTTAGCACAGCTTTCCAACCGCAGACTGACGGACAATCAGAACGGGTAATTCAGATATTGGAAGATATGCTTAGATTATGTGTTCTTGATTTCAAAGGTGATTGGGAACAACACTTGTCATTGGCTGAATTTACTTATAATAATAGTTTTCAATCCAGTATTGGGTTGGCACCTTTTGAGGCTTTATATGGGCGTAGATGTCATTCGCCGATTTGTTGGGCTGAGGTAGGAGAACGGAAACTATTGGGACCTGAGATAGTTCAACAAACCACAGAGAAAGTTAAGGTGATACAACAACGGTTACAAACAGCTCAAAGTCATTACAAGAGCTATGCGGATTTAAAAAGGAGACTAATAACGTTTGAAGTTGGTGATTATGTGTTTCTAAAGGTGTCACCGACTAAGGGAATTGTAAGGTTTGGAAAATGTGGAAAACTTAATCCGAGGTACGTTGGACCGTTTGAAATCATTGGTAGAGTTGGACCAGTGGCTTACCGACTAAAGCTACCACAGGAAATGGAGAATGTTCATAATGTGTTTCATATATCTATGTTGCGACGTTGTGTGTCAGATTCACGTCATAATTACGCCAGAACCGTTGGAAATTAGAGAAGACTTGACTTACATAGAACATACAGTGAGAATTCTCGATGCAAAAGTTCAAGTTCTGAAAACCAAGTCTATTCCATTGGTTATGGTTTTGTGGCGTAATCACTCCGTGGAAGAGGCTACGTGGGAACGGGAAGATGAGATGCATGAGAAGTATCCATTCCTATTCGAAACTTGAAACTTAAGGTACTTTAAGTTTGGGGACAGACTTCTTTTAAGGAGGGGAGAGATGTAACACCCGCTCCCGCGATTAACCGTTAAACGTGATTTAGTATGCATTAACATATATTATTGGTGTTTATTAACACATGTTTAAGTGAGTTTTAACTCACTAGTTGATTGTGGGTGTCCAATTTGGGAACCCAGTGTTGGCCAATGTGGTAGTCCCAAATTGGGACATGAGTTGGGAAAGTTTCATTGTGATGGGACAAAGTTGTGGAATCACCCTTATGTGCTTAAATGTTTATTAAGGCATATGTGAAATATTTATATGTTGTTTAGAATTTATTGTTTATTGTTTATTGTTAGAGACCATTTATGTGGTTATCTGGAGTAACTTGGTGAGGATGAAATGAACACGTTATATAATTAGTAGGCTAATTAGCAACTTCATATAATTATGTGGGACCACTTATGGGACCCACGCGAGACATAGACAAGCACTTATTTAAGTTTAGGATAATTCTAAAGCTAATAGGGGTATAATCGCAAAACTTATAAAATATGGGGAGGTAAACTATGAAACTAAAACCTTATGAATTACATGTGTGAGGACATGTGTCCTATGACTCACAATGAGTCTCCTTCTTCCTAAAGCAATACACCAGGTTTTACAGAGGAAATGTTAGAACGAGAATTGACGACGGAATTCGACGGAGCTCTACGACGTCAATCAACGCGCCGTTCGACATCTAATTTTAATTCCGAGACCAGATTTGGACTCGTAGAAGTGAGTTCTATGTTTTGGTACTGATTTTATTGAGTATAATCGTCGTATTTCTCGCAACCCAATTCGGAGCGGTAATCCGTAGTTTGTCGAATTCATGTAGGATTTGAAATCGGAGTAGATTTGAGCTTTAATTTCACAACTAGGAACGAATTGCCAAGAGGTGAGTGATTTCAATCTTGCCTATGGATGAGATTCATGGTTATGTTCATATGATGTTGATTTTATGTCTATTTAGCTTAATCACTCATGTTTAGCTATGATTTTGTGAAAAGCATGGTGATATGTTTATGTGAGCATGTTTAGTTGTCTCTGTGGGTTAAAGGAAAGCTTGTATGAATCCGCCATGAAATTGTTCCGTGGTGACGACCACTTGTTGCCGACAACGGCATTAGACCGCACGTGTATGGCGTGGGTTATTGGCTTGTGCCGTGGACTATCGGGGGAGTCGCGGACTTGCGGGTAGTGGTGGATGAAATACTTGCTTATCCGGAGATCATTATATTTGTTGAGTTAAATATAAACATTGATATGTCATCCTTGTGCTTGATTGATATTTCTCACTAAGCATATAGCTTATATATTGTAGTGGTTATTGAATAACCATTGTAGGTGAGCACGGCGACGAGAATCCGGGGAGATGGACGTGGAATTTGTGGTGACAAGGAAGCTTGTAATTGTAGTAGCTTCATGTATATAGTTGTTTTGAGTAAAACTTATGGGTTGGTGTAAAACTTGTAGTTTGTAGTAGCTAACTTGGGGTTATACTAAAACTTAGTAGATTATGTTAGTTTTGCCTTAATTGCTCCAAGACTCGTGTAAATCTTGTAACCGGAGCTTAAAATGTTGTTGGTATCTTTCTTGCTTTGATAATGTAGTTTGGAATATGTTTAAATGGAAGTTTGGTTTAAGAAGCATGTTTTGGTTGATCTTGAGGGAATTGGGAATATTTGGGAGAGATTTGGGAGAGTATTTGGGAAAGATTTGGGAGAGATTGCATTACACATCTTGTTCATGGTTTTAAATCATGTTGGTAACTTTCAAACTCTTGCTTTTATGATTTGGATATGTTAGTTGTGAGTTTGGATCAAAACTCATATGTTTTGTTTGTTTTTGTGAGGATTGGAAGTGTTTGAGTATTGTAACATTGGTAGATCTTGATTAATATTTTAAAACCATGTTAACATATCTTTAAAATAGTTTGGAATGATTTGAGATTGGTTTTGAAATGGTTTTGCAAAGTTTCATGTAGTTTGGATGGGATTTGGAGGTGTTAGGATGCTGCAGAACAAGAGTTTTTGTTGTTAAAATGTGTACTACAGAATCCGGATTGATCCGGGTCTTGAGCGGATCGATCCGGCACTTCTGGAGGGCCAAAAATGAGGTTCTGCCAAAACCGGATCCGGTTTTGGGGCGGATCGATCCGCAGGTCATTTTGCTGCACTGTCGACCTTTACGAAAACGGACATAACTCTCTCTAGAAAACTCGGATTCGTGCACCATTTTTTGTGTTGGAACCGGGACTCAAATATTTATTTTGTGGTATAAAATTTTCTATACCTTATTAATTACCATTTTTCCCTTGGGCTTAATTTGTCTAACATAATGGTGTAAACGTGCTTGTTTTCCCTCCTTTTCATTTGTAAATTGTTGTTTGAAGGCCTTGGTTGCGTACCACGTGTCTTGGGTTCACATGTGTGGATTCGGGGCGTGACACAAGTGTCGTAAAGCGTTTCCCCATCTTGCATCACGAAGTTTGTTATTGATATTCTTATCTGATTAGTTCTTGTGATTGGGAAAAACTTTTGTAAAAACGCTGTATGTAATGCTTCCCATGTTTTTATAGTGTTTGGCTCCAAAGATTGGAGCCAATACTTAGCTTTGTCTTTTAATGAAAATGGGAAGAGGTACAATTTTAACTCATCATCAGTTAGGTTTTGGATTTTTAAAGTAGAGCAAATATCTTGAAAATCACCTAAGTGCTGATAAGGGTCTTCTTTAATACGGCCATGGAAAGAAGGTAGTAGCGCGATGGTAGATGACTTTATCTCAAAGTGAAATGTCGTCACCTCCGATAATTCGATACTCGCCTATGGTGTATATGCCGTAGGGATGAAATAGTCTTTAAGCGGAGGGGGTTGAGGTATATTAGGATTATTTCCGTTATTTATGTTGTTTTCGACGTCAGCCATTGGAATAGGTTTTATGTTAATAAATCGAGTTTTTCTTAACCTTTTATGTGTGCTTTGAATTTTGGCCTGAAATAACGATGACGGTTTCGGAGTCCGATTAACTCTAAGGGTACATTCAAGTTCAGGATCAATAGAAAATAATTTTGGTTTACTAGAACGTGTACCAAACATAAACTAAAAGAAAATAAACTAAAACAACGACTGACTCAACAAAAACAAAAAGCAATCACGCAAATAAGATAGCAAGCAAGCACACAGTACCACTATGATGCATGTAATTATCCTTATGCAGTGATTCACGTCAAAGCCCAGCGCCCCGAGTTTCCTAGCTACTGCAGTGCTCACTCCACACCTAACCTAATGCAAGTACTTGCATCTCAGCACCCTGACTTACAGTGAGTTGATGCGAAATTTAAAAAAGAAGCGATTACTTGAATTTTTTTTATTAGTATTTATATTTTTTTTCGCGTAAACTCCTTTGATGTGCTAAGCTATTCCTCTCCAAGTCGCTAGAACTTAATTACTTGAGAAACTACAAAATAAAAAGAAAAATTAGTAACTCAAAACAAAAACGGAAAAGAAGAAAAATAAAAAAACTAATATAATATTTACGAATTAACTAAACTAAGATTTTAAAGCTAAAGGTAGTAATTTGCAATCCCCGGCAACGGCGCCAGAAATTGATCTCGTCGAAATCAAGATATAAAAGTATGCTTACTTATGCTTTACTTTCAAAAGATTTGCAGTATGGAAGTAAAGGTCGAACCCACAGAGATTGAATATTACGCACTTTAATTTTTAAAACCTAAATTTAGTTAATTAAGAAAAACGGATTTTGAATTTAATTTGAATTAAACTAATAACACTGAAAATAAATTTAAAGTATAAAAGCAATTAAATATTTGTTTTTATAATAAGTTTAAGGAACCTAGGATTGCAAATCCACCACTAGCTTCATAATAAGGGTATTTACGAATTACTTTAGCTTATTAAGTTGGATGATAATGGAAAATTGTAGCTACAAGCCCAATTCCTCCGTCAAGAAAATAACTATGGTTCAAGCACCAACATAATCCATCTTTGGTTAGCACGAATTATCCCACACTAAACTAGGGTTGTGGTATAATCCGTCTAATCTAGGCATGGACTATTTGGATACTTGATAGTACAATTCAATTTAAGCACCATTACATGTAAATAATCTAAACAAGCATAGCAAGCATAGATCATTGAGCACACTACCATCAAAATAGATCTAAGACAAAAGTAAACTTTGAAAGTAACGAATTAATCAATTAAAGCACGATTTATTTATAAAAATCCTCGGAACATGTAACTGTCATCCATACATAATAAAACTAAAATAAAAACATAAAATACACCCTATTACTTGGCTAGAGTTTCATTGAAACCCTAGATCTTGAGTTTAATACTTGGCCATAGAATTGATGAATGGCAAGAGGTTGATGGAGGAGGCCATGGGAATCCTTGGTCTTCTTCTTCTTCTCCTTGCTTTCCTCTCTGCTTTCCTCTCTTCAATGGCTATGTATATTGTTGTATATTATGGCTGTGTATTGTGTAACTACAAAATTGATTTAGAATAGGATTTATATATATTTTTGGAAGGATTTAGGAAGCTTTCCTAAGCCAAATCGCACTAAAACTGCTATATTTTACAATCTGGACATAATTAGGCAGTTTCATTCACGTGGGGATCTTCAGTACACTGAAATACGCAACTTTGGTTTCAGGTCGCGCGAGCGCGATATTGGGATGTCGCGCGAGCGATTTCGGTCCTTTCGCGCGAACGGGCCACGTGTGCGATGTGGTTTTTTCAGCTTCTTTTCTTCTGCTTTTTCACCCCATTGAGCTTGGAATCCTTACTTTTCTCCAAATTCTGACAGAAAATAGAAAACAAAGTAAAAATATACAAGAATAGGATAAAAAAGTACTAACAATGTGAATTAAGGCGTATAATTAGGATTTATTCTCTCTCGATCACCCTCTATTCTGGTACTTCCCCGGTATTTCCTTCATGTGCCATTTGAGTGTTACTTCCTCTTCTCACTAATCTTTTCGCAGGACCCCTAAACCAGACAATGCCCGAACCAGATACTATTTTTGCCCTACAAAAGAATTTTCAAATGAATTTTTATTTTGTTATTTTTTTCTTTTCCTTTACCATTATCCCTTTTTTCTATTTTATTTGATTTTTTTTTTTTGCAAAAGCTTGGTAAAACATTCATGAATGGTTCATATGTCAGACGGATGCAATGCATATGTGTATGCGTGTGCCTACTCTATATGCCAAAGAAAAGAAAATCCTAATTCTAACACATAAAGTACATAAGCACATATAATTCTCGCTTATGTCAAGTGTGCCAACTTCTCCTTTCATTGTGACCCTCACTACCCTTTATTTTAAAATCATTTGGTAAGTATTTATCGGATGATTAATATTTTGAAAACAATTCCATTAAATATTTTTCAACAAAGATGATCGGCTTGAAATTTTTCTTTTGAAATTCATTTGGAAATCATCAAAAACAATTCTCAAGATTTTTAGGTTCTTCCTTCAAAGATTAGCATGTGAAAATATACTTCAACAAGGGTTGACTTTTTTTTTTAAATCAAAAAGTGAACTCTAAGGATTTCTGAAAGAGCGACTAAATTCTTTGGAATAAAGATGGCAAAAATCTGATTGCTTTCAAAGGTGGTTTTTTTTCTCTTAATTCTTTGGGTAGAAGGATTACTTGATTGGATTATCATCGTACTTTTCATGAATTCGGATGCATACAAGGTCAATGATGCTTAGATAACAAGATATAAGAAGTGTAACCTTATAATTAAAAATCTGGCATATTCCCCAAATGTCATGAGACATGAGGAGGAATTGCTAAAAAGGTGATTAAAGGGTTACAAGTCTTTCATCAAGCGAGCATCGTCATAATCTCAAACAATCCCTTTTGGGCATACAAAAACTCCTTAGCACATAATCCTAATCAAGAATTGATTTTCAAAGATTGAAAGGTTCTATAAAAGCTATTATGCAAAGGCTGGGTTTTGGTCAAACAAGGGACCCTTGACACACATCCGATAGGATGCTTCATATACCAACACATGGTACGAGATCAAGGGTGGTCACATAGTCCCATGATGGCTTAACCGACCGGGTTGCCCCCAGCCTTCAAGGTCCTAGTACCGTGTAATCGACTGGCAAGAAATGCTAGTGCAATGCAACAAGCACACAAAAAATTAAATAATTCCATTTAAAGGATGCTTTCAAGTCTAATTCTTGAGTGAACCCAAAATAAAAAATTCTGGTCTATGAAACCAGAGATTCTGGGTTCGATCCCCAGTGGAGTTGCCAGATTGTGGATAACGTAGGCTAGCCATGTTTTAACTTTTTTAAAATCAAAATAGGAGTCGCCACTTAATTTTTAAAAGGGCAATTAAGAAACCATTTTAAAAGCAAACTGATCTTTTTGGAAATCAGAGATTTCTAGGTCCGGGGATTATGGAATGAGAGAGGAAGGAGCCCAGTGGTCTAAAACACCCCTCTCATCCTATCTCGTGATAGGCCTCTACTCAACATCCTTTTAAATAGAATTATTAATCTAAGCATGCTCTCGATTACTACATAGATATAAATATACATTACAAAAGTATGTTGGAAAAGGGTGTAAGATTGCTAATGATAAAATGTCATTTAAAGCCACATAATTCAAATAAGCAGCAAGATGATATGCAATAAGGAACAAGGAAACTTACCCGGGATCTAGCTGCGAAAGAAAACGTGCAATGCATATAAATAAATAAAATAAAACCTAAAAAAAAATCTCTAACACATATATACACATAAGGCAAACCCTATTCTAAAGTGTTGCGCATGAAGTCAAAAATCAATAAAATCAAATAAAACAAAAATGAAGAGTGGTTCAAGAAGTCATACCTTAATAGTGCTACAAAACAAAGGTTAGTTCACATACTTTGAACAAAATATAATATCGAATTATACCAAACTCCTAGCTTAAAATCCAAAAAAACATGGAGAAAGTTGACAAGATCATGAATTCCTTCCAATTTGTTGAAATCACAACACCTCTATAGATATACAAGTCTCAACTAGGAGCCAATGTAATGTCCATATAGAGATGATACAATTCCAACATGATCACAAGAAACCCATGACTAGGTTTAACTAATTATGTCTTAACACAAGCAAACTAATGTCCTAATTGCTAGATTCAATACATATGTTATGTATGCATGAACATGAACATGAACAAGAACAAGAATTACAGAGAGCAGACCAAGCTATGAATCATTTGTTGATTTGGATCATTTAGCCTCTGGATTTGGGTTCAATTTATCATAATCAAAACATGATTTAAGCCTTTGGTCATAAAAAAGACATATGAATCATTATTTACAAAGTTTATCAAATCTAACACAGAATTCTAAGAATTACAAAGAGCAGACCAAACTTTCAAAAATTGGAAAAGCATACCTCCATGGTTTGATCTTAATGATATTTGGACACAAGGTGCCTTTGTGAGTCTAGTTTCTAACCCAAAAAGAAAATTAAAGATCAAACGGTTCAATATCTAGAAATTGGATCAAAACTAGACATCACTTAGAATTTAACAGCTCTCTGTCCAAAGATTTTGTATAATTTTCTAAAAATACTAAATGAATCTGAATTATTCCAATCTTTTTAGGGGATCTCAATAATACATTTAACTTTATAGAAAAATATATTTGAAGTCAAAAATGTTTGACTAAGGCTCTGGTCTCTTTAAATTAATGCTGAGTTACTGTTCTGAAATTTTGGACAGAGAGTAACTAGTTTGCAAATCCTAAGATCAAACCATCCTAACCATAAAATCTCATAACAAAAAAATACAGTGGTAGATCTTTATGTTATAAACGCATTCCAATTGGTCTCATTCAATTCCAATAGATCATGATTTAATGATAAATCTTTGATCATTGCTGGTTATTGAATTCATTGCACCAATATTGACATCTAAGCCATTGGAGTTGGCACTTCTTAAGCCTTAATTCCTCTTTCAAGTTGATGATCCTTGGGGAATATAGACTTGCTTTATTCAATTCTCCTCCCAAGTTAATGACCTTTGGAGACTAATTATAACCAATCCATGTGAACCTCAATGGAATATGAAGAGAATTCCATGAGACTTCAAATTAGAAGGTTCAAATCATGAATTAAGACTTGGATCCATTAATTTTGTATGGATATAGTTGTGACCTACCTTAATTCCCATTTAAATCACAAGTTTATAGGGAATCTAGAGGATCAAACTCAAGGGAATCAAATGATATATTGAAGATCTCATGAATCCCAAGAGAAGAACATAAATAAAAGGAGATGAAATCAAAACTCAATTGATGTTCTAAGTTAGACTTCACTTTAGAACTTATTTGGTCTTAAACGCAAAGCTATTTAGATCCAAGTCAATGAAAAACAAATAAGAGTTCAATCAGAATTCTAGTGGTGTGTGATGAAATGAGGTGGGAAGAGACTTTTGAAAAAAGTGTAAAAGATCCTAAGTAGTTCTATGAATTGTGATTGAACTTGAACTAAGAACTAACTAAGACTAGAAGTTACCTTCAATTATCCTCAACTTCTTTATGGTTTGAAGGTCTTCATAAAAATCTCCAAGCTCTTCTTCCAACCCTTGCAATAATTTCTCTTTTATTTCCTTGATTCTCTCTAAGATTCTTTCAATAGTTTCCTAATTATCTCAAGAAGTAGTTCATGAATCCTCCCCTTGTAATGGCGATATTCATCCCCTTATATAGGCAAATTTTAAGGGTCATTTTGGTAAATTCAGGGATAAAAACCCTAATCCCAAAGGTACTTTTGATGGTATAATGCATACTATTTTAAAAGCAGACTGCTAAAAAAATGCGGCACTTGGTGGAATTGTCCGCGGCACACAGTAAGCGCCAAAATGACACTCTCCAACAACTGGCATGACACTTATTGAGTGCCGGAGCGGCACTCAGAGAATGTCGGGGACAACTCGCGGACTGCCGTCGTTTTGTGCATCTCATTTTGCCTTGTTTTTTATTTCTTTTTCTTTCTTTTTGCTTTTAAAACTCCTTCTTTTGTCATAGCATTTGGTGAGTTGTCTACGGCATTTAGTAATTGTCGGGGCGGCTGTCAGTGAATGCCGTTACAGCACCCAGTGAGTGCCGCTACAGCAACACGTGACTACCACAGGCCTCGTCGAGTGCCGTTTTTCTTTTCTTTCTCATGTTCTCCCTTTTTCCTTCCTTTCTCTTTCTTTCTTAATTAATTTTTTTTGAAATTGAAATTGAAATTGAAGAGCCTTTCGAAGAGCTTGAATCACCTTGGAAACCCAAAATTTGTCAGACACTGTCATCATCGATTTTGGAGTAAACAAACCCCTAATTTGACAATTGGTCAAAATCGGGGTGTCTACACTGATCAGTTAACGTTTACTCCACTATAAAACGATAACTACACTAGGGTTGTCCAACAAAAACCGAACCCGACAAAACCTGACCAAACCCGACCCCACCCAACCGAACCCGTCCCTACCCGACCCCACCCGTGCCTGTTTAGTTGAGTCATGGATTTCACAAGTCAAACCCGAACATGTTTTGGATGGATGTCGGTTTCTCCCTTCACACACCCGATTTAACCTGACCCAACCCGACCGCACTTACAAAGAGCCCCCTCGTTTTTATACCTACACTTACACAAAACACATATATAAAACCCTAACATTAGCAGCCTCTCTCCATAGTCCACTCTCTTCTCCTTCATCTCCACTTTCTTCTCCTTCACTCCCTCTCTTTGCCTCTCTCTCTCTCTCTCTCTCTCTTTCTCCCTCACCCCACCTCTCTTCTTTTTAGTCTTTCCCCTCTCGCCATCGCCGCCAGAGCTTAGAGTCTCGCTATCGCCGCCGAAGTTGGGATGTCACGCCATCGCCGCTGGATCGAGCTCAGGTTTTTTTACTCGTCTCCTTCTCATCTTCTTCTTCTTCTTCTTATGATGATGATGATGATGATGATGATGATGATTTGGGCCTTCATTTGACTTTGCCCTAATTTATAATCTAATTGATTGGCCATTATACACAGTACACATATGTACATATATATATATATACGTGTATATGAGAACATAAGTAAGTTCCATGGATTTAATCTCAAAATTATGAAGTTCAGAATCTTAGATCCATGGATTTAGTCTCAAAATTCTATAAGTTCCATGAATTTAGTCTTTACACTATAGATCTATACAAATCAAGAGGCAAAATAGCCCAAAAATAGTGTCTCAAATCCTAGTCAGTTTTCATCTAACCCGACCCAAAACCACCCGCACCCAAAGGTTCGGTTCCACCCGAAAAAGTGAGTGGATGACGGGTGGGGTGTGCCTCACCCGACCATGTTTCGGATGGATGACCGGGTGGGGGCCAAAACCGACTTACCTGACCCATGGATAGCCCTAAACTGTACTCTAACGCATAAAAAAATATCTGAAGCAATAACTAGACTTGTATGGTGTACTAATGTCCCTCTACTGTCAACATTCATAATCATGATCAGGTAGTTAGATCAACGTTACTGTCAACTGGAATAATGATTACATCTTCCATTCCTTGAGTTTCATTCACCTCTTATGATTACCAAACATATCGATAACTACTTATCAACAAGAATGTAGTTCTCAGTAACCAACTTGGTGACATTCTTAAGAAAATGCTTACTCTTTATCAGAGGGTAGATTCTATCTTGACAATTATAACACCCACATGCGTGTTGTTGCATTTCATTACTTTGTCATGCATGATAATCTGATGAGTTGTGCATTGGTGGCATCTGTGTGAGTGAGTTAAGACTCACGAGTTGATTTGGGTGTCTGTGTAAGAGAACCCTTTGAGACTGTGTTGATTGAGTATTTTGATGTTGTGACGTCTCTCCGAGATTGAAACAGTCATTGTGGAATACCCTAAATGTTTATCTGAAAATAAATATTTACCTGTGTATTTCACTATCTGTATTATTATCTGGTTTAAATTATGTTTCTATTCTTAATTTTAGTATCCTGGTGAGGACGAATTTACACGCTACATAATTGGTAGGCTAATTAGTGATTTCGTAAAATCATGTGAAATCGCGTTTTAGAAACCAAACGGAACTTAGATGAAACCTTTTATAATTTTTAGTTTTTACTCGTGAAGCAATGAATTAGGCGTGTAAGAAGTTTCGGAGAATAATCAGGAGTTTTGAGAACTCGCGGGCAGGTAAACATAATTTTCAAGAGTTATACCTATATATAAAAAGATGTGATATATTTTCATAAGTATAACCTAAAATTAGAAATCAAGAGAGAGGAGGAGATTTGGAGATCTCTTGACTTAGAGCTTTAAGACACAAATTGACGGATTTCTGACCGTTTATTTTTCTCCAGATTTTATATTCGAATTCCTAGAGATAAGATCTTCGTTTTGATATCCACTAGGACTTGTTTGGTTAAGTTTTTTGAAAACTCATTTTCTAGAATTTTCATAAAAAGTTGATAATCAAACTTTTGATCGATAGGGATTAGGCCTATAAACATATCGGATATGGACCGGATTGGCCAGATCCGGATTCGTATCTGGCAAACATATTTTAGTCTGGATCCGATCTGAATATCCGACGCATCTGTGTGCTTTGTCCCGTATTCGGATTTGCTAAGATCCGAATATCCGATCAGATCCGAATAGAAATCCTGCTTGTAAAAATGTAATGTTACTCATTTTTCATAAATTTCATAGAGCAATACAAGTGTTATTTCCACATTCTCATTCGTACCATCTGTCTACCGTTGGATTAAAAGAATCAAGGGTAGAGATTTATCTAACATATATTATATAATATATATATATAACACATACAATATCACAAATTCGGATCGGGTCTTAGATGGATCGGATCTATTAAATCCATATCCGGACCATTTTTATACAACTCTATTCGGATATGGATCCGGATCCGAGTCCGGATCTGGATCCGAATCTAGATCTAAAAAAGGCTCATATCCGTCTAACTGAGCCAGATCCGGGCATAGACCCGATCCGTTGACAGGCATAATAGAGATTGTACTAGACAGACTTTTCCATGATCTTTTTGCTCGGGTTTTCTTTGAAAATAATTTTAGGAGCGTTAATCGGATGTGAGTGATTCAACTATGTGTTTTAGGATGATTTCTTGACAAGTATTCATGTTTTGTATGAAAAACATATGCTAGTTATAGAGATATGTTGTTTAGTTCATATTGGGAAACTATATTGATAAGTAGGCCCAATTGCACGGTGAAATGTTTTGATTATGTCGAAAGCACGGTGAAATATGATTTGAGCATGTTTAGTTGCTATTTGGGTCAAGGAGCACATGGTACCAAGCCATTTTGTGGAGCCATTATAAGCATAAGGTCGCACATTTGAAGAAAAGAAACGTGGGTCTTACCTAGTCGCATGGACTTATTAGCGAGGAGTTGCGGACTAGGAGTGTGGAACGTACATATGAGACTCCGGAGACTAGTATGAAATGTAGAGATGTAAATGCAAGTATGCTTATCATTCATGTGCATTGTTGCTTTATTCACTAAGTGTTAGGTTAAACAAATCAAATATGTATGGTTATTCAAATAACCATTTCAGGTGTTAATGCCAGTGAGGAATCAGGAAAGTTATCGCGGGGTATTGGGAGTTCACTTAGAAGACTACTCCGCATGTTTTTTTCATAGTTTTGAATAGAAATATTGTAATAAGGATTTGAGACTTTTAACTATGTTTAACTTAGAGTCCTAGAATGGATCGTGATATTGTAATAGTTAGTCATCTTTCTATAATCATGTTTTGGTAATGCTATAATTCAATTAAGATCAATTTGGTATGAGTTTAGAGTGTGTGTTTGGTCCTTAGAAAATTTCAGAAAGCTCTTAACTTGGAAATTCTGCAGAATGTGCTGCTGCAAATAAACTAGTCAACTGGTCTATGAAAACAGTCGACCGAACCCTTTGTTGAGCAATTCACTGTAACACTTTGTGAAAAACAGAGGACTGGGTCCCCCGACACAGTCGACTGGATTGTGTTATAGATTTAGATATTTCTATTTGAACTAGAGTTCAGTTGACCGGATGTACCAGTCGACTGATAATTTTTTACCCCAGTCGACTAGACGTGGGGGAGCAGTCGACTGGATGGACTGCTGAGGGTTTGAGCTCTCTATAGTTTTCCTTTTCAGTTAACCAAACTTATGATCAGTTTACTGGATCCCTGTTTTCAAAAGGAATGGTTCTGTAAGTGTTTCCAATGGGCAAAACTTTTATAGTCTAAAAATTGGTTGGGGATTTTTTACTGTTGTTTTCTACTGCTGTTTACTTAAGTTGTTTTGGATGAGCCTCGGTGGCGTGCCATGGGCTTTGGTTCTGCAATTGTAGGACTGGGCTGTGACAACAATATATGTTCACAACCCTATAAACATAAATTACCCAAGATACCCATGTGTTGATCTTGAAGACCTCACCGATTGGTAAGTCAAAGCAGTCACATCCATCGTCTATATCCATAATCGTCTCAAGATTAAGAACAAGTACCTTATACAAGTTATGAGTTCCTATTGATTATTGACAGCTTTAGATGTCAATAAGAAAGCTCATGATCCGTCAATGCACTATAAGCACTAGCATATTAACTAAAAGTCATACTCTAGTGATTGAGATTTATCACTCCATCCAATGGTAGTCAATCATACTATAGTGTATACCTGATGAGATATCTAGTCTCATCATCCATTGTGACAAGTTCTAAGTATCAAGGAATAGTAATTTGTATCTCAATTGTATGTATCTCATACATACACGAATTATCTACTATGATACTTGATCTTGTCAAAATCAAGATATAAAAGTATGCTTTACTTTCTAAGGATTTATAGTGTGGAAGTAAAGGTCGAACCCACAGAGATTGAATTATACTAAAACACTTTAATTTTAAAAACCCTAAGTCTAGATAATTAAGAAAATAGAACTTTGATTTTGATTTTAACTAAACTAAGAACAGTGAAAATAAATCTAAACTATGAAAGCAATTAAAAGTTATTTTAAACGATATTTAAAGTGAACCTAGGATTGCAAATCCACCACTAGCTTCGTAATAAGGGTATCTATGCATTCAATTAGCTTATTACATTGGATGATAATGAGGAATTGTAGCTACAAGCCCAATTCCTCCTTTAAGAAGATGACTACGATTCAAACATCAACATAATTCATCTTCGATTAACACGGATTATCTCACACTGAACTAGGGTTGCGGCACACTTCGTCTTCCCTAGGCATGAACTATTTGACTACTTGATATCATAATTCAATTAAACACCATTACATGCAAATAATGTAACACCCTGACCTTAGATTAGAGGGGGGGTCAACTTATAATTTATGAAAAATGATGGAGGGCAAAATTACAATAATTTAAGTTCTAAAGGGTGAGTATATAAATAATTAAAATATTCAGTGAGCATTTCGACATGTGTCCATGTGTGCATTTTGTAGTTAAAAATATAGAAAGAAAAAAAAAAGGGTCAAAGATAGTGTCCAAATATGTTTGCTGGGGAGTACTATAGATGACACCTAGTCTTCTATTGATATTTAAACAAGATCATGCAACAGATAGTCTATTCCTATGACAGCTAACCTAGTGACTCAGTATGAGAGATGCATGGACTGATCTATACATAAGACTTGAGTTCATATTGATGCAGAGGAATATATGGATGGCCGAAATATAGGGGTGGGGTCCTTTAATTGTCTCACGAATTCTTTGATAGCAAAATTTGGTGAAACCCAGTTAAGGCCATGTTTGGCCTTGCTTCATAGTGTTTGCTTAGAACCACTAAGGCTGTGCTTGGAGAGATTGCTCAACTTTATTTTAAGGTACAGGGGTTGTATACAATATGCTTCCAAATCTCCGGAGTATTTCTTTATTATCTCTCTTGTACTCTTTTGGAGTTATACTGTGCTTTCATTTGGCATCTATGAATTTCTGGTAAATATGTTGGTATAAGTTTGGTGGCTAAATACCACGGAACTGATGGGTATATGAGTAAGGAGCACCTGCCAAGAGCCAATAGTCCAGAGACCAGAAAAGTCATAAATGGCTTGGTAAAAGGTGAGGTGAGGTAAGGTGACTCTTGCTATATTACCACGAGGAATCCTGGTATGATGCTCTTGGGGGTGAGCAGTTGACTGTGGGATATGTGTATATTTTTACACCTATCAAATTGTGTATTCTTTATGCTTTTGAGCTGTTTATTCCTGTCATATTGTATACTTCCCCGTGTGTTAATGGTAATTGCAGGTAGTACAGGTAGCTGGGAGAGCGGAGGTATTAGAGTAAAGTCAGATTGGGTCGCTGTATAGACTACTGTGGAGTCCGGGCTATTTTAGTCTTTATATATATCAAAAGAATTCTTGGAATTTCTTGACAAGTGTAATATTTTTATTCTTAATGGAAATTCATTTATAAATATTTCATTATTTTAGAAAGTGGATCCGGGGTGTGACAAATAATCCATACAAGCACAGCAAATAGAGATCATTGAGCACATCACATTCAAAATAGATCTAAGACAAGAATAAACTTTAAAAGTAATGATTTATTCAATAGAAGTTTGATTTTATTATTTAAAATCCTCTAAACATGTAATCATCATCCATACATAATAAATCAAAAATAACAACATAAATAATTCCCTATTACTTGACTAGGGCTTCATTGAAACCCTAGATATAAGTCTAAGTGGCCATAGAAGCGATGAACGGTAAGAGGTTGATGGACGAGGCCATGGGAATCCTTGTCTTCTACTTCTTCTTCTTGCTTTCCTCTCTTCAATGGCTGAAGTTTTTGTTGTATATGGATGTGTATAATGTTGTGTAATGTTGTGCCCAACCCCTCAATTGAATTAGAATAGGGTATATATAGTTTTGGAGCAAGTTTGGAGGCTTTCCTAAACCTATTCGCACTAAAACTGCTATATTTCACTTTCTGGACGTAATTAGGTAGTTTTATTCACATAGGGATCTTCAATACACTGAAATACGCAACTTTGGTTTTTACATAAGTCGCGCAAGCACGATTCTGGAAAGTCGGCTAGCTGGTCACGCGAGCGAGGTTTTGGTCTGTCGTGCGAGCGGGCCGCTCAAGCGATGTGGCTTTTTCTGCTTCTTTCAGTATGTTTTTACACCCTTTTTAGCCTGGATTCTTGTTTTCTTCCAAAACTTGACAGAAAATGAAAAACAAAATAAAAATACAATAAAACATAATAAAAAGTACTAACAAATGTAAATTAAGACGTGTAATTAGGACTTTTTCACTCCTGATCACACCCCCAAACCTACATTTTGCTAGTCCTCGAGCAAAAACAACAGAGAAATTAAACTACTAAATAAAAACTACTCCAATGTCGCATGAATCGCGATTGCACTTAGCATATGCAACAAGCCTTTTAAACCTCTCTTCAAGTCACCCACAACCATCTTTATTTCATTGTATATGTTTAAAAGGTTTTATTGAAAATAAAAAATTAAAACATGACATTCAATACTCCTTATTATAAAACAATGTTTCGAAATAGAATAACGAACAAAAAGAAACGGAATCAAATGTCCACCTATGTCATGAAAAATAATCCCAAGCACATGCATCGAATAAATCAATAGAGTTTTTCATAAAATTACACGTATGTGATGTAGTCAAATGAACACGTGCATGTTATGAACTTGGAATATAACTCGGATAACTATGCTTCAACTACGAATCTCACAATGTTAATTACACACTCAAATGAAACACTCAAAAATAGGTGTAATTTATCTAATATATGGCAGCAAAGGAAATATGTTTTCAAAATGAAAAACGCTCACATATGACTCGTAAAAGACGCATAACACAAAAGAACAATAGTCTCATGGATAGGATGCCAACAGTCAAGAAAAATCAATCGTTACCATGTTGTAATCCCCTCCCATCATTTACATATCCAAATCATGTTTTCTAGGTTCAAATAGAACTTTTCAAAGGTTATAACGTGGCTCAGGCAATGAACAAGGATAGAAAGGATTCGTTAGGTAGTTTTAGAATGGCGTTGCAAGGCATGTTCGATTTCTTTCATTTACTCTTCTACCAACTTTCATCTTTTCATTCTCTTCTTGTCATATATTTTTTATCTTTCAACCTTTCTCTTCTTTTTTCTCTCATTCTTTCAACCTTTTTCTTTTTCCTTTTCGTTGCTTTTGAAACGAATATTCATTAAATACCAAGGCAATTACCCCAAACTTTACCTTGTTTTCTTCTTCTTCTCAATTGACACACCGTCTTATCAACACTAAAAGTTGACGAATAGTGGTGAACTCCAAGTTGGTCAAATTGGAGCAAAAAAAAAAGTTTAATGGTGATTAAAGAAAAAGAACATTTTATCAGCTCAAAGGGGCGAACTAAGGAAATTTTTATCATTTATTTGGATAGATCAAAGAGGGCCTAAAATCATGTCCTAGGGTGATATGGTTCTTAAATGCTTACGATGGAAGATTAGTTAGCATGGTAACCAGTATTTTAACTTGACTATCAACCAAAACAGAATAATGAGACTAAACAATGAGTTAATGCGCTATTCAAATGAAATTCAACAAACACAAAAATGTATTTATAACCCTCTAAAAAGAAAAGATAGGCTCAAAAGCTCACTTGGTCTAGTCTCCACACTATGTGTTATCTAGAAATCCGAATCATATTACAATTCACATCAAGCATGTATTCAAGCGACTACATGCAGTGCATATGTTTGTGTGAATTTATGATATAAAACTACGATTCGAACGATACATATCCTAAAACGTCACATCATGACTTCAGCGAATGTTTAATCACATCTTCTCATGTTTACCTTTCTATAACAATCCAAGTTATCTAACAAGTAGTATCGACTCGAGATTACAAAAATGTCGATAACATCGTTTATTAGAGCACAAGTATCGAATTTTTTTTAAAAAAATTGGTGCATAATAATGTACATGTGAGTACATACCCCCAAACCTAAACCTTTCATTGTCCCCAATGAAACAATAAAACGAAAGAAAGGAGGGTACGTAAGGAAGGAACGACATTACCTAGATCTCGTTAATCACAAACCAGGTGAACGTATATGAATATGGCGATAACGTTCAATTGCTCCAAATGGAGCTACTAATTCACCTGTCAATACTTGACAAAAACAAGAAAAACAAAAAATATGCAAATAACACTAGCTAATGTAAGACTAAATATATAATACAAAAGATCAAACACAAAAAGGAAAACAAAAAAAAACTTAATATAGTCAAAAAGAAACAAAACAAACAAAAAGAAACGAAATAAACAAAAGTAACAAACAAAGAAGTACTCGGTCTAAAAGGGGCCTAAGAGAACAAACAGAAAGGTGAAAACACATATGTAAGGGTTGGGAGTGAGAATAAAAGAACAAAAGAGAAAAAACACAAAACTACCCCTTTCGCGCGAGCGGGCCGCAAGAGCGACCTTCGCACGCGCGAGTCCCTCCGCGATGTAGATCTGAGGCTTTTTTAAAGTTCATAAAAAAATATTTTCTAAGTCAACAAATCGCGCGAGCGGGCCGCTCAGGCGATAGGCCCTCGCGCGCACGATTTGTGGCGCAGCATGAATCTAAGACTATATATAAAAAGTTTGGAAAAATCTTCTCTAAGATAAAATCTTGCACGAGTGACATGTAGCGCGAGCGGGCCGTGCACGCGATATGTCTTTTTTCTCTTCCTTTCAATGTAAATAAGTTCAAAATAACTTAACCCCGACCCCCGAACCTGTCCAGAACTACCAAAACGGACTCAAAATTGACCTTAAAAGTGCACAAAAATTAGAAAACAGAACGATAAAAGCATGGGTTGCCTCCCAAGAAGTGCTGTCTTTTACGTCTTCAGCTAGACCATTCTAGCTCAAGACTTATGGAGGCCGTAACTCAAACTTTGTACCCTTGAAGGCATTAGGGAGACTCCTGTGGAAAATAGAAATAATATTGTCATTATTTTTTAACTCGATCAACAGTTCTCCCTGATCATGTTCAAATCGATTTCTCACCTTTCGAGTAAATTTAGCATTAGGGTCCCGGTTATTTAAGTTCGTCCGCTCATTACTCACTGTATTGTTTTCCTTACTCGCATTCATTTCTTTATTAGGTTCAATAGTTCATCTAACTTCACTCTCTGCCACACATAGATAATCATCATCATTGGGAGGTTGATCAGTATTGTTAAAAACATTTAATTTTAGGTTCATGTTCCCAAATGACACTTTATTACCCCCATTCGACAGTTAACATGCGCATTGGCCATGACTACGAATGGATGACCAAGAATGACAGGAGTGTGTTTCCTAGCATCTATCACCGGTTCGGTGTCCAAGACCATGAAATCAATAGGAAAATAACATTTATCAACTTTTACCAAGACGTCCTCGACGATTCCTCTAGGGATTTTAACAAAATGATCCACTAATTGTATGGTAGCGGTAGTTGGTTTAAGTTTACCTAGACCTAACTGTTTGTAAACCATGTAAGGTAAGAGATTAACACTTGCTCCTAAGTCAAGGAGAGCCCAATGAATGATAGTGTCACCGATGACACATTATATCGTTGGTGTTCCTGGATCTTTATATTTTGAAGGAGATTGTTGGAAGATCGAACTTACTTTTTTTGTGAGGAAGACCTTTTTCGGAGTATGACTGAGCAACTTACGCTTTTGAGTGCATAGGTCTTTAAGACATTTAGCATAAGCGGGAATTTGTTTAATAGCATCGAGGAATGGAATATTGATTTTCACTTGTTTAAATACCTCGAGTATATCTTTAGTTTTTGACCCTTTCTTTGAAAAATGTGACGATTCCTCAATGTTTGGTGGGAAAGGCAGTTTTAGAACATAATCTGTCGGGACCGGTTCATTTTCTTTCCTAATTCGGCTCGTGTCTTCACCCTTCTCTTGATTCGAATTATTATTCACATCTTGTAAATCGTCTCTCGGAATCTCTATAACTTCTTCCTCACTCGTAGTTATCCTAGTTGAGATGACATTTACTTGCTCACTCGTACCCTCAATCTCATACTGTCCCTTAGGATTTTGAATAGTCTGACTAAGCAACTTACCCTCGTTTCGACAACTCATCGCATTAGCTAGTTGTCCCATTTGGGACTCAAGGTTCGCAATGGATTGTGTGCGTGAGTGCACTATTTGTGCTTGTGAGTGCACTTGCGTTTCGATAGTCTTAAGGGACGCGAACACCTTTGCCTCAAAAGTGTTATCTCTTGGACGGTTAGGATTATGATGGGGGTGTTGGTATTGACTTTGTTGAAACTGGGGTCGGTAAGTATTAGAAAAATTAATCGTCAAAGGATTATAGCTATTTCGTGGGAATTGTTGAATAGAGTGTATGTGTTGCTCCACAAATTCCATAAATTGAGACACGGATGGGCATGCAAATGTAGAATGTGAAGGATCGGAACATATTTAACAAATTTCATAAGAAGGTAAACCCGATGCTTGGTTCATTATCATAAATCGGTCAAGTTTTTTAGATAGTTCTTGTATTTCGATTGAATGACTTGACTCGAAACGCTCCTCTCGCTTGGGTTTAGGTGGAAGACACCCCTCAGGACGTACTGACTCGGCTTGATGCATCGAATTCTCACTTAATGTTTCAAAAAATTTCCATGCCTCGTCAGCGCTTTGGTGTAGGAAGGTACCTGCATAAACGGCATCGACGGTATTACGAAGTGAGGGAACAAGTTCCTCGTAGAAGATATGTACCAATTGCCACTTGGGAATTTGATGATGTGGGCAAGAGTGCAATAATTCTTTAAATTGTTCCCAAGTATCATAGAGTGTTTCCTCATCTTGCATCACAAAGTTCATTATAGATTTTCTTATTTGATTATTTCTTATGATGGGGAAAAACTTTGTAAAAATGCGGTATGTAATGTTTCCCATGTTTTAATATTGTTTGGCTTAAGAGATTAGAGCTAATACTTAGATTTATCCTTTAAGGAGAATGGAAAGAGTTGAAATTTTAATTCATCTTCAGTTAGATTTTGGATTTTCAATGTAGAGCATATGTCTTAGAACTTTCCTAAGTGATGATAAGAATTGATCGGCGACAAATAGTTGCCATTTATAGTCCTGAAGATACGCTTTGTTAGCCCATTTTATGTGGTTATTATGTGTTTTTTAATAAGTATTCTATATTTTGTAGGTTTTGGAGCTTTAACTTGAAAATGCACAAGAATCCAATAATTAGTGGCTATGGAAGTCATTCTGGGCTCAAAAGTTGATTCCAGTGAAAGCTGAATGCAATAGCAGTCTCGGAAAATCGCATTTTTGACAAGGAATACTTTGGATTCGAGAAATTTTTTAAGAGATATAAAATGTAGATCTTTGAGTTACAGATGCGTGGCCATAAACGGTGTGAGTCAATCTAATGTCCAAGCAAAACGTTATCGCAATTCTACGATCGGTGCGCAGTGTAGTGAAAACTACCTCGCGCGAGCGGGCCACGCGAGCGACCTGTGAAAAAACCAAAAATGCGTATTTCATCAAATTAGAGTGCCCAGCGAAGATGGTTTGTGCATATGATGTCCAGAAACATAAATATATTAGTTTAAGTGCGATTTGACTTAGGAAAGCTTCCTAAATCCTTCCAAAATCTACATAAATCCTATTCTAAATCAAATTTAGGTTTACACATCATTACAGAATATTAGATACATCCATATACAACAAAAACTTCAGCCATTGAAGAGAGAGAAGCAAGAGAAGAAGAAGAAGACCAAGGATTCCCATGGCCTCCTTCATCAACCTTTTGCCAATCTTCAATTCTATGGCCGCTTAGACCGAGATCTAGGGTTTCAATGAAACCCTAGCCAAGTAATAGGGTGTATTTTATGTTTTTCTTTTAGTTTTATTATATATGGATAATGTTTCGAGGATTTTTTATAATAAAATCAAACTTTATTGAATTAAATCATTGCTTTTAAATCTATTCTTGTCTTAGATCTATTTTGAATGTGATGTGCTCAATGATCTATATTTGCTATGCTTGTATGGATTATTTACATGTAATGGTGCTTAATTGAAGTGTGATATCAAGTAGTCAAATAGTTCATGTCTAGAAAAGATGGAGTGTGCCGCAACCCTAGTTTAGTCTGAGACAATCCGTGCCAATCGAAGATGAATTATGTTGGTGCTTGAATCGTAGTTATCTTCTTGACAGAGGAATTGGGCTTGTAGTTACAATTCCCCATTATCATCCAAGCTAATTAAATGCATAGATACCCTTATTATGAAGCTAGTGGTGGATTTGCAATCCTAGGTTCGATACACATATTTATCAAAACAACTTTTAATCGCTTTCTTAGTTTAGATTTATTTTCATTGTTCTTAGTTTAATAAAAATCAAACAAAAAAATCTGTTTTCTTAATTAACTAGATTTAGGTTTTAAAATTAAAGTGTTTTAGTATTTCAATCTCTGTGGGTTCGACCTCTACTTCCACACTACAAATCTTTTAAACTAGAGTATACTTTTATATCTTGATTTTGACAAGATCAATGATCTTCTTTAATACGGCCATGGAATGAAGGGAGCAGCGCGATGGTAGATGACTTTATCTCAAAGTGAGATGCCGTTTCCTCGGTAATTCGATACCTGACTGTGGTGTATAGGCCGTAGGAATGAAATAATCTTTAAGCGAAGGAGGCGAAGTACATTAGGGCTATCTCTATTGTTTTGGTTGTTCCCGTTGTTTACAATGTCAGCCATTGGAATAGGTTCAATCTTAATAGTTCTAGTTCTCCTTAAATGTTTGAGAGTGCTTTGAATTTCAGCCTGAAATAACGACAGTTTCGGAGTTGATTCATCTTATAATATCAACCGAGCTCTAGAAGCTTGGGCTGAGGACCTACTAACTCTGAAGTTACGTTCAAGTCCAGAGTCGAAAGAATGTAATTTGGGTTTACTTGAACGCATACCAAACATAAACAAAAAAAAACGATACCAAGATAAAGACTAACTCAAACAAATATGAAAGACAATCACGTAAATAAGACAATAAGCACACAACTACTATGATGCATGAAAGTTATCCTGTAATGCAATGATTCGCGTCAAAGCCCAATCCCTTGGGTTTCTTAGCTAATGCACATGCAAATCAACCCTAAACTAATGCAAATAGTGCGTCTTAGAGCCTAGATTTACAGTGGTTTGAAGCGAATTTTAAAAGAAGCGATTTACTTAAATTTTTGCCCTTTTTTTTAATTGATTCGCGCAAGCTCCTTTGATGTGCTAAGCTCTTCCACTCTGAAATGCTAGAATTTGATGACTCAAGAAACTACAAAACAAACAAAAAAGTTAGTGACTCAAAACAAAAACGAAAAATAAGAAAAAGTAAACCAAATCTAATATTTATGGATTAACTAAACTAAGATTCTAAAACTAATGGCAAAAATATTTCAATCCCTGGCAACGGCACCAAAAATTGATCTTGTCAAAATCAAGATATAAAAGTATGCTTTACTTTCTAAGGATTTGTAGTGTGGAAGTAAAGGTCGAACCCACAGAGATTGAATTACTAAAACACTTTAATTTTAAAAACCCTAAGTCTAGTAAATTATGAAAACAGAACTTTAATTTTGATTTTAATTAAACTAAGAATAGTGAAAATAAATCTAAACTATGAAAGCAATTAAAAGTTGTTTTAAACGATATTTAAAGTGTACCTAGGATTGCAAATCTACCACTAGCTTCGTAATAAGGGTATATATGCATTCAATTAGCTTATTACATTGGATGATAATGAGGAATTGTAGCTACAAGCCCAATTCCTCCTTCAAGAAGATAACTACGATTCAAATATCAACATAATTCATCTTCGATTAACACGGATTATCTCACACTGAACTAGGGTTGCGGCACACTTCGTCTTCCCTAGGCATGAACTATTTGACTACTTGATATCATAATTCAATTAAGTACCACTACATGCAAATAATCCATACAAGCACATCAAATATAGATCATTCAGCACATCATATTCAAAGTAGATCTTAGACAAGAATAAACTTTGAAAGTTACGATTTAATCAATAGAAATTCAATTTTATTATTTAAAATCCTCTAAATATGTAATCATAATCCATACATAATAAATCTAAAAGAATAACATAAATAACACCCTATTACTTGTCTAGGGTTTCATTGAAACCCTTGATATAGGTCTAAGCGGCCATAGAAGCGATGAACGCCAAGGGGTTAATGGATGAGGCCATGGGAATCCTTGGTCTTCTTCTTCTTCTTCTTCTTGCTTTCCTCTCTTCAATGGCTGAAGTTTTTGTTGTATATGGATGTGTATTATGTTGTGTAATGTTGTGTCCAGCCCCTCAATTGAATTAGAATAGGGTATATATAGTTTTGGAGCAAGTTTGGAGGCTTTCCTAAACCTATTCGCACTAACACTGCTATATTTCACTTTCTGGACGTAATTAGGCAGTTTCGTTCATGTAGGATCTTCAGTACACTGAAATATGCAACTTTGGTGTTTACATAGGTCGCGCGAGCACGATTCTGGAAAGTCGCGCCAACGAGGTTCTGATCTGTCACGCGAGCGGGCCGCTGGCACAATGTGGCTTTTTTGGCTTCTTCAGTCTGTTTTTACAGCCTTTTTAGCTTGGATTCTTGTTCTATTCCAAAACCTGACAAAAAATGGAAAACAAAATAAAAATACAATAAAGCAGGATAAAAAGTACTAACAAATGTGAATTAAGGTGTGTAATTTGGACTTGTTCAATCCCGATCAATACTAAAGGATTAACAAACAATCATCTCATAATACATACATAATAAAATGTATAAATGATATCCTAGAATAAAATGCTAGATGTCACATACATAAAGACCGGGTTTGATGACATAATGCCAACAAACTCCTACTTGCACTCATAACTCACTACATCTAAGACCTAAACTATCTAGATGACGATCAAAGACTTTCTGTGGCAAAGCCTTTATAAATGGATCCGCAAGATTGTTAGCAGTGGCAATCTTGGTGACAGTCACATCTCCACACTGGACTACATCTCGTATGAGATGATACTTCCTCTCTACGTGCTTTCCTTTCCGTGGTTCCTTGGCTCCTTGGACTGAGACACTGTCCTACTATTATCACAGTATATCGTAATAGGTGACAATGATGCTGGTACCACCTTGAGTTCCACGAGGAACTTCTTGAGCTAAACAGCTTCCTTTACGGCTTCATAAGTAGTCATATACTCAGCTTCTGTAGTCGAGGCTGCAATGCATTTCTGCTTAATGCTCCTCCAACTAATAGCACCACCTCTGAGGGTAAAGAGATGTCCGAACATCGACTTCCTCGAATCTTTATCTGACATAAAGTCCGAGTCAGTGTATCCTACTAGAATCAACTTAACATCGCCATACATAAGCATGTAATCTTTAGTCCTTCTCTAGTACTTAAGAATGTGCTTAACAGCGGTCCAGTGCTCTGGACCAGCATTCGATTGATATCTGTTAACCATGCCAATCGAAAAGCAGATATCTGGTCTAGTGCATAACATTGCATACAGAGACTTCCCACATCCGAGGCATAGGGAATTCCTGCTATGCGATTCCTCTCCTCCTGTGTTTTAGGACATTGGTCCTTGGAGAACGCTAAACCATGCCTGAAAGGTAACAAATCTTTCTTCGAATTATCTATGGAAAACCTAGTTAGCACTTTATCGATATAGCAAGCTTAAGATAATCCCATTATCTTTCGCTTACGATTTTGAAAGAGATTAATCCCAAGGATATAGCTCGCCTCTCCTAGATCCTTCATATCAAAAGTACTAGCTAGCCAAACCTTGATTGATGACAATGCCCCTACATCATTCCCAATGAGTAGAATGTCATCAATATAAAGCATAAGAAAATCCACCAGCTTACCTTCACATTTCTTGTATACACAAGGTTCATCTAGATGTATGAAACCAAACGACTTGACCGTTTAGTCAAATCGAATATTGCAACTGCTTGATGCCTACTTAAGGCCATAAATGGACTTTTGCAGCTTGCATACCAAGTTATCTTTTCTGCCAACTATGAACCTTTCTGGTTGCTGCATATAGATGTCCTCCTCAAGATTGCCATTTTGGAATGCAGTCTTGATGTCCATCTGCCATATTTTATAATCTAGGCATGCAACAATGGATAAGAGTATTCTGATAGACTTGAGCATGGCTACCAGCAAGAAGGTGTCTTTATAGTCCATGTCCTCTCTCCGAGCACAACCTTTCGCTACAAGCATTGCCTTAAAAGTCTCAACCTTTCCATCAGATCCTTTTTTCCTCTTGTAGATCCACTTACAGCCAATCGGTTTGATATTGGTAGGTGCTTCTACAAGATCCTAGACCTGATTAAAATCCATAGATTCCAATTCAGCCTTCATAGCTTTGACCTAATGAGCTGAATCAACATCAACTATTGCCTCTCAGTACATGGCAGGATCAGATTCAGATTCTATAGAGACAACTTCAAAAACTTCTCCTAAGAATGTGTATCTGTCAGGCTGGCTAACCACCTTCCACTACGACGAGGTACTGGTGCAAAAATGGGCAAAGTTGTAGTATTTTGCTATCTTATATCATTTTCAACTGCGGGTAGGACTGAGGGCTCTGCTTCTATCTCTCTCAGATCTATCCTTCCTTTAGGTTTATGGTTCAAGATATAATCATCCTCCAAGAAAAGAGCATTTGTACTGATAAACACTTTCTGTTCTCTCAGATCATAAAAATACCAACCATAATTACCCTTTGGATACCCTATGAAGTAACTTACTGCCGATTGTGATTCCAATTCGATCATCTTTTCTTTAAGCACATGTGTCAGACACCCCCATATCCGGAGATGTTGCATAGAGGGCTTGCGTCCAATCCACATCTCCTATGGTGTCTTAGGAACAGTTTTGCTTGGAACTAGATTTAGTAGTACATAGCGGTTTCCAAATCATAACCCCAAAGAAATAATGATAACTCCGAATAACTCATAATCGACCTAGTCATGTCTAAAAGAGTCCGGTTCCTTCTCTCTGCTACACCGTTCTACTGAGGCATACTGTGGGCATTGCATATAGTTTCTAGGCTTTTTCCTCGATTTTTCAAATCAATTTAAATGAAAGAAAGAGTCGCCACTTAATTTAAAGGAAAGAAATTAAGAAACCATTTTAAAAGCTACTTTTCTATGAAACCAGAGATTTATGAGTCTGGGGATTATGGAATGAGTAGGGAAGGAGCCCGATGGGACTAAAGCACCCCTCTCATCCTATCATAGATAGGCCTCTCATCATCATCTTTTATTCAATTAAAAAGTTTATGTGTGTCCCAATCAATACATAGATTTAGATATACATAACACAAGCAAGTCAAAAGGGGTATAAGATTGCTAAAAAAGGCATCCATAACCAAGTAAGTTCAAATAGCACACAATATGTGATGCAACAAGGAACAAAAAAGCTCACTGGGATCCAGTTGCGATAGGGAAACGTGCAATGCAAGCATAAATAGAAAACCCTACGAAAATATCTCTAAATCACATAAATATATAAGGCATCAACATAATCTAAGATGTCACACATGAAGTTGCAAAATCAATAAACAACTAAGGCCGAATAAAATAGAAGGGAAAATGAGGAATAATACCTCGATAGCGCAATAAAACAAAGGTTAGTCCACATAGATGAACATGATAAAAATAGGATTTCACCTAGATTCTACCAAGAGGGAAAACTATAAAGTCTTAGACCTTTTTCCATCAACGAAATTGCAACATTCCTATGGATATACGAATCTCGACGGGAAAGCCAAAAGAGGCCTTAATCTAGAGCCAACGTAATGTCAACATAGGAATGACATGATCTCAACGTGATCGGAAAGAATTCTAGACTAAATTAATACATCGAAACTCACTATCACAATTTATGCTCTAACATTCCTAGAACATGATAACCAAGACGCATGATAATAGACATGACATGAGTCATTTGATTTGGATCATTGGATCTCTGGATTTAGGTTCAATTATTCATAATCAAAGCATGTTTCAAGCCTAAGGCTTTAGAAAGCCATTTGGATTCAAATTAGCAAGGTTCATCAAATCTAACTCAGGAATTCAAAAATTACAAAATAGAAACATAAGCTTCTAAAATTGGAAGCACTAGTGGAATTATTCGACTAGAACTGGTGTTGCAACACTCCAACAATAGAGGCCAGAATGTAGCAACGGGCCATCCCATTCGATTTCTTCAGCATTCAAAATCATATTCAAGTAGTCGAATAAACGTTATTGTCAACCTGAATGATGATTACATCTTCCATTCCTTGAGTTTCATTCCCCTCTGATGATTACCAAATATATTGATAACTACTTATCAACAAGACTGTAGTTCTCAGTAACCAAGTTGGTGACATTCTCAAGGGAATGTTTACTCTTTAACATAGGGTAGATTTTATCTTGACAATATATGTTCACAACCCTATGACTTACCCAAGATACCCATGTGTTGATCTTGAAGACCTCACCGATTGGTAAGTCAAAGTAGTCACATTCATAGTTTGTGTCCATAAACATCTTAAGATTAAGAACACATACCTTATACAAGTTATGAGTTCCTATTGATTGTTGACAGATTTAGATGTCAATAGGAAAGTTCATGGTCAATCAACGCAGTATAAGCACTAGCATATTAACTAAGAGTCATGCTCTAGTGATTGAGATTCATCACTCTATCCAATGGTAGTCAATCATACTATAGTGTATGCCTGATGAGATATCTAGTCTCATCATCCACTGTGACAAGTTCTAAGTATCAAAGAATAGCACTTCGTATCTCAATTGTATGTATTTCATACATACATGAATTACCTACTATGATACTTAAGGATTAACATACAATCATCTCATAATATATACATAATAAAACGTATAAACGATATCCAGAATAAAATGCCAAATGTCATATACATAAAGACCGGGTTTGAGGGCACAATCCCAACATTCAAGCCATCACCAAAGAATATACCACTCTAGCCTTAGCCTTAGCTGCTGGGAAGTCGTTGGCCATGGCCACTTTGGTCTGGGCACACCTCGTCCGATGTGTAAAAGATTTTATCAATTTGGGATGTAGCCCAATCTGGGTTCTGCAGTTTTAGATGCATTCATATTTTCCAAAACACCGACCTGCTAGCCGAGAGCTCATCGACGTTCCTATTTTTTTTCTACACTTTGTGGACCCCACTAGCCATGCACTCATTTGATGAGTGTTTTAATTTCTTTTATAATGTTCTAGCTGGGTTGTTGTATGGCAATTTATATACATATGCGGGCGTGCCAGACAAATGTTCTCTTTGAAATGAATGATTTGATGAATCAGACAAGTTGAGAAAAATAGAGGAACGAGATTTCTCTAAAATAGGTTCAAATTGCCTTAACCAAAGATTAAGGACTTGGGATGCGAGATAAACTCAGATTACTAGATTAGCTTAAAGGCAAACAAATTATGAATTCCTTTAAACCATTTGAAGCACAATCAGAAATGAAATACAGAACTATTCCTAAATAAACTGATAATTATAGACAAAAGAAAGTACATGATAAAATATAAAGACAATGCTAAGTGTTCTTGATCTGTGGAATCTCTTCCTCTTGTTGCTTTGTTCCTTTAAATAGGTACTGGCAATGGTAACCACTTCTTCCATGCTGAGAAACTGTCCACTATCTCCATGATATCAAATCCACGCTTATTACCACTTTGTATTACACGTGTCGCTCGTTGCGCTCAGGGTAACTACCAATAACTGCCCTACCAGTGACATGGCTTGAGTCCTTGATACTAGCACTGTTAAGTCGCATCAGCCTACTTCCTCATTAGCCTGCCTTTCACGCTTTGCTCCTTCTCAAATTTGGTGGGCGCCACTTTGAATATTATTTTATGGTATAAACAATGCCCCCCAACATCCCTTTCAAGTAAAGGCACAAGCGAGCCAACTTGACAGGATGTTGTTGATTTAAACATTGGCCCACCAAATCATAGCCTCCTTTAAAAGAACTATAACATATCTGTAACTCTTTTAACCGCCAATCTTTCAGGGAATGATAAGTTGACACCTAAAAGATAGGGATAGTCTTTTCATGAAAGGACACTGATTTGACCTTCATTTACTTCCTTTTTGTACCGTTACGCAGTCTCCATCTTGATCTTTAGAGAGATTCCAACTTGAAATCTGCGCAAATATTGGGAAAATCTCAATTTCAAAACTACTTCTCGCTTCAAACCCTTCTGTATCCTTCTATAGTTCAACTACTTAAACCCTTTCTCTAGTTCTTTCAGCCTCCATCTTCTTCTTAAAACCTCTAATCCCCATGGTTGAAAACCTTCCAGAGTCCACTTCATCTCCAAGTACAGAGGAAATGGCCACCGATCCTCAATCGCGTGCCAAAGAATCTCTCAAACAATTTTGTGCTTCTACTTTTGAGGGCGTCAGTCTGCAGGTAATAGAATCTTCTCCTGACTTCCTTTCTCCTATTCTTGGCCCAAGTATTGCGCAAGAGTTTGTTCTTCCTCGGTTTCTAGTCTCTTCCCTCGTAGTTGTCTGTTCTTATCCGAACATCCTAACCCCCCACTGAAAAGATGAAACAATAGTAATGACATTCGTTTTTGGCCCTCGAAACCCTTACCAGAGTGGCTGGTCTGGGTAACCAGAGTTACTCCTTTTAAGTCGGATGAATCGTAGGCAACACATCTATGACCTAATGCTTTTGACCACCGTGCCATTACCGATGAATACCCCTCTTCTTTCTTCTACTTTGGCTTTTTGGTCCATCTCTACTAACTCCTTTCATCTTCTTTGTGGAATGATGTCCCCCACTCTCCTTGACTTAGCTGCTTTGATCAGAGTCAGGCCAGATGGTGATCCAATCAATGTTATGTTATCTCAGCAGGCTTACTCCATTCCTACCATTACTTCTGGTTTTGGAAAGAACACCAGCTACCAATCTTTTATCCTGGAACACAAAAAGGATGATGGCCCTTTGACCGATACGGAGTATCTTTCCTTCTTTATGTTCTGGGTTAGCAGATATCTGACTTGTCCCCCCTCTTTTAAGGTAGTAAAATCAGATCTTCCCCTAGCCCTAGCTTTGGCTTCTGGCCAAGTACTGGCATTGGGCCCTTTTCTCTTGGCTCGAATTTATAGAGGTTGTTTCAGGTTGATAAGTAGTAACCTGGATACTTTGGGAGGTCCCTTATGGATCCTACAACTGTGGCTCCATTTGTATTTTCTTGATATCAGTCCTTCTTACGCAATTGTATCAGACTCATCAATCTATGGCCAAAACTTGGTCACCTACTCTTCTAGCCCCTTTAGTTTTTCGAATTGCCTGAGTTTTTTTTTCTCTCTCAGGACCCCTTCTCCCAATAGATTTTTGCCCCATCACCCTCCTTTGTACGAGCCGGACTGGTTTAAAGCTTCCCTTCTTGAACCAAGCAGTCATCCTGAATTATGGGCATGCTATTTGGTCTCTCGAGACTGCCATCATAGGGTGACAAAAGAGAATTCTGGGAATAACCAATATGGTGTGGAATCCTATTTTCCGAATTATCATGCATGCCAGTTTGGTCTAACTCAAGCAATCCCTTACCCTAATTTTTTGTCAGCCAACTCGAACCTTTTAACTCGCACCGTCTTTAAGACATACGAATCAGTCCAACAGGTATATGAACTCAATAGGCTTCTCCTTGATCAATTCGAGTTCCAGTCATTCTTTCCTCATCCTGCGTCTACTCCTTTATTTGACACTTTCTGGATGGAACACTTTGATCGCTGCTTTGGTGATTTTGAATTATTGCTCAATACACTATCTCCAATGTCATCATCACCTACTAATCCTTTACTTGTTCTGACTGTAGGCAAAGGAAAGAAATGCCCAGGTATGGATCCTAACACCAAATCTAATTATGATTCCATCATCAAATTTGAAGAATTTTTAAACTGAAATGGAATCCTCTGAAGCCTTCTGAGGCGAGCCACATCAAAATCCGACTAAAAAAAGAACGAGTGGAAAAGAAGGCTCGTGAGTATCGGAAAAAACACGGGAAAACTCCAAACTGGCAGCAGCTTTATGCTTCTACCGAGAATTGGATCAGAAAGACCTGCCCTTTTCAACCCTTAGCCGAATTTGGCATTGTGGAACCTGTGGCTCAGACTGATGTGCCTATAGGGGTCACTGTAGAAGGTTATCAGTCTGAACACTCTATTCCCACTACCTTTGGTGGCGCCCCTACAACCAGTCATCAGGCTGCTTGGTGGTTTCCCGGATTTTTCAGTAAGTCTATCCCCTTGGTTTCTAGAATTTCTTTAAAAGCTTAATACCAAGAGATGTGATTTTTATTTTGTCATTTCTCCTTATTGCTTCTTTTCTTTTGATCAGGTTCTCCAAGCCCTGTTGTCATTGTGTCTCCCAAGAAGAAAGTTGCTCCTCTGAAGGCTCCCCCTTCAATTCTAATTCGTTGTAGTTCCAAGGACATCAAGCGCTCAGATTATGTAGAGACAGTGAAGAAGAATTCCTTGGAGGATACCACTTCTGATCATCCTATCCATCTGGACAAGAAGGGGGATGAGCCTGTTCTACAACAGGATGCTCCGAAGACGGCCAGAAAACCACATCCTAAAGCCCGGACCCAAAAGAAATTGCATGTTAAACCGGCATTGAGCAGCTCACAGCTTTCTCTTGACTTTATTCAGGAATCAGAGATTGCGAAAATAGCAGAGCTCTCCCCAGCTTCTTTAAAAAATCCTTTCCTTGATAAGGCTTCCCCTCTCACTGGCCAAAGCGAAACTGGAGTCTCAAAAGACATGGTTGATGACCCGAGTGTTCTTTCCAAATTCTCTCAGTGCTCGAAGACTCTTTTTCCTAATCCTTCTTCTTTGAAAATAGGGTTAGGTTTCTCTACTTCAGTGAGCCATACTTCTTCAAATTCCCAATTACTGACTCACATTAAGGATCTTCGTCTTCGAGCTCAGAACCTCAGGCAAGCTCTTGCTCAAGGCTTGGCTCTACTTCCTTGCCTTTGCAGCCAAGCTTAACAAAATCCACTCCAGCTCTTATAGAAGCTGAACTTTAGGCAAAGAACCTTTTGGTTTCTTTACGTTCTGTTACTTTCATAAATGCCATGGGATAACAGGCGGCCATTGAGAACGCTGTATCTCTGCTTTCCAAAGATTTTGCCAGTTCTTCTTCTTCCTCGCCGTCAATCTCTTTCTTACAGTAATTCAAGAAGATTGCTAACACCATGGCTGTGGCAACTCAAAAACTGGCTAACGTGAAGGAGTTCTTTGAGAAAAGAGAAGAAGTAACCAACCAATGCATTCAATTGGCTAGCACTGCGGAGATGGGGATGGAGAGTTCTGCCTTGCTTTTGGAGGAGATCAAGAAACTATGGGCTGCTCTTGCCAAGATGGAAGCTAATTATGTAACCCAATAGGCTGACTTGGAAAAAGTTCCAAAATAACTTGATCAACTGACTGATGAGATCTTGGCTTTGGATGCTCAAGAGGAATCATGATTGACCATTCAAAAGACTGTGGACACTGCCTTGTCTCAAATTGATGAGCAGTGGACTCAAGCTTTGGTCCTTCTGGCTCCTTTTTTTCCATGATCTTTTCTTTTTAGGACTTTGTGTTTTTCTGAAACTTTATTTTTTTTTGCACTGAATGGCTACGGGGCCAAGACTATTTGATTTTTGTCTATGTAGCCATGTTTGGCTTTCTTATGGCATGCTCATAATCATAGATCAGTTTATGCACCTGCATGCCATGTTTCACTATATTTTTTAGTTTCTACTCAATTTCATCAGTGTGTGTTTGAATACTCCTGTTATCCAAATTTTCAGACTGATCGGGAATAACTCTAACGTCCTGAGCATTCTCAGCTTCTTGCTCCAACTGACGTAGATATGACTCCCACATACATGGCTTATATTTCTTTAAGTATTTTCCATTTATAAGCCTGTTGTGTACTTGCCCATCCAAGTTTCTCAAGTGGTAGGCTCCCCCTTTTATCACTTCGTGGATTTTAAAGGGCCCTTCCCAATTAGGAGACCACTTCTCCAATCTATGGTCTTTGAGTCCTAATGGCAGGATGGCCTTCATAACTAATTCTCCCATAGAGAAAGATTTGGCTCTTACCTTTTTGTTATAAGCCTTCTCGGCTCTAAGTTTTTGCAGCTTGATATGATCTAGAGCCAAAAACCTTACCTCGTCCAGATTTTCTAGTTCCATCAGCATAGATTGATTGTACTCATCTATATCCAAATCATTTTGCTTAGCAACTCTGAAAGACTTAACTGCCAACTCCATAGGTAGCACGACATCATGACCATAAGTAAGTGCAAATGGTGTAGTGCCAGTGCTTGATCTTTTTGAAGTTCTGTAGGCCCATAAAACTTCAGAAAGTAACTCATGCCAAATTCTAGGATTATTGTCAACCATTTTTTGAATATTTAGCTTGAGGATTTTGTTGGTTGATTCTGCTTGTCCATTGGCTTGGACATAATATGGGATTGAATTGAGAATAGTAAAACCATATTCAAAGGCAAATTCCAGCATATCATTACCAGTAAAAGGAGTACCTTGATCAACCGTGATGGTTTGTGGTAATCCAAACCTATGAATGATATTTTCCTTAATGCACTTAATCACTTCATTCTGACTGACTGATTTAAGGGGAATAGCCTCTACCCACTTGGTAAAATAATCAGTAGCCACTAGAATATGTGCATGGTTTTTTGATGAAGGTGGACTGATCTTTCCAATCATGTCCATCGCCCATCCTCGAAATGGCCATGGTTTGATAATGGACTGAAGGTTGACAGCGGGCACATGTTGAATTGGCACATGTCTCTGACAAGCCTAATAACCCTTGGCAAAGTTGATATAATCCTTTAAAATGGTAGGCCAATAGTAATTATATCTCCTTATTAACCATCTCATTTTTGTCCCAACCTGATGAGCCCCACACAATCCACTATGTACTTGTTTCATCAGTCTCAATGCTTTTATTTTACTAGGACATTGCAACACTAATTCATTCGTCGAATTATTGAATAACTCACCATCAGCCAGGAAGTAGTGCACCGCTTTCCTTCTGATCTTGATATCAGTATGCATATCAGGATTCTCTAAAAACTTAATGATTGGCTCCCTCCAATCATCCTCATCAGCCTGAAGGGGCATAGCATACTCGATGTCCTCCTTCTCTATAATTGATGACTTAGATCTTTTTTCGACCGTAATCATCCTTTGGAAGACGTTTGTTGGGATCTTAAGTCTTGAGCCAATTCGTTGGCCTCTTCATTTTCTTCTCTTAGCACATATTGCATTGCTGACTCGAAAAAATCGTCTATCAGCCTTATTGCAATTGTATGATACCTTTCTAAAATGGTATTATGCACTTTATATTTTTCCCCTAGCTGATTGATTACTAATTGAGAATCTCCAACCAATTTCACAACCGTGGCCTTCATTTCATATAAAATTTTAAGGCCAATGATCACGGCCTCGTATTCAGCCTGATTGTTGGAACATTTAAAATCAAATTTAAATGAAAATTGTGTCTTTTTCCCACATAGGGATGTAAGGATGATCCCTGCCCCTGCTGACTCTTCAGTACTAGATCCATCGAACCATAATACCCATGGGGTAATAGTTATGTATCCAATTTCAACCCTTTTCAGGATTTTAGGACTTACATCCAGGTAAGGATGATCAGCCAATAAATCAGCCAGGACTTGTCCCTTAATAGCTTTCTGGGGGACATATTGCAAATGAAATTCCAATAATGTTAAGGACCATTTTGCCACTTTTCCAGTGATAGTTGGTCTTGACAACATGTATTTAATAACATCAATCTTGCACATGACTTCTACTGTTATAGGCAGCATATAATATCTTAACTTAATACAAGAAAAGAACAAAGCCAAACACAACTTTTCAATTGATGTATATCTTTGTTCTACATCAGTCAGAACACGGCTTACATAATAAACCGCATGTTCTATGCCTCTATTATTAATTTGAACTAGCAGACTTCCAATTGAATCATTAGAAGCTGAAACATACAATCTTAATGGCTCGTTTAGCTTAGGAGAAACTAAGACCGGCGGCTTGGTAAGATATCTCATGATTTGCTCAAAAGCCAGCTGATGCTCCTGCCTCCATATGAATTCTTCCTTAGCCTTCAATTTTAATGGTGGACAAAAAACCTTAGTCTTGCCTGCACAGTTAGAGATAAAGTGGCGCAAAAAATAAATTTGGCCAAGCAGTCTCTGTAATTGTTTCTTGTTGGCTAGTGGTTTGGCCTCTATGATGACTTTGGCTTTATTTTTATCAACTTCGATTCCCCTTTGGTGAACTAGAAAACCCAAAAAAATTCCTACTAAGACACCAAATACACATTTTAAAGGGTTCATTTTTAATTGATGGTATCTCATTCTTTCAAAACTTTTTGTCAAAAACTTTATGTGGTCATCAAAAGTTGATTTTACTACCACGTCATCTATATAGACTTCCATCCATTTTCCAATCATGTCGTGCAATATGGCATACATTGCTCGTTGGTAAGTTGTCCCAGCATTTTTCAATCCAAATGGCATCACCATCCAGTCAAATGTTCCAATTGCCCCTGGACATTGAAATGCTGTTTTTCCAACGTCATCTCTGGCTATGAAAATTTGGTTATAGCCAGAGTATCCATCCATAAAGCAGAGGATCTCATGCCCGGATGCAGAATCCACCAACATATCCGCAATGGGCATAGGATACTCATCTTTTGGAGTGGCTTTATTGAGAACTATAAAGTCTATGCATATTCATAATTTTCCGTTCTTTTTCATAACGGGAACAATATTTGAAAGCCAATCAACATACCTGGTTGTATGGATGAATCATGCCTTCAATAATTGCTCCACTTCTTCCTTGACTTTCAGGATGATTGATGACATCCTATTGACACGTTTTCTTATCACAGCCAAGTGTAGGTGATCGTACAAGTAATAAAGTTCTGGAAGTCCAGGTCGAACCCACAGAGAACGGAAAAGAAAGATAGGCAATAACTATTATGTCACTAAAAAGAAAATAAAAGATGATATATTTTTTGTGGAGTTTTATTAAACTACTAATTTTTATATTTTTGCAATAAACTAATTAAAAGCTATTTTTTTAAGTAGTTTACGGTAAAGATTTTAACAGTGCAAAATAAATTAACTAAGTACTAGTAAGAAAAGGAAGAAAAATAAATAAAAGCTAAATTTTTGTGAGATAAACTTTTTGGATTTAATAATAGCGAAAGATAGAAATAATACAGATATTTAAGCAAAGTTATTAAAAACAGGAAATATTAATTAAGTTGGAAGAATGATTTAAAGAATTGGAAATATGCAAACCAACACTAGATCTCACAACTTTTGTGAATTTGAAAAGCATTTGACATTTAAGACCGCAGAGTCATTCTTTATTTAAAAATAAACTTTCACTAGTCAGGGTCAGATCAAGTGTGTTAGGTTTGATATGAAACGACGTCATTTAGTTTAAAGAAAAATAAAAAGGCAATTAGGCAGTAGCCAGGTTCAAACCGTGCCCCACCGCGGATGTGGGTTATTCGGCGTCCAGTCCTCACCACTCTGCCACTACACAATTGCCTGTCCATTAGTGGATAGAAATATATATAAACACATATTTGAAATATAAATTTTGTCATATAAGTTGTTTGAGTATGCTAGGTGTTTTTTTATGACAAAAGGCATAGTTTGACAATCCACATAATTAGATTCTTTATTTCAAATATGTAATCTTTTGAGCCCAATATAGCCATAGTATATAAACATGTTAAATGATCATAAACTATAGATACATAGATATTTTTGGCCATAAATGAAAAAACAAACCATCTAGATAAATTTGCCCATTTAAGATTAGTGCACAGAAGCAGTGGTTTCTAATTTTTATTGCATATCCCCAATTAAAGTTTTAGCCTATTATTTTGGAATTGAAACTGTCTTCCAAATAAAATTTAAAGATAAATTAAATAGATGCACACAATCACCGTCCAATTAAAATTAAAGTTGTAAAACCAAGGTAAGGGTAAAAACTAATATTATTATATTATTTTCTTCACTTAACATGAGATGGGGTTGAATTTGTGGAATCTGCAAAATAACAAAGTTTAGTACAACTAGGCTAATAAAATATACATAAATGGAAATACTGAACCAAAAATAAAATATTAAATCTTTGACTTTGGATTCTTGTGGGGTCACAGTGATTGAACTCCAAGAACACAAATAAGGTCAAACCAAATCCTAATCTACTTTTGGAGTGAGATATGGGTATGATGTACTTTTGGACTTTAGTAAGGCTTATATCCTGGCTTTATTGGGAGTTGATGTTCCACCAGACTTCTATCCAACCCGGGCATTTCATGATAATACCAGGCGAAACAATCTTGATATTGGATCAGCAAATCAAGCAATTTTACCTTAAAATCCATTGGAAGGAGTTGATTTATGAATGTTACTCTCTGACCATCTAACCCCCCCCCCCCCCCCAAGTTAACTTCTTCTAACGGATCTTGGTCCTCGGCCTTACCATCGTCCAACTTGGATGGGGCCTGTGGTATTTCAAACTCTTGAATGTGGTCTAGTATATCTTGATCAGTCTCTTCCTTCACATAATTTGCTAGACACACTGATTTTTGGACTTGTGCCTGTACATCATCCTGGATTCGGCGCATGATGTCAAGATAAACTTTAATGTGATGTTCTTCCATTAAACTATACTGACAGTTTCAGCATATTCATGGCAACCTCCACTTATTATGGGAACGATCCCCTTAGGACGACCATTCTTGTCAATTCCCCAAAACCGCAATGGTGCTACTTCCATGTCATAGAATTTAGCTTGAACCATATGGGCCTCTACTAGAAATGGTTTCTTATCAGCTTCGACGATTTCTGGCTCATCTTCTTCTTCATTCCAAAAAATCAAACACTGGTGCAAAAGTAGATGGCACACACCACGCGGTGTGAATCCAATCACGCCCAAGCAAAGCATTATAATGAGAAGTAGTATTTAACACAAAGAATGCCATTAAGGTAGTCCTACTTCCAATGGACACTGTGACTGGGAGTACACCCTTTGGCTGGACTGATGCCCTAGAAAACCCCACTATGGCCACATTGGCATCTATTAAATCTTCACTGGTTTTCTGTAATGTTTTAAGCATATGTGAGGGCAACAAGTTAACGGAGGCTCTATTGTCTACTAGTACTTTGGACACTGGTACACCGTTAAAATTGGCCTTCACATATAACGGTTTCAAGTGTCTGGCCATTCCAGCATTTGGCTTATCAAACACGATAGCCATTTTCTGTTTTGATTATGAAATTCGCACATTATGAACAAAGGATCTCAGTGCTAGAGCTTCCTCCGTGATGCACACCATAGGCTCTAAATCATTATTAATGTCTCCTTCTAAACCATCAGGCTAGCCATCATGAAACATGAAATTCTGTGGCATTGTATACACCATGTTGTCGTAGAAGGATAATAATGATCTTCCTATCTGGAAGGCCACATCTTGCTCCACGTTTACACTTTCTGACTGCTTGAATATGGGAAATCGACTGTTTGTTTAGTCTCAGTTTGGATTTGATCGCTCATAAGAGTTTCATTATCTTGAGACAAGTTCCTTAACTCATACCGGGCAAGGTTGTCTTCATTTTCTGTGTGGTCAGAGCTTGAAAGGGTTACCGGTTGCTCTGCTTTAGTCTTGGTCTGTCCTCTTGAGGGATTTTCATCATCCTGATCCAAATTTCCAGACTCAGACTGATCAGGGCTATTGTTGTTAATGGGCTGGCAATCCATCTGTTTTACGGTCGCCAGTTTATCAAACTCTGACAAATCATCCCCCATTTCTTTTAAGGCCACCATTTGTCTTGATTTTATCCTGATTCCTCAGGTTTTCATCAATTTTGCAAACCCATTGGTTAGACCTACGTTCAAATCTTCGAATAAACGGTTGCTTTTTCATCTGAGCAGCCTTTTTCTGTAACATGCGCCATTTTTGGGTTCGAGTTAAAAATGACGAGTCCTGGTGCTGAGGGAACTTAGGATGCTGGACGTACATCCAACGCCCATCTTGTAGTACAGGTGGCAACACCATTCTCGGCTTGGTATTAGGATATGTGGCTGGCTCCGAACCTCTTTTTTGCCTTGACTGCTTGAACCTGTGACTTGAGTCTGCGAATGACGATTCCTCTGTCTCTTTGGCTTGCCTTGCCTACTTGTTTGGGGCATCATCACCTCTTTACCCTTGTCTGGCCTATTCTTATTCAGTGTGACTTGAAAACCTCCTGGTCGTTGGACCACCCTGCTCTGATTACTTTGTTTTCTATGGGCTCCTCCAATATCATCTCCTGTTTTCGGAGCGGTACTGCCAGCCTCTCTGCACAATTGATATAGAGAACTGGCTGTTCGTTGGGCTCTGCTAATTTATGTAAAGACTTTCTTATCATAATGTATGATTCATAAGGATTAGGAGCATGGTAATACACTCCAGTCCTGGTCTCGAATGGCGGTGCCTCTAGATTGAGGCTTTTAGATTGACCTTTTGGCCTTGAAATCTCACTTTTCACCCTCTTTGTTGTAGAAGCACTTTTAATCCTCCATTGTTGTTTAAGTGACTTTGTCATGTTGGTAAAATCAGCTAATACCATATTGACATGCGCTTCAGCCACGAACGGGTTTTTGTCAACTTGCTGCATAGGTCTATCATTAGGGAATTTTATTGTTCCATTTTTTATCCACTTTTGTATGGACTCACAAAATGTTGTACAATTATTAGTACTATGAGTCCATTTATTATGCCATTTACAAAAAGTTTTTCCTTTCACTTCATCGTTTGATGGCAAATCATGTGTCAGTTTTATTTTCTTTTCTTTCACCAACCAATCGAAAATCATATTAGCCCTGGTAATATCAAAATCATATTTTTTATTAGGCTTATCAGTCTGATTGGTGGTATTCTTGTCTTGAGCTTGGGTTGGCTTACGCAGGAAGTCACACACGAATGGCTTTTGAGTGGCTATTTCAGCAGCAGCGCATTCGTATGTGCTTTCATTTTCCTCATCAGCCTGACTTTCATCCTCAATTTCCACTAAGTGTGCAGGCTGATGATGTCCCTTGTAATACACACCCCTTGTATGATTTTTCATTTGATTTTCTTCGTCCACCACTTTCTCGTATCGCGCCACAGCATCAACAATGTGGCACAAGTCAGTGAACTGCTGACCCACAAATTGCATTCTAAGTGTAGATTTTAAATTATCAACAGCTAATCGCACATACTCTTCCTCTGGTAACCTAGCCCTACACTTATTTCGTGCAGATTTAAACCTAGTGATGAATGTTTCAACATTCTCTCCTGTATTTTGTTTTAGTCTAGCCAAATCAGCAATGGTCACATCTGGATCAGTCTGATAAAACTGACTATGGAAGATCCGTTCCATATCCTGCCAATTTTGGACAGAGCCTGTGGAGAGATTCACATACCACGTGAAGGCTGGTCCAGTAAGGGAATTAGCAACAATCTTAATTTTAGCATGTCATTATACGAAAGCTCACCACATTGTGTTGTGAAATGAGCAATGTGCTCTAAGGTAGTTTGTCTATCCCCACCAGAAAACAAGGTGAATTCAGGTATCCTAAAATATCTCGGGAATTCAAACATCCTATCAATAAAATCTAGATATGGTTTCTGGTACTGCGGGCGTATAGGAGCCCTAAACACTCCTCCAAACTGTGTTCTTAACTAGTCATTAACCTGCTCCCTAACTTGCCCATGTACCTATTCCCTGATTACATCTATCACCTCGTCTTTATTGACTCCCAACAGAATATGGCCCTGAATATCAGGATGATAGGGATTACGTACCTCATTTCCAGCAGGTTGATGGATTAGAAAATCAGGAATTCCATTATGCATTATAGGTGGCAGATATTGAACTCTAATCGGCGCTATTGGTTGTTGGTATCCTCCATTGTGCCCCAATGATGGCCTAAGCTGCCCCCCCAGTTTGCACTGCAAAGTGTTGTTGCCCCTAGTCTGCATTGCAGAATGTTGCTACCCCCCAGTCTGCCCTATTGGTTGATAACACCCCCCAGGATGATAGGTTTGCGCTTGGGACGAACTTGCTAAGTGTGTCCCTGGTTGGACAAGTGCACTTGTGTTTAGTATCAGTGACTAAGTTGAGAAACCTCCCATGGAAGAAACAACAGTATGTGGGTGAGAACCCTCATAAGAACCAGGCTGATGGACTGGAACCATCATTTGTCCAACTGGGAATTCAGGGCTAATATTTGTGTTAGGACCATTCAGTGGCTGTTGAACACCCGTAGGCCCCAGATTCTGTCCCACCTGACTCTGTTGGTTACTAGAACTCGATGTGTGGTCAAACATACCTGATCCAGGATTAGTTGAAAATCCAGGCACTGTAGACCGGGCTAGGACCTTCACATTCCTATAATTCAGTTGTGGAGCCTGATTTATAGGAATCTGTACACACTCTTTTTGGGGGCTGCCTTTCAAAGAAGACACTAGACCAAACTTTTTAGTCATGTATGACATTTGTCGGTCAATGCTCTTGGTAATCTGGTCTCCCATCTTCTGCATCATGTCCGTAAATGGTTTCACAATTGTGGATGTTTGTTGTGAATTGGCTTGAAGCCAATCATGCAGCGCACTGTCCAAATTGAAACGCATTGCTGATGAGTACTCTTTCAGAGCCTACTGGTTTGGTCCACTTGTAGTGACCTCGACATTTCCAGGCAGTTGTTGGGGCGATTCATGGCTGTCATTGTGAGACTGATAACTCCCTTCAGCCCATTCACTCCCTTCAGCCCATTCTTCCACTATCGGCGCATCCATCTCTGATAGTGCTACAACCTCTTTATCTTTTGACAAGTTTTTTCTTGGTGGCATGATGAATTGCTCAATTTATCCCTCTGTTCCACCGAGCGTGCCAAAAATTGTGTGGCAATTTATATACATATGCGGGCGTGCCAGATAAATGTCCTCTTTGAAATGAACGATTTGACGAATTAGACGAGTTGAGAAAAACAGAGGAATGAGATTCTCTAAAATAGGTTCAAATTATCTTAACCAAAGATTAAGGACTTGGGATGCGAGATAAACTGAGATTACTAGATTAGCTTGAAGGAAAATAAAGTATGAATTCCTTTAAACCATTTGAAGCATAATCAGAAATGAAATACAGAACCATTCCTAAATAAACTGATAATTAAAGACAAAAGAAAGTACATGATAAAATATAAAGATAATGCTAAGTGTTCTTGATCTCTGGGATCTCTTCCTCTTGTTGCTTCGTTCCTTTAAATAGGTACTGGCAATGGTAACCGCTTCTTCCACGCTGAGAAACTGCCCATTATCTCCACGATATCAGAATAATGGGCCTCATTTAAATCCACGCTTGTTACCACTTTGTATTACACGTGTCGCTCGTTGCGCTCAGGGTAACCACCAATAACTGCCCTGCCAGTGACATGGCTTGAGTTCTTGATACTGGCGCTGTCACGTCGCATTAGCCTACCTTTCACGCTTTGCTCCTTCTCAGATTTGGTGGGCTCCACTTTGAATATTATTTTGTGGTACAAACAGTTACAGTCCAATTTCTTTCCTTCGTCTATCTTCAATTCTGGCCATCCTCACAACTCTCCATTAGTCCCTCCAACTGGGGTCCTGGTACCCAAGCAACTTACAATGAGGTGTTCTCTAGGTACCTGATAGCTAGGGATATCATCTACAGGTGAACTATCCCTCATAGTAACAATAAATTACTTTGCACCACTGTACACTCGTCAATCCGACTGACATAATTGGTGTCTCTCCCCCCTTCCAATACCATCATCCAGGACTAGGTCGAACAAGGCATATTGGTGACTAAAGAGCAGGCAAAGCAAGTGGGCGATCGGCTCAAGAAACTCAAGAAGGCATTATCTTTCTAGTCGTACCATCATCCTCCCGCTATTTTGAGGAATTCTACTCCTGGTGGGCCGATCGGTTTACCCACATTTTTATAGAGACCGTGGCAGTCCTTCTCCAAATGTTCTCTATCATATCCGCCTCCATGGTCGATGAGCCAACAGCAGCCCCTCCAATGGGCACGAAGAAAAAGTAGGCCTCGAAGGGGACAGCCAAAAGGAAGGCTACCCTAACCAAGGGTTCTCCGGCTAAAAAGAAGAAAGCTCCTTCTTCAGACCAAGTAATCCTCATTCTCTTTAATTGTTTGAAACTTAAAAACATCTTGTGATTTGTATCTTACCCTTGTCTTCCTCTTCCAGCTTGTGAGCAAAGAGTTCGAAGAAGAAGTCCAACCCACTGGGCCTATTAATCCGCCAACCAACACTAGGTCTCAAGTTGTGCTTCTACCCATCCAAGTTCCAACTGGATCTGAGTGGGCTACGATGCTTCTTGAGGAAATGAACAAACAGGGCCAGTCCCTCTTGCGGTAATACCACCTCCTGCTTTTATATATTTATTTATTTTTGACATTATTTTCTTCTTTTGAAAAATAATAATCACTATCTTTTTATTTGATATGGTAATTAGTTGTTAAAGGGTTAACAATATCATGTTATACCATGGATAGATGCGTATACCTTGTCACCATAGTAAAAGTTTAACATGTGTACAATTATTGAATTGAACATTACTCAAATAGTTCAATTCTTTTGTTGGCGATGCATGTTAAATACATTTAGAGTTTAATCTTTGATTTCACTTGTTTTGAAAATCAAAAATCTATGAAATATATCCACAATAAAAGCAGCTAAATTTTATTTCTCTACTTCGACTCAGATTTTTTTCCCTACGAATTTCGAACACAATTTCTAACTAGTCAAACATATAGCAAGTAAATATTAGTCTATAAAATTTTTCACTTTTAATTTTATAAATTTTTTTATTAGTCCAACTATTTATCCAACAAGAAATTATAGGTTTAACGTCAATTAATATAATTGTTATTCCTGTATACTTTTTCTAATACTATCTTAAGAATTAATTAATAGAACTTATTTATCTTTCCTTCTAGTCTTAGAAAAGTACACAATATGCATTAGCAATGTGCCTAGCTCTTTTTCATTGAAAAACACAGAAAGCTGTAGCTTCTAGTGAAATGTAATTTGTAAGACCCATACGTCAAAGCTTCATTTGCTACCAATATGATATGCCATGTCTAGTCCAATCAAAGCAACAAAATTTGCTATGGGCGTGGAATGCAGCAAAGCTGTTTTAGCAGCATACAAATATTCGCCCATTTTTAATTGGGTAATGCTAGACCCACACCTAAATCTCACACATATCTATCCACACCCTGACGTTGTCTACACTATTTTACAATTCCACTCCTCTCCTCATTGGTATTGGGTAATGCTAGACCCACACCCAAATCTCACACATATCCATCCATATCCCGACGTTATCCACACCACTTTACAATCTCTCTCCTCTAACCCTGACGTTGTCCACACTACTTTATAATCTCTCTCCTCTGAGTAGTAGATGAGAGAGATTGTAAAGTGGTGTGGACAACATCAGGGTTAGAGGAGAGAGATTGTAAAGTGGTGTGGACAACGTCAGGGTATGGACAACGTCAGGGTGTAGATGAATGTGTGTGAGTCTAGCATTACCATTTTTAATTTCCCATCGGTCCAATTGTTTTAGAGAGTGTAGAGTGTATTGTCCATGGACATGACATAGCTTAAAGAAAAATATTAGAATGTGTTGATTTGATGTATGCTTTGGAGTGGTACACTTTAATGTATCAAAATTCACACAACCACCTTGCCTATAATAGAGCAATGAACACATTTGCTACATCAAATTTGATATTGCTCTTACAAATGGTCTAAGAAGGAAAATCAAAATTCTTTCTTGGACAAGAAGTTTTAAGTAGTTATTCACACAATGGAAATATAATTTCTAAAAGAGAAAGGTAAATATATATATATATATATATATATTTTAAGGAAATGATGTATACATATATTTTGATAGCGAATGTATATGTATATATATATTTATAGGGATGTATCTATATTTACTAGGGAAGGAAATTTTAGTAAAAAATCCTTTAAACTATACTTTGGTGTCAAACACTGATATTGCTCGATAGATCTATATTTACTAGGGAAGGAAATTTCTTTCTGTCAAACACCTATTGGTTTTTTTAGTGAAAAGTCTATTACCATAAAACATTATGTAAAATTTTTCACAACTTATGTAAAAATTGAACTAATTATGTGAAATTTCACATAAGTTTTTGTAACACACAGCTTGATTTGATTAAGTGTTACTACGCATAGAGTTTTGATATAAAAAAAAAAAAAAAAAAAAAAAAACCGAACTGTCCTATTAGCTCAATTAATCCAAAACGAAGGATTTTTCACTACAATTCCATATTTTTTTTTATACTATTTGAATAAAGAGAGGAAAATTTCACTTAAATCTTAATAATCATCAAAATAAAATAAAAGAAAAATTAGTTCAATTTTATGGAAAATTAAGAATTAAAGTTTGGCAATTTGTGAACTTTATTTTCTTTATATCACTACAGTCCTTTTTCTTTTCTTCGAATAGGTCCTATATATGCATAGGAAAACAACTTCCATACATTTTCTTTGGTGTGGTTCGTTAGGTTCCCTCTCACAATCATGTGATTCAGCACTAACAAAATATTTTTTTCCCCTCGCACAATAGTGAGACCCAATATCTAAAAAAAATTTAAAAAAATATACATATTTTTAGTCCCGGATCCCATGGTTGTGAGAGAGAACCTAACGAACCACACCCAAGAAATTATATGAAAGTCATGTCCTATAAACAGTGCACATTGAGGAGCGAATTTGCTCACGGCCAAATGCTCACGGCTTCCTCATGGAAGTGCAGAATCCATTTATTGTCAAACACTGGAGGTCCTTTTTATGCTCAAATTGTTATAGCTTTTGTTCTATAAGTCCGTTTTTTGTAAAAAAAAAAATTGATGTTTTAGAATAAAAAAAAGGGTTAACTAGTATTAAATCCTATTTAGTGTATCTTTGTTATAATAGACCCTATACAAAAAACTATTTGAAGATAGGTCCACAAAAATATTTCAGACCATTCTACCCCTAGCTTAATCTAGGATTTTTAAAATTCAAATGCACATTTATTTGATTCCTGATATATATATACATCTATATATGTATATGTAATTAAAATGCCTATATATACAAGATCTCTTCTCAAAACCTCTCTCTCTCTCTCACACACACATTCGGCCAGTTGTTGTTTCAAGGACTGTTTCCGGCGATCAAGCACCGACGATCGTGAGTGCTTCGTTGGTGTAGAAAGAAACTTTGTGGCGTACATGAGCAATGAATGAAGGATATATTAGACTAGTAATCGTCGTTGCCATCTTCGCCGTTGAGTCCGAGATTCAGAGCGATGCATCCCGATCTGCTAGTGGCGTGTTAGGCTCTAATGGAGGCGTCGTCTGTTGGTCCTCTAATTTTCTGCAGATGCAGTGTAAAATTATACATAATGCTAGTTCTTGTACTCTTATATTAGTCTCTCTCTTTTTTGGATATTGGATTTGTCTGATTTTTAGTGTAAAAATATGTTGATTTTACATTTGTTCGCTGATTTTCAGTGTAAAAATTATAGCTATCAAGATTTGACTCTTGTGTTGTTTTTCAGTGTAAAAATTATAGCTAGTAAGATTTGACTCTTATATTTTTTTTCACTAATTTTTTTTTTTAATAGCAATGCATTGGAAAAATATGCTATAGTGTAAAATTCTCCTCTTATAGTCATTCATAATGTAGTGTTAAAATTATAATGGCAATCATTAAGTACTCTTTTATATACTATATATATGTGTATAAAATTATGAAATGCAGTGAAAATTTTACACTGATAATGTAGTGTAAAATTGTACACTGATTTCCAAAATTACATTGAACGAAAAAATTAGTAATGGATAATCTAACAAATATTTGACATGGCACTAAAGATATGGAAATCATTAAAGATGTGGATGACAGCTTACCAAAACAAAAAGAATCCACTACAAATTAAATCTCCATTCAAATGTGTATACCTACAATCATGGTAATTATTAGTTTGTTCCAAAAATAACTCCACAATTAATGGGATAAGAATAACTGAAAATCAAATTAAATCTTTATTTATATTTCCATATATAACCAGCTATATCCATATATATATATATATAACTATTAATTGTGGATTGTGAATCTCTTAATTATAAGGATAACTTTGACTGGATGTTGGATTATATAGATATATATCATCCTATATATATATATGTGTGTGTGTGTGTAAAGGTTAAAAATGTCATAAAAATAACCAATTTTGGGGGAATTTAAAAGGAATTGGGGATTTTGCATTGATTTGGACCTATTAGTAACATGATAATAAGAGTGGACCTAATCAAAAAAAGTTTAGTAAATAGAGATTTTCGGGAAAATTTCTATAAAAAAAATGAGATTTATCAAGTGAGAAATACTTGGAAAAATAATTATTTGTCATTATCTGTCTAACAGATAAATCATCTATTTTAGTATAACAATAAATTATCTTCTTGTACATAGAATATTAGTTTTTATTTTTATTTTTTCTAGTACTTCATGCTCAATATTTATATTACTCCATACATCTCATTTTTTTAATTCTAAAATATCAAATTTTACAAAAAAATAAAATAAAATTATACAACAAAAATCATAACAATTTGAGCATGAAGAACTCAAAAATGTTTGACGTGGACACTGTCAATTTTCTACGCTTACGTGATGAAGCCGTGAGCAAATTTGTGCACGTTGGTTCTGCTACTTTAAAAGTATATATATATAGAGAGAGAGAGAGAGAGAGAGAGAGAGAGAAAAGGGCGACTGCTACTAGAGCTCTTCCTTTCTCGTATAAATAGAGGACTCTTGTCGGTTTATAATCCGATTACTTTTTTGGTAGCCCTCAGATTCTCTCTACCTCCCTCCCTCATTTCATATTCTCTCTCTAAGATATCTCTCTCTGTACAACTCTGTTATCGTCCATGAGTTCTGCGTCCCAAGCAAGCCTCCTCCTCCAGAAACAGCTCAAAGGTATGAATTTCATAAATCTCCGTTTTTCCTTCTAAACCGCTTCAATTATTCTTTGGATTTTAGGGTTTCTGTTTTGATTTTGCGTTTGAATGTGGTCGATCGGTGCCTTTTTGAGCAGATCTTTGTAAAAACCCAGTTGATGGCTTTTCGGCCGGTTTGGTTGATGAAAGCAACCTATTAGAATGGAGCGTCACAATTATCGGACCACCTGATACTTTATAGTGAGTGCTTTGTTGATAATTGTGGAAAGATTGAATCTTTATGCGATTGCCTTTACTGTTGTTCTTTTGATTTTATGTTTCTTGGTGTTTTATTGCTATCGATTAGTCAACATATTGGTAGTTTATGATATTGTTACGGGTTTGAACTTTTGTGTCGGATTTGATTTTGAATTGGTTGATTTTCTAGGTTTGTGCTTAATTGCTGGTTTAGGTTTTTGACTTGGTTTTTTAGTGGTTTTGGTGTTCGATAACTGCAAAAACCAGCTGTTTGGATCGCTGGCTAATTTGTATGGTTTTTGTCCTTACAAAGGTATGTTTTGGGTCTGTCCAATTACCAAGTATTAAAATTGGATTCGGAGACTCTTACTGGTACAATTCGTCTGGCAATTCTTGTAGAGAAATAAAAAGAGTAATATTTGGGGCACTAACAAATTCCACTAACACTTACTAACACACTCTATCTCTCTCCTAGTGGCACTGTGGGTTTCGCAGTGGACCCTGCAGTACCACTAGGAGAGAGATAGATTGCGTTAGTAAGTGTTAGTGGAATTCGTTAGTGCCCCTAGCATTGCCCAAATAAAAAATTGCTATATCATTGTGATCACCTAGAAAGCATTTATTCAAAGTAAGTCGAGTTTAGGACATTTCCTTTCCTGGCAATTCTTGTACCAAAAGCAAAGTAAATAATAAATACAATTGACAAATTTACATGACAGAGATAAGTATTTACAGAAAAATGTGTTCTCATTGAATTTGATTGGGGAAAGGGCCGAGACATTGTTTCTGACCTGCGTACCATTAAATACTTAGAAGTTGACCCAAAAAAAAAAAAACCATTAAATCTCCAAATTATTAGATTATCAAATCCCATCTCTCAAATTACACCAAAATATCACAATTATATTGAAATTTAACAATTACCTATCCTCCTTTTGAATTCAAAAGGAAGTCAACTGAATACGAGTGAGATCAAGATGGCTTAGTTAAATTAAAAACAACGGAATACGAAGGGAAAGGGGCATGGAAGGTAGAAGAAGGGGAAGTAATGATAAACCATGTGTAGAGGTATGAACCCAGAGATTAGAGCTCCATTTAATCCATAGGCCTCTTTCACTGTGCCAGCAAGTGTTGTCGCATTCGCTGGTTTAATAAACCCAGACCCAACTTGGTGGAGGAGAATACCGATATGGGTTTCTTTACAATTGACCTCATACATATACACCGTGTGTTTGTATTTGATTTGTATACATTGAGTGCATATTTGAAGCATTACACATGTGCATTATTTAGGGGAGGATATCGATGATGGGTTTCTTGTTAATTGAATATTGAGCCCTCTTTCTTTTAGGGGTAATGCTATGTGCACATAAAGATCTGGGCCATTCATTTTGGTGGAGTCCATCCCTACACACATGTGGCCCACCAAAATGAATGGCCTAGATCTTTATGTGCACACTTTATGTACACATTTTATGTGCACGAATTATTACTCTTCTTGTAGTATCTTGGGAAGAGAAATGAATGGTGGGGGATGAGAGATGGATGGGTAATTTGATCGGGTATATTGATGGAAGAGTTAGAGATCGTAAATTACCAATAAAAAAATCTCAATATCGTAAATTACCAATAAAAAAGTCTCAATATTCTAGTATACAAAAACAAATAAGGAGAAGTTGTAGCCAAGCTTTTTTCCCGCGGCATAAGAAATGGGAAACATGCTTGGCCTTTATATATGGTATAGATAGATAGATGGAATTCATATATATATATATATATATATTTTTTTTTTTGAATAGATAGAACGAAATTCATCTGTTTTGGTTATGGCAGGAGAGTTAATTGCCTTAGCATTTAATATATCTCCAGGAATTCAATTTTAAAGCAATGTTTCATACCAAACTTGAGCTTCTTGTTGTGGATTAGCAAAGGTGGTTGAGGACTAGTTGTTATTAAATTGAGCACATTTTTTCTGGAATCTTGATGACCTTTACTATCTCCCAAAATATTGCAGTGAGGGTGGTTTCTTTAATGCCATAATGACTTTTCCTTCCAATTACCCCAATAGCCCTCCAACGGTGAGGTTTACCTCTGAAGTATGGCATCCAAATGGTTAGTAGTTTATTCTGTACTTAATTTTGCATTATACTTATGTTCTTTTTTTATTTTGGTTAACTATTTGAAGGTCAATGTATGAACTGTAGTTTATCCTGATGGGAAAGTTTGCATTTCAATTCTTCATCCTCCTGGTGATGATCCAAATGGCTATGAGCTTGCGAGTGAGCGTTGGACGCCAGTCCATACGGTATGACCACATTGTCAATTCAATGTGTTGTATTTGGATCAATACCTTCTACTGAATATTGTGAAATGATTTTGTATGTGTTTGTCTCCTTTGCATTTAATTTACTAAATTCGATTTGATTTCTTTCTGGTAAGTTTACTTCCAATAGAATATTGTCTATTTGAGTATTCTTTGTTGATTGATATTAACATTTTCTGGTCTATTGTTGCACTTGACGGATATTTGAGTATATAAGTACCGTAGTTTTGACTTTCTATTTCTGTGTCTTCATTGTTTACTCCTATTATATGTAAGCATACATGTGAACTTTTATCTCTAGCATGTAGCTTTGGGAGGCTGGTGATTTTGGGCTAGAGATAATTCCAAATATTGATGCAATCTATTGTGGTTCATGGTGGGAAACAAGGATTTTATGCATATGGTAACATTTTCTCTTGTGAATGATATCCACTGTATAACTTGTCCATCTGACAAACAATTCTGATTGGCAGTGCACTTGGACGACTTAGTTTGATGGACCGTGCAATGACTTTGTGGGATTCTACCCAACCCCAGATCTTGAGGTGCTCTTTTCTAACCCGCCACGACTCTAGTTTAGAAGTATCTACTTGAGTTGGGTTGGGATTGGATTTGTTAATATGCAGTTCTAATATTTGTCCCATGGGTGCACGGAAAATGAGCGACTAAATTGGGAATTTTAGGATGTGGACCACACGAAAGTTGAAATGAATTGAATTTTGAGTTCAGAATTTTTCGAATGCAGGTTCGGGGTTGTAATTGATATCATGTGGAGGAAATTGGAAGAGTGGGGTGGGGAGTGTTTCATCTACACACCAAGATGTGTAAATTTAATACAATGTTGACACCTGGATAATGGTCACTCCGAATGTTGACACCTGGATAATGGTCACTCCGAGCTCTCCGCTATTATCTATGCATAAAACAGACACCTGGATTCGAAAGTTCAATGGAGGAGTGGGCGTGGGAGGAGGAGAGCAGTCTGAGTAACGTTTGGACTTTGGACATGATATCTATGAAGATATAGACTGTTGCATATGCAGCTTTGTCTGTCTCAATCCTCAGAAGAGTTATATTGTCTACTATTGTGAGTCATATGTTACGAACTCCATGCTACTGCCGTAAGACATTAGGAATTTCTTGACCTTTTTGAAGGTATATCTGTTTTTTCGTCTTCATCTGTGATGCAGTATGGCTACCTTATTATGAAGAAGTAACCACTGAGATTTGATTAAAAGTTGGAGAATATACATCCCACAGTGCAAAAAGGACTTAAAGCAGCAAATCAAAATCTTGATGAATCAACTAGAAAACTCGAACAAAATAAAACAGTAGGCAAAAATTTAGTGGGAGAATGGTCCCCACTAAATATGGGTGCTTTGGTTCACGTTTGCGACAAGATCCACCTTCTGGCAATCCTATAAGAGAATTATATCAGATGCCATTAAAATAGTACTATAGTGCGTTTTTTTCCTCTCTTTTTTGTTTTTTGTTTTTTTTTTTTTTTGCAATCTTTGATTTTGACAAAGGAAACCCTAAAGTCTGCCTCATGCTTAGAGGTGGAGAACGCATTTTCCCTTACTTGAAGCATTTGCCTACTTATTCCCTTACTTGAAGGTTGGTGGGGTCTGTCATTGCACTGACTGCGATTTGCTAATTAGAAACTAAAATATGTATCATGGAAAAGAGATGAGCATATCTTTTACGTACATCTCAGAGGATTTCCAATGTTGTTTCAGGCTTTCAGCCCTTGGTCAAAGTTCTCTGTAGTTGCTATTAGTTTTCGCTTTAGGTGCTAGTGTTCTGAACAAGGACCAGAAAAAGACAGCCGTTTGATTGTTTTGGAGAATTGTTTTGGTAAAAGTGTCTTCGAGTGACGCCATAGTTTTTTTTAATACCTTAAGAGCATTATTGACATTTACAATTCTTTAGCGTTACTATTCAAGTTGCTATTTTTAGGGGTATTTTTGTAATATATACACATTTATAGCCTTTAGCCTTATTTCTATGTCATCTAAGGGCGGTATCAGTGTATTATTTTATCTTCTCTTAGCCATAGATATCATTAATTTCTACTTAGACAATTTAATCTTATGTTTTTTGGTGGTTTGAATCTTTTGCTTGTTTCGTTGGGTTATTACTTATGTACCTTTTCACCTACTTTAGTTAATCTGTTCCGTATCTACTTAGTACAGCACTGATCTAGGCAACTCAAATTTCAGGTTGAGAGTATAGTTTTGAGCATAATATCAATGCTTTCAAGTCCTAATGACGAGTCCCCAGCAAATGTTGAAGCCGCAGTAAGTAAAATTGTGTTTATCATTTCTATTCGTTTTTTATTTTATGTTTTTGGTAACTGCTGAGTTGCTTGTGTTTGTCATTTCTATTTGTTTTTTTTTATTGAAAGGTGGATGAAGGTATATAGGTTGAAAAAAATTATGCTTGGCATAAGTGTAGTAGATCTGACTCATCTGAGTTATACATTAAGATTTGCTATTAATTTACCTATTAATCAGATCCAAGATGATGCAGACGATGGCACATATATTTTAGGGTTAAATACATTTTACCCCCAGTGGTTTGGCCTATTTTCACTTTACCCCCTGTGGTTCAAAAGTGGACACTTAAACCCCCTGTGGTTTCGGACTATAGTGAAACTATTATGTTTTCCCTCAAAACTGATAAAAATTCTAAAATTGACCAATAATATTGACACTTAGCCCCCATTGTGAGGTTAATTTTAGGGTTAATCCCCTACGTGGGGATAATTTTGCCATTTAACCCAAACCTATGCGGGCTAATTTTTAACACTTGGCCACTGTAAATGTGTAAAATCACAATGTATTGAATTAATGAAAAGAAGAATACAAGAGCCTATATATAGGCTTCCAACACCTAGACTAATACGCTAGCTTAGCGATGTGGGACAACACATATACAATAATACACACTATTAACACACCCCCTCAAGCTAGAGCATACATGTCATATGTATCAAGCTGTTACAAATATATTTCACTCGAACCCCTCCTAATGCTTTAGTAAACAAGTCGGCTAACTGATCGGCAGACTTCACATGCACTGTATAAATAACATTTTCTAAAGGCGTCTCTCAAACAAAGTGATAACTGATAATCGACTTCAATGTGCTTTGTTCTTTCATAAAATACGAGATTAGAAACGATATGAACTGCAGTCTGATTATCACAAAATAAACTCATTGGAGTAGTTTTGAGTAAACCCAAATTCCTCTAATAAATGCTTCATCCATAGTAGCTCACAAGTAGTGTGGGCCGTGGCTCTATACTCTGATTCTGCGCTAGTCCGAGCTACCGCAGTTTGTTTCTTGCTTTTCCATGAAACAAGGTTGTCTCCAACGATAACACAATAGCCAGTAGTGGATCTCCTATCACCAGGAGAACCTGCCCAATCTGCATCAGTGTAACCTTCAACTTGAAGTTGACCATGGTCTTTGTATAACTAACCACATCCTAGAGCACCTTTGAGATATCTCAAAATGCGCATCACTGCATCTCAATGGGTTGTTCGAGAACAATTCATAAACTGGCTAATCACACTTGTAGTGAATGCAATATCAGGCCTAGTTACTGATAGGTAATTAAGCTTCCCTACAAGACGTCTGTACTGTCCTGGGTCATCAATGAGCTCTCCGTGATCTGGTAACAACTTACTATTAGGATCCATAGGAGAATCCAAGGGATTGCACCCTAACATACCTCTTTTAGATAAGAGATCAAGAACATACTTTCTTTGAGAGAGACAAATCCCTTCACTAGATCTAGCCCCTTCCATGCTCCCAAGATTTTAGTTTGGAACTTCTTTTGCAAGAAGTACTTCAACTCCTGAGTTCCCTTGGAATCATCTTCAGTTATAACAATATCATCAACATAAACAAGAAGTAGGATTTTACCTGCTGAAGAGTGCTTATAAAAGACAGAGTGATCAACACTTCACCGCTGGAGACCAAATTCAGCAACAACTTCACTAAATCTTCCAAACCAAGCACGAGGGGACTGTTTCAGACCATATAGGGACTTCTTCAACCGACAAACCATACTAGACTCCCCCTGCAACAAATCCAAGTGGTTACTCCATATATACATCCTCCAAAAGAGTGCCATTTCGAAAGTCATTTTTGACATCCAACTAATGTAACGGCCAGTGATAAGTAGCAGCAAGGGAGATAAAGAGACGAACGAAAGCATTCTTGGCAACCGGAGAGAATGTCTCGGAATAATCAAGACCATAAACCTGAGTATAGCCCTTGGCAACAAGACGTGCTTTCAACTGATCAAGGGTGCCATCAGGATTCATTTTAACAGTATAAACCTATAAAGCACGAGTGCATCTAAAATGTGGCCGCACGCGTACTTAATGCGTATGGAGTGCGAGTGCGGTTGAGTGCGCACGTAGTGCGTATGGACTCTATTAGAGTTCTTGGAGATGATTGAGTGCGACATGTGTGCGGCGTGACACGCCGAGAGTGTGGCCACAACTTTTTTTTTTTTTTTTTTAAGTGACAGGGGTCTATTTTTAATTTTGACAACTTTGAGGGGTGTATAACAAATACAAAAATAAAAAGAGAGGCAATATACAAGGGTTTCTTGATTTCTTGAGATCAGACAACACCCAAACACATCGTTCTTCCTCTCTCTTTTTCTCTCCCAGTTGGCTCTGTTCACCGCCTCTCTGGTTCGCCTCTCTATTTCACACACACACACACACAACCTCTCTAACTCTCGATCTGCTCCTAGCGGCGCAGGTGGCTTCTGTCTCTCCCTCTCTGTTCGAGATCTTCTGTGTGTGTGTGTGTGTGTGTGTGATCCAGGTATGAGTTCTCTTCTCTCACTCTGTTTGTTATTTATTCTCTCTTCTTTTTTATGATTTTTTTTTGTTAAGTCGTATTATATATCATACATGTTTCATGTTTTATTATATGTTCTTGTTTCATGTTTCTCTCTTTTTTCTTTATCTCTTATTCTCTGTTTTTTGTTTTATTCCTTGTTACTTGTTCTAGTTGTTCTAGTTGTGAGATTCATTTTTTGATTTGTGAAATTTTTTTTTTGGTAGCCCTCTGTTAGAAATGAATTCTGGGAGTGTGAATTCAAATATTCTTGTTACTTTGTTTTATTTCATGTTTTTATATACTATATAGTACTACATAAATGTTCATAAAAAAAGTAATATATAAATGCTACGTAAAATATATTTTTAAATTTTATTTAAGTACTCCTACCGCACTCGCACTGGTATTTTGGGAAAATTGCCGAACTCTCCGCACTCGCGTCACCTCATCCGCACTGGTGCTTCCTAGGTATAAACCTGACACCCAACTACAGACTTCCCAAGGAGAAGAGATACTAATTCCCAAGTACTAGTTTCTCTCAAAGCAAGCATCTCATCCTCCATAGCCTGTTTCCATTCTGAATGGCAATGAGCCTTGGCAGTAGACTTAGGAATAGAAAAAGTAGACAGAGAGGAAACAAACGAAGAGAAAGCAGGAGAAATGATCATAAGAGGCAAAATTTGCAATAGGATGAGAAGTGCAAGTGTGCTTACTATTCTAGAGAGCAATCAGAAGGTCGGGGTCGGACGGAGGCGGATATGAAGAGACGTAGGCCACAGGTGTAGTAGCTGAATCCTGAATAGTCTCAGCATTCTGATGACGCCGGGTGCATGTCAGGTCAAGACGGTCCAATCCAGCTTTGGGAGAGGGGGAAGGGGGACCATAAAGTCAGGATTAGTAATAGAGTGAGATTCAGAGTAATATTATGGAGTGGATTCAAAGAAGGTAATATTAGCGGAAACAAAGAAGCGGCGCAAGGAAGGACTATAACAACGATAACCTTTCTTTGTTCTGGAGTACCCCAAGAAAACACACTTAATAGCATGGGAATCCAACTTATCAGTACCCAGAGTTAGTTGATGCCCAAAACAGACACACCCGAACACACATGGAGCAACAGGAAAAGGTGGGGTAGTGGGAAACAAGGTGGCATGGGGTGTGCCTCCATCAAGGGACAAGGATGGAAGACGGCATACGATTGATCAAATGGCAATCAGTAAGAACTTCATCTCCCTAGAAACTCTTGGGGACCCTCATCTCAAATAACAATGTACGGGTGACTTCTAATAAGTGACGGTTTTTTCTTTGTGCAATCCCATTTTGCTTTGGGGGGGGGGGGGCATGAACACATGAGGATTGATGAAGCATGCCATGTTATGCCATATATGTTGTGAAAGGATGGGAAAAATATTCTTGTGCATTGTCACTACAGAGAATTTTAATAGGAACATTAAACCGAGTCTTAATTTCATTACTGAATGTAGAAAATATAGAAAATAACTCGGAATGATTTTCATTAAATAAAGCTACGTAGTTCGGGAAAAATCATCAACAAAACTAACAAAATACCGATAGCCCTTAACAGAAGTAATACGGTGTGGACCCCAAACATCTAAATGCACTAATTGAAATGGACTAGACTCGCGTTTATTAACTCAGGGAGCAAATTTGACACGGTGATGCTTCCCCAATTGACAGGACTCGCACTCTAAAGTAGATAAATGACTTAAACTAGGTACTAATAGCTTCAGATTGGCTAAGGAAGGATGACCAAGAGGGCAGTGGATCTGGTGAGGAGACACAGTGGCAGGACACGCTATTGGAGTTGAAGTAGGCAATTCATCAAAGTAATAAAGACCTTCGGATTCTTGCCCCACGCCTATCATCTTCCGAGTCGTCAAATCCTGAATAAGAACAGAATTAGGGAAAAAAGAAACACAAGCATTGAGATCTTTAGTGAACTTCGCAACAGATATCAAATTAATGGGTGAACGAGATATAAAAAGAACAGATTATAAGGACAAAGATGGGGATAATTGGACAGTCTCTATGCCTTCAATGGGCATAGAAGAGCCATTCGCCAATGTAACAGGAGGTAAAGAAGAGGACGGTTCAAGAGACGAAAAAAGGGTGGATATACCTGTGAGATGATCGGTGGCAGCAGAGTCAATTACCCTAGGATGAGTATGGGAAGTAAGGCAAGCAGTGGAGGTGCCTTTCTGAGCAAGAGAGGTACAAGGAGCAGATGCATGCTGAGAGGCCTGGAACTGAAGGAATTGAGAGTACTCTTCACTGGAGATGGAATTCGTATCACCCGCAGCAGGAGCATAAGATGGCGAAGCATCACTAGAAACAACATGTGCAAATCAAGTAGGGCGACCATTGAGATCTCAACATGTCTCTTTGTAATGACCGTCTTTATTACAATTGGTGCAATGAGGACCACCACCACGACCACGGCCCCCATATCCACGACGATAACCATCACGGCCACGACGTGGATTACTATCACCCCAACCAGCAGTGGGCGATGGAGCCTAAGTAACTAAGGCGGAATGATCAGTAACAGAAGAATTAGAACCCTAATCACGAGACGTACTCTGGAGAACACACAGGTAGGTCTCAGCAAGAGAAGGCAACGAGGCACCCCTTAGAATCTGGGACCGAACATGCTCAAAATTAGATTTTAAGCCAGCAAGAAATTTCATTACGGCCATTTGCTCCCGCTGTTCTTGATGTTTCTTTGCATCAGTAGTAATTGGAATAACACCATTCAATTCTTCAACTAACTGTTTGAAAGAGGCAAAATACTCGGTAACTGAGGGATCACTTTGCTGCAACTGAAAATTCCGAGAGAGATCATACATCCAAGTGAGATCGCTGGAGAATAAGAGATGATCATAATCCTAAATATCCTTACAGGTGCCCAAGTAACCACATATACACACAACGTGTGGTTCCATAGAGTTCCAAAGGAGGGCAACGATTTGGGCATCTATTTGTTTCCATGTCTTGATGGCCTTGTCGTCAGTGATGGGAGAAGACTCGGTAAGGTGAGCATCAAAACCCAAGTCAGTGAGGGCAATATTGACAGCCCGGGACCATTGGAGAAAATTGGATCCATTCAACTTCCTAGTGGTGAGTTGAGGAAGAGCTTTGGACTCCATGAAGATCTAGATCGCAAGGAAATAAGCGCAACGAAGCCAAAAAACTTACCACAGAAGCAGATCGAAGCCAAAAACCTTGAAAAAAAAAAGAGCCAGAAGACTGCTGGAGGGTCGCCGTGCTCAGGCGAATGTTGCCGGAGAGTGGGCTAAAGGATTGGGGCTGCGTTTGCTGGGTGTGGGCTGCGACTGCTTTGTGTGTGGGCTGCGGCTACTTTGGGGGTTAGGGTTTGGACAGGGGCTGTGTATGGGCTGCGGCTGATTGAAGAGGAGACTCTTGAACGCGGCTGATTGAAGAGGAGACTCTTGAACTTTGTATGGAAATCCGGCAATGACAATGAACTCTCGAATCCTAACCAAGGATCGGCAAGATGAGCAAACCCAAGAACGAGTGCTCTGATACCATATAAATGTGTGAAATCACAATGTATTGAATTAATAAAAAGAGATAATACAAGAGCCTATATATAGGCTTCCAACACCTAGAATAATACACTAGCTAAGCAATGTGGGACAACACATACAATAATACACACTATTAACAGTCACTTTGGGGGGGCTAATTTTGTGGTTAACTGTCTATGTAGAGTTAATTTTGACACTTAAACATATGTGGGGCTAATTTTAACACTTAATCCCCATGCGGGGCTATTTTGAGAGAAATCTTAGTAGTTTCACTTTAGTCCAAAACCACAAAAGGGGGGGGGGGGGGGGGGGGGGGGGGACTTTTGAACTATAGGGGGATAGAGTGGAAATGGGCCTATAGCCACAGGGGGATAAAATGTATTTAATCCTATATTTTATTTAGTTTAGCTTATTCATTTGATCATAGCGTCTTAGATCTATTTTAAAAACACTTTTTCCCCTCGTACATGTTAATAGTGGTGACGATAAGGTGCTTCCGGATATGATCTTTATTCGTGTGTATCCTTGAATGTTTCATTCAACAAGTTGAACTGTGAAAAGGGGGGGTTAAGTGTCCACTTTTGAACATAGGGGGACAGTGGAAATGGGCCTATAGCCACAGGGGGATAAAATGTATTTAATCCTATATTTTATTTAGTTTAGCTTATTTCATTTGATCATAGGGTCTTAGATCTCTTTGAAAAACACTTTTTCCCCTCGTACATGTTAATAGTGGTGACGATAAGGTGCTTCCGGATATGAACCTTATTCGTGTATATCCTTGAATGTTTCATTCAACAAGTTGAACTGTGAAAATATTAAAATTGGCGTCGGATGGTTGAACCTATTTTTGCATGATGCTTTTATGAGCTCATGTTCTTGCTTGAATAATTTGGTTTTTCACTCGTTGCTTAAAGCGCATGTCAATGCAACTGAGTTGCTTAATGTAAAATTCTCTTTTTTGTTTCTAATGTGATTACAATTCCTTTGTTCTTGGTCTCGTGTAGATATTATCTTTACGTGACAATTAGTGAAAATGACATTATGATAAGATTTTTTAGAGTTGCTCAGTTTGTTTTGATGTAAAATATTTTCCGGAAATACTCGCCTTATAATTAGTACATGAAAATATTTTCCGGAAAACATTTTACATCAAAACAAGTGGGAGCATTTAAGACAATTAAGATTCTTGATTGGGGAAAGGTCTTCCATACAAAAATATTAAGTGAAATTTTAATGAACTTGTACATGAATATTGAGAGAAATTTCATTGTACTCTTGCCTTTGAGGTTTTAAACAAATTAATAATCAAATTGAACTTTAACTCTAGATAGTTACTTCTAGGGAATTTTGCCTAAATTTCTAGCGACTTTCATCTAAAATTCTATATTTATTGGTTGTATATCTTCTTATTTCCTGGAACTGTCTTTTTTTTTTTGCTAACATCCTGGAACTGTCTTAACTTGCAGAAAGAATGGAGAGAGAGAAGGGAGGAATTCAAAAAGAAAGTCGGTCGCTGTGTGAGAAAGTCTCAAGAAATGTTGTAAATGAGCTTTTGCAGTTTGCTTGCTCCTATAAAAAAATAAAAATAATAAATAAATAAATAAATAAAAACTAAAAGTCAGTCGGCCATAAGCTCAATTCATCTCTCTTTTGGACTATCTTTGATAACCTTATATATATCAGATATTATTTTATCTGGAAACATTGAAATCAACTGCGTCTCAAGCTGTTCCTTCAGTTCTCTTGTTGGTGCTAGTTTTTCTGGATTTCTGATTCGATTAATTTCGTAGTAATTATAATTCTCTTTTGCATTATTTCTCTTGATTTCTCGTGAAAACGAAGAGTATTTGGATCACCTTATTTGGGACCAAGGATCAATTATTTGGGATTCCCTCGAGATTCGAGTCTGTTTTACAGCATTTTCAGATTTGTTTCTTTTTTCGAGAATCTCTTGTTCTCACAGCCTTCGAATCATGTTTAGCTTGACTGATCCAAGTTCAATCTTTGTCAGGCCTAATATTTCACAGAATATGAATTTCAATTTTGTTAGCACTTGACTCAAACATCTTTTTAATTCTAGCTTTTTATTTTGTATTTTTTATTTTATAATTATAGCTTCTTTTTTTATTTTTTTAGTTTTATTTTTTTTATTTTTTTATTTTTATTTTTTTATTTTTTGAGGAGTTAATTCCTCCTTTTTTGATTGCGCCCCTTATTGTGGAAAAGTTTTGAGGAGATTTAGGGGTGGCAAATTTTCAACCCTGTTGCCAGATTTGACTAGCTAAAATGGTATTTGGTTACTTGTATATTTTTCTACCTGCTAAATGAATTTCATGCACTTCATCCATAGTGGTTAAAAGTGGTAGTTGCTTCAGTACTTTTTATTTGAAATCAAGATATTATTTTATGAGTAATGATATGCTTTTCAAATTTTTCTTTCATAAGTGCTTTCCAAATGAAGTGGCAATGGGGGTTAGGTATAATATAGTGAGACCAGTTGAATTTTGATTTGAAGTTGTTTACTTAATTCCACTATTACATCATTTGAGAATTACTTTTGGAATAAAAAAATTGGAAAATATAGCATTACTCTTATTTGATTGATGATTCAAGGGTTGAGATATTCCATGCGAATTTTGGCTATCCTCTGGTTACGTTTTGGCTATCTTGGAAGGCAACTTTAAGGTTGGGACTTGAGGGTTGAGAGTAACCAAAATGGAAATCTTTGAAGATGGCTACTCTTATAGGGTCACGATTAGAGATGCCCATTGTGTGCACTATAGGTGAGTGTCGCCTCTGTGAGGGACTTTTACTAAATTTCCCTATTTTTATTGTGTAATATTATATTTTTTAAATTTTGTATCTCAAATAGTTTTCAAATATATATGACAATTGGATAATCTTCAATAGTGGTGGGATTACTTCAATATCCTCTAATCAAAATCAAGTGGGTCCACTACTATGTTTGTTTGGGAGCCATTGGCATAACTCACTTTTAATACTAAACTATTTGGATGCTGTACTTGGTTCCGAAGAGCCCAGGCTACTCTTGGGACTGTCATTCTTTATAGCCTGTTTGGTTCATGGATTATTTTAGGTGGATTTTAATTACCAGAAATCATAATACTAGTCATCAATTTACTAGGAATCTGAATCCCTGCAAAGTGTTTTGTTCGCGAGCGGAATCCTAACAGAATCCAATGTTTGGTTGGGTCAAGAACAATGAAATAGGAATGATGTTAAATACCTAAGCAACCTTCCACAATATATCCCAGTAATAATTGGAATGATGTTTGGTTGGGTCAAGGTGGATTCTAATAATGGGAATGATGTTAGTTTATATCTTCCACAAATATAAGGGTTAATTTAGGTAGTATGAAATTAGAAAATCAAAACCCTAGTAATCTTTGAGAATACTATCTTCAAGCTAAGATTTAGAATTCTTCCTATTTTCCACCTTTTCAGTGGATTCTAAATCCAATGGGATCCACAATTCAATGAATAATCCATGAACCAAACAAGGATAAATGTTATGATGACTAGTAATCTTAGAGTGGAATCAAAATCCACCCTAAGAATTTATTAACCAAACAGGCCATGAGTTCCAGCATATATCTCGTTTGGCTTTCTTTTGAGTAATTCTTGGGACACAACTTTCATACAATTTTCACACAAACTCCTAGAATATGTGTCTATCTCTCTCCCGTGTCACTGTAGGGTCCAGTGACATCACAAGAGAGAGATAGACACATCTTTTAAGAAAGTTATATGAAAGTTATATGAAAGTTGTGTCTCAAGAATTACTCATTTCTTTTTTCTTTTTGTTATCCTATCATTACAATTGCGTAAAGAGAACAACGCTTTTGCCTACTTTGTGGGGAGGAAGGGAGTGAGGTTGGTCAATTACTCGTGGGGTCCTTCCTCTTTTTTCCAATTGTATAACTAACTCAAAGACTTTTTTGTTTTTTTCTTCCAATTGGGGCTTCCCAATACAGTTTAAGACACCTTTTTCCCTTTTGTATAGCTAACTCGAAGACTTTCTTTTGGAGATGATATTGGGTTTCTCATTACCTGTAATTAATTAGTGAGGTTTTGTATAGTTATTATATTTTATTAGTGCTTGACAAAGGTGGAACTTTAGGTTGTCACCGAATTTTTTTTGGGACTATTTATACATATTTTAGGGTAAATTGCATTTTTCACCCTCAAACTATACCATGTTTTGTACTTTGGTCCCTAAACTATCATTTTTCGCATTTTGGTCCTTCAACTATCATTTTGTGGCAGTTTGCCCCCTCCTTCACTTTCAGTGACGAAAAAAGTCACTTTTTAGTGACACCAAAAGTGACGCTAAAAGTGAGGGAGGGGACAAACTGCCACAAAATGATAGTTGAGGGACCAAAATGCGAAAAATGATAGTTTAGGGACCAAAGTGCAAAACATGGTATAGTTTGAGGGTGCAAAATGCAATTTACCCCATATTTTATGTATATTTTGCATAGATAATATAAGCTAATACTATAACAATTAGTACAAAAATATTAGAGTAGACTGGAGAGTCTGAGAAGTGTGAAAGTCATAACTTTACATTTATAAAGTGGCTTAGTATGCCAATTTTACAATAGAATGGGGTATTTAAAATTGTCAGGGGGTGTAAATAGAACTTAAGTCCCTATACAGAAAAGAGAATTACCACAGTTGTGTATAATAAAGGCGGCCAAGGGAATGCCGGTTAAGGGAATGTTATTTGGTCCTTTTTTATATATAAATATTCTAATCAATTCTTCACCAAAAAAAAAAAGAGAGGACAAAAACTCCTAGCCGCAAAGGCTTTGGCGGCCGACATTGCCAATGTTGCCTGGGTCATGATATCCATTAAAAAAACAAAAAAAAAAAAACTAAATGGTTACGGGAATGCCAGCTAGAATGGACCGGTAGACCCTTAATCGGCTCGTCTGTAAGGTCAGAAATTTAGTAGAAGGGTAAACTTAGGTTCCTCTACCAGACAACTTTGTAAGGTCCTTTTCACCGATGGGATTGATTTTTGGTGAAAGCTAACTTAACTTACCCAACATAATACACCATTGGAGATGCTTTTTGTCACGACCCATCCCGCTATCGCGTAGGAATGAGACACGTGGCACGCCACCAAAGCTTATCCAGTTCCATTAATGTAATACCGCAGCGGAAAACATTATTAAAATCCATCAAAATCAGAGTTATAAAAAGTTTTGACTAATTGGAACACGTCCAAAATAATTCATTTTGAAAACAAAGGTCTTAAAATATATGAAGGAGTACTTATTTAAACATTGATATCGCATAGGGGACTTATGCTTTTAATCTAGGCTTAAAAATATTTTAGTACCCTGTACTTTACTCAAATTTCACTTTGGACCCTCTACTTTCGATTGCAACACTTTAAGCCCTCTAGTTTCAATATTGTTTCAATCGAGGACAATCAATAACTCTGATAATGCAATATGGACGGAAATCATCTCGTGGGCCCATTTGTTGCCCACACACGTGCACAACCCCATTTCTTTCTCTCTCTCTTTGTACTCCTCATCTCATTCCATTCTCTCTCTCTTTCTCTCTCTCTCAAACAAACCAATGAGGATCCACAGCTACTTCCATGGAATCCAAAAACCATCTTCTTCAATTAAAAATCAAAATCAAAATCAAAATTGAAAACCCATAATCATAATCACCCATTCGCCCAAAAACATCCCACACCCAAGTTCGCGATTTCATGGCATTGGTTCAGAAATTGACGAGTCCCTCTCAGACCATCCATGAATTCACCAAAACAACATATAAATTTTCTGTAGATATATAATCATATATATGTTGAACATATCTGTGATTTTGTAATTTTATTTCAAAATGTTGATGGCAATTTGGCTAGAATCTATTGAGCCGAGCTGAGTCGAGCCGCATCCGCCGGTGATTGTAACAATCACAAGCGTGGAATGAAAATTGGGGATCCTTCTACTTTTAGGTTCCAATTGCCGATTTTAAAGATCGTAATGTGGCTTCTTCAAAGAACCCAACTTCAAGCTTGCTCCGACCTATGGATTGGTTCTCCGAAAAACAAAATTATGAGGTGCGAGTTAGGGTATCTATGGCTTAGCTCTAATTTTTCTGTGTCTTTGTTCTCTTGAAAAACCTTGTTAGGCTTATTTCATATTTTTGCAACATTTTATGAACCCCCAAATCAATACCACCATGAGAGCAACCACGAATGAAAATTGAATGAACCCAAATCAACGTTTTGGTCCAGGCTTCTTCTTCATCTTGATAAAGCATTGGGTTGTTCATGTGTTTTGGGGTCCACATGAGTCTAGTATTGAGTCTGTTCATGTTATCTCTCTCTTCTCACTATTTCCTATGTTTTTTCAAGCTCTCTATAATGGATTTTCTCAATTTCTACTTAGATCTGTTTGGTTTTAAGGGAGAAAGGGGAAAAATCACGTGGGATGATGCAAAAAAGCATGCACGTGGCCCCCACATGATGATTTCCGTCCATTTTAGCGAATGGCATGATCGATTGTCCTTAATTGAAACGAAACTGAAAATCGAGGGCCCAAAGTGTTGCAATCGAAAGTGCAGGGCCCAAAGTGAAATTTCGGTATAAGTGTAGGGTACTAAAGTGTTTTTAAGCCTTTAATCTATGTATTCTGATGAGAGTTGGATTGAGCAAAAAAAAGTTCGATTGAGCGAACTCTGGGCAGAGAATTCACTCTACAGAAGTTGGATTAAGCAGAGAAAAGTTCGATTGAGCGAACTCTGGGCAGAGAATTCACTCTACAGAAGTTTGATTAAGTACAAAGAGTTCGATTGAGCGAACTCTGTACAATATTCAAAACAACCACATTCACCACCAAATTTTAACATGTTAACACTTACTATAGGTGTTCAATTACAAGATTACATTACTACGAAACTAAATCCAATATCTATTACAACATTTTACAGCTTCCCAAATCCTTACTACAACTTTAGGATTTAAAGCAAAAGTATGAACAAGGTAATTTCCCCGGCGATTCTCGACATCACTCCTCACGCTTCTTCTTGTCTTTCTTCTTACCTGCAATGGAGTAAATCTCCACTGCTCAGCTATATACTGAGTGCACAAGTCTAACATATGCAATATGTGACAAAACATGTTCTAATCTCACAATTCATACAAATAGTCTCTAGGGGGAAAAATACGCCTTCATCCGGTAGCGGCAAGTCCAAGCCTTAAACCGCGATGTCAATGGCTAGTCCAAGCCTACAACCATTACATCCACACAAGTGCCATGGAAAGTCCACGCCTTAAACCATGCACAGTAGCCGTCTCTACTACAATTCTCAATTATCGAGAAGCTTACTCCGGCATGAATTAGTGCGTGCTCGCGTCAATTTAGACATACTTTTCACAATTTAGCGCGTGCATAATTAACGGGCCTACAATTAACGCATGGATTTTGCCCGAATCTCAATTTCGCCGCCGAAATTTAAAACATGTAATTCCCAATATTTCACAAGTTAGGACTTCATACCTCGTGCGATTTCTTCCAAACTTTGAAGGATCGATTAGGGGGCCAATTAATCGTCGTATTTTGAATTTGAGACGATTCCTACAACTTTTACTGGATTTTTCCCAAAAGTCTAGAAATTAGCTTTTTATAAAAATTAGCCAAACACGGCCTAAGTAGTATCAAAATGAAGATCTTACCTTCACGAGTTCAAATCTTGAATTTGGTGAAAATCAGACGGACGAACGGTCGCCGATCGTCGTCGCAAAGCCCGTGGCAACAAATCTCCTTTTCTCTCTCCTCTCCCAAGATATTATGTGAAGTTTGGGAGAAATGAAATTTCACCCTCTATTTATAGAAAAAACTCTTCGGGAATTATGTTTACCTCCCCGCGAGTTTCTCAAACTTCGAATTAATCAACGAAACGTCGCACACGTCCATTTTATGTCTTTACGAGTGAAAATTAAAATTTACAAAAATTTTCGACTAAGTCTCGTTTGGTCCAAAAATAACGTCCGAAAACTAAATTTTGTGGAATCTCTACACAACCTACCTTTTTATTTAACGTGTCACTCACGTTCTCACCACAGTTCTCAAAATGATATCTAACATTATCAAAATTACCAGAAATTATACTACACAGGTATAATTCACTATTCATGAAATACCAGAAAAGTTAAATAACATTTAAATCACATAAATGCCATTTAACCGTGCCAATGCAAAATGGACTATCATGTTCCCGTGTCCTCACTGACACCTTACCGTTGACCCACAGTCAACCTCATCTCTATCCAATTATCAAATAACATTGATATACTCACAACTTTCCAATTATGTATGATAAAACTATAAAATTTTGGAATGGGTGTGACAACTCTCCCCTCCAAAAAGGAAGTTTGTCCCCAAACTTATACTATCTTCTCAAGTCACCAAGACTTCACACAAGTACTTCAAACATTTGCCTTATACACAAACCAATCACTTTACTGAGAAGTCATAGTCTCACGAGGAAAATAAATCCTCAGAGCCCCCGCCTCAATCCGATATAAGATTCAACCGAATTCTAGCAATTCCCCGAAGCATCCTGATAAATAAGAACATTAATACCTGGGTAGAACTTACTCAATAGTCAAATCTGACACTAAATCACATCACGACGTCACCACGTCCACTCACATATCCTTTCATCGCACTTATCACATATGCTTTTCGAAACCAAAAGGTTATATCCCAATCACCAAAACGAAGGAAGTAACTCATCTCCATTCACCTATCTTTCTTTTTGACTAAAAGTCGTTGACATTATGTCTCAACTGGTTAACATCTATGCACGATTCTTCATCCCGAAGTGAACCACAACTGAGTACTATCACACATATATACCCCGTCGATAAGTCAATGCTTCAACTAATGGTTTCACATACTATAGATTTAATCTCTTACTCTGCTAATCACCAAACCACTTGTAGCACTATAACGCATTTTAAACGACTCCCAAGTTCTTATCAATTTCCAATCCTTCTTTCCTAATAAATCCATATCACAGCAACTTCAGTTGAAATGACTATCACATAGTCGGTAGTGCGTCACACCAGTACTCTCCCTCTATCTATACTAATTCTTATCATTCCATTTAGGTTTTACCAACCTCGTACTATACTATCATCATTCGTGCCTCGTAAGGTATCAATCTGATTCTCTATTGAAAATTTCACACCATTCTACTCGTTTGAGTCTACACATGTCCCAAATCACCTACAGGGAGGTCAAACACATTCGTCGTTCATCTCTCCTAAGTTTTTACTCAAACTACCGTCAATTAATATAGAAGGTTACCCCTAACATTTTCGTTTTAAAATGTTTAATAAAGTCCAACACATTTCTCATTCTGGTTTTACAACAACGATTTTGAAATCTCACATAATACCTCATCTCTTTCTCAACACTACCACCCCAATATCCATTGTAACAAATAGCATTGTAAATTAAAATTTGACTTAGCCAATCATGCACGTACCACAGAGTTTATCAAAGCATATCTTATTGTTAAGAACATACCCTGTTCCTGTCCCAAACTGTTGATCATTCACAATCCATCATGTTCACCTAATGTACTCACACTTTGAGCCAATCACTTTTCTTTCAAAGATCTCAACTGCAATGTAGTCCATTCTCATATCAGTCTAGGTAGATCCACTACCATTTATGTAGTTTATAACTCTATACGTCTATGATGTTTCACTTTCACCTTTGCACAAGTCCATATCGATCACAATTCTGTATCTCAACTCTCACTGAGTTCCTGACAACCGTTCACACTAAGCGTATATTCTTCGTATAACATCTCAAAGCACCATACCTTACTCCGACAATCAATGTTTCATAACCATAGTTGAATCTGACTCAATTTCCCATTTAACTTTCTAGTCCTTTATTTATGCTATTCGGGTCTCCAATTCATTATTCCTGAATAACATATTGCTCACAGCATTAATACAATCCCCACATACAATCTGAGGATAAGCCGGTAATTAAATCTTCCCACAAAATACTATAGCCTCACTGTGTTCGAAAAATTCCAAATCGACTTCCAATTTACATACCTTTCACGACAATACCCCAAGGTAGAATTCTCACTCCGGTTACCAATGTCAACTGATTCCTAACTGTCCTCTTTCAAGTTCTTCACACTTTATGGATCTCATCAAGTTCTTGATTGATCAAGCCTCAAATCATTCATTACCTCAGGTTACTCCAATACTTAAATCGAAGTCGAGCCCCCTTTGGAACAATACTCACAACCACTCCAATTAGCCAAATTTAGGTACACGACATTTCACCAACTCCTTTAGAATTCCTAAGTTCAGAATCTGCCCACATAGAACTCATTCGTTTGACAACCACCATTATGTCCCAAGCACTAAGCATACCATATCCTTCCACGATACCCGTCTTTCAAGGTCTACTTGATACCTAATCACAAGTATTTAAAACAAATTTTCTTACTCAACGAAAGTTTTAATTTAAAACATTTTAAACACTTTAAAATTTTCTTAGGGTGAAATTCGACATCCTCAAAACTCCCCAACCTTGTTGGAATCCAGGACACTGAGATCGTATTTCATTGCATCCATCATTGTCCTCCAACCATTTTACATTTTTACTATCATATCCAATAATGTACTCAACGTACTACCATGTCTTCCTCCCATTCTTACCGGTTCTGTTCACTTACTCATTAAAGCTTCGTCTTTCCAATTTATATTTCCTCTTCTCAATCTATATTGACTTACCCAAAGTCTAGTACGCAAAGTCTAAGCTTGTCTTCCAATGTCTGAATCGTCCGTTCTGACTGTCCGTTGATCTGAGGATGAAATGTAGTATTGAAACTCAGTTTAGTACCCGTGGCTTCCTGTAGACTTCCCAAAACTTCGATGTAAAACTACTATCACGATCCGATATAATCACTGTTGGAACTCCATGTAGTCTTACAACCCCTTTCACATACAATTCCACCAACCTTCAAGGTTTAGTCGTATTGATCAGTAGATAATGTGATGATTTTGTCAATCTATCAACCATAACCCAAATCTTATCATTCTAAGTAAACGATCGTGGAAATCCCGAAACAAAATCCATCGTGATCCCATCCCACTTCACTCTGACACTGGTAATGGTTGTAATAGCCCCGCAGGTACTTGTTTATCTGCCTTCACTTGCTAACATGCTGAACAATCAGACACAAACTTAGCAACTTCTCGCTTCATACCTCTCCACCAAAAGTTTTCTTGCAAATTCTGATACATCTTGTCACTCTCCGGATGAATTGAATATTTAGTACGGTGAGCCTCCTCTAAAAGTCACTCCTGGATTAGCTTTACCCTTACTGTAGTCAATTGTATCATCTTAGGTCTTAATAGCTTTCTTTTTCCCAACCTCGATCCCACAAATCAGCGGTTGACACTTATGCCCATACAATGCTTTATACTGTGCCGTTTTTGATACTTGACTGAAACCTGTTACCTCTACTAACTGTAGTTTCAAACCGTCAAACCATACTCTATCATTTCTATTCTTAATCCCTCATCCTAGGTTAATCCTTAAATACCACTTCCCACTTATACAATCAATATGGCAGCTTTCCTTACTAACCTTTATACTACATCTGAATCCACCATGGTAACACGAACATTCGAAACCAGATTTAGTTGAGAGATTCCTCAACAACCTTAATACTCATAACTCGTTGAGATATTTCTCAATTCCCAATACATACCACAAGATAGGTTGAGAGATTCTTCAACCATCCAATCGTCTCAATACCGTACAATAAGTTGAAAGATTCTTCAACTACTTGACATACACCGTATATATTGTAAGATACACCATAAGATAACCCCGTACGATTGTACCATAGGTTAACACCTTAAGATAAGGTGAGATATTCCTCACCGACCCCATACGCTGGCAATACATATTGCTGGATTATTTTTCTATCACAAACCCCAACTGTTCATCCTTATTTTCTTACGTCACGATGTTTAATCAATGTGTGGAATAGAACTCTTATCAATCAATCTCAATCCCAAAACTTCACTACGAACAATTACCTTCATTTTCTATGTGGACTATGAAGAAATCTCTTATGACGTTCACGATTCAAACTCCGTTCTCGGTTATATGTCTCAAATGACACTCGTCACTATCGTTGAAAACATCCACCGATTCGATCAAAACCATTTTCTTTTCGCTTAGAAATTCCACTATTCATCACTACCAAAATATCATCTTTCCCTCTTGCCACAACACGCGGTCTATGGTAACTCATGATAACTTCATCTCATCATACAGCTCCACATCCGTATGATTCAACCGATTCACGAATGTATAAATACTATGCATGTATGGCAATAACATAATCATGTGTGTATAACAACATACCATATGCATCAAACATCTCTACAATATGTGGATGCATTCTAGAACAAGTGACAATTCACTCAACACCCCACTCGTCGTCGAACATTCCCAAAGTTTTGTTACCTATTACTTTGATACCACTAAATGTCATGACCCATCCCGCTATCGCGCAGGAATAAGACACGTGGCACGCCACCAAGGCTTATCCAGTTCCATTAAAGTAATACCGCAGCGGAAAACATTATTAAAATCCATGAAAATCAGAGTTATAAAAAGTTTTGGCTAATTGGAACACGTCCAAAAGAATTCATTTTGAAAACAAAGGTCTTAAAATATATGAAGGAGTACTCATTTAAACATTGATATCGCATAGGGGACTTATGCTTTTAATCTATGTATTCTGATGAGAGTTGGATCGAGCAAAAAAAAGTTCGATTGAGCGAACTCTGGGTAGAGAATTCACTCTACAGAAGTTGGATTAAGCAGAGAAAAGTTCGATTGAACAAACTCTGGGCAGAGAATTCACTCTACAGAAGTTTGATTAAGCACAAAGAGTTCGATTGAGCGAACTCTGGGCAAAGAATTCACTCTACTGAAGTTTGATTAAGCACAAAGAGTTTGATTGAGCGAACTCTGTACAATATTCAAAACAACCACATTCACCACCAAATTTTAACATGTTAACACTTACGACAGGTGTTCAATTACAAGATTACATTACTACGAAACTAAATCCATGATCTATTACAACATTTTACAGCTTCCCAAATCCTTACTACAAGTTTAGGATTTAAAACAAAAGTATGAACAAGGTAATTTCTCCGGCGATTCTTGACCTCACTCCTTACGCTTCTTCTTGTCTTTCTTCTTACCTGCAATGGAGTAAATCTCCACTGCTCAGCTATATGCTGAGTACACAAGTCTAACATATGCAATATGTGACAAAACATGTTCTAATCTCACAATTCATACAAATAGTTTTTAGGGAGAAAAATACGCCTTCATCCGGTAGCGGCAAGTCCAAGTCTTAAACCGCGATGTCAATGGCTAGTCCAAGCCTACAACCATTACATCCACACAAGTGCCATGGCAAGTCCACGCCTTAAACCATGCACAGTAGCCGTCGCTACTACAATTCTCAATTATCGAGAAGCTTACTCCGGCATGAATTTTTATAAGACTCCCCTTTGACCCACATAGACAACTCAATGTGCTCGCGCCAATTTAGACATACTTTTCACAATTTAGCGCGTGCATAATTAACGGGCCTACAATTAACGCATGGATTTTGCCCGGATATCAATTTCGTCACCGAAATTTAAAACATGTAATTCCCTATATTTCACAAGTTAGGACTTCATACCTCGTGCGATTTCCTCCAAACTTTGAAGGATCGATTAGGGGGCCAATTAATCGTCGAATTTTGAATTTGAGACGATTTTTACAAGTTTTACTGGGTTTTCCCCAAAAGTCTAGAAACTAGCTTTTTATAAAAATTAGCCAAACACGGCCTAAGTAATATCAAAATGAAGATCTTACCTTCACGAGTTCAAATCTTGAATTTGGTGAAAATCAGACGGACGAGCGGTCGCCGATCGTCATCGCAAAGCCCGTGGCAACAAATCTCCTTTTCTCTCTCCTTTCCCAAGATATTATGTGAAGTTTGGGAGAAATAAAATTTCACCCTCTATTTATAGAAAAACTCTTCGGGAATTACGTTTACCTCCCCGCGAGTTTCTCAAACTTCGAATTAATCTACGAAACGTCGCACACGTCCATTTTATGTCTTTACGAGTGAAAATTAAAATTTACAAAAGTTTTCGACTAAGTTTCGTTTGGGTCCAAAAATAACGTCCGAAAATTAAATTCTGTGGAATCTCTACACAACCTACCTTTTTATTTAACGTGTCACTCACGTTCTCACCACAGTTCTCAAAATGATATCTAACAGTATCAAAATTACCAGAAATTATACTACACAGGTATAATTCACTATTCATGAAATACCAGAAAAGTTAAATAACATTTAAATCACATAAATGCCATTTAACCGTGCCAATGCAAAATGGACTATCATGTTCCCGTGTCCTCACTGACACCTTACCGTTGACCCACAGTCAACCTCATCTCTGTCCAATTATCAAATAACATTGATATACTCACAACTTTTCAATTATGTATGATATTACTATGAATTTTGGAATGGGTGTGACACTCTTACACATAGATCCGCCCCTGGTTGTTTGGCTATTAGAGCATCTCCAACATGAAAATTGTTTATAACAAATTATTTTCGTTAAAAGTCTATTTTAGCTACAATGTAATTGGCCAAAAATTACCTTGAATAACTTCTATCCAAACGTAATCTTGTATGATTAAGTCGCAAAACATGAGCTATTGCCATGCTGGCACCAAGTCCACCTTGGCGCAAATCAGATTTATCATTACAAATGAGTAGTGCTACATACACACACTTTTTGACACACTTTTTGACACACAGTTTTAAATGCATGTACCTTGTGTTATGTAAGTGGTGCACAGAAAAGTGTGAAAAATTCAAACAGCACAAAGTACATGTGTTTAAAGCATAGTGTGTCAAAAAGTGTGTGTACCAAATATTTCCCAAATTAATAATAATACTTCATTATTTACTGGGTTCATATCATTGTGCAACGACTAACAAAGGTCAAAAGAGGTACACTAGGCTATCATACTGAGGTTCATACTTTGTTTCTGCACTAAAAATGATATGTTTTTTCCTCTACATTTTCAAATTTGAATTTGTCTACTGAGTAACTGATAAAAGAAGGGGAAGCCGAAGCCCACAGATTTGTGATTCAAAAATTTATGAGGCTGGGGAAAAACGTGAAGTTGATGACCAACATAGTTCTTTTATAATTTTTTTTAATCAAAACAAAACAGTACAAAAAAACAGTTATAAAAACCAAAATAGGAGCATTTATATTGTATTTAGCAGCATGGAATTGAGCCTTTTAAGTTGGAAGGCTTTAATTTCAAACTGCCAAATGAAGCAAAAAGTTGTATCATTAGCGAAAGGGCAATGCTAGGGGCACTAACAAAATTCACTAACACTTACTAACACACTCTATCTCTCTCCTAGTAGTACTGCAGGGTCCACAGTGGACCCCACAGTGCCACTAGGAGAGAGATAGAGTGTGTTAGTAAATGTTAGTGGATTTCGTTAGTGCCCCAAATATTACTCTTAGCGAAAATATGAAATTTGGGAATTATTAAAAATATATGCCTAGGAGAAAACTTATGTTGTCAGTGGAACAATGTAAAAATAAGAGATTTGTTTGTAGAATTTAAAAAAAAAAATTATCGATTGTGTTTAATAATGTTGTGGGAATTAGATATTTGGGAGTTTTTTTTTATATAAAAAAATAAAAAAAAAAACCTTGTTACTTAGAGATTTGTTTTGCCCCGCAAAAAAAAATAAATAAATAAAAAATAAAAAATAAAATGCCTTTTCTTTTAAATTAACTTAGTTTGCAACAATTTTTGAGTTTAGCTTCCTCGCAACTTTAAAAGACATTGTTGCAAGTAGATGGGCACTTAAGAGCAACTCCAATGCCTCTCTCATTTAATCTGCTAAAGTTCAAACAAAAAAAATAAAAAAAATAAAAAATAGCAATTGGTAATGAATTGAGCTCTCCAACGCAGACCCAAACCTCCTCTCATGTTTTGACAATGTCAAATCTTTTCTCATATTTGAGGAGATTTGGCAACGCCAAATACACTGTCAAATTAGATTTTGTGTTAGTTTTTGTACCCAACTTTTTTAATACTCTCAAATAATTGATTATCAAACGAGGACTTAGTGGGAAGGACGTGTTGGAGTACAAACGGCATTTCTAATAAGTTCCACCTACATTTCTTCCGGACCATTTTGAAAATTAATCATTTCAAGTGTTTAAAATTTTTTTCCCCATTATGATGCGTGGGGAGAGCTGGCAAATTCAAATAGGACAACCAATCCTCAAATTTTTAGAAAATTTTTAATTGTTTCATAACAATTTAAAATGTTTGTTGTCATAATAGGGTGGGAGACCCTTAAATTATTGTTATTATTATTATTAATTTTTTTTTTTTTTTTTGTGGCTATGTTCAAACAACATTTTCTTAGAACATGACCCCAATTTCCAAATGAGTAATTCATGGGCTAACGATCTTTCTTCAGATATTAGCAAGGAATCACAAATGGACATGAAATCTTCTACATCCAAATAATAATATTCCATATAGCAATCATGATTCTAGTGATTGGGGATTTTGGCACTAACATTGTGCTTATATGTAGAATTATCGATTTATTTCTCAATGCAAAAAATTGATGTCCCCTTCAGAATAATGGAATCTTATCACCTATAAATTTGGGGAATGTATCACTTTTCCTATCATGTATGTCTTGTTTCCCCCTCTAGATAAATTTTTGGTTGCTTTAGGTTAACACGTGACCTGTTTAAATCCATATATTTAATAGGATGGTCATTTGGGTTCCCCTGCATGTAGAGGATCCCACTACATGCAAGGGACTCACACTCCCACACTCACAAAATAATGGGATCCCCTATGCATTTAAGCCATATTTGGAAAATTGGGTAAAACTTTTGGATATGATAGGGTAAGGTAGGATCGAATAGGATAAGTAATTTTTGGGATAAAAAGAGAGTTCAGAATTTCTTTATCGGATGGATAGATTGCGCCAAATGCATGATAAGATAAGGCTCCTTATGCTATCCAAGTTTCTAGTGTACCAAACGTGCCCTTAAGGGCTGTACATCCCACTTAAAAGAACAACTTTTAGTGACTGGAATGTAACTATCATATAGACATGTCAAGTGGTACTCAAAATGTTCTCTTCTTCTAACCCAAACTTGAAAAACTTTAGAGGGAGAGAGAAAGAAATATAATAGAGAGGAAGAAACATATTCGAATTAGGACTAAGCTTGAACATTGTTTGCTTACCAACACTAAAAAGCTTTGAAATACAAAAATAAAAATAAAAATAAAAAAATAAAAATAAAAATGAGGACATTAAATTTTCATTGCAACATTTTTTTTTGAAATGGAAGAGGAGGATGAGGTTCGAATCCCAAAACTATACATTAAATGAGATTTATAATGCCAAACTCTTTATCACTTAAAACTATGCCTATGCGCTACATACTTTTTTTAATTCCTAGTGTTTGGTGTGTGAATTAAAATCACAGCATAGAAATTGGTTTTGCCACGTGGTAGAGGCCAGGCAATAGTCATAGTGTTCCAATCCTCATTTGGTCAAAGGTTCAATCTCGGACTCATCTCGTTCCAATAATATACTAGCGTATCGTTTCGGATACAAAATAGTTATAAAGATATGTTCATAAAGTAATGTGGTATTTAACTCAATTCATGGATGTCACATCTAAGGGTGGTAATTGGATCGTGTTGGGCCATTATTGTGTCGGGTCATTATCGTGTCGGGTTATAATCGTGTCATTCCTAACGTGTCATAATCGTGTCGGGTTATAATCGTGCCGGGTCATACACGGGTCACCCGTTTAACCCGTCTAACCCGTGTAGGGTGTCATCGGTTCGGTTCGGATCGGATTTTATTTTTTATTTTCGATTTTTTCATGTTTTGAAAACCAACCGAAGTGGTCGGTTCGGTCGGTTTTGCCAATTTGAGCGGTCGGATCGATTTTGTAGTTGTCGGTAATTTTTAAAAAACCGTCCGGTTAGTTCGGTTCGGTTATTCGAAAAAAGCTTACAGTCCTACTAAGAACACAAACAATTCATAAAATGTATCAATTAATAAAACGTACGTCTTAAATACCAAAATATTACAAATATAACAATATCCAACTATTATAAACTTAACACCCAAGCATTTTCAAACAAAATGAATAAGAAGAAATATTGTTTTTACTAACTGTATAAAGAAATTTCTCCACTTGCCATCCATCAAGAATCAAGATTAACAATTGTATTTGTCAAACTGACTAATTTGTCTCCCTCCCAATCCAGCAATCCTGGCGGACTTCCTCCCTTTTATTTTATTTTATTTTATTATTATTAATTTTTATACAATGCTTGATGCATGAATACTTCTAGGCTCCAGCTTCCTCCCTCTCTTATTAGTTATTAATAATTATTATTTTTTATTATATTAGTTATTAATTATTATATATAAATTTACTTGTTTGGTAAGTTGGTAACTACTCTTCTTTTTTGGTGAGCAAACAAAAAAAAACAATTTTAGTTTATATATATATAAATTTTAAATAAATATGTTTTAAAAAAATATATTTTTTTCAATTCTTATTTATATTATTTGTATTTTAGACTTCCATATTATTAAAAATTATTTTTAGAACTAAAAAAAAATGCCCCAACTGCACTTAAATACTTAATCGGGTCAAACGGGTTAGACGGGTTGACCCGCTTCAACCCGTTTATTAATCGTGTCACACTGGTCGACTCGTTTATGACCCGTGCCCTTATACGAGTCACCCACCCGTTTATTTTCGTGTCGGGTTGTGTCGGGTTGCCGTGTCGTGTCGAAAATTGCCACCCTTAGTCACATCCTTTTGTGAGCATCTCTTCATGACCGTTTTGTTTTCCTAGTATTACCGAATATACTAAGAGCATCTCCAACAGAAAAATTATTTATAGCTAGTGATGATATCGAAAACTGGTAAGAGAGATTAAGAAGAGAGATATGGTGACACAATCAATTGTATGTGGTTCGGCCCCGTTAATGAGGTGATCTACGTCACGGGTGCGTCAGTGCGCTTCACTAGCAAATCACCGGCGGGCCTAGTGAGCCAACAATTGGGTGGCACTCCCAGTAATACCGGCAGAGTGTATGCGTATGAAATCTGTATGTGCTGCTCTTCTCTAGGTTAAGAATGCGATCCCTTTAATGGGGGTGAGTGGCCCCTTTTATAGGTGCAAGAGACCACCCGCAAAAGGCAACTGATTAGATAAGGAAGCCCAATCTAATTACAAGTTGATGAGCATAGATCATGGGAGGTTTCCTAAATGGCTTAGGAAACTATTTACACTTTCCATTAGTCTTCTGATTGATTTAGAAAACTGCTGAGCGGCTTGGCTGTCAAACTGCACCTCGTTGAGAGTTGCTGCGCTGCATGCCCAGGCTGTGTGAGCATACCGAGTGGTTGCACTCGAAAGACCTCGGGATCGGTGGGCCACAAGTTCCCTTTCCGGATAATCCGGGACCTTTACTGCTGATGTGGAGGTTGGACTGTAGCAGAATATTTCTGGGCATGTCAGCTGGCCCCCATTTTCGAAGTTGATGTGATATCCCATCAGATGAAGTTTGAAAATAATGACTGCTTCCGAGGAACCATCCGGTAGGAGGTCGAGACTCTACTCGGGGTAGGACCGGTCATGGTGGTCAGTCGGGGTATGGACCGAGCGGTGGCCCGGTGTGCCCGAGTCCTACCTGTGCCACGTGTCAGCTTGTGACTGGCCTAGTCAGGATCAAACGATGCCAATGTGGATGTAACCTGACCGTTTACGTGGTAACCGTCTCGTCGTACATTTAATACACTCGCCTTTTGAGGCGACGCTTCGCATGCTCGAGGTGACAACTGTCAGCCACTTTGGGCGTGGAAACGTATGAGCCGTTGGATCTGTTTTGATTTGAACCATCCGTGGTTCCTATATAAAGGATACTTGTCCATTTCTTCAACTCTTTGCTGCAAAGATATAGATTACGGAGCGGTTTAAGAGCGATCAAGATCCCGAGCAAGATTCCCGATCCCTTTTCTGCGCTAAACCTTGTAAGTCTTTCCTTTCCAGCTTCAGTTCATAACTCTTTTCCTTCTGTTTCCCCTTTTCTCTTTTTTTCTGAGCGAGGCTGGAGAGAGCGAACCCACATAGGTTAGAACGGGAGTGGGATTTTTTCTTTCTTAAGTTCTGTTCTTTCTTCAAGTCAGGAGACACCTTAGGGCAGTTGAACCGAGTGGGAGTTTCTGGGGTAGTCTTGAGAGAGTGTCACCTTGTGTTAAGGGCCATTTACTCTTTGCCTTTTAGGTTAGTGACCCTGCCTCCTTTATATACCAGATTCGAAGTTCCTGATCCATACCTTGGTCGTCCTCTTCTTCCCGGCCCAGTCATCAAAACCACAAGGATGTGTCACTCTAGTTTTGACTCGTCCTCCCGGTCAGAGGATGAGCGGTCCGGGTCTGAGGCGCCGGACACAAGTTTGAGTATGCCGTCCGCGTCCCCCTCCGATCATCAAAGTGAAGGCAGAATCCCGATTCGTTTTTCCGACGATGAGTCAGACCAGGAAGCCCCCATTGCTTCCGTTTCCCGAGGTTCAGGTGACGAAACACCAGGGGAACCCAACCCTGAGGTGGCCTTCTCCAGCGAATTCATCCCGTCCACCCTGCGTACTAAAGATCTTCGGCGCATTAGGGACATGTACGGCCTTCCCGACCACTGTTCCTTGGCCGTGAACATCGGGGGAGCCCAAATCTACCAACGGGGTTTCATCACCCTATATGAGGACATCCTCATGGCTGGGTTCCGCATCCCCCTTCATCCGGTCGCTCGGGACATCCTTATATACTTAGGAATCGCCCCGGCAAGTTGGCCCCGAACGGTTGGTGGTTCCTCATGGGATCCATCTCCCTATGGCCCTAAGTTTTTGGATACGAACTCTCTGTCTAGGAGTTCTTCTGGACGCACCGACCATTCCCCGTACATGGGGAGGTCGATTTCTTCTCTCTTGGGGCCCGGCAAGGAAGAAAAATCTTGGTCAACTGCCCGAACAACAACAAAGGGTGGAAGAATAGGTTCTTTCAGGTGTCCACCCTTGGGCTCTGCGAGCCAGTCATTGGGATCCAGATGAGGACTTCATGGGCTGGAGAGTTGAGGGGTAAGCCAGTCCGATTCCTCTTTTTGCTTTCTTCTTTATTTTGCTCCAGTTTCTGAGACTAACCATTTTGTACTTTGCTTTGCAGCGGGATTAACCAGCCCGCTGAGCATTCCCGACGAGTGCCAGGCCTGGATCAGGAGTTTGACAGACCGACCGACAAACATCTGGAACGTGTTGACTCGGACCTGCGACTTCCGAGCTACCGACAACCCGGCTCATCCCATTGAAGCTCCTGTATTCCCAGCAATTCTCCCTAGTAAGTGCTCGGACTCTGCCGTCTCCCGTAGAATTCCTTTCCCGTCTTCTTCATTGGTTGTTAACTGTTCAATTTTCTTCTTTTACAGAGATGGCTCTGAAGAGAAATATGGAACAATTGAGGGAGAGGCAGGCCGCTGCTGCTACTACTGCTGTCGCCTGGATGGCGGTGGCACAAGGGAAAAGGCCCGTTGCCTAGGCCCTGGGTGGTGAGCGCCCGCTCAGGCGGATCCAGCACGAGGTAACAAACCGTCTGCAGCCAGTGGGGACCTCAACGCCCCACGTGGTGGTGGTTGAAGAGACCACCTCCAAGGCGGGGGTACCGGCCGTGGCACTGATGGCTGCCTCGGCCGAGATCAGGGAGCGTGTGAAACCCAGTCTGCTCCTCAGTCAAGTGGAGGCATGTGAAAACATGTTTCCAGAGATCTTCCAGAGTTGGCTGTACAGCCTTTCTCACATGGTGAGTTCTCCTGCCTCAGTTTCTTTTTCTTCAATTATTTTATCAACAGTGCTTATTACTGACCGGTCGGTTTTCACTTCTTCGCAGGTCGGATGCATGGCCGCCGGGGCTGAGTCCTTCCTACCTTCATTGGCCAGGAGGGCCGCTGCTACTGAAGCCGCTTTGTCTGAGGAGCGAGCAATCTCAGAGGCCAGAGGGACCGCTCTGGCCGTGGAGAAGGACAAGGTGAAGGGTTTGGCCTTGAGCCTTGGCATTGCTCTAGCCGAGCTGGCTACAACCCAGGCCGACCTAGAAGCTGCTCGAGCCATTACAGTGGCGGCGGAGGCATCGGAGAAGGCGCTGGCAGAGGCGACAACGGAGGGGCCCGGGAAGAAGCTTTTGAGGATGGCTTCTTCTAGGGTTATGAAGATCTGAAGCGCAGGCTATCCCGGGATCACCCTGAGTGGGGTAACTCGTCCTACGAGGGGATTGATTCGGACTTCTGGGATGTAGGTCTTGTTGTGGGTGATGGCCCCGCTGCTGATGCTGGCCTTGCTGAGTAGGCTGTCCCGAGCGGGGGTTCTGTCCCGGGAGGAGGAGCTGACCCAGAGGGAGAGGCTGGGGAAACGGAGGATGTGGTCGTGGTGGACGACTCTTAGTCCCCGGCCTGTAAATTTTTTTTTATTTTTTCATATGTTGTATTATTATATATATATATTTATTTATTTATTTTTGGGGAGGCTACTACAACTGCCCCCCAGGCCCTGTACAAATAGTTTTTATTTAATGAAAAGGTTCTTGAAACCAAATTTTCCATCAACTGTTTACTGTTTCTGTACTTGTGTGCCTGTTTGCCAATTCCCGACCAGTTTTTTATCTTTAGCTGACCGTTCTTTACCTCCTTGCCTTACCAAATAGTTTTGGATCATAACCGGTAGAGTAACTGGTCTTGTTGACCTGTTTGAAGGTCCCGTCCGGTGTATTATAGGAATTTATCCTGTTTTACTGACCGGACGATTTTTCTCTAGCCTCTGTAGGTACTTAGGAATGTTAGGATTCCAAGCCCTGTTAGTGGCTGGTGTGATTTTCTTTTTGAGTTTGGTGTATCCCCCTGCTCGCAAACATTTTGCTAAGGCAAGTGTCTAGGAAGGTAGGGATCATAGGAAACCAACCTGAAATGTGGGTGGTTGCAGGTTCATTTGAGGCTTGCCATCATCAGCCACCTAGGGGGTTTTCCCCTGTTGCTGGTTGGGCCTAAGCGAAGCCGGTGCCTCGGGGTTAGGCCCGAGGTCATTTATGCCACGGGTATATTCCCGAGGTCTTGATGCCTTGGTTTTGAGCCAAGGTCTTCTGCCTCGGGTGTTAGCCCGAGGTCTTTGTGGTTTGGTTTTGAGCCAAGGTCTTTTGCCTCGGGTGTTAGCCCGAGGTCTTTGTGCCTTGGTTTTGAGCCAAGGTCTTTTGCCTCGGGTGTTAGCCCGAGGCCTTTGTGCCTTGGTTTTGAGCCAAGGTCTTTTACCTTGGGTGTTAGCCCGAGGTCTTTGTGCACAGAATACTGACAGGGGTTGCAAAGTAGGAACCATTTTATTGCTTTTTGCCAAATTATAATAACTGCTCGAATGGAGCTACAAGTATCCTAACTAGTGTTAATCCACCCATGACTAACTGTTACTGATGGTACTTGCGGAGGTATTGCACATTCCAAGGGTGAGATAGATCATGCCCGTACAGAGTTTGTAACCAATAGGTTCCCGGGCGGTTTATTCGAGTAACTAGATATGGGTCTTCCCAGTTTGGCCCCAACTTGCCATGGCTCGGGACTCTTGTGGACTGATTGAAGGCCTTAAGGACCAGATCTCCCACCAGAAAACTTCGATGCTTCACCCTACTGTTATAGTACTGAGACACCCTCTGCTTGTAGGCTGCAACTTTTAGATACGCCCAGTCTCTTTCTCCTCTACCAGGTCGAGCTCCGCCCTGAGGGCATTTTCATTGTCTGGCTCGCTATAACTTGCCACCCGGTAGGTAGGTAACCCAAGCTCCGTGGGGACCACCGCCTCAAAATCGTAGTTAAAGAGTACGGCGTCTCGCTTGTTGCCGCTCGGGGTGTAGTGCGGTAGGCCCATAGGAGGGTCGGTAGTTCTTCGACCCATAGTCCTTTGGCGTCTTCGAGCCTCGTCTTTATTGATTGAAGAATAGTCCAGTTTGTCACCTCGGCTTAGCCGTTGGCCTGGGGTGCTCGGGGGATGAGTAGCGGTTGGATATCCCGTAGCCCAAGCAGAACTCCCTGAATACCGGGGTGTCAACTGCCTGCCGTTGTCACTAACCAGAACCCGGGGGACACTAAACCTGCTGAGGATGTTCCTCTCCACGAAGTTTTCCATTTTCTTCTCGGTAATGGTTTCCAAGGGCTCGTCTTCCGCCCATTTGGTGAAGTAATCCACGACAATGACAGCGAACTTGACTTATTCCTTTCCCATTGGTAGGGGTCCGACAACGTCAATACCCCACTGAGCAAATGCCCAGGGGCTAAGGATTGGCATCTGAAGCTCTCCCGGACGGTTGATCATGGGAGAAAACCTTTGGCACGTATCACACCTCTTGACATATTCTTGAGAGTCTCTGGCCATGGTCGGCTAGTAGTATTCTTGTAGCAGGGCTTTACGCGAGAGTGCCCGGCCTCCGATGTGGTTCCCACACACCCCTTCATGGATTTTATGTAACACCCTTGGCACCTGTGTAGGATGGACACATCGGAGATACGGTATGGAGAATCCTCTTTTGTAGAGGATTCCATCAATAATGTGGTATCTTGCCGCTCAGTATTTAACCCGGCGGGCTTCCTCCTTACCTTCTGGTAATGTGCCTGTTGCTAGAAATGCCATGATTGGGTCTATCCAGCTAGGTCTTGGGGAGATCGGTTCTACCTCCATATATTCTGAGTTGATCACACTTGGCTCGGGTAGGTACTCTATCCTTATCCCGGGCAAGTCTGACTCAGAGGATGAGGCGAGGTGGGCTAACCGGTCAGCTCTAGTATTCTCTTCCCTTGGTATCTGTGTGACAGAGAAACCTCAAAGCTTCTTTGAAACCGCTCGGATAAGGGCTAGGTAAGCTATCATGTTATCTTCCCGAGCCTCGTACTCTTTATTGACTTGATTTACCACGACCTAAGAGTCACTGTACCCCTGGACCTGCGATGTACCCATTGAAGCGACCAGTAGTAATCCGGCCAGGAGGGCTTCATACTCGGCCTCGTTATTGGAGGCTTTGAATCCAAACCTAAGCGCATACTCAAGCTGGATCCCTTCGGGTGTGGTGAGGATGATCCCTGCTCCACTTCCCTGTTTGTTGGATGATCCGTCTACATAGAGTACCCAGGTCGGGATGTCTGACTGCAAACCGGACGGTAGTACCGGTGGGTTGAGCTCTTCAACCGGGTCTTCTGGGTATGTGAATTCAACAAGAAAATCCGCTACTGCCTGTCCCTTGATTGCTGTGCGGGATCTGTAGACCACTTTGAATTCTTCTAACTCCAAGGCCCACTTGACGAGCCTTTCGGACGTTTCAGGCCTGCTCAAGATCTTACGGAGGGGCTGATCCGTAAGGACCACGATAACGTGGGCATGGAAATACGGGCGCAGTCTCCGAGTTGAAGTGATGAGGGCGAAGTCGAGCTTTTCAATGCGGGAGTATCTACTTTCTGCACCCTGAAGCGCTCGGCTTATATAGTAGACCAGGAACTGTATCCCGTGCTGTTCTCGAATGAGTGCTGAGCTGACTGCTGAGGTTGACACCGCCAAGTACAAGAACAACTCCTCGCCTGGCACAGGCGTTGAGAGTAGAGGGGGTGACGCCAGATATTTCTTGAGCTCCCGGAACGCCTCCTTGCACTCTTCTGACCACTGAAATGCCTTGCGGAGGATCTTAAAAAATGGTAAGCACCGATCGGTTGCACGGGACACGAACCTGTTCAACGCGGCAACCCGTCTGGCCAGACTATGTACTTCTTTGGTTGACTTAGGCGACCGTATGTTGATGACGGCCTGGATTTTCTCGGGATTTGATTCGATTCCCCGCCTGCTGACCAGGTGCCCTAAGAACTTTCTGGATGAGATGCCAAATGTGCATTTGGCCGGGTTCAACCTCATCCTGAACTTCCTCAAAATGCTGAAGGCCCCGGCCAAATGTTCCAGATGGTCGGACTCGTCCCGGCTTTTGACCAGCAGATCATCGATGTATACCTCCATTGAATTCCCGATCAAGTCTTTGAACATGTGATTGAGTAGGCATTAATAAGTTGTCCCGGCATTTTTGAGGCCGAAGGGCATAACTTTGTAGCAGTAGGTCCCCTGATCCGTGATGAATGAGGTCTTTTCTTCGTCCCCGAGGTATATGCTGATCTGGTTGTACCCGGAGTAGGCGTCCATGAACGAAAGGAACGAATGGCCAGCTGTGGAATCCACAAGGAGATCTATCCTGGGCAGTGGATAGTAGTCCTTGGGGCAGGCTTTGTTTACGTCGGTGAATTCCACGCACATCCTCCACTTCCGGTTGCTTTTTTTGACAAGTACTATGTTTGCTAACTAGTCGGGACAGTGGACCTCTCGGATAGATTGGGCTTTGAGGAGCTTCTCGACCTCCTCGCACACTACCTTTTGCCTTTCGGGGGCCATGCCCCGTATTTTCTGCTTCACCGGCCGGGAGTTTGGATTGACGTTGAGCCGATGAGACATTACCCGGGGATCAATCCCGGGCATATCTTCATGACACCAGGCGAACACATCCTGACTCTATTGCAGGAATTGAATCATCTTTTCCCTAAGGCGGGGTTCCAATAGGGTGCCGATGTTGACCGTTCGATCTGGGAGTTGTGGGTCCAACGCCACTTGTTCCAATTCTTCGATCGGGCCCACTCTATCATTTTGATCTCTCGGGTCCATCTCCAGGACGTTCAGTATTTCTGAGATGACTTCCCGGCGAAGGGAACTGACATAGCAACTCCGGGCGGTTGCCTGATTTCCATGCAGGCTCCCGAGTCCATGAGGGGTCGGGAACTTAACTGTCAGGCTATGAGTAAAGACGGCCGCCCTGGCTTTGTTGAGTGTTGGCCTCCCGAGAATGACATTGTAGGCAGATGGAGCCTCCACGATTACAAAGTTTGATAGCAGGGAGATCTGCTGAGGGTAAATTCCCATAAGCACGGGGAGCTCCATGGTACCGAGCGGATGGGTGCTAGATCCATTAAAACCCACCAGGGGAGTAGCAACCGGGCAGAGCCGATCCCTGGACATCCCGAGCTGATCGAATGCTGACACAAACATGATATCGGTCGAGCTGCTTGTGTCTACCAACACCCTTTTGACCACGTAATTGGCTATGGAGAGCATCACAACCAACGGGTCGTCATGGGGGCAGTGGATGCCCTGTAAATCATCGGAGGGGAACGTCAGTATGTCAGTTGGCGGGGAGCCGGTGGATTGGACCTGCTAGACATCCGCCCAAGATGTCCGAGCATGCCTCTTCCTTGCCCACTGTGAGTCCCCACCGCCCGACATTCCTCTGGAGATCACGTTGATTTGACCAAGTGGCTGTATTTGACCGGGAGTTCGGGCTCCTTGCACAGGCCGTCCATCTGTCACAACGTATTCTGCAAGATGACCCTGCTCGATCAGTTTTTCTATGGCTATCTTTAACTTGAAGCAATCCTCTGTGTTGTGACCTTGGTCTCTATGGAAGCGGCAAAACTTATCCCGGTTCCTTTTCCCGGGCGGGGCTTTGAGTTTTACCGGTTGTTGAAGCAACCTCTGCGCCTCGGTGGCGGCCATGACTTCGTGGATTGGTCGGGATAGAGGCGTGAAAGCAATCTGGGACTGATCCCGACCTCCTCTCTACTGGTCTTGCCTGGGCTTTTTTACCGGGCCCTTCTCAGAGCCCTCGCACCTCTGCTTGGATGTCGGGGACTCATCTCCCGCGAAGCCAGTGCGTTTGGACTTCAGAAATTCTTTTATGTCTATCTACTTTTCAACCCTCTCCGAGAGCTCCACCAGGGTTGTCGGTTGGTCTCGATAGAACGACGTAGCAACCTTGGTGTGTTGAACTCCCAAACAGAAGGCCATGATGGCTGCTGTTTCGTTCAAATTGCGGATCTGGAGCCCCTGCTAATTATAGCAATCCAGATACTCCCTTAGGGATTCGCCCTTGCGCTACTTGACAGTCAATAGCTGAGTGTCCGATTGCGACCGGTCAAGCATCCCTATAAACTGGCTAATGAACAACTTGCTCAGCGTCTTGAAGTCATCAACCGTTTGGGGCTTGAGGGCGTGGAACCACTACACAGCTGGTCCCTTGAGAGTGCTGGGGAAGGCCAGGCACAGTAATTCGTCGATAGTGGTGACCAATGCCATCTGGGCCCAGTAGGTGCAAATGTGATCCACTGGGCTCTCTGTCCCGTCATAAGAATTGAGATGAGGTGGCTTAAACTTCCACGGGATGGGGAATTCGGTGATCCGAGCGGTATAGGGCGACTCGGTCTCCGTGTTGGTATGGTCGTGACGCTGCTTGCGGCTCAGTTGCTCGATTTGTTTCTGCAAGCCCTGGATTTGAGCATTCACGTCTTCCCGCTCGGTCTTCCTTTCAATATCCGAGCGGTAAGTCGGATCAGACGACGAGGCTTCCTCTTCGAAGTGTGTTGACCTCGGGGATAGAATCCGACTTCAGCTCTGGGTAATCGTGTGCCTAAGATCTCCTCGGCTCCGGGCCGGAGGGTCTTTGGCTGATTCCCAGGGCTCTGGCCCTGATCCCTCCCCCCTGGTGGTGCGTCGCCTGTTGATGATGTCTTTGGCATCTTCCACCCGATGAGGATTGGTCCGAGCTCGCCGCCTGGTGCGCTTGGGTGCTCTGCTACGGTCACCATCCTGGGGGTGTTCCCAATCCGACGGGGATACCGGCGCAGAGTGGGTATGGTTCCGGACTCTTCCGGGCTCCCGGTCGGGGGCACTCTTCCCGGTCTGGTTCTCTAATTGAGAGCGTTTCTCCTGTAAGGCCAACAACGCTTCGATTTGCTGTTGGGTTTGTCGTTGGCCTTCCAGGAGTTGCGCGAGCGCCGTTGTCACCTGCTTGGAGGTCATGGAGGCAGTCTGCTGTTCGAGCTGCAAGTTCTCCTGACCGACTGGAGCAGTATTTTTCTTACCCTTCTTTGGTGGCATGTTGATCAGTCAAGGAATTTGTTGGTGAAGAACTTATCGCTTCCCACAGACGGCGCCACACTGATGATGTCGAAAATTGGTAAGAGAGATATGGTGACACAATCAATTATATGTGGTTCGACCCCGTTAATGAGGTGACCTACGTCCACGGGTGCGTTAGTGCGCTTCACTAGCAAATCACCGACGGGCCTGGTGAGCCAACAATTGGGCGGCACTCCCAGTAATACCGGCCAGGTGTGTGCGTATGAAATCTGTATGTGCTGCTCTTCTCTAGGTTAAGAATGTGATCCCTTTAATGGGGGTGCATGGCCCCTTTTATAGGTACAAGAGACCACCCGCAAAAGGCAACTGATTAGATAAGGAAGCCCAATTTAATTACAAGTTGATGAGCATAGATCATGGAAGGTTTCCTAAATGGCTTAGGAAACTATTTACACTTTCCATTAGTGTTCTGATTGATTTAGGAAACTGTTGAGCGGCTTGGCTGTCAAACTGCACCTCATGGAGAGCTGCTGCGCCGCATGCCTGGGCTGTGCGAGCATACCGAGCGGTTGCACTCGAAAGACCTCGAGATCGGTGGGCCACAAGTTCTCTTTTCGGATAATCCGGATCCTTTGCTGCTGACGTGGAGGTTGGACTGTAGCAAAATATTTCTGGGCGTATCAGCTAGTATTATTATAGCTATCCATTAATTTACCTTCAATTCTAGCAGTGCTTTTAATTTTATCTAGTCTTATTGATCTATAGTATTTTCTATGGTTGAAATTTGTGTCAATTGAATAATGAGTGGTTCAAATGTTGAGATTTAGAGAGAGAATATAGAGACTCGTTCCTGGCTAGATAAATTAGTTAGCATGTGGATAGAATGCTGGTGCACGTAAAATTAGTTAGAGAATATACATCGTGAAACGTAGCGTGCTATCTCTCTCTTCATTCTCGGCCACCAATAAACATTTCTTAAATTTTTATACATCTTGGTACTCCCCAGATGAATGGTGTACTTCCTATTATACGTTTCCTCTAGGATGTTCTGTTTTAATTCCTTCTTGTTTCGCACACAACTACCCTTCAATCTCAAAACATCCTTTTCAAAAGTGAATCCCGGTTATTTGCCCATCGGAATCTCATCAGAAATATTTTTCAAAGCCATGCCTTGAAGTTGTTTCTCCGTGATCTCGTGAATCAAGAATGGTTGTGCCACGATCGTCGACATTAAGTCACTTTCAATCCTCAGAATCACTTTAAGTTTCATATTCCCCATATCTTGAATTAATTCTCTTTGAAAAGTCAAGTCTGATGCCACGCTGATTGGTGCCTTACGATTAAGAGCATCAGTGACTACATTCGCCTTGCCCGGGTGATAGTGGATCGACAGATCATAGTCTTTTATCAACTTTAACCACCTACTTTGCCTCATGTTCAAGTCTTGTTGAGTAAACAAGTACTTCAAACTCTTATGATCTATATATATCTCATATTTAGGTAATGACACCAAATCTTCAATGCAAAAATCACGACGGTTAATTCTAGGTAATGTGTCGGATAGTTCTTCTCGTGCGGTTTAAGTTGTCGCGACGCATATGTAATGACCTTATCACGTTGCATAAAAATCTAACCTAAACCTCTATATGAAGCATTACTGTAAATGATAAACCCTTCGGTCCCTAACGAAACGGCTAGATCGGTGCCTTCACTAGTTGACTTTTTAGCTCTCAAAAACTTTCCTCACATTCCAGACTCCATACAAAAGCAACATCTTTCCTCATCAGCTGTGTCATCGGTATTGCAATACGTGAAAAGTCTTTTACAAACCTCTGATAATAACCAGCTAACCCTAGGAAACTTCAGATCTCTGTCATATTCACCGGTCTCAACCAATTGGTAACTGCGTGATCGGGAGTGAACAAATGCTAATTACACTCCTTAATTCACATTTGTTAGTACTTTTTATCTTATTTTTGTGTACTTTTGCTTCATTTTCCATTTTTTGTCAGATTTTGGAAGAAAGCAAGAGTTCTAGGCTACAAAGGGTATGAAAATAGAAGAAAAGAAGCAGAAAAAGGAATATCGCATGCGCGGCCCACTCGCACAAATTTCCAGAATCGCGCTCTTGCGCCGCTCACGCGACCTGTAGAAAAAACTAATGTTGCATATTTTTAAGTGCTGAAGACCCCTACGCAAACAGAATTGCTTAATTACGTCCAAAAAGTAAAATATATAGTTTTAGACGGATTAGGTTTACAAAAGGTTCCTAATCCCTCTACAACTATTTTTAGATCATTCTAAATCAATTGTGGGGTTACACATCAATACATCCATCATATCATACAACTTTGCAGGCAAGAGAAGAAGAAGATCTAGTTTTTGAAGGTTGATTTCATCTCCATGTTTTCATCGATTATGTGCAACTAAATAGCTATTCTAGGATTTTAATGAAACCCTAGCAATGTAAAGGGGGATTCTTTGCTTTCTTTCTTTAGGATTTTATGTTTTTGGATAGTACTTGTATGTTTGAGGATTATGAATATATAATCGGATGTTGAATGTTAATAATCAATAATACTTTGGATTTATTCTTGTCTTAGATTCTTCCTTGTATCTATTGAACCCAATATTCCTTGATTTTTGTGATTGATAGGAATATTTACATACAATAGCGCTTATGTGATTGCGATGTTTATATCTTTTATGATTCATGCATAGGAAAGATGGATTGTTCTACACCCTAGCTATAGGTAGACAATTCATGCCAACCGAAGATGAGTTATGCTTAGGTTAAACTAGTGATATCTTCTTGACGATATTACCGGGCTTGTAGCTACGGTAGATCATAATTATCCAATCATAAATCGTAAAGTAAGAAGTATAGACCCCCGATCCATAGTTAGTGATGGATTTATAATCCTAGATCCCATTCACTCATATCAAAACAATCTTAAATCTTGCACTTGTTTACTTAGTTTTAATTTCAATATATTATTTCCATAATTTCATAGTAATTCATAGTACTAGTTAAATAAACAATCAATCAAACTTCTGTTTTCTATAACTAAATAGATCTAGGTTTTACTAATTAAAGGATAAAAATAATCAATCTCTGTGGGTTCGACTTTTACTTTTGCACTGCAAATCTAAGAAAGTAAAGCATGCTTTTATATCTTGATTTTGACGAGATCAATTTTTTGCGCCGTTGTCGGAGATTGCAATATTTTTGTCATTAATTTTTAGAATCTTAATTTAGTTAGTTAGTAAATATTAGGTTAGATTTTTTTTCCTTTATGTCCCAGTTGAATTGTTTAAGTCGCTGAAATTATCCTTTGTTTGAAGCTCTCAAGTCGACAAATCATAATGAGTTGGAGTAGAGTAGCAGTGCACATCAGCGGAGCTTACGCGAATCCGAATTAAAAATTTGTAATAACAATCAAAATGCCAAGTAAATCAGCTGTGCTTTAAATTTCACATCAAGGCATTGTAAGTCAGAGCATTGAAACGCATTACTTGCATTAGCTTAGGTGTGGAGTGAGCACATGCATTAGCTAGGAAACCTGGGGTGCTGGGCTTTGACGCGAATCACTGTATAACAGGAAAATTGCATGCATTATAGTAGTGTTGTGTGCTTGTTTGATTATTTGCGTAGTTTATTCTCTTATTTGGTTGAGTCAGTCTTTGTCGTAGTGTCATTTTCTTTAGTTTATAGAGGCAACCTAAATTACATCCGCTTAATCTTGAACTCTAACGTACCCTTAGAGTCCTTAGGTCTTCAACCCAAGCTTTTAGAGCTCGGTTGATGTTAGACAACGAATCAACACCTAAACCATCGTCGTTGTTTGAGTCCAAAATCCAAAGCACTCTTAAGTGTTTAAGGAAAAACCAGAACTATTAAGATCGACCCTATTCTAATGGACGATTTTGGAAATAATGGAAATAACCAGAATAATGAAGGCAACCCTAACATATTGCCTCTGCCTCTAAAAGATTATTTTACTACTACAGCTTATACGCCTCCATCATGCATAGAGTTACCGGAAGTGACTGCGTCTCACTTTGAGATCAAGTCATCGACCATTGCACTTCTTCTGTCTTTTCATGGTCACGTTAAGGTAGATCCGTACCATCATTTAGGTATATTTCAAGATATATATGCCATATTAAAAATTCAAAATTTAACTGATGATGAACTGAAATTGTGTCTTTTTCCATTTTCTCTCAAGGATAAAGCTAAATATTGGCTCCAATCTCTTGAACCAAACTCTATGCATACTGCATTCATACAAAAGTTTTTCCCCATCACTCGAACTAATCAAATTCAAAAATCTATAACGAACTTCACAATTCAAGATGATGTAACACTTTATGATACGTGAGAACAATTTAAAGAACTTTTTTGCTCTTGTCCTCATCATCAAATCCCTAAATGGCAATTGGTACAAGTTTTCTACGAGGGACTTGTTCCCTGTTCGCAACACAGTCGATGCTGTTTGTGTGAGGGCGTTCCTCCACAAAAGTGCCGACGAAGCATGGAAGATATTTGAAACTTTAAGTGAAAATTCAATGCAGCAAGCTGTGTCCATACGTCCCAAGGGATACCTTCCACCGCAACCTAAATGAGTGTGGATACCGGCATTTGGCCCACTTTAATTTTAAAATAATTTTTTTTCAAATTTCAAATATAAAGAGTCGCCACTTAATTTTTAAAAGGAAATAAGAAACCATTTTTAAAGCAAACTGATATTTTGCAAACTAGAGATTTCTAGGTCCAGGGATTATGGAATGAGAGAGGAAGGAGCCCGACAGACGAAAACACGTTCTCTCATCCTATCTCGCGATAGGTCTCGACTCAACATCCTTTTAATCAATTTAATAATCTAAATGTGCCCTCAACTAATACATATGTATAAATATACATTACAAAAGCATGTCTAAAAGAGTGTACGATTGCTAATGGTAAAAATATCATTCAAAATCACATAATTCAAATAGCAAGCGATATGATATGTGATAGGGAATGAGGATACTTACCCGGGATCCAGCTGCGGATTTAAACATGCAATGCACACAAATAAAGATGAATCCTAAAAAAAAAATCTCTAAGCACATATATACACATAAGGCAAGACCTAATTCTAAGGTGTCGCGCATTGGGTCGAAAGTCAATAAAATCAAGCGATAAATAAACTAAAGAAAGAGTTGAGAAATTGTACATCAAAAGCGCTACAAAACAAAGATTAGTCCACATGCTTCAAACAAGATATCAAATAATTAATCCTAAACTTCTAGCTTAAATCTATCAAGTATGAAAGAATTGACATAGTTATGAATTCTTAGTACAAAGTGGATTCTAATTACAAGTATAAAAATAGATGAATGTATATAGATATATAAGTATAAACAAGAAAAATCTACGAATTATTCCTTGATTTGGATCATTTAACCTTTGATTTTAAGTTTAACCAACCATTATTAAGGCATAGTTTAAGCCCTAGGTCATAGAAAGGTCATTTGAACCATTATTTACAAAAGTTTACCAAATCTGTCTCAAAATTCTGAAAATTACAGAGAGCAAATCAAAACTTCAAAAATTGGAAAAGCATAGTCCCCATGGTTTGATGTCCATGCATTTTGGACAAAAGATGCCTCTGTAAGTCTAGTTTTCAATCTGAAAAGAAAAATCAAAGATCAAAGGTTCAATCTCTGGAAATTAGATAATACTAGACATCACTCAGAAATTTACAACTCTCTGTCCAGAGATTTTGTACAATGTTTTAAAAATAGTAAACAAATCAGAATCTTTTTGGGAGATCACATTAACACATTAAACTTCATAAAAAAATTATTTGGAGCCAAGAATGCTTGATTAAGGTTTTGATTCACTTATTTCAAGAAGGTGTTACTGTTCTGAAATTTTGTACAGATTGTTGTTGCTTCATAAAACTCATGACCAAACCACTTTGAACATGAAATTTCATTAAAACAAAAATCACAGTGGTAAAACTTTGTGTTATTGACATTGTCCAATTGGTTTCATTCATTTCCAACGGCTTGTTATTTAACTAAAAATCTTTGATCAAACGCCCCATTTTCAAATACATCCTTTATTTGTTAACTTCAAACTTCCAAGCTATTAAGTTTGGCTTAATCCACATTACTTGTCCAATCATTTGATGGTCATTGGAGACTAAGGACACTTATATTTATAGACCTCAATGAAGTATGAAGGAACTTTATGAAATCTCAAAATAATGAACCTAAACCATGGTGGTAGGTTTAGATTCATTGACCAAACATGCAAATATCAACCTTAATCCCCTTTTTAAAGCATGAGGTTACAATGAAACTAAGGGATTTCAAGTCAATAGATTCAAGTAAGACATTGAAAGTCCTATGAATTCTAAGAGATGATTGTAATCAAAAAGAAGAAGAAAAGGAAACCAAGACTCAAGTGATATATAAGTTAACTTCAAGATTTATTTAACCTTAAACCTAAGGTTATTTTGATCCAAATCAATAGAATAGAAGTTCAATCACAATATTAGTATGTACAAAGGACCCTAGAGAGTCCTATATATTGTGATTGAACTTAAATTAAAGACTAATTACTTAGAGGTTACCTCTAAGTATCCTCAACTTCTTGGTTGTTTAAGGATTTTCCCAAGGTTAATCAAGCTCTTCTTTTAGCTCCTCCTTCTAAAAACTTGCTTCTAATTGTGTTTAGAAAATTTTGAGAAGTTTAAAACAAGGAGATTTAAGATCAAATTCTAAGATTAAAAAATTCTAAGCCAAAAAAAGATGAAGATTCTAGGTCCTTTGTAATGGGATATTCATCCCCTTATATAGGCAATTTTTAGAGGGTTATTATGGTAATTTCATAGTAAAAACCCTAATTTTGGATGTCCTTTTGAAGGTACAAATGTACTATTTCAAATCTGACAGCCACAAAAATTCGACACTCAACATAGATGGAAGCGACACTCAATAAGTGCTGGTGCATCACTCACTGCATGTCGGCGCGGCATTCACTGAATGCCGATGCGGCATTCAAGAAATGCCACAGACAACTCTGCGGACTGCAGTCTTTTATGGAATTCTTAATTTCGTGACACTTTGCTCATTTTAGCGGCTCTCACTGACTGTCGTTGCTGCACTTACCAACTGCCGTACGACATTTAGAGAGTGCCGCACCGGTAACCTGAGAGTGTCGTAAAATGTGCCATTTGCAGTTTTTCTTCTATTTTTTTCTTTTCTCTCTCTTTTTATTCTTTTCTCTCTTTTTGTTTGAATTGTAGAGCCTTTTGAAGAGCTTGAATCATCTTTGGAAGTCCTAGATTAATCGGACATTATCATCATCGAATTTGGAGGTAATGCTCTCCTTAATTCGACGTTTGGTCAAAATCGGGGTGTCTACAGTTTGCCCCTCTTCGACAGAGCTTGTGGTGCAATGCGTGTCACAAGTGAATGTCGAAGCCTGTGTGAAGACAAGACTTTGACCAAACTATCAGATTTAGGTAAAACAAGATGCGTTGTAAAAGAAAATAGGCGCACATCAATGGTTCATGCTTGGTTGTGCTCAATGATGAGCTACCTATGTACATATCCATTCAGGAATCAGACCAAGATGTAGTTCGGGCAAGGGCAAACATACACAAGCATAATTAGTCATACAAATGAATGCACCTATCTTGTCGTGATGCACGTGTTCACGCAATGATGACTGTAATTGTAACTTTCATGCTCCCTAAATGATGTGATTCGAGATCGTGCAATCCTGACATTTTTAGTTGCAATTCATGCTCTATGCTACTTAATGCTCTCGGTTGCCTCAACTTGCTTGGCGAGCTATCTTTAGAATTCGGAGTCTCTTTGACTAATGAGTTGGTCCTCTCTAGGATTTGTAGCCATTTTGCCCAAACAGATAAATGCAATCGACTGGGCAGCGCTTCGCGACTTAGGCCCTGGTGTCAATGTGGGTTTGCTTTCTCAACGCAATCGACTGGGCAACTCTTCTCGATATAGGCCCCAGTGTCAACGCAGGTTTGCTCTTTCGACGCAATCGACTGGGCGGCGCTTCGTGACTTATGCCCCGGTGTCAATGCGGGTTTGCTCTCTCGGAGCAATCGACTGGGTGGTGCTTCGCGACTTAGGCCCCAATGTCAACGCGGGTTTACTCTCTCGACGCAATTGACTGGGAAGTGCTTCGCGACTTAGGCCCCGGTGTCAACACAGGTTTGCTCTCTCGACGCAATTGACTGGGCGGCGCTTCGCGACTTAGGCCCCGGTGTCAGTGCGAGTTTGCTCTCTCGACGCAATCGATTGGGCGACACTTCGCAACTTAGGCCCCGGTGTCGACGTGGGTTTACTCTCTCGACGCAATCAACTGGGTGGTGCTTCACGACTTAGGCCTCAATGTCAATGCGGGTTTGCTCTCTCGACGCAATCGACTGGGCAGCGCTTCGCGACTTAGGCCCTGGTGTCAACACGGGTTTGCTTTCTTGACGCAATCGACTGGGCAGCGCTTCACGACTTAGGCCCCGGTGTCAACGTGGGTTTGCTCTCTCGACATAATCGATTAGGCGACACTTCGTGACTTAGGCCCCGGTATCAAGGCGGGTTTGCTCTAAAAAATCCGCAGTCGCTGGGCCCCGTTGGGTATGTTTGCTCTGAAAATCCGCAGCTGCTCGGCCCCGTCGGATTTCTTTGCTCTAAAAATCCATAAAAATTGGGAGTCAAACAGACTCAAGTTTTGAAAATTGGGAGTCAAACAGACTCAAATTTCAAAAATCGAGAGTCAATAGACTCAAATTTCAAAAATTGGAAGTCAAACAGACTCAAGTTTCAAAAAATGAGAGTCAAATAGACTCAAATTTTATCAAAATTTCAAAATTAGGAGTCAAACAGACTCAATTAATTTCATCTTCACAAAATTAGGAGTCAATTTGATCTCAAAAACCACCTTCGGGGGTCAAAACGCATAAGGCAGGCAAACTCCGGGGGTTTGAATTCAAATTTCGGGATCCAATTTTAATTTTGGGAAAAAATCAAAGGCCCCTTAACCACCTCAATCGCGGTACACGCCAAAAAATACGGCAGTTCATGAATGCTGTGTGACACTTGCGAAATACCGCTGCGACATTTAGCGAGTGCCGCACGACACTTCATTAACTACTGAGCACAGTTTTCGAGTGCCGCTCGGGATGGGCAGACTGCTTGAATGCCCATTTTCATTCATTCTTCTCAAATCCTCTCAACTGAAATCCCTCGGGAGATTTTTCTCTTTTACTTGTATTGATCTACCAGGATTAGCAGGTTAGTTCCTCTTGATCAAAATCTCATTATTCTCTTTATTTTTGTTATTTTTTCGTATTTTCATTCAAAGGTTTGATATTCAGTTCCTTCTCTCTCGACAGGTCATGGCTAGTGGTTCGGGCAGCAAGAAGAAGGCCAAGTATAAGGCTATGCCCCATCCTAACCCCACATTCTTCCTTTGGGATCCGTGCAAACATCTGTCTGCTCGAGCATTTAGACGAGAGGTATATACGTCCCTTATCTCTTTCTTTTCCATTCTCTGCTTGAAATTCCAATGAATCATCACGTATCATGGCATGCTTCTCCTCCCGGTGTATTTTAAATGTACTTTTGAATGCATGTACCTTGTTTTCCGATCTCCTAAGTGCTTAGATTGTTTTATTTTTTTCCCACTCTTTTTCACTTTCGGTGTTCTTTATTCCACTCCTTATTAAACCTTATGTGAGTGTGACAACAAAATTTTGTATGAACATGAATGTTATACCTATGGAATTTCCCGGGCGTCCTGACTCCCCTTTTATTTATTCATTTTCATTTGTCTTTGTTCTTATTATACCGCTTTTCTCAAACTTTCTTGTGAAGCTTATGAATGTGATGTATGCCAACAAAATTTCATATGTTTGTCGTATTTGTGAAATTTCTGAGTATTTCAATTACTTTCTTAGCCCATTCATTCTTATTATCGCTTCTCCTTTTTTCCTTTTTCCTTTATTTATTTCTTATTCCTTTCTTTCACCTAATTGTTTACTGACACCGAATCTCATGATTTTTGTAGCTCCAGCCTAGCGTACTGAAGGGCATGGCAGCCTGGCGCACAGCTTCGCATGGTTTGAGTCTCTGAACGAGACTGTATAGGGGTACATTAGGGCTGCAGGCTTTGGGGACTTCGTTAAGCTTTTGACAAAGAGCTCTAATGATTTGAGGCAGATTCATGCCCTTTCGGAGCGATGGTGGGACACCACCAACTCGTTCTACTTCGAGTTTGAGGAGATGACTATGACCCCATTCGACTTCTCGATGATTACCGAGATCCCTTTCGGGGGAGAGTTTTTATAGTATTTGGATGTGGAGACAGAGTGGGATCGGGTGTTACCGTTGCTCGGGGTTGTCCCTGAGGAGCCCTTGGTTACGGCCAAGTGGTTCCTCGACACCTTCAGAGGTCAGGAGGGTTTTACTAATGAGCAGATGGCCTGGGGTTTTATCTTGTACATGCTTGGATGCTCTCTGCTGAGTAGTAGGGGCGATTGGATTTCTGTGGCACTGGTGGGGTCCTTGGAGCACATGGGCTGCATATATCAGTATGATTAGGGTGGTGCAGGGTTAGCCATCCTGTACAAGCATATGGGGGATATCTCTTGGGATCGGCCGTGCTCCACGGGCGGCTTCTGGAGAGCGTGGGTGGTATATTCTTTTATTTTTCCTTGTTATTTCAAATAATCTTTGAGTTATTTTCCAATTTAGAATTTTGAACCTCATATTCTCTGTTTTTTTGGCAGATTTGGTCCATGAGTACCTACATATGATGTCGCCTAGGACCCAGCCTGCAAACGCCCTCATCATACCCCAGGGGCTAAAGTGGCAGAAGGAGCGGGTCGGCAGAAGACCGGGGCTCATGATTTTATTTCTTTCAAGAACATCCTAACGAATCTGAGAGAGCCGCATGTCGAGTGGCAACCTTAGGTGGATGTTCTTCCTGTCGCTTCTCTAGGGATACGATAGTCGGGTGGGTACGACCAAATGAGGATACTTTTGGATGGTCCGGACGCTCGGGAGTGGTACTTGGGAGAGAGAGTGACCAGGCAGTCGCTGATGGCTCTCGGATATTTTGTGCCACGTCCCACCCACTTGATTCTACGAGGGCTACGAAGACACTCCAGGGTAGCGCACTCACGGTCGTCCTAATTGGGCTATCTATTCAGGACTTCGTGGAGTCCCCTGATGGGTACGTAGCTTTTCGTGCTACTAAGTTGATGAAGAACTTCCCCTATATGAAAATGACCCGGGTGAGTTTCCTTTGATTCTTCAATCATTCTTTTTAGTTCTTTTCAAATTATTATAAATTTTTTTTCTTTCTCTTCACAGCCTGCTCCTGCCGCATCTCGAACTCCAGCTTTGTCGCCATGGGATTTGAGCATCAGGGCAATTTCTTACGGCGAGTAGGGCAAGACTGATGTCCCCCAATATTGCACGGGTGCTCCCACCATCCCACTGTAGTACGACCATGTCCCGCGGGACTATGCTAAGGATGGCTTACTCTACGCTCATAGCGTGAGAGAGTTGATCCACAGTCGGGAGTGGAGGGTAATCTTCTGGAACCTGTTTTTGACTTTTGCACTCTTACTTTGATGTTCTAACCCTTCCCTTATTGATTCAGGCTGATGGGGCGTGGGCAGCTACTGAGGCTCATGCGAGAGCCATGGTAAAACTCCTACTAACCTTTTACTTATACTTATTTTAGCATTTTTTTTTCTTTTCAACCTTTAAATGTAATTTGATTATTACAATCTCTTTCTTCACTCAGGAGGAAAAGAATAAGGCTTTGGTTCTGCAGGTGAGAGAGCTTCAATAGCAGCTTCAACAGTTCGGGATAGGCCTCAACGGAGCTCATGGAGACTCTGGACGTGGTGGAGGTAGTAGTGGCGGCAGAGGTGGAGGTGGAGGCGGAGGCGGCGGGAGTGGTACAGAGTCAGAGGAGGAGCAGGGGCTGATATTTTTTTTTGTTTTCTGATACACACCTGGATGACTGTATATATACTTTTTATTTTGATGACGGCTCCTGGATAGCCGAGATAGGATAGGCATCTGCATATTTCACTATGACTACTTCCACCTTTTCTGCTTTTACTGCTCACATCCTACTGCTCACCATACGTGTGACCATAGCTTGGTCCTTTCCATTTTATTTTAATTTTCTGTAACAAGTGAATCCTTTTGCTTTTATTACTTTTTTTCTTACATGAATGAATGAATGAATGTTGCCACAGGTTGGTCTTGTTGTTCATGATGCATGATGCACACAATTTATTATGTATTCAGTTTTTTGTTTGCAAGTGGGTTGAAAACATTACAAATGGAACCTGGCCAAAAATAATCCGAAATGACACTTCATTAGGCTAACGGCAGTCAGCGAATGTCGCGCGGCATTTATGGGCTGCCGTGCGGCACTTTCTAGAGTGTCGTTTTCCTTTTTTAAGGGCCGTTCGCAAGCCTGGGTATATCTATTCCTATTTATACCCTCCTTTTCTCGAAACTCCGCAAAACACTCTTCTCCTTTCTCAATTTCCCTCTCAAATGGCCCCCATTAGCTCTCAAATCCTCTTCCCATGGATGGATGCTATCTCTGGCATTGATAGGCTCAACTTTGAGTGTTTCAGATTAAATGACCTCTTCTCCTTCCGACGGATGATTCTAAACGAAAGCTTGCTTCAAGCTGTTATTCAGTGTTGGGATCCCTTACTCCATATCTTTCGCTTCGGCTTACAGGAGTTCTGCCCCTTGTTCGAGGAGTTCAGTGCTATCCTCCATACTGACCCTTTCGCGGATCTAACAGTTCTTTAGGTGCAGATTGGGTATGTTCAGGACTTGGCTACTCTTCTTCATATATTCCGGAATGCTGTTGGCTCTTTCATTTATGATCGGCAGGTTGATTTTGAGCGTCTTTCGTCCATCTATGCTCCCATGGGGGACCCCTATGACGGCGGATAACAGCTCATACAACGTAGTGCCCTATTGATTGCTATGCTCTCTTACTTCCTCTTTCAGTCATCTTTTGACATTCTCATACCTATTGCTTGCGGCCTGCGGGAGATGAAGGGCGCCATTATGCAGGTTCTCGGCAAGACCTTGGTGGGATTGGATCATGCCCACACTGCTGGGGCCATGTTATCTGCTGGAGCACCTTTTGTACTACAGGTTTGGCTCATGGAGCGTCTAGATCTTTTCATACATCCTTCACACCTTCACAGGTCTCTTCCCTATGATCATATGGAGAATCATCACTTATTCCATTTTGTCAATGCTTGGTTTAGTTGGCTTCAGGGCCTCTCTCTTGGTGACATCTGCTAGGCCTGCCCACAGTGGACTTATCGCTCCATCGTAGTATGACTTCTCGGGTGACCTAGTAACTGGTTGCTTGGCTTGCATGCTACCACTTTTTACATTTTCAGTCGAGTGGTCCGTCAGTATGGGCTCCTCCAAGATGTTACTGAGGATATCACTACAGATTTTACTAGGAGTTCGGCAATGCATTCTTCCATTATGAAGGCTTTCGTTAAGGCTTGGTACGACAGGGTAGCGGCCCCCTTTCGGAGAGTTCCTGCTTCGGTCATGCCAACCACTAAGTACCTTCTTCAGATCCAGACTCTGATCCAGAGACAAACTTCGTAGACATACATGGATGAAAATACAACATAGGACAAAACTTTATTTTACAAAATTTTAGACAAATCCTGCCTACCCTTTTATGCTTTTGAATGTGATTTTTTATCTTGCTTCCCAAAGAGTGTTCCTTTTTTAGGAGATGTTCTAATCATGTTTGATCAAAATGTTCACTCTTTCGATTAATCTTTTATGAAAATTCTCCTTCTAGTGTCCCTTCTTGGCTCTTTATCAGTTTACTTTTGAGTGTTTGATTAGAGTTTTAATCATCCTATACCATAAATTCTCGTTTGTCTTTTTATAGTACTTATTTTAATAGCCAGGAGATCCAGAGATGGGTTTAAGGTAACTATCTGGGTTCTTCGGGTAGCAAACGAAGTTTTTCCCTGGTTATGAGGCTTTGAAGTGGTTCCGGGCAAACGCGAGTTCGCCCCTAGTTTAGCATAGGGATTTTCTTTGGGTTTTCCATGAACCGAGGGCTTTTGAGGAGCCCAGCTACTTATCCCCGAGTGGGAATCAAGTCCGTAGTAGTTCGGTTTAAGGCTTTATAGAAAGTGACACTCGGGAAATTATCAATGACCGAACCGAGCAGGTTGCCTATGTATCCCCTAGCGGAAATCAGGTCAAGCGTAGTTCATCAAGGTAGGAGGTTTTGAAAGGAATGGTTTCAAGCAAAATACTTCTTGAGGCGATCGAGGTTAATTGGCTGCTTGAATTCAACCCCATCCAGATCCATAAGATAGGCAGGTGCTCCAAAAAGGAGGGTCTTAATGATGTAAGGCCCGACCCAGTTGGGTTTGAATTTTCCTCTGGGGTCATAAATAGGCACTTTTAGTTCTTTGAGGACCTGGTCAACCTTAGCGAGCTTCCTTAGGCGAACCTTTTTGTTGAAAGCACGAGCTATCCTCTTATGATATCCCCGAGTATGGTTTATTGCAGCTAACCATTTCTCATCGAGCAACATTAACTCCTCATACCTTCCCCGGATCCATTCTAGTTCGGTTACTTCACACTCTGCTAAAATCCGTAAAGACAGTATTTCTACCTCAACCAGAAGGACATCCTCCATCCCAATAAACCAAAGAATATGGTATAGCCCCCTGTAGAGGTTCTCAAGGAGGTCCGGTATCCCCATAGTGCGAACAGCAATTTCTCGTGCTAATCCTTGTACGTGTTTGTCATTTTCCACAAGATTGCTTTGACATTCTTATTTGCTGCTTCCACCGCCCCATTCATTTGTGGTTTATATGGAGATGATTGATGATGGGTGATCTTGTACTTCTCCAAGAGTGGGATGACTTCTCCTTGGAAATGAATGTCGTGATCTAAAATAAGCTCATTTGGGACCCCATATCTGCAAATTATGTTCTTCTCTATAAAGCTCATTACTTCTTTAGCCTTCAGAGTTGCGTATGACGTAACTTCTACCAACTTAGTGAAATAATCGATTGCCACAATTATGTACCGATGTCCATTGGTGGCTTTTGGAACAATTTCGCCAATAATATCAATACCCCACACAGAAAACGGCCAAGGCGTGGTCATGCTATAGACTTGGGAAGGCGGGGTATGCATCAGATTTGCATGGATCTAGCACTTGTGACACCTTCTGACGTACTTACAGCAGTCTCTATCCAGGGTTGTCCAGTAATACCCTTGTCGAATTATCTTTTTTTTTCATCATATGCCCGTTCATATGGGGTCCACAAACTCCTTCGTGTATTTCCTTCATCATTCTCTTAGCCTCCTTGCCATATAAACACTCCAAATTATACCCGGTATACGACTTCTTCCATAATTTATCCACATAGATCACGAAATGGGCAGAGAATCTTCAAATCACCTTTCTGTCCTTTTCTAAAGCTCCTTCAGGGTACTCTCATTTTTTAATGAATTTCCAAACATCCTCGTACCAAGGCACTTCTCCCTCATCCTCTAGGACTACGATCATCTCAATCGAAGGTTGGCCTCTTATCTCTATGGACAGTGGGATCATGGTGACTTTGGAGGGGATTTGTATCATCGAGGCTAAAGTTGTTAGGGAATCAGCCAATTGATTTTCTTTACAGGGAAGGTAATAGAATGATATCCTTTTGAATTACACCTTCAGACTCTCCAAATAGTCGTGGTAAGGTCTCAACTTCTCGTGCTTCACCCTCCAATCACCCCGTACTTAGGATATGATCAAGTTGGAATCTCCAAAAACATCAATCCTCTCAACTTTTAAGGCCAGTGCTACTTCCATCCCAACTATGCATGCTTTATACTCTACCATGTTATTGGTTGAGTTATACTTAAGCTTGATGGCTAAAGGGGTAGGGGTTCCGCCGGGTGCTACAAGGATGATTCCAATCCTATAGCCTAGTTGGTTGGTTGCTCCATCGAAATACATTTTCCACAGATTCTCCTCTATCCCCATCACACCTTCGTCCGGGAATCGGAACTCGCCCTTCTCTTTGGATTCTATTGCAAGGTCGGCTAGGTATTTGACGACAGCTCTTTCTTTCAGCGATTTGGCAGTGACATACTTGATATCAAACTCGGCCAACATCATGGTCCACCGAGAGATCCTACTGGTTAAAATAGGCTTTTCGAACAAGTATTTGAGTGGGTCCATTCGGGATATTAGGGTTACGGGGATGGCTAGCATGTAGTGTCTAAAGCTACGGGTACACCAGACTAGGGCCCAACAGGCTTTCTCTAAGGGTGAATATTTCAGCTCGTATCTGGTCATCCTCTTGCTCAAATAATAAATGTCTCTTTCCATGTGCCCCTCTTCTCCTTCTTGGGCCAATGTACACCCCATCGAATCTTCGGACACAAAAAGGTATAGCAATAAAGGTCTCCCGGGTGAGGGTGGTGATAAGACATGTAGGTTTTGGAGATAGGTTTTGATTTTTTAGAAGGCTTGTTGGCACAGGGTATCCGACTCGAACTTTTCTCCTTTCCTAACTAGCTTAACCAGCGGGTCACATGTTAAGGTGAGTTTTGAGATGAAATGGCTTATAAATTGCATTCTTTCCAAAAAAAAACCCCTCAATTCCTTCTCATTCTTCGGCGGCTGTATTTCAACTATGGCCTTTATTTTGGTCTGGTCCACCTCTATTCGCCTCTGAGTGATAAGGAATCCTAACAGCTTTCCGGTGGTGACTCCGATGGTGCATTTCTGCGGGTTCAGCCTCATTCTAAATTCCCTTAACCTTCCGAAGAACTTTCTCAACGCCTTTAAGTGTCCTTTTCTCTCCTTAGATATCACAATCATATCATCCACATGCACCTTTACTTCCTTGTGGGTCATATCGTGCAGCAACGTAGTAGCGGCCCACTGGTACGTTGCGCCCGCGTTCTTGAGCCCAAACGACATTACCCTATAACAATATGTTCCCCACGATGTGATGAAAGTGGTTTTCTCTCTATCCTGGGGCATTATGAGAATATGGTTATAACCTGAGAAACCATCTATGAAAGACAGGAGTTCATGCCCTGCAGTGTTATCGAGTAACACGTCAATGTGGGGTAAAGGGAAATCATCCTTAGGACTGGCTTTGTTCAAATCCTGGAAGTCAACACAAACCCTAACACGATCGTCCTTTTTCGGGACCAACAAAATGTTAGCAATCCACTTAGGGTACTCGGTGACCATCAAGAATCCAGCTCTCAATTGCTTTCAACTTCCTCTTTAACCTTAAGTGCCCATTCAGGCCTCATTCGCCTCAATTTTTGTTTTACCGGTTTTGAGTTGGGAAAGATGGGGATATAGTGCTGGACTATTTCTAGATCGATACCTGTCATACCACTATAAAACCATGAAAAAACATCTTTGAATTTATTTAATAATTTGATCAATTCTTTACTTTCTTCATTACTAAGTGTAGAGCCAATAAAAATATTTTGAGGATTATCTTCATTTCCTAGATTAATCGTTAGAGTGTCCTTAATGATTTTACATGTAGATTCTTTTTCTTTTTCAATTAATTTTTGCAATTCAATTGGTATTTCGTGGTCATCACATTCATCACATTTATTGAGCGTATTCGAGTAGGTAGAATTAGTTATATTTTCATTGATTTTGTTCGGGGTGATTACAACAAACATAGCAATAGTAAGACACCTCATTTGGGCCATTATAGACTCTGGGGAGGGGGGATACCTATCACTAGACTCAAAGACCCATTCTTTGTTGACCCCCTTCTTGAGTTCCACAGTGTGGCAGCCTGGCAGATTCCCTATTCCCATCTTGGCTTCTTCTCCTATCACTGCTTCACAGATTCTTCCATGTTGTTCCCTTCGTCCTCTCCTTGCACTTCTTCACCCATGCCCTCGGCATACTCTTTCTCGGCCTTGATCCCCGTAACTCCTTCTTGGCCCTTTTTCTCGGCTTCCACGCTTCCTTCGCCCAAGAAATTTTGCATAACTGGTCCTTCTAGTACGCCTATCCAGTCTTTGACAAGGGCTGACTTCGCGGGGACCTACAGGTACGAGTCCTCATACTTGGAGAATTCATAGGGGAAGAAGATCTTGAACTTGGCTTTAACCGATATTCCTTTTGATCCACCCATGGTTCTGGGAAGCTACAAAAGGGGAAATCCTCTCCCTCTTTCACAAAGTACCCATTAAGCATTTTCTGGTACGGGGCCAATGGTGCGTCGGCTGCCTTCTTCTTTTCCTTCAGTTTTTTCTTGGATGGCTGATAACTTAGACTATGAGTGTGAGTCTGAGTAGGGATTCTCGGGAACTCTGACAGACCTTGGAGATTCTTCCCTAATCCCATGCCTTAGAAGAGACTCATCTTCTTTATAATCCCTACAACCAACAGGCTTGCATACTGATCAAAATAGAGTGGTATGAACTCTCTCGGCTTCCCCTCTTCGATCATGTTGATGAATTCAAACCCTCTCAAACCCACTCAAACCCATTCCTTCTTCTTGTAACTATACTTCCAGAATTGGTGCACTTGATGAAGCTTCAGATGGGCGAACCCAACTATCCCCAAGGATATCACAGACCTTGTTCTTCCAGACATATTTGACCTTCTGATGAATGGTAGAAGGTATCGCACCAACGCTATCCAACCACGACCTTCCCAATAGCAGGTTGAAGGAGGCAGGAATGTCGATGACTTGGAATTTGGCTTCTTCTTCCAAAGGTCCGATGATGAGGCAGAGAATAACTATACCCATAACTGTTCTCTGAGTGTTGTCATACGTTCTTGCCTTATGCTCAGATGGTATAAAGGGCGACTCATCCTGACCCATTCGCTTAGCCATTTGAAATGGACACATGTTTAGAGCAGATCTGTTGTCAACAAGATAGGTGGGTACGGTATTCCCCAAGCATTCCACAATGATGTATAGTGGTTTATTGTGAACAGGCCCTCCCGGCGCTAAGTCATCTGAGGAAAAGGTAATGGCCAGAGCGGGACCTTTGCCGATCATTCCAACGAGGTCTTCTGGTGTTGTGTCGATAAAAACGTCAGACTGATTCAAAGCATCCAAGACTGCTTGCCTGTGGCATTTAGAAGCGATCAACAACCCCCATATGGTGATATTGGCCTGATTCTTCTACATTTGCTTCAGAACCCTATCTTCTTCTTCCTCTTCGTTCATCTTCCCCTTTCCCTTGTCCAATTTCCTCCTCGGGTGATCTTCCTCTAGCTCATGCAGTTTGAAGTGTCTGCCTGACCGGGTTAGATGACTGATTTCTTCCTTTGCCCATAAATTGTCAACTTTTGAAATGTATTTCACATTTTCCTTTTTTGTTCCCATTTCTTCGTCACTCATATACCATAGGTCATCTTCTACTTGATCCACACCGGTACTGTTAGTCTCCTGAACCCACTAATCTGCTTGCTTTGACGTTCCCTCTCCATATCTTCCTGATTGATTCCCTAGACTACAGATTATAAATTCTTCCGGCAACTTGTAAGGCTTCCTTAGTATCCCGACCTTGGTGATTAGCCTAGACGGATCAAAAATTGTTTTTCCCATCCCCAAGAAATAAAGGCCTTGTGGTGGTGGTATAGCATGATGATTCGGCAGTGGATTCCTAGTAACATTTGCTTTGACAGGTGGCTCAGATATTACCTTGTTATCAATGAGGTCTTGAATTTCATGCCTCAACCTTGTGCACCAATCGTAGAGTGACCCTTTTATTGGTGAGATTTGCAATAAAGATCCTCCCGAAAACTTGGCGGAAGCAGACTCGGTGAAGGTCAAGATTCCAACAGGCGAAGATGCCCTTTTGCCATCAGCCTATTGAAAGCAGTTGACAATGATACCCCCAGATCTGAAAACTTTCTTGGCTGTTTGTCCCCTCCTCTTCTCGGTGCTATGTTGAATTTTCTCTTCGGTCCACTCAACGCGTTGACATTAGTGGGGCCAGAGTGACCCCCAGAATGTCCTCCATTTGTTTTATAGTTTGGCCTTCTATATCGATTCGGCTGTTCTTCCTTCTTGATTACCCCTTCTTGGATTGTATCCTCTATCCTCGTTCCTACGTAAAACACCTCAGCGAATGTGTTGATTGACTAAAATCTCATCTTTTCTTAGTAAACGGGCTGAAGGTTCTTCATTAACATTCAGATTTGATCTTTCTCGGACGGCCTCTGTACCATCTTAGCTACCTTTCCCCTCCATCTACTCAGATATTCAGCAAATGATTCTTTGTTCCCTTACCTAGTGGTTTCCAAGTCTCAGATGGTGACATCCAAGTCTTGGTTGTACTCATACTGTGCCACAAATGCTTTGATCACCTCCTCCCAGACCCTAGTCTTGCTCGGTTCGAGTGTGAAATACCAGGACAGAGCAGCCCCAGTTAGAGTCTGCTGAAATAGGACAGCCATCATGGTGGTACTCAATCCACTAGGCTAGAAGGCCCCAATACACATCCTCACATGGCTATGAGGATTCCCTGTCCCATCGAACTTGTCAAAAATTGGCATTTTAATACCGACAGGCAACGTCTCACAGACCCCATCGTACAGACTTTCTAACTCCATCAGATAAGTATCGACCCCATGAGCTTTGTACATTACCCTCTCCAGTTTCTCTATCTTCTCAGCCACCATTCTATCTTTTTCAGTCTTTTTTCTCTCTACCCTTTCCCTTTTTGCTCTGGAAACCTCGGCCCGTGGCATCTCTGGGTCATCATACCAACCGTCTTCCCTAATAGGCAGATCAATGTTTGGTGGATTCGCAATTGGTGGTGGGCATGTATTGTTTTCATCATAACCATCATACGGTTCATGTTTTTGACCTGCCTCCTCATCTACTCTTCTTGTTGTTCTACCAATGCCCTCAATTCTTCTACTTCCCCGTCGTTCCTTTCGTCTACCATTTCGATGCTATCTTCCCTTCTTACTAACCTTGCTGTGGGACCTCTAAACCATATCGTGCCCGAACTTGATGCTATTTTTTGCCCTACAAAAGAATTTTTAATGATTGTAAAAACTTTTGGTTATTTCTTTCTCTCTTATTTTTGTTTTTGAAAGATACCTGGTAAGAAAATTTTTATGAGTGGTTCATATATCACACGGATACAATGTATGTGTGTGTGTGTGCCTATTCTATATGCAAAAAAAAAAAATCTACCCCTAACAAATAGACACATAAGCATATAAAATCCTTACACATGTCAAATGCGCCAATTTTACCCCTGATTGCAATCCGCACTACCCTATCAAAGGTTGGGTATTTATTTGAAAAGCATTTCTTTAGATGATGAGATCTTTCCAAAACAATTCTCAAGAATTTTGGAATATTTCTTTTGAAAATGAGCATGTGAATACATTTCTCAATAAAAGATGATTGGGTTTCAACTTTAATTTATCAAAAGGTAAACCTTGGACCTTTTCTTTAAAAGAGTGATTTTTCAAAACATTTTTGGATAAAAGATTATGAACAATCAAAATCTGTCCTTAATAGTAAACTTTGAATTTTTGGATAGGAGTATCACATGATTGGATAATTATTGCACTTTTCATGAATTGGGATGCATACAAGGTCAATGATGCTTAACTAACCGGAATTAAGAGATGTAATCTTATAATCAAGATTAGGCATGTTCCCCAAATGTCATGGGACATGAAGAGGGATTGCTCAAAAGTGATTAAGAGGTTACGCATCTTTCATCAAGCAAGTATCGTTATCATCTCAAGTAATCCCTTCCGGGCATACAAATCTCCCTAGCACATAACCCTAATTTAAGAATTAATTCTCTAATTTTGAAAGGTTCTATAGAAGCTATCATGCAAAGACTGGGTTTTGGTCAAATAAGGGATCCTTGACACACATCCGATAGGATGCTTCATATACCAACACATGGTACGAGATCAAGGGTGATCACACAGTCCCATAATGGCTTGACCGACCGGGTTGCCCCGAGCCTCCAAGGTCATAGTTGCGTGCAATCGACTGGCGAGACATGCAAGTGCAATGCAACAGATGCTTTCAAGTCTAATCCTCGAGTGAACCAAAAACCATAAATTCTGGTCTGCGAAACCAGAGATTCTAGGTTCGATCCCCAGCAGAGTCACCAGATTATGGATACCGGCATTTGGGCCCACTTTAATTTAAAACAAAATTTTTTTCAAATTTCAAATTCAAAGAGTCGCCACTTAATTTTTAAAAGGAAAATTAAGAAACTATTTTTTAAAGCAAATTGATCTTTTGGAAACTAGAGATTTCTAGGTCCGGGGATTATGGAATGAGAGGGGAAGGAGCCCGACGGACTAAAACACCCTCTCTCATCCTATCTCGCGATAGGCCTCGACTCAACATCCTTTTAATCAATTTAATAATCTAAATGTGCCCTCAACTAATACATATGTATAAATATACATTACAAAAGCATGTCTAAAAGAGTGTACGATTGCTAATGTTAAAAATATCATTCAAAATCACATAATTCAAATAGCAAGCGATATGATATGTGATAGGGAACGAGGATACTTACCCGGGATCCAGCTGCGGATTTAAACATGCAATGCACACAAATAAAGATGAATCCTAAAAAAAAATCTCTAAGCACATATATACACATAAGGCAAGACCTAATTCTAAGGTGTCGCGCATTGGGTCGAAAGTCAATAAAATCAAGCGATAAATAAACTAAAGAAAGAGTTGAGAAATTGTACCTCAAAAGCGCTACAAAACAAAGATTAGTCCACATGCTTCAAACAAGATATCAAATAATTAATCCTAAACTTCTAGCTTAAATCTATCAAGTATGAAAGAATTGACATAGTTATGAATTCTTAGTACAAAGTGGATTCTAATTACAAGTATAAAAATAGATGAATGTATATAGATATATAAGTATAAACAAGAAAAAGCTACGAATTATTCCTTGATTTGGATCATTTAACCTTTGATTTTAAGTTTAACCAACCATTATTAAGGCATAGTTTAAGCCCTAGGTCATAGAAAGGTCATTTGAACCATTATTTACAAAGGTTTACCAAATCTGTCTCAAAATTCTGAAAATTACAGAGAGCAAATCAAAACTTCAAAAATTGGAAAAGCATAGTTCCCATGGTTTGATGTCCATGCATTTTGGACAAAAGATGCCTCTGTAAGTCTAGTTTTCAAGCTGAAAAGAAAAATCAAATATCAAATGTTCAATCTCTGGAAATTAGATAATACTAGACATCACTCAGAAATTTGCAACTCTCTGTCCAGAGATTTTGTACAATGTTTTAAAAATAGTAAACAAATTAGAATCGTTTTGGGAGATCACATTAACACATTAAACTTCATAAAAAAAATTATTTGGAGCCAAGAATGCTTGATTAAGGTTCCGATTCACTTATTTCAAGAAGGTGTTACTGTTCTGAAATTCTGGACAGATTGTTGTTGCTTTACAAAATTCATGACCAAACCACTTTGTACATGAAATCTCATTAAAACAAAAATCACAGTGGTAAAACTTTGTGTTATTGACATTGTCCAATTGGTTTCATTCAATTCCAATGGCTCGTTATTTAACTAAAATTCTTTAATCAAAAGTAGTTGGGGAATTCACTGCACCATTTTTCAATTACATCCTTTATTTGTTAACTTCAAACTTCTAAGCCATTAAGTTTGGCTTAACCCACATTACTTCTCCTACCATTTGATGGTCATTGGAGACTAAGGACACTCATATTTATAGACCCAAATGAAGTATGAAAGAACTTCATGAAATCTCAAAATAATGAACCTAAACCATGGTGGTAGGTTTAGATTCATTGACCAAACATGCAAATATCAACCTTAATCCCCTTGTAAAGCATGAGGTTACAAGGAAACTAAGGGATTTCAAGTCAATAGATTCAAGTAAGACATTGAAAGTCTTATGAATTCTAAGAGATGATTGTAATCAAAAAGAAGAAGAAAAGGAAGCCAAGACTCAAGTGATATATAAGTTAACTTCAAGATTTATTTAACCTTAAACATAAGGTCATTTTGATCCAAACACTACACCATATGATCAAATTTCTAACGGACAACTTTTATGCTTTCTAATGGATACATCCGTTAGTAATTGCTAACGGATATATCCGTTAGTAATGATATATATCCGTTAGTAATGACTCTACATATTGGAATATATAATTTCTAACGGATTTGAAAAAAATGCTAACGGATATAGCCGTTACTAATATTTACTGCAATTGAAAGTATTACAAAAAAAGAAGAAAAAAAGAAAAATAAAAGAAAGAGATAAAAAGACTATTGGGTAGCCCTAAAAAAAAGAAGATTGAAAGAGAGAGGGAGACAGAGAGAGAGAGAGAGAGAGAGAGAGAGAGAGAGATTAGAGAAACAGACGCTGCCCCTCACCGCCCCCGGCTTGATCTGTCCGCTCCCTCGCTGCCCCTCATCAATCCGCCGGAAAAGGAACTAGATTTCCTTCTTCTTCTTCTTCTTCTTCTTCATGTTGAAACCCTAGATTGATTTCCTCCTTCTTCTTCTTCTTCAACCGTTCTGTCCGCTCTCTCTCTTGGTGGTTCGAAGCTCCAGTTCCATATCTCCGTGAGCTCTTCTCTTGGTGGTTCAATGATGATTCGTTTTCTCAGGTTCTACTGGAGACATGGGAGCTGGTAATTTGAGCCTCGTTTTGTGCTTCATCAAGGGCCAATTCCTCGAATTCCAGGTATTTTTTTCGATGGTGTGCAATTCTGATTTTGATTTTTCTTAGGCTAGGGTTTCCTAATTTTCCAATTTCCTAGTTATTACTAGTAATTATAAATTTTTGTTGAATGTATATAATCATGGTGATCGTGATATTGACGATGATGGTGGTTATATGAATCGACGATTGGAGCGGCGTTCTTCTCGCAGACGCTGGCGGTGAATGATGCTTCGGTGAAGTTCGAGATCTGGGACACGGCCGGTCAAAAGAGGTAACATAGCTTAGCCCCCATGTACTGCAGAGGCGCTGCTGCTGCTATCATCGTCTATGACATCACCAGCACGATTCCATTTTCCCCTCTTCTATATTATCATTTGTGTTTTCGTACTTAAAAAAGAAATTATCTTTGAAGGGTTAAATGGTTTAATAATTTGTTTATTTCTGGTTCATATTATCCTATAAATTTTTAACAATTGAGTTGAAGTAGATGTGCTTCGGGATTTTGTCAACAATTGAGATGTCACAAGATCCTCCAACCCCCCCACCCCACTTTTTTCGTATTTTATTTCATGTCATACACAATTTAGGTACATTGTCAAAATTTTAATCTTTTTTACACTGTTTGGTATGCCGATTGAATTTCTTTCCTTGTGCTTTGTCTGATTAGGATTCATTTGCCCGAGCTAAGAAGTGGGTGCAAGAACTTCAGAAGCAAGGTGCTTACAATTGAAATTGTTTAGTTAAAATTAAGAAGAGTAAATAGTAAGAAAGGAAAAAAAAGGGCACATCCGATACCCCATCTGCATATGATTGCACTTTCGGTTCCGGGAAGGTTAATTCAAACATATGAATAAGGAATCTTTTGATGTGTGAAAATTTTGCTCTCTCAATGAACTGCAGAACCCTTTGTTGATTTGTCATAATTTTTCTTGTTTCTATTTTCCACCCGTGCCATACCACTTTGTTTTTAACTATATAGAAACTTGCAAATGGATAGGTGCTTGCTAGCACATCACTAAAATGCTGTAACCATTTTGTCGTCGTTTTTAGGTAATCCTAACATGGTTATGGCACTTGCTGGTAAAAAAGATGATTTGGAAGAAAAGACGAAAGTGACGGTGGAAGTGAGTACAACCCCTTTTGTCACTTCTCTTTTTGTTGCATAAGTGCATAACTAGAGGATATCCAGTGTTCCTTTTAGTACTTCTTGGGTCCTAGTGGTTTCCAGTGGCCTACAATCGTGGTTTTTTCGTTTTTTTTAAGGCTGGTGTAACTTCTATTCTAGATCTAAACCCTTAGGTTTCCCCTTTTTTAGACTTCTTCCTAGACTAGACTAGATATACAAGGATGATCATTGCTCTGTATCCCCCTTAGATTTTTTGAGTAACCGATCCTATTTTTACTTTTGTGGCATGTTTTTTTTTTTCTTTCTTCCCCTCTCAGACACAACTGGATGCCATTTCTTGTCTCCATGTTAGGTGCAGAAATTACAACTATACAAAATTTCTACTGCTTCTTAAAAGCTAATTAGCCATTTCTTTTTGTGTTATTTCTGATCATGGTTGGCCTAGAGTTATCTTTTTGATGGCTCATTAGAGATGAACAAATGTTGTTTGCTTGATGTTCCACTTTATAAGTCTGATTTTTGTCAATAAAATAATATCTTTCTTTGTTATCTCAAACTATATATTATAAGTTGCTTGACTTCATTGAGATTATTGTGTAGCCCATTTTTAAAGCAATTTTTCAGAAATCAGGACTTACTTTTTGCAGTCTTACTCATCTAGGAATTGACATTACCCAAACATAAAAATGTAAAAAAAAAAAAAAAATAACTGATTGAAGTGTTTGACTTTGCTCAAGAATAAAGAAAACAAAACAAAAATAAATTTGTAAAACATTTCAAAAGCCCTTTTTCTATTATTATACAACAATCTTGCACCTTTTTTTTTTGGTAAAGACAATCTTGCACTTGACAATGTCCAATAAGGCACTTAAAAAAAGGCAATAAAAGCATTAACTCTTTGTTAGCCTTTGCATTGCCAATTTATTTGCTGCCAAGTGGACTCAAATGTCAATCAAATTACTTCCTCTTTTGCTATATTTACTTTTTTTTTTCCAATCTCTATGACTTGTAAGGCCCATATCAATCCCATTTGCTTAAGGCTACCAATCTGTAACTAACGAGTTAATGGAATGTCTTGCATTGCCTCTTGTTCAGTTCTGAAATATTTGTATGGTGGGTGTTAACTTGTTAAGTACATTTAAAATTCCACTTAAGAATCAAGTGTACAAGTAGTAATTGGTAGCATGGCTAAACTAGTGGCATGACTCTACTGCTTTGTGCTGTGTTTTCCAAGTTATTCCTCACTGGTTTAGTTTGCATCCTAATTTGCTGCATTATCAAACATAATTCTGAGGTTTAGACCTTCCCTTGGAGTATTTTCCTTGTCTTGTTTGAACTTTGAATCACCATGAAGGGTAGTGTTACTTCCCTTGCACCTTCCCTTGGAGTATTTTTTTTTTTTTTTTCTGATTTAGTGTGGAAAGTTCATGATCCTAAGGGTTGACCGTCTCACTTTTCATGTCTTAGTTTGCATCTTTCAATACAGCTTGCAATGTGGTATCAGTTCCTTATACCTTGTTTTGCAGGCACTCTCTCATTATACCAAAGTCTCATTTCTCTTCCTTGCTAGCAACTCTTCTACCTGTGAGTTATTTTCACCATATACAGTCCATTTGCATAATGTTGTAAGGCTCTTCATGGACTGTGTAGCTCATCCAACTTTATTAATCCCTTTTCCCTCAGTTGTATTGTTTTACATGATATTTCTGCATGTAAGTTCTATATGAGCACATTTGTAATGATCATGGTGCCTCTTCCTGTCTAGTCTGGCTTGACTATTACAAATGAGCTGAATGTTTTTTTTTTTTTTTAAAAAACTGTATCTGTTACATGTGTTACAATTACTGCACATCCCTGCTCCTCGCCACCCAACAAAAATAAGAAAAGAAATTTTATGGTTTACTAAAATAAAATCCAAGGCCTAACGTGAGTAGTACTCTTTTTAGAAGTTCTAATATATGACGCGAAGCAGGTGGCATCAAAGATGTCAGTCTTGATTTTCAGTACATGGAACCTTTTTTTGTCCCCAACATCATAGTCTGTTTCTTTTTCATGCGTGCTACACTTGTAGATTTTAATGTAACTTCGATACCGTTCATTTAGATCAGCCAGTGTGTATGTTTCTTCATAATTTTGCAAGAGTATCTGTAATCTTCTTCATTTTTTTGGCAATAAGTTCGACCTGAACATATAAATCTATGTATATATACGTTGGCATATAGATGTGGGCAGTGATGATACATGCTAATCCCAGCCCATTATGAGACTTTCAGATAGAAGGTCTTGGACTTTATTGCACTTATTTTCTAAGTTTATGAGTTCTCCCTTTTTTTTCTTTTTTTTTTTATTTGGTTTAGAAATTCCAAAATATAATTGTAACGCAAGAAAAGATGAAATCATGAAGGGAGGTGACTCACAACATCCGATTTTTTAATTTTTTATTCTAAATTTGTTTGTCACTCTGTTTTCTTTTCCTTCCTATTTTCCTCATTTTTTCCGCATTAGCCCAACTAAGAAAATTGTTTTCCTTTGGCTTTGTTTGGTTAATGGATTTTGTTTGTATCATGGTTCTTTCGCTCCTTAGGAATCACTTTTCAAATTGATTGTTTGCTGAATCTGCTCTTTATATTTTAAGAAGGGCAATGTGACACAAAAAGGTCACAAAGAGATGCTCACAAAAAAATGTGGCATTCCATGTGGCAATAGGACCCACTCACCCACCACACTGAGATGCCACGTTGGTGCCACTAGGACCCACTCAGCCACCATTTTCCTTGGTAACCAAACAATAGAAAGCCTTTTCCTTTGCGCTTTCCTTTCTTTACCCTCACTAAATCCATGAAAGGTTCAACAATCCTCCGATTAAAAGGTACAACAATCTTCTCTTAGAGGGTACTGATTGCCATTTTATTTTCCATGTGCATATCCTCTGATTAAAAGGTACAACAATCTTCTCTTAGAGGGTACTGATTGCCATTTTGGACAGTAGGCTTAAAGCAAGAATGAGCTTATATATATACGTAAGGGCTGATTTTAGAAGTGGGTATCTTGTGTTTGATCTTGTAATTTTACATGGACACAAGCTTCTTATGAATCAACATCAATCATTCAGATGAATAATATCTCTGCCAGTCTATGTACTAGCATTGCTCTTTTTATTCTTTTCATCTCCATTTGCTATACTAGTGGAATATTAGTCTCAGTGCTTACACAGTGGTGAAAAGGTTCCCATGCCTTACCAATCACAGTGCAGCAATGGATACTTGAAGGTCTCAAGGATCTTTATACCTTGACTTGAAGCAAAAAAGTTCAAGTTAGCTGAATTGATTTCTAGAACAAACAATAGATAGGTAGCTTAGGCTTTAGGCCATGGTGCTTACAAAGCATGATCCTTTAAAGTTTTATATGCTCTAACTTCATTATTTCACTTTTTCTTACCATCTTGACATCAACAAAAGCAAAAAGTGCAGTCTGCTTTTCTAAAAAGTTAACGTAGTGTATGAAGGCTTTCTAATGACATTAAGGCATAATGCAGGTATGACTACTCTGGCTATGGACAATCATCTGGAAAGGTAAAATACTATTTTGAATTTTGTTTTTGGGGGATATTTTCTTCCTCTCCTTATTCCCACAAACTGAATACTTGTAAGCAAAGTCTGAATTCGATATGTATTCTTTGCTGCAGTCAAGTGACCATAGTACTTACGCAAATATAGAAGCTGCATACAAGTGTCTAGAAGAGAACTATGGTTCTAAACAGGAAGATATCATTCTTTACGGTCAATCTGTTGGAAGTGGCCCCACTTGGACCTTGCGGCTCGTTTGCCTCGACTAAGAGCCATTGTTTTTCATAGTCCTATACTATATCAGGCTTAAGAGTCAAGTATCCTGTAAAGTAAACATATTAGTTTGACATCTACAAGGTGAAATGCTTGTTTATATTTATTTGACTCTCTTTACTCATAACATCCAGCAAATTCTAGGTTTCTGAAGATGATTTTGAATTTGTCATGCAGAACATTGACAAAATCCCGCTGGTGAAGTGTCCTGTACTGGTCATACATGTAAGTATTTAAATTCTTGATTTTGGGGATGTATTATTTGCAGATGGAAATTATGCTCATACTTGATATTAATTTACTACTCTCTCTCTCTCTCTCTCTCTCTCTCTCTCTCTCTCTCTCTCTCTCTCTCTCTCTCTCTTCCTTTTGTTTTTTTGACAAGTATACATGTGCTATGCTATGACAATTCAAGTAACTTACTAGATGACAACCTAAAGTTTGGGTATTTTTCACTTTGCACCTTAAAGTTTCAAAGCTGGCACTTTGGTCCCTAAAGTATTACATATGTGGCAAATAAGTCCAAATAGCCTTGTGACTATGTCAATATGAAAGTGCAAAACCATCCAAACTTTGGTCCCTAAAGTATTACATAGCCTTGTCTACCATGTTAGGAATTGGAAGGCCATTCTTTGGGGACATCTATGCAGATTAATTCACTTGGCTTTACAGCTGCTGAACTTGCTCGAAAGCAAGCTAAGAAAGAGCAGAAATAGAGGTCTTTTCAAGTGCTTCTCGCTCATATTTCTTTACGAGCAAAATTTAATGGCAGTTGAAGTTTATTTTCATCATTGCTTATCCCGATTTCAGTGTTCAGCAATAAAACTTGGGCTCTAAGTGTAAAGTGATCTAATATTATTGATATTATAAGATTATTGCAACCTGTCATTTTATCGTAGATTCTCTAAGTTTGATTTCTTTCTCTCTTTTCTCTGAATCCTACCCCAACTTTTTATGGGAATTTGAAGTCTGTTACACGAAATGTGTGTTTCTTCATTTGGTATATGTATATATGATAGTATAGAACTATAGATCACTCATTAAGCCATAAGTAGTTGAGCTTGTATTACTTACCCCACATGAAATTAGTACCCTTTAATTGCAGTTATTATCATTCTACTAATAAATTAATCACTAATTGTTACCTATACATCGGGCATTCTAATTCAATTTGCGATATAATTAATACTATAGCAGCTCTTAGCATGTTATAGTTAATAAGTACTCTGCCATGAAGGTAGTTAATAAGTACACACACACACACACACACACACACACACACAGTGTCAGATATGTATCTATGTATATACAGACAATAGATATGCCCTGCTTTTTCTCATCTTGACTGTATGTTGATGTGTTTTATTAGATTTCTTTGGACTGGTAAATTAATATGGAAATTCTTTTCATCTAGGGATACATATTTTTCAACTAGAAAAGATCATATTTGCCCAATCAACCGGGGCCGATCACGATCGTGTGGCTTCCGCTGTGAGGTCGGCGGTGGACATTTGGAGTCCTAGTGATCTGGTGACTCTCACAGCTGCTGCTACAACAGGTATTTGCATTCAAGTTTCTCATTTACATGTTTTGATGATTTTGTAAAACTTGCATCTACAAGAACTTTTAATTTAGGCTATGTTTGGTTCATGGATTTAGTGAAGGGGAAAAAAAAGATTCTTTTGAAGAGAAGGAAATGTATTAGTTGATCTCACAAGAAATGCGAGAGTTAAGGTGGGAAATGTGGGGAAGAGAAGACAAGGATGAGAAGAAAGTGCTGGCATGTATCTGAGTGTCCATGAGGAGGAGTACTTAAATAGGCAGGTTAGAATGTACAACTAGTTAGAATATTAATGTTAATTTGTCCCTTTTAGTTTTTGTGAAGTTGGTTGTCCACAAAGCTGTACAAGTAGTTGGATATGATTATAGAATAGCCAGAATAGTTCTCTAGAGACCACCCCAATCTTTGTCAATGCCATCCATAATTATTTGTGTAAAAGCCTAGCATGACGATGAAGCTTACAGAATGTTTCCTCTCTCTCTCTCTCTCTCTCTCTCCTGCAGTTTGAAAAGGGTACATAAATCACAAATTTGAAGGAGCACGAGGCAGAAATGTGGCCTATTTTAAGGAGATTTAGCAAAAATAAAAGGGCTTTTCTTTTTCCCTAGATTTGAGAATATAAAGGTTCAAAGGATCTGTATGACTAAACTAAGTATGAAACCAATCTTCAGTAGATCATTAAATTTAAAATCTAATGAGTTTCAAGTACTTATAAATCTCCATCATATCTTTGCTAAATACTCCAGCATCTTTGCGATGTTGATTCCATGGGAGATGCAACACATGTTTTTCTTATCCTTTATTTTCTTCTCTATTTTTTTCCCCAGAATTGGATCTCTTCCTAGATATCCTTTCGTTGTACCTTCTATTTCACTCAAATTCTGAATCTTAAGTACATCACAATTGTGTTTCAAATAGGTTGTTCTAGATATGCCTCCAACCACTGTTTCTATATCCTAGTGTAGTACATCATATAGCTCATTGTTGGTTAATTTTCTTTTTCCCTGAGTATTACTGTATTAGTGTAGGTAAGTCTAAGCTATTTGATTGGGTTAATAGAATTCAACACAATATAGTCTAAGCTATCTTTTTCCCTGCTTGGAATGGGCTTGGAAAGGTCTCCTTTAGAGGAGTGTAGTGCATTGACAGCTCAATTTGAGCTCTTATTTTGGGACTTTAAAGTAACATATTCTATTTCAATACAGTATAGAAGTGTTTCTATGTAGTCAAGTTCTTGGGACCTAATGAGGAGTGGTTTTATAATAACTAGGTAATTGTTGTCTAGTGGGATGGTTGGGGTTGAGGGGTCCTCCCTGTCTTGACTGCATTGTACACATCAATTGGCCTGACTTGAGCCTGAAAATGGTCACACCCAGATGAGCACTCTTCTTATAAAAATGCATTTTAAGTAATATAGCAAGTGAACATTAAGTTCATCTAATGATTTCTTAAATTTACTTATATAATATCAAAAATCAATTCATGTTTTACAAATGTATTTTAAAGTTGACCCTTTGGGAAGTGTTTTTGAGCTCAAGGTAAATAGTCAAAATTTACCCCTACATTATGCATTTTTAACTTAAGTCAAATTTTTTTAGCACAATCCAATGGTGGATTTTTTGCTACGTGTCTGTCTGAAGAGCTATTGGTTGATGCCCCTTAAATTGTTTAGCCAATTCTAGTGAATTGGACAACTTGGTATATCACTTTTCTTCATATTAAATGTAATTAATATGGTGGAATCTTGAGTCAACAACAATATAATTTTGTGGTAAAACTGAGATATTTAAGTGAAAGAGATTGATATTGACCATTTTTATGAAATTGTCTATTATACCCTCCTTGTTGTTGACTTTTGTGTTATGGTATGCAGGGGTTACAGAGGAATGGAAAGAGTTGCAGGCTAAGGTGGGTTAATTATCTGAGACTAGGATTGAAGAGAGGGATGTTCACATTGCAAGAGGAAGAGTCTATTCTCACCCTTCATGGCATGTTAGGCAAAAAGTAGGTAGGTTTAAGTTAAGACTAAATGACTAATCATAGATTGGTTAATCCTTGGAACCATACCATGCTGAGAAAGTTCTGCACATATTTTCAACTCAAATATTTCTTAAGAAACTCGAATAAGTCACCTGCAGATTCATGTGAACCTTGGTTTTAATTTTCTACATCGAAGGATGGAGTGCAGTCAAAGGGCGGGAGGGTAAAGTACATGCTTGTGATTTATATGTTGATGTTTTATTTATAGGATTCACAGAGAATTATTGTAAAGTATGTGTTTGTTATTTACATATATTGATATTTTATTTTTAGGATTCATAGAGAATATTCCCAATGATATTGTAGGTTATTTATAATTGGACTTCTTATGATTTTTAATTTTCGATATTTGTATTATTTTTGTTGTATTGGGTGCATATTGAGTTTATTATTTTTGTATTTGGTATGGATTATTCTGTTTGTTAATTAGGTGCAAATAAAAATTGGCAAGAATATCAATATATATTTTTTAAATTTATACATATTTCTAATGGATATACCCGTTAGGAAATCCGTTAGTATTTTTTTTGTTTTTTCCTAGAAATTACTAACGGATATATCCGTTAGATATTGTTGACAAAACCATTAGTATTCAACATAAATCTTTTAAAATTAATTGAAAAAAACTGTTAGTAAGTAGCTTTCTAACGGATATATCCGTTAGAAATCCTTTGGTATACTAATGGATTTACTAACGGATATATCCGTTAGTAAAATTAATTTTTCTAACGGATATATTCGTTAGTAAATCCGTTAGTAATTTTACTAACGCTAAAATACTAACGGATATATCCGTTAGTAACATTTATTCTAACGGAAATATCCGTTAGTAATAAGGTCATATGGTGTAGTGAAATCAATAGAATAGAAGTTCAATCACAACATTAGTATGTACAAAGGACCCTAGAGAGTCCTATATATTGTGATTGAACTTGAATTAAAGACTAATTACTTAGAGGTTACCTCTAAGTATCCTTAACTTCTTAGTTGTTTAAGGATTTTACCAAGGTTAATCAAGCTCTTCTTCTAGCTCCTCCTTCTAAAAACTTGCTTCTAATTGTGTTTAGAAAATTTTGAGAAGTTTAAAACAAGGAGATTTAAGATCAAATTCTAAGATTAAAAAAATTCTAAGCCAAAAAAAGATGAAGATTCTAGGTCCTTTGTAATGGGATATTCATCCCTTTTATATAGGCAAATTTTAGAGGGTTATTCTGGTAATTTCATAGTAAAACTCTAATTTCGAATGTCCTTTTGAAGGTACAAATGTACTATTTCAAAGTTGACAGCCACAAAAATGCAGCACTCAACAGAGATGGAAGCTACACTCAATAAGTGCCGGTGCGGCACTCACTGCATGCCGGAGTGGCATTCACTGAATGTCGATGCGGTATTCAATGAATGCTGCAGACAAATCCGCGGATTGTCGTCTTTTCTGAAATTCTGATTTTCACGGCACTTGGCTCATTTTAGCGGCTATCACTGACTGCCGTTGCAACACTTACCAAATGTTGTACGGTATTTAAGAGTGCTGCACCGACAACCTGAGAGTGTCGTAAAATGTGCCATGTGCCGTTTTTCTTCTATTTTTTTTTCTTTTCTCTCTCTTTTTCTTCTTTTCTCTCTTTTTGTTTGAATTGTAGAGCCTTTTGAAGAGCTTGAATCACCTTCGAAAGTCCTAGACTAATCGGACATTGTCATCATCAGATTTGGAGGTAACGCTCCCCTTAATTCGACGTTTGGTCAAAATTGGGGTGTCTACAATGAAAGGCAAAGGTTGAGTCAGGTCATTCAATTGAAATTCAAGAACTATCTAGGAAACTTGACCAACTAATGATGATGGGCCATTGACCAACTAATGATGATGGGCCATATGCAGGGCCCACCTCTTGCCAAAATATGTCAATTATGTTCCGACCCAACTCATTCTACACTTGCATGTCCGCCAGCTTCACAATTTTTAGAATTTGTGGAACAACATATCAATGTTGTTCAACAATTCCAAAGACCTAATTATATCCCTATTGGTTATAAACCAGACACGACATAGAGACCTTACCCAAACCTCTCATGGAAGTCTAATAGTGAAGGACCATATTTAAAACCAGAGACAACAAACTTCCCTAATGCATATAGGCCTCAACCTAATCAATACCAACAATCTCCTTTCCATGCTAATCTTCCTAGGGATAAATCTTTCAAAGAGAGTGTGTTGGCATCGTTGAAAAATTTAGAGGCCCAATATCAGTCGCAGTCTCAACTTGTTAACTCCTATACACAATCTATTGCTAAATTCGAATCACAAATGGGACAACTAGCGAATACGTTAAATCATCGTAATGAAGAAAAGTTACCGAGTCAACTGGTTCAGAACCCTAAAGGACAATATGAAGTAGGTACAACAAGTGACCAAGTAAATGCAGTTTCAACGAGAACAACTGAGCATCCTGAGGAGGTTACAACTCCTCCGGAACCTAGAAAAGATAAAGAAAAAGAAATCGATAAACAACAAGAAGGGAATAATAATAAACTCACGAAGGACTCTAATCCTTCGGTACCTAATACATCTAATGCAACAAACCCATTGAACTACGTGCCTAGGATGCCGTTTTCCCAGCCCATCTCACTTTTCAAAGAAAGGAACAAGACCAGAAGATATCTTGGAGACCTTTAAAGAAGTAAAAATTAATATTCCACTTTTGATGCCATTAAGCAAATACCTCCTTATGCTAAATTTTTAAAAGACTTGTGTACTCAAAAGAGGAAATCTCGAAATCATCTATCTAAGAAAGTCTTTTTAACGGAGAAGGTTAGTTCTATCTTCCAACACAATACACTTAAATACAAGGACTCGGGTATACCAACAATCGTATGTCATATAGGTGACAAACATATCCACTGGGCCCTTCTTGACCTTGGAGCAAGTGTAAACCTATTCCTGTACTCAGTATATGAACATCTTGGCCTAGGTGAATTAAAACCAACCGATGTTACCTTATAGCTAGCAGATCATTCCATAAAAGTTCCACATGGCGTGATAGAAGACATTTTGGTAAAGGTAGATAGGTGCTATTATCCATCAATTTCATTGTACTCAACACAGAACCTGTCCTTGATGCTAATAAACATGTCTCAGTTATCCTAGGACATCCTTTTTTAGCTACTGCAAATTCAATTATAAATTGTAGGACTGAGGTTATGGATATCACGTTTGGAAATATGACCGTTTGTCTTAATGTATTCAACGCATCAAATCAACTTCATGGTGATGATGACGAAAAGGATTGCTACGCGATAGACTTAATTGATGAGTTAGTAGAAGAGGCAGCTCCTTTTATACTAACCAAAGAAGTCTTAGAAGCGTGTTTATCATATTTCAATTTTAACGATTTTGAAGTTGATATATCCATTGAAGAATTGAATAATCAATTGGAATCAGTGAACACGATAAGTGTATTTCCATGGATACCCAAGATAGAAGCTCTTCCTGCTCTTGCACATGAACCTCCACTACCGTCCACCGAATGTCCACCAATGCTTGAACTAAAATCGTTACCAAACTCTCTTAAATATGCGTTTCTAAGACCCAATACTACACTCCTGATCATTATAGCATCGAATTTATCTATGGACCACGAGACTCAACTATTAAAAGTCCTAGGGATCATAAGAAAGCTACTGGTTAGATGATAGTTGACTTAAAAGGAATTGACCCGTCTGTCTGCATGCATTGAATAAACTTAGAAAAAAACGCTAAACCATCTTGAGAAATTCAAAGACATCTTAACCCTAATATGAAAGAGGTGGTAATGAAAGAGATGATCAAACTGTTAGATGCAGGTATAATCTATCCAATTTTCGATAGTAATTGGGTCAGCCCTACGCACGTTGTTCCAAAGAAATCAGGCATCACGGTCATGCCAAATGCGAAAGGAGAACTTATCCCCACTCGCCAAACTACTGGTTGGTGGCTATGTATTGACTATCATAAACTTAATACCATGACTCGTAAGGATCATTTTCCTCTTCGTTCATCGATCAAATCTTGGAACGACTATCTGGTCAAAGTTTCTGTTATTTTCTAGATGGATACTCTGGTTATAACCAAGTACCTATCTATCTCGATGACCAAGAGAAACAATATTTACCTGTCCCTTTGGCACCTTTGCTTATCACCACATGTCGTTTGGTTTGGGTAATGCACCAGGCACTTTTCAACGGTGTATGATGGCAATCTTTTCACATATGGTTGAAAAGTGTTTGGAAGTATTTATGGACGATTTCTTAGTTTTTGGTCCTACATTTGAAGAGTGTCTCCAAAACCTTACAAAAGTCCTTGGCTATTGTTAGGAAGCAAATTTGGTTTTAAGTTGGGAGAAGAGTCATTTTATGGTTCAAGAGGGAATAGTCTTGGGTTAAGTTGTATCTAAACGTGGCATAGAAGTTGATAAAGCAAAAATTGAATTGATAGATAAACTTCCACCATCGTCTTCCATCCGTCAAATTTGTTCATTTCTTGGTCATGCTGGATTTTACTGTCGGTTTATCAAGGACTTTAGAAAAAAAATCTAGATCATTGTGCAATCTGCTTGCCAAGGACACCCCGTTTGTCTTTGATAATGAATGCCTTAAAGCGTTTGAAACATTGAGAACTTTACTTTCCACGGCTCCGGTAATCCAATCCCCTGATTAGACTATTTTGTTTGAACTAATGTGCGATGCATCTGATTACACTGTTGGAGCCGTTTTAGGTCAAAAAAAATCAATAAAGTCCCTCATGTTATTTATTATGCTAGTAAGATCCTAATGACGAGCAATTAAATTACACTAATACTAAAAAAGAATTATTCGAGGTAGTGTTTGCCCTTGATAAGTTTCGTTCATATCTATCAGGGTCTAAAGTTATTATCTATACTGACCATGTTGCGTTGCGTCATCTCTTAAACAAAAAGGAAACTAAACCATGTTTAATCCATTTGATCTTACTCCTTCAAGAGTTTGATTATGAAATACGAGATAAAAAGGGATCCAAAAATGTAGTCATCGACCACTTATCGCAAATCCTGGTTGATTCCACTGACATTATTCCCCTTTAGGATTCGTTCTTGGATGAACAACTATTTGCGATATCTAATGTGAAGCGTCCGTAGTTTAGTGATTTCATAAATTACCTAGCTACTACATATGTCCCTCCTACCTGGTCTAAACAAGATAAAGATTGATTCTTTCTTTCAAGTTACACATTACTATTGGGATGACCCACTTTTGTTTAAGCATTGTTCTGATCAAATCATACGATGCTGTGTTCCAGAGAGTGAGTTTAACTCTATTTTAAATTTCTATCACTTCTTAGAATGTGGAGGTCACTTTAGAGGCCATCGTACAGCCGCTAAAGTACTCTATAGTGGGTTATACTAGCCGTCTCTTTTTAAAGACGCTCATGAATATTGTCAAAAGTGTGTGCATTGCCAACAAATCAGTAAATGTCGCGTCGTGACTCAATGCCTCTTACACCTACTCTGATAATTGAAATATTCGACGTGTAGGGCATTGATTTTATGGGACCATTTCCATCGTCTTTTGGTTTCAAATATATTCTACTTGCGGTCGACTACGTTTCCAAGTGGGTGGAGGCAGTAGCGACGAAATCGAACGACCATAAATTAGTCATACAATTCATTAAAGACAATATCTTTTGTCATTTCAGTACACCGCGGGCTTTTATAAGCGACCGTGGCACACATTTCTGTAATCGTCATTTTGAGGCCCTCGTTCAAAAATATTCCGTAACTCATAAGGTAGGATCTGCATATCATCCTCAAACCCAAGGTCAAGTTGAAGTCTCTAATAGAGAAGTAAAAAGTATTAACTAAGCGACACGCTTTGGGCTTACCACACTACGTACAAAACTCCTATCGGGATGTCCCCATATTGATTAGTGTTTGGAAAAGCATGCCACTTACCCGTTGAATTAGAGTACAAATTGTATTGGGCCAATTAAGCCTTTAATCAAGATATAAAATCGGCAGGATGTTACCAAAAGCTTCAACTACAAGAGCTTGAGGAATTACAAAATGAAGCCTATGAGAATGTGAGAATTATAAAGAACGATTGAAAGCATTCTATGATAAAATGATGAATCATAAAAATTTTGAGGTCAGGCAACGTGTATGGCTATTTAATTTGAAATTAAGGTTGGTAAACTACGTTCCCGATGGGATGGTCCGTTCATAGTAACGCATGTGTTTTTGTATAGAGCAATAGAAAAACAAGATACAAATTATAGAACACATTTTAAGGTAAATGGCCAATGGCTTAAGCCGTACTGGACTAAGGAGACAGATCATGAAAGAGAGATTGAATCCATAGATCTGGTAGATCTGATCTATTTTAAGTGAGTACTTGCAACGGTCGAGCTGGTGTAGACACCCAATTTTGACCACACTGATAGGATTTAGGATGGACAATGTCTTGGAGGATTCGATGATGAAAAGTATCCCATGGAAGGTACTGGATTCCACATAATCGAAAGATCGAACTTCAGAAAGTGACTTCAAGCTCAGAAAAGCCCTTTTCTATGCATAAATCCCAGTTTTGTCAAAATCGTCTCTCCGAATTCATATTCACTCAGGGTTATATGAGCATTAAGTGTTCTAAATGCAGTATTCTAGATATCCAGAGATTCAATTTTAATGAAAAGATCGAAATCGACGATCATTGGAAAGCAATTTGAAAAAGACGTCGTTTGATTTCAAAAAGACGACGAAAGTTCCGGAGGACTTCCGGGCTTCAATTGGACTTCAATTCTCATTTCAAAATCTCCTGAAACATTTTATACTGAAATTCAACCCAACAGCTTTCCAATGGTATGTAAACGGACAATTTTGGACACCAAAAAGTATTTTTACAAAAATCTGGAAAAGCAGTGCACATAAAACTTGAACACAGGGCTTGTAGGTAACCAGAGGAACCAAAAAAGCAAATGGCGGTTTGGGAAAGTGGGGTGGCGGGTCCCACCACAACTGCCACCTATGAAGTGTGTCCTCCATTGCATTTGTTTTGGTTCCAGACCCTTCTAGAAGACTCCCATTGCGAGGAAATTGCCTGGAAATTGCGTTTAGGCGTAGAAATGGCCATTTTAACCCTTTTATGCTCTCTGAAAAATCCTGTTTTAACCCTGTAACTTAAGAGCAAAGTCTTCAAAACTCTATATAAGATCCTATGCATCTCATATGAGATCATATTGGAGTACCTTGAATCATCTTGGAATATCTTGAAGAAGCTTTAAGTACATACAAGTGAATATACTTGCAAGATATAAGAATATACTTAGAATTCAAGAGAAATTTCTATAGAGAAGAAGTGAATTATGAATTAGAATTTCCTAAACTAATCTCAAGATAATTAGATTAGATGAATTAGACATCAATTGCGTCCATTAACTTCCATGGATGAATGCTTGAATAGCTTGAATCACACTTGAAGAAGAAGATCTTTAAATCAACTTTGATTGCAAAATTGAGATTCCTCCAAGAGGTGAACACTATAATTCATCTCTAATTCCTATTTTATATATATATAGATCTATAAGATTTGGATATAGCTTAGTTTTATTTCATTTGTTAGAACACTCATCTTCTTCATCTCTTGTTCTTCACACACTCACATAGTTAGATCCAAATCTCTTTAATTTTGTTAAGAATCCATAATTAGAGATTGATTTCAATTTTGATTTCCTTTTTCTATTCTAGTTTTAGATTCATGCATACATGATTATATATATGTGTATCTATTTTGAATTCTATGATGGTTTAGAAGTATGATCCATGAGAGGGATGATTGCTATGTTCATACCCATCTCTTGATTATTTCTATTACCTAGAATTCCTATTGAAATTCATCTCCAATAGGATATTTGTTAGTCCCTTTGATCCATAATCTAAAATTTGTCATAGAACTTGAGGGCTAAATTGATTGGAAATCATGATAGTCAAGTAGATCTATGAATTAGATCTCTCTGATAAGCTTCAATCAACACCTAAGATGTTTTCCTCACACTTTAAAATGAACTAGTTAAAATTCAGTAAAAAAGATTGGTTTTGTCCATAAGATTTGATCCATCAAAACCCATAGTTTTATGGATTTCAAATTTTCAGGGTAAACTTTGATGGATTAGCTTTCATCCGGTCCGTTTTGAGAACTTCTAGGATCTATATGCTATTTTTAGAAATTATTGAGAAATCGGTTAACAGATTTGAACATAGTCTCTTTGTGCTTTAATTTCAGAAAATCGATAATAGTTATCAATGTTCCGCCTTTTGGGGATGATTCCTAACTCATGTATCTATATGCCGATGTAAATTCGTGAGCATACGATCGAGTTAAGATCATTTTCTAAGCGTTTGAAGTTGATGCAACTATTCTGGAATTTTCTAAGTTTAAATACAATTATGATTATGTATACAAAATGGTCATACCTTGATCACTCAACAAGAATTGATGAATAAAACTTGGTTTAGAAATCATCTAGAATAATGGGATGAGAGATCAAAAGCTTAAAATGACTTGATTAACGTGATTCATAAACTTTTATTATACTTCTATTGTGTTTTGCATTCATTTGTGAAATGATACCAAACTTCCAGAATAACAGAGTCTGTTGAAAACAACTTTTCAGAAACCTTAAGATCATGACATGTCCAAGGGATCATTTTTGTCATAAACTAAAATGAAATAGCTTTCTTTTGACACAAAATAAAGCTTTACATGGCTATTGTAGAATTAATTATGATTTTTACAAGAATAGTGGACAGTCTTGATCCACTTTTCCAAAAACTCTTATTTCTCAAACTTCAAAAATTGTAAAGAGGTTCTATTTTTTGGAGAAGTTCCCTAAGACATGTATCTAACTTTCTGTAAAAGGGTTTTAACCCAGCGCAAGTTTAAGATCACTTTTGATAGAATTCATTAGAGGTTGTTGAATCTGGAAATTTGACTAATGACATGTCTTCTTCGTTTTTCATGCATATTATTTGTTTGCTTGTGCCTTTGCAAATGCTTGGGTATTCCTTGGTGTCTTAGTGCAGAGAATTGAATGTCGTGGATCTGGACTTCAATTTGTGAACTTGTTTCATCTACATGTGGCTTAGTGCCCATGTATCATGTACCTTCTCTATCATTTCCCTTAGAATTTTTCTTGGTTTACAACTTTATTTCAACGACACAAATTCCTTTAGGATAGTCTCCGTTTATATGATTATTTGTTAGAGACATCTTATCTAGGATTGTTGCATGATTGCATTACAAATTTCCATTATCTTTGCTTTTGCGACTCCGCTTGAGTCAACTCAATGTAAGTCTTCTTGTTCCCTTGTGCATATCATGACATGTTTCCTTTATTTGCATCGGTCCTGGGCGGGACTAGGTACTATAAGTATACCTCTTTCACGTATTGCTTGTGCATCTGATTGGTATATGATTTAATCTCTCGAAATGATTTTCATTAGATTTTCCCTTTTGACATGTATATATTATCTTGTATGTTTGAGGACACAACACCAATTATGAATTAAGAACAAGGATATTTGAATCAAGGCCTACCATTCGGTAGAGCGAGGAGGGGGTGCTTTAGTTCTACTTGGGCTTCTTCCCCTCTCATACCAAGACCCCCGAACCTAGTTTCTGGTAATGAAGGGCGAGTAGCCTTAGTCAATTTTGGGCAAGTCAAACTTGGGTTTCCTAATTTCCGATAAAAATTAGGTGGTGACTCTTTGTCTCTAGGACTGCGTGAGGAAGTTCTAATTTTTCCTAAAGTGTGCTCCTTGGGATCTGTCCTGGGACACTATCGAGGGAAGACGCCAGACCACCCCTCAACGTGCCGGTCCACAATCTGGCAACGCTGCTGGGGATTTGAACATGAAACCGATAGTTTATTGTTCTTCGAGGGTTTGACTTGAGCCAAAGAATATCCTTGTTATTAATTCGATAATCGTGTTGTTTCTGCCTGCATTTGCACTTGCATGGTTCTTACACCGCGACTGCTTGAGACCATTGCCTTGTGGGTGGAGGGCCCCCTTTCCTCCATTTGTCAAGAGTTTTTGTAGCATGTGGTCACCGTTAGCCTTGTACCGCCACTACACCATTCAGCCAATTTTCTAACTCAAAGGATCTTGGTTTACTAACGGTAATTTACCGTTACAAATTTGTAACGGTAAATTTCAGTTAGAAATTTATAAATTATGTTAGTAATTTTTAGTTCTAGCTATTTTAGAATTTTCTAACAATAACAAAATAAATACTAACGGTTAATCAATGTTACAAAGTTTTGCTTAAATTAATTATTTAAATGAAAAGATTTAAAGAAAAGAAAAAAGGAAAACTAAAATCAGAAGGGGTCTCTTAGGTCTCCAAATTAAAACAAAAAGAAAAACTAAGATGAAGAGAGAGAGAGGAGAAGAGAAAAGGCGGACGCCGCCACCACTCCACCATCGTCTTCCCGCCGCCACCACTCCATAGTCGTCCTCGTCGTCTTCCCACCGGTCCATCCTCGTCGTCTTTCCGCCGGATCTGGTTAGTCATCTCTCTTTCTCTCTCTCTCTCTCTCTCTCTCTCTCTCTCTCTCTCATACACACACACACACACACAAACACACACACACCAGATCTATTTGAGACAAATACCAGATCTCTCTCTCTCTCTCACACACACACACACATACACACACACACACCAGATCGAGATCTAAAATCATGCAACTGGTGTTGCGATTGTGTGTGTGTAACGATTGTGTGTGTGCGTGTGTGTGTGTGTTGCGACTGTGTATGTGTCTCATATGGTTTCATGGTGATGATTAAAATGTGGTCCATACATTGTCAGATTCAAGTTTCCATATGGTTTCATGGTGATGATTGACAACGTGGGCCACACACTATATCTTGAAGTTTATTTTGAGTTGTTATGATTTTGGCCTGATTTTCTGATTTTAGGCCTGATTTTGTATGAATTTTGGCCTGATTTTTATGCTTTTGGCCTGATTTTTTTAATGGGATTAAAACTAATGAAAAATTATTTTGCACCTTACATATATGATAACGAAATAAAAGGGGGTTGCAAGTCCTGGGTGTGCGTGGATTTATATACATACGTATCCATGTGTATGAATTTTATTTTGAGTTGTTATGATTTTGGCCTGATTTTCTGATTTTGGCCAGATTTTGTCTAGTATTTTATTGATTTTGGGTTGTTTTAAATGTGCACCTCAACTTCATCTAGCTTAAGTTTTTTGTAGATTCAAATAGGACTGTTCAATCAAGTTTTGAATGATGTAATTCTAATGATTACAACACCTTATTCTTTTGACTCCCCATATGTGGTGGAATGGATGGAGTCTTTGGGAAAAAAAAAAGTTGAATGGATTTTTATTATTGTACCAATTTCACCATATCCACTATATGTAACTATAATAAAGAGTTTTAAGATGTGGCTTGCCTGCTCACATCTTGGAACTTTATGAGAAGTTAGCATTATCAAAGTTTTTTTGCCTTGCATACTCTGTACTGGTAAGAAAATGTCATTTTTAGATTATGACTTGAAGGGGGAAAAAAAGTTACTACTAAAAAGCTATTTAAAATTTGCTAGTGTGATCTTTCTTTTCTTTTTTATTTTTTCTTTTATTTTTTTTTTTTAAAATGTGGTCTCCAATGTATGGAAAGAGGTATTCTGAGTTGAAAAGTAGGATAAAGTTGGAGGGAAGAGAAAGTGCCAATGAAATATCTATTTTACTGCTATACACCTTTACTATTGCATTGTCATATTTGTAAAATAGCAAAATAAGTGATTTCACCTCAATTTCTCCCTTGCTTCTCCTACTTGTTCATTTTTTAACAAATGAAAATGGTGGACTTGTGGAGACCCCTTCCCTCCCTCTCTTTTCTCCCTCCATTTTATCAACTCATTATGGTTTTTCTCACTTTCCCACTCCTATTCACTCTCCATTTTTATTTTCTTTTTAAGAATTTCCATATGCAAGTTATACTATATTGCTCATAATTGAACAAGTTCTATACATTGAATGTTTCATATACTTTCAGTTAAACAGAAGTTTGTATTAGATCCAAAAACTTGCACATGGAATGGCCTATCATGGCTTTATCCTTGCCCATCTCTAGCAAAACCTGCTTAGGGAATGTGTGAACAAGCTAGCTAAGAACTTACAAAACATGGTAGTAATTTTCTGTTAATTGAGTGATGTTCTAGTAAACAATAGTATATAATACAATTTGTAAGAAACTCCCTGCATGTGTCTCATATATAGTAAGGGTCTATACATTTTGAGAATTATAACTATATAATTAAGCAACATTTTGTACGGAGGTGAAAATTTGCAACTTTGAATTATATATTATCCATTTTGAAGTTCAAAATTTCAATGTAAGGTCAAAAGAAAATAAAGTAGGATAGTTTTATTTATAATATAGGGTAAACATGAAAAATGTGCAGTTAAAGTACATTGATTGATTTTTCAAAGAGGATTTTTTAAAATAGTGGGACTTCCAAAATAGAAAAAATGACTCTTAATATTTTTGACTTGTGTCATTTTTGCTGGTATTTTTTTTATCCACAGCCCCAACTATTAGCAGCTGTAAAATTTGTTGCACATCTTGTTAACCAACAAGTGGTTCATGAGCTTTTTACTCTAAAGCTGCTGATACTTCTTCTGGACGAAACTTACTGATGACAGTGTTGAGGTGGCTGTTGGCTTTGTTACTGAGTGCGGGTCAATACTTCGCTTTGCCCCCAAGGCTTTTACGGTGAGTTGTCATTAGCATTTGATGTTCGCATTTCGGTTTAATATTCTCTTATGTTCGCATTTTGTGGCAGTTTGCCCCCTCCATCACTTTTGGTGTCACTAAAAGTGATGAAGGGGTAAATTGCCACAAAATGTTAGTTGAGGGACCAAAATGTGAAAATAAATTGTTTAGGGACTAGAATGCCAAACATGTTATAGTTTGAGGGTGCAAAATGTATTTTACCCTTAAAGTTTCTAGTTTATCTCTCTTTTTTTTTTTTGGCTCAGCATCAAGTTTTATTAAAAACAATGGCACAAGGCCAAAATAGTATTTATGATCAACTACATATCCTTTCCCATGTATGCCGCATATATTAGTTGCACATATATGTATATTTATAAAAGATTAAAGATATATTTATGATCTGCTCAAGAATTTGCCATTGCAATTTCATGAGATGAAAAGTGACAATATGGAAGTATATTTGCAGATTTGTGTAGGTAAAGTGACTACTTTACACCTCTATCAAGGAGCATTTGTTGACATTGGTGGCGTCCATGATGGGTAATTATTGTTTTCCATGTTGATCTTTTGTGTACTTGGTTGAAATTAAAAACTCATCATGAATATGAAGGAAATAATAATATAACAAGATCGTTTTTTAGAAAAAAAGCCTCTACACAAAATAGACTATGAGCGAAGGAATTGCTTAGATATACGAGAAAGAAATGAAACTACTTATATTGGTCATTGGCCAACATGAGTTGGAAAGAACTTAGTTCCTAGCAGGGAGATCATTAGGGATGTCGACGGGTTCCCAACAACGGCCTTGTTTAAGAAATTATTCCTTGTATGCATCCTAACCTTGAGGTAGAGTCGGGTGGGTAACCTGTCAGAGAAATAATAATGTGTATTATTTAGTAGAAAATGTAAGTTGATTTAAATAAAATTATGTGAAAATGAGACAACACAGTTTTTGCTACTTTAATAGTTAGCCCACTCACTACTATAAAAAATAAAATAAACTACAACATTGTGCCCACTCAGAAAGCATTCAATAGAGGGGGCCTTGCTTAGCTTCTATATAGTAGAATACTTTATAAGGCCTGCTTTGGTGATGAGTTCCTCTTTCTTGTTTTGGGGTTTTCTAGAGTTCGAGGAAGGTCTATGGCAGTCGTCAAGGTTTCTACTCACCAAATGTTTGTGCATTTGCTGAAGAGAAGATTTGGGATACTTGTTCTACAGGGGTGATATGCTTTTCTTTGTTGGAGCGCTATGCTTTAGGTAGTATGGTAGTCTTGACTCTTGATTGTTTTCTGCCTCTCTTGTAATTGATGCATGGGTTGTTTGTATGTTTGGTAGTACCCTGATATTTAGGAGGTTGTTGAATTAAATATTCTGCTACTATACATGAAAAAAAAAACCTTTTGAGAGCCAGTCATGACATGCCTAAGAGTTACCTGCAGCTTCAGAGTGTACTTTCAATCTTCATATGCATTGTCGCATTAAGCTGTTAACTCTATACACTATTTTCTGTTGTTGATTTCCATTCTGTTGTTCATCAAGGTAAGGAGTACCCATCAGAGATTTTGCTTCCTCAGCCCTTTAACATTTGTACAATAATGTACACTAGTGGTACCACCGGTGATCCAAAAGGTGTTATATTAACACATGAAAACATTGCAACGACCATAAAAGGAGTCGATCTCTTTATGGCATAGTTTGAAGAAAAGGTAAGCACATGTTTATACATAATCTGATCTCTCACTTGAGCCATGATATGCATGTGTGTGTGTGTGTGGTCTCACCCTATAGAGTTGATTTTTCACCTAATTAATCTCATATTTTGTGTTCTCGTGCGAATTCAAGTTGTCAGTGCTTGAGATTCCTGCTTCCTTTGTTGTGTATCATTACTCTCTCTCTCTCTCTCTCTCTCTCTCTCTCTCTCTCTCTCTCTCGAGTAATATGACATTTTCAATTGGGACTTTGGATAGATGACAGTGGATGATGTTTATGTATCTTTCTTGCCCCTTGCTCATAACCTTGACCGGTTGATTGAAGAATATTTTTTCCACAATGGTGCTTATGTTGGCTACTATCATGGAGTAAGTTGCTTGAACCCTGTTTTCTTGTTTCAAATCAAACTCCATTTGGTTCTTGAAAAGAGTGGATATTGAAAGTGTAAAATAGATTGGAAAACAAGTAATTGACTCTCTTGTTGTGTAGTAGACGAGTCGAAAGAAATGCAATTAAAACCTTTTATTTTTTTAAAGCTCTTTCCAGAACCTTAATGGAGTTTAGAGTTCTTAAATTTGTATATGATTTCCAATATTGGAAATTTGATTTCTTTTGTTTCCAACTTTGTTCATTTGAAGGATTTGAATGCGGTAAAAGATGGTTTGATGGAATTGAAGCCAACTCTTATGGCTGGGGTACCTCGAGTTTATGATAGAATTCACGAAAGCATGGAAAAAATCTCTAGACTTATGTCTAACAAGATACTTTTATATCAATTTTCTGATCTAATGCTAATTTAAAGTCATTTTATTTCACGTCTTTCAGGTGTTTTAAAAGCACTAGAAGACCTCCGTCCTTTTATATCAATTTGCTGATCTGTTGACCACAAGTAACTAATGCATTGGCTGAAACTAAGGAGATCTCTGCGTCTCGAAGTCGCATCCTCTGGTATAACTATCACGTCCTCCCTCCCTCTATGTGGTATGTCTTTCTGTATCTAATATTTCTAGTTTTGTTTTGGATAGAGTATTGGGTTCCTTATTATCTAAAGAATCAAATCTATGACAAAAGGACCAATTGAAACTAGTTTCAAGAATTTGTATTTTATCTTGAGTTTCACCAGTCTCTTTTCTTGTTCATTTGTGTTGAATGGTTGAAGCCAATTAGTCAATTGCAATGATCCTGTGATGGTTATTTCAGGTGACAAGCTTGTGAGGGCTACTGAACTTGTGAAGCTTCTGTGCCTTGAAAAATCAGTTAAAGCTGCAATAAAGCTTGTAACTGCTCTTAAACTTCCCAATTTGGCAGAGCGTTTCAATACCATATTTGAGGTAATTTCTTAATTTTGAAACAAGAACCTATTATTCTTTCTTAGAGTATTATGTTGCGTTTGGAACCGAAGTAATTTTTTCTTCCGATGTGCATGTATCAGTATTGATATACTTTGGAATACACAGAGAGAAAAAGAACTAAAGATGGGTAGTAATGGAGATATAAACCCGATAGAGTAAGAATTAGTTACCATGGAATATGAGTAGTATGGAGTTCCCTCAACCCCTAAGGTCCTAACTTATGTCCTTGTATGCAAAACATCATCTACGACTTAAAATCAGAAGCCAATAAGACTTATGCTTTGTTTGGGACGAAAGTGACTTTTTTTCTCTAAGTAAATGTACTTATATATATGTATTTCACATATATAGAGAGAGAAAAAGCCAAAAGAGAGAGAAAGGGAAATCAGAACCTACTATTCGGAAACGTGAAAATGGAAGAAAAGCATACTATAATGGAGGTAAAGAAAGTTGGGGAGGTGAAAAATGGAGGAGAGACTAAGAAAGCGGAGGTGAAAGAGGTACAATCAGTTCGACCATCTAATCCTTTTGCTAAGTCATCGAACAACAAAGAGAAACCATCTTTGTTTGATTCTCTCAAGAAGATGAAGAAGCCTGATAGCACAGGTAAAAAGGTAACACGACTCAAAATGATCTGCCAAAATCCAGCTAGAATGTCTAAACCTGAGTGTTACACCATTTTCTATTTTACATCAACAAAAAGGTAGTCAGTAGATTATATGAGCAACTCGTATGTTTCTCTTAGCTTGAAGGTTGAGAAATATGTAGTCGTGCTTGTATATATTGTAATTCCAACGCTTTGGTAGTTAGATAGTGTGGCTAGAATTGTCGTAGTTTTGGAGCCGCATGGGGAGTATGACGATTAATTGTTTCACTTGCCACCACATTGTTTCCATCAATTTCACAGTATAATCCCCTCGATGTATTTTTTGCTGAAGAATCAATGTGATATGGTTATTTATACATAAAGTTTACTTGATTATGGGGATGATTTGTATACTTTTAATTTTGATGTATTTGATGTATAACAATATAGTTGGAATTCCATGTAGATAGTGAAGCCAAGACCTGTGCAAGCTTCAATTGGAGCAACAACTACACACAAAAAGGTAGAGCCCGATGCTCGTTTGTGGGATCCTCAAGGGGGACACAATACATTGGCAGGCTTTGTCCAAGGGAAATTTGTGATTTGGCTTGAGTGTTGGTTAAAGATTGGTTGACTATGTTTGTCTTATTTTCCCTGACTTTAAATTTCAGACATGGTTTATTTGTCGGTTTAGTTTAGTTTTGGATGGATTTACTCTTTCAATTTCAGACATGGTTTGTTAGTTTTGGTTTTGACTTAGAAACAGTTTGTATTTAAGGATAATTATGCCTATTTTGAATTATATTTTTTGTATTTAATATAGATTGAGCTTATATTTATTATGGTTTGGATTTGAGCTTATTATATATGTTTATAGTAAATGTGATGTGGCTGTGATGGAAATTAGGTGCAAATAAAATTTGGGAGCATATTTTAGTATTTATGTTTTTCATATTTAAAATAATTACTAACGGATAATTTCCGTTAGTACTAACGGTTTATATCCGTTAGTAATTGTCTCAAAAGTGTTAGAAACTGTCATATTACATACCGTTATTAATGAAATTACTAACGGTAATTTACCGTTAGTATTTTTGTATATAAAAGTGTTAGAAAATAAACCGTTAGAATAAACATTACTAACGGAATATTTCCGTTAGGAATAATAAATTACTAACGGTAATTTTCCGTGAGTAAACATATTACTAACGGTAATTTCCTAACGGAAAATTACCGTTAGAAAATCCGTTAGAATTATTAGCCACGCTCTATTTCTAACGGTAAATTACCGTTACGAATAATTTTACTAACGGTCAATTACCATTAGTAATGTGCCCTTTTGGTGTAGTGCGCGTGCGGTATATAAAGCCCTTGACTTGCTAATGGACCCTTCATGAGACTAAAACCCATCCTTTGCATATAGTTTCTATAGAACCCTTCAATTAGGATCTTGTTTATCATCTTTGATTCGGACAATGTGATGACTTATTTGCGTTTGCCCGTAAAGGATTATGTGGATGATGAGGACGTGTACGCGAATGTATCATCAAACCTTGTATATTAGATTCCTCTAGAGTAGTATGGTCTTTATCCAAACATCCAATCATTATTCGAGGACAATTTTTGAAAATTTTGAAAATACAAGCATTTCTTTGAAAAACCCGAGCCTTTTGAAAATTCCAGGAATATCCCTTTTGAAAATTTTCTTTGAAATTCATTTTGCAAAATCCTTTAAAAAATTCTCCTAGATTTTAGAGAATTTCAAAATTCCTACTTCGATGATTCAATTTTAAAACCTCCTCTCAGATTTTAGAGGATTTCAAAATTCCAACTTTAGTATTCAAGAAAAATCATGATTTTTACACTTTGAGGATTCAATTTTAAAATCATCCTTTCAGATTTTAGAGGATTTCAAAATTCCTACTTTGGTTTTCAAGAAAAATCATGATTTCACACTTTGACGATTCAATTTCAAAATCCTCCTCTCAGATTTTAAAGGATTTCAAAATTCCTACTTTGGTTTTCAAGAAAAATCATGATTTCACACTTTGACGATTCAATTTCAAAATCCTCCTCTCAGATTTTAGAATTTCAGAATTTCCTACCTCAATTTTCAAGAATCATGATTTCACACCACAAGCATTGATGGTTCAAAAATGTTTTTGAAATTTGCAAATCTCCCCTTCTCTTTCAAGATTTTCATGAAAAATTCAATTTTGTAAACCTGAGCCATCAAGAATTTCAAAACTAAAAATCCTTGGATAATGATTGGATTAGTAGGATGATTAGCATACTCAAGGAATCTTAGGTGTTTATGTGCTGATATGCTAGGTCTAAGCTAGATTAAGGTGCAATGCATTTAGATTAGATTGCATTTCATCTGCATTGCATACATTACACGCGCATTGCATATACGACTCACAAGTGCGATGCCTCTAAAATACTTTTGAAAAGAAAAAAAATGTTTCCCTCAGAATTTTGAAAAAGATATCTTCAATTTTAAGAAATTGTTTTTGAAAAGGAAAAGATTTTCCATCTTTATAAGTCCACCTTTGTAAATATCATTCTTTGAAAATTCTTTTGCAAATAAGACAATTGATTATTTTTTAAAATCACTAATAAACTAGAAAAGAAGGTGGGAGAGCAAAGGATTGAACTCCCTGAATTTAAGAAAAAGAAGTAAAGTTGCGGACAGATGGCTCTTCTTGATCCTCAGGCTCTTTTCTCATGGATGAATGAGGTCACCGGTATTGATCATCTGTATTTCAGATATTTTGGCCTTGGTACACTCTTTCAGCTAAGAAATGTGAAATTTGAAGAAGATATTATGCATGCCACCATTCGATGCTGGGATCCAGAATTCCATGTATTTCGGTTTGGACATCAAGAGATCTCACCACTATTTGAAGAATTCAGTGCCATTCTCGATTTCAACCCATACTCCGATCTGATCCTTCTCACCATTCAGGCTGGATATGTGAAGAGCCTAACATCACTCCTCAGTTGTTCTCCTTCTATTACTCAGTCCATGATTTCCGATCAGGAGATTGATTTTTCTCGCATATTTGCTCACTATTGTACTACCATGGGAGGAGATTTCGATCATTCCATATCTGGATGGGGTGCCTTGACATTGGCTATGATTTCACACTTCTTGTTTTCCACTTCATCACATACCCTCATACCAGTTGCCTGTGGGCTCCATTCTCGTCAAAACCCCATGATGATGGTTCTAGCAAAAACTCTAATGGGTTTAGATCAAGCACATGCTGATGGGACAATGCTCCTTTCTGGTGCCCCTTTAGTGCTGTAAACTTGGCTTCTTGAGCAACTCAGCTTATTGGTATATCCTCGCGGTCTTTGCAGAATCCCTTCCTTGGATCAGAGGCAGGTACAAAGATTTTTCAGTAATTCTGAGGTTTGATTCATTTGGCTAAGCAAACTCACCACTGAGGACATCCGTTGGATCTGTGCCCGTTGGGATTATTGTTCAGTTACTGTTAGATTTCCAAGGCGAAGCAGGATATGGCTTCTTGGTTTACATACTACCACTTTTTCCATCCCATACAGAGTAGTCAGGCAATATGGTTGTTGACAGGACACTTCTAAGGACGCCATCGGGGTTATAAGAGATTTAATTCTGTGAACTTCATCGATTACTGCTTTCACCACTGCATGGCATGAGCAAATTATAGCACCTTTCCCACGGATTCCCGCCCCCATTGATTTATCAGTTGAGTATTTTATAGAGATCCAGAAGGTGATTGAAAGGCAAATCCAGATTCAGCAAAGACCTTAGAAAGGACATTACAGAGGGCTTGATGCTTAGAAATAAATAATTGAATGATGATGTTTGAAAGCAGCTGCTTGTTGAAGCCAAATGGATGCTCAAGAAAAATAAGCCATCACAGTAACACTCCACTTGAGATCCAGTTGAATTGAGTCCAGTCTGTTTTATGTCTTAGAATTTGAGTCTTGTTATCGAGTCTGTCTATCGTCAAGTTGTGTTTAAATCTATGTCAAGTACTGTAATCCTTCTATTTCGAAGTAATGAAATGAAATATTGATTTGCTTGATTAAATGTGCCTAGTCATGAATGAATGAATCTCTAAGCTAAAAATGTCATTTCTCTGAGTATTATGAAAAATACACTATTGATAATTTTGTGCAATGAAAAGAATCCTAAAAGGATCAAAGTTGATTTTGCGCTAACGCCTAAGAAAGCTAAGAATTGATTAGTCCTACTTTAAGAATCTTGAGATGCTTTTGCTTAAATCTTGAAAAGATATACTTGATAGTAACTCGAGACTAACTTAAATCCTTGATCTTCCCATTCCAAAATCTTGAGCCCAGAAAAATGAGCCATTCAAACCTGTCTAACCTGCAAGCCACGTACACTTCGTCCTTGATGGTAGCCAAACATTTCAAATGAACTACTTCTTTCAACAAAAAAAAAAGAAGAAGAAGCTCGCTAGGATGAAAACCCGAAAGGACGCCTAGGCAAAAGTTAGAGCATAAAAAGAAAAGAAAATTTTGGGTGTTGTTTTCAAGAACTTGATCCTAGCCAGTCAAAACTTTAGAGAAAAAAAGAAAATAAAAAAATGAAGAGGAAGAAGAATGAAGAAGATCGAGAAATCGGGAACATGAAATGTCCCATAACTTGGAATTGGAATCTCTTTGAATACGCCCAAAAGATTTGAAGGGCTAATCTTGTTCTAAAAACATGTATGATGTATAATGACAAATGAAAAACCGGCTAGCTAGTGAAAAGGTGAAAAGAATCAACCGTCAAAAACAAAAAAAAAAAAAAAAAAAAAAGAGAAAAGAAAATAAAAGAATAAGGAGAGGTAGTTTAGTTTCTTTCAACACTACCACAAGTGACCTGCTTAAGAAAATCTATCTGATAACATGGCTTGAAAAGCCCCCAATTCTTGAATCCTTGCTCTTTCAAAACCTCCAGCCTTTGAAGAACTACGCTTGACCTGATTCCCACTTGGGGATACGTAGGCAACCTACTCGGTTCGGTCACTGCTCTTGAAAAACTCAGCCACACTTCAAATACCTTCCTTCAAACCTTGTTCGAACTACTTTGGACCTGATTCCCACTTGGGGATAAGTAGGCGAGCTTCCCTGGCTCTTGGTCTATGAACATTGCAAACTAGGGGAAAAACTTTCAAAGTTTGCCCAAGAACCTCATAATATCACTGCCACACTAGGGGCAAACTTTGTTTGCCCAAACTTCTATTTTTCCTCATCAACTAGGGGCAAATATCGGTTGCCTGTACCCCCTATCACCTGAAAAGCAAATCCTGAGTTGTCAAGTATATCTTCGAAAACATTTGAAATGAATCATCTCTTATTCTATAAGCTAAGGCACTAATTCAAAGCACATTTTAGAAAAAAGCAAAGGATTGATTGAGATCCATATGGAACATTTTCAAGGCATTACTTTATCAGCAGAGTATTATCATAATAAGATGAGAAGTGCACATGAAAGCAAAGAGATACGTCAAACATGACAAACACTCATTAAGATTAAGAAAAATTGGATTTTCTCCCCCAAACTTCTATTTCAGTGTCAAGAATGTTAACTTCCTGTGTCAATGTTCATGATCTTGAAAGTATGGGTCCGAAGTGATCTAAAATTGTGAAACTTTAAAAGCATCCAAAGGTGGATACAAGCAGATGTTCTAAACATTGTTGTTACATCAATTTATCCTAGTCAAGATAAAGCGTCGAGTGGATGATGGAAAAAAGTTAATCAGAAGACCGGCCTTGGATGTCGAGTTGAGCCATTTTTCAAACAGACCAGAGAGTGCCTTGCATAAATATTTGCTAGAATTGGATGAAGACTTGTGAAGCTCGTCAAGGTCATCAGGTCTTTTGAGTACCTATCAATTGTGAATCCGAATTATGATATTGGGAACTCTTGTTTTGACCCCGGATTGGTCTGATCTTGATGTATAAGCCTTAAGAGTGCTTGAAACTTGTTGGAATTGGTCTAAAGGACCCTTAAGAAATTAAATTTTGGTTGAAAACCATTCAGAGTTGAAGAAAGTCCCCAAACATGAAGAAGCAAGGGCACCGCAATAGCCAAGAGATATTGATTTGCAGCGAACTCCCATAGATTTGGGTTGATCGTATTGTTGCTCGAGAATTATATCTAAAAAAGATTTGTTGGGTACATAGAAGATGGGTCAGAATACAAGATCTTTAAACCATGAGCAAGAAATTCTAGAAAGGGTCAGAATAAGCCCGACGTGTTGGAAGAATGTGTGAGCTGGTCGAAGCACCAATATGAGTCTCAGATTGAATCAGCAGGGCCTCTAGAATATAAGCTCACTCAGATATCTCCCCAAGCAGAGAACTTTCAGATATCGTTAGAATCACCTCTAGAAGAAAGGTATACTTCAGCAAACTCGTGAATCATAAAATCTCTGCAATAGAGAACTCATGTTGCCCCCAGCAGAAAGAGTATTTCACAGCACCATGTATCAGGGTTTCCGCCAGAATTAGGGTTTCTCTCATTATCAGAATTGCCTCCAGATGAAAGGTATCTTTCAGCATCGACTGTCAGAGCTGCCTCCAGATGAAAGGTATCTATCAACATCGTGCATCAGGATTGCCTCCAGATATAAGGTTTCTCTCAAAATCATGTGTATTTCAGAATTTGTATCTGTGGGTTGCCTCCAGATGAAGGGTATCTCTCAGATTTTGTATCCGTGGGTTGCCTCCAGATATAGGGTTTCTCTCAAAATCGTGTGTATTTCAGAATTTGTATCCGTGGGTTTCCTCCAGATGAAGGGTATTTCTCAGAATTTGTACTATGGGTCACCTCCAAAATTAGGGTCTCTCTCAGCATCAGTATTGCCTCCAAATGTAGGGTATCTATCAGAAATTTGTGAATCATGTATCGGGGTTGCCTCCAGATATAGGGTTTATCTCAGTATCATGTTGCCTCCAGATGTAGGGTTTATCTTAGCATCGTGTTGCCTCTAGATATAGGTTATCTCTCAGAATCGTGTACATCTCAAAATCGTGTATCAGGGTTGCCTCCAGAAGTAGGGTATGTGTTAGAATCAGTGTATCTCTCAGAATTCGTGCATCAGAACAGAAGATTTGTCCCCAGGAGAAGGACCTATTTTAGAAGCACAGAAGATTTGTTCCCAGAAGAAGGACCTATTTCAGGAGTACAGAAGAATTATCCCCAGCAGAAGGACCCTACATTAGCAATGGTCCTCAGTAGAAGAACTCTACTTCAACAATCGTCCAGGGGTTAGGACTCTACATCAGTCATCCAGGTTTAAGGAGACATTATTTCAGAGATCGTCCAAGGGTTACTTCAACAATCGTCCAGGGGTTAGGACTCTACATCAGCAATGGTCCCCAGTAGAAGGACTCTACTTCAACAATCGTCCAGGGGCTAAGACTCTACATCAGTACTCGTCCAGTGGATAGGACTCTACATTAGTCATCCAGGTTTAAGGAGACGTTATTTCAGAGATCGTCCAGGGGTTTGGAGTCTACATCAATAGTCGTTCCCAACAAAAGGACTCTTCATCAGTCATTCGGGTTTAAGGAGACTTTATTTTCAGAAATCATCAGAAGTTGTTTTCAGAATTCATCCAAAATACTCCGCTAATTCAGCAGTCGTCCGAGATATAGATGACATCTGCAAAGCCACAAGCTCAGAAGGAAGACTCTGACAGGACTTCGATAATCGTCCAAGATACAGATAACACACTTTTCTTTAGACATATTCGAATGTGAGAGCGAGATGTTGCATCGCTTGCATTAGATTTTACATCTAGGGAACCCTTGAGGATGATTCCTCTAGCACTTGCACATTCACGTTTTCAGACTATATCAGCATCCTAGGATGGGAGCATTTCATCTATATTGTTGTTTATGTGTTGTTCTCTGTCCTCTGGCGCTTGAACTACGCCCTGGTCTGATTCCTGGAAAGAATCGTAGGCAGCTCCAGCGGAGCACGACCAGCAGCGGCTTTGATTTAGTAGCCTCTACCCAGCATTGCATTGCATTATTGCATTTCGTAATTTCTTGATTTTCTCTGATTTTGAATTTCTTGATTTTTGCAAATTTTTGTTTTTCCTAAAACCACTTAGTATGGTTATTGGGTGCCTTCAAAGCTTTGGCACTCACTTGTAGTTTACGTTGTTCACAACAAAGCTCTGCCAAATAGGGGCAAACTCTAGACACCCAATTTTGACCACACTGATAGGATTTAGGGTGGACAACGTCTTAGAGGATTTGATGATGATAATTACCCCGTGGAAGGTACTGGATTCCATACAATCGAGAGATCGAACTTCAAAAAGTGACTTCAAGCTCAAAAAAGCCATTTTCCATGCATAAATCCCGGTTTTGTCAAAATCATCTCTCAGAATTCATATTCACTCAGGGTTATATGAGCATTAAGTGTTCTAAACACAATATTCTAGATATCCAGAGATTCAATTTTAAAGAAACGATCGAAATTGACGCGCATTGGAAAGCAATTTTGAAAAAGACGTCGTTTGATTTCAAAAAGACAACAAAAGTTCTGGAAGACTTTCGGGCTTCAATTGGACTTCAATTCTCATTTCAAAAGCTCCTAAAAAAATTTTATACTAAAATTCAACCCGAAAACTTTCCAACGGTACATAGACAGATGATTTTGGACACCAAAAAGCATTTTTACAAAAATCTGGAAAAGCAGTGCACAAAAAACTTAAACACAGGGCTTGTGGGTAACCAGGGGAACCAAAAAAGTATATAGCGGTTTGGGAAAGTGGGGTGGCGGGTCCCACCACAACTGCCACCTATGAAGAGTGTCCTCCATTGCATTTGTTTTGGTTCCAGACTCTTCTAGAAGACTTCCATTGCGAGGAAATTGCCTGGAAATTGCGTTTAGGCGCAGAAATGGCCATTTTAACCCTTTGATGCTCTCTGAAAAATCATGTTTTAACCCTGTAACTTAAGAGCAAAGTCTTCAAAACTCTATATAAGATCATATGCATCTCATATGAGATCATCTTGGAGTACCTTGAATCATCTTGGAATATCTTGAAGAAGCTTTAAGTACATACAAGTAAATACACTTGCAAGATATAAGAATATACTTAGAATTCAAGAGAAATTTCTAAAGAGAAGAAGCGAATTATGAATTAGAATTTCCTAAACTAATCTCAAGATAATTAGATCAGATGAATTAGACATCAATTGCCTCCATTAACTTCCATGGATGAATGCTTGAATAGCTTGAAGCACACTTGAAGAAGAAGATCTTTAAATCAACTTTGATTGCAAAATTGAGATTCCTCCAAGAGGTGAACACTATAATTCATCTCTAATTCCTATTATATATATATATATACATAGATCTATAAGATTAGGATATAGCCTAGTTTTATTTCATTTATTAGAACACTCATCTTCTTCATCTCTTGTTCTTCACACACTCACATAGTTAGATCCAAATCTCTTTAATTTTGTTAAGAATCCATAATTAGAGATTGATTTTCAATTTTGATTTCCTTTTTCTATTCTAGTTTTAGATTCATGCATACATGATTATATATATATATATATATGTATCTATTTTGAATTCTATGATGGTTTAGAAGTATGATCCATGAGAGGGATGATTGCTATGTTCATACCCATCTCTTGATTATTTCTATTACCTAGAATTCCTATTGAAATTCATCTCTAATAGGATATTTGTTAGTCCCTTTGATCCATAATCTAAAGTTCTTCATAGAACTTGAGGGCTAAATTGATTGGAAATCATGATAGTCAAGTAGATCTATGAATTAGATCTCTCTAATAAGCTTCAATCAACACCTAAGATGTTTTCCTCACACTTTAAAATGAACTAGTTAAAATTCAGTAAAACAGATTGGTTTTGTCCATAAGATTTGGTCCATCAAAACCCATAGTTTTATGGATTTCAAATTTTCAGGGTAAACTTTGATGGATTAGCTTTCATCCGATCCGTTTTGAGAACTTCTAGGATCTATATGCTATTTTTAGAAATTATTGAGAAATCGGTTAACAGATTTGAACATAGTCTCTTTGTGCTTGAATTTCAGAAAATCGATAATAGTAATCAATGTTCCGCTTTTTGGGGATGATTCCTAACTCATGTATCTATATGCCGATGTAAAATCGTGAGCATACGATCGAGTTAAGATCATTTTCTAAGCGTTTGAAGTTGATACAACTATTCTGGAATTTTTTAAGTTTAAATACAATTATGATTATGTATACAAAATGGTCATACCTTGATCATTCAACAAGAATTGATGAATAAAACTTGGTTTAGAATTCATCTAGGATAATTGGATGAGAGATCAAAAGCTTAAAATGACTTGATTAACGTGATTCATGAACTTCTATTATACTTCTATTGTGTTTTGCATTCATTTGTCAAATGATACCAAACTTCCAGAATAACAGAGTCTATTGAAAACAACTCTTCAGAAACCTTAAGATCATGACATGTCCAAGGGATCATTTTTGTCATAAACTAAAATGAAATAGCTTTCTTTTGACATAAAATAGAGCTTTACATGGCTTTTGTAGAATTAATTATGATTTTTACAAGAATAGTGGACAGTCCTGATCCACTTTTCCAAAAACTCTTATTTCTCAAACTTCAAAAATTGTAAAGAGGTTATACTTTTTGGAGAAGTTCCCTAAGACATGTATCTAACTTTCTGTAAAAGGGTTTTAACCCAGCGCAAGTTTAAGATCACTTTTGATAGAATTCATTAGAGGTTGTTGAATCTGGAAATTTGATTGATGACATGTCTTCTTCGTTTTTCATGCATATTATTTGTTTGCTTGTGTCTTTGCAAATGCTTGGGTATTCCTTGGTGTCTTAGTGCAGAGAATTGAATGTCGTGGATCCGAACTTCAATTTGTGAACTTGCCTCATCTACACGTGGCTTAGTGCCCATGTATCATGTACCTTCTCTATCCTTTCCCTTAGAATTTTTCTAGGTTTACATCTTTTTTTCAACGAGACAAATTCCTTTAGGATAGTCTCCGTTTATATGATTATTTGTTAGAGACATCTTATCTAGGATTGTTGCATGATTGCATTACACGTTTTCATTCTCTTTGCTTTTGCAACTGTGCTTGAGTCAACTCAATGTAAGTCTTCTTGTTCCCTTGTGCATATCATGACATGTTTCCTTTATTTGCATCGGTCTCGGGTGGGATTAGCCACTGTAACTATACCTCTCTCTCGTATTACATGTGCATCCGATTGCTATATGATTTAATCTCTTGAAATGATTTTCATTAGATGTTCCCTTTTGACATGTATATATTACCTAGTATGTTTGAGGAAACAACACCAATTATGAATTAAGAACAATGATATTTGAATCAAGGCCTACCATTCGGTAGGGCGAGGAAGGTGTGCTTTAGTCCTGCTTGGGCTCCTTCCCCTCTCGTACCAAGACCCCCAAACCTAGTTTCTGGTAATGATGGACGAGTAACCTTATTCAATTTTGGGCGAGTCAAACTTGGGTTTTCTAATTCCAGATAAAAATTAGGTTGCGACTCTTTCTCTCTAAGACCGCGTGAAGAAGTTCTAGTTTTCCCTAAAGTGTGCTCCTTGGGATCCGTCCTGTGACACTATTGAGGGAAGACACCAGGACCACCCCTCAACGCACCGGTCGATAGTTGGTGACGTAAGACCTAGCGCTTTTTGGGAGGCAATCCAAGCATTTGATATAGTTTTTCTGTAGTTTTGTACACTTTTTAGAAGTTTTCAGCCAATGTCTGAGTTTTTGAATACCCAATAGAAGAATAGTTAATCATTTAAACCCCTTTACAACAAAACAAGTGAGAAAAGAGAAAAAGACTACCTCGCGAGCGCGGCCTGCTCGCGCGACGGTTCGCTCATGCAAGTTTTTGCCTTAGGAAAGTTTTCTAAAACTTTATTATAGATGCCTCAGATTCTTGTCACGCCCAACATTGTGCGCACCAGGATTGTCGCCCAAGCGGCCCGCTCGTGCGATCTTTTACCTTAGAATTTTTTATTATGAACTTGAAAAACAGATTGACCCTAATCTGAATGACCTATCACCCAAATACGCCACCCGAGGTCTCAATTACGAGACTGCCATCGACGCTGATTTCTTCACGTCTGATGTTGACACTAAGTGGGGCCACAACACCTTGACCGCCCGAAAACTAGCCCCACCGCTCTTTTTCCAAAACCCAAACCTAATCAGCTACCCTTGCCTCGTCCGCCTATTCTACCAAAACCTCAGGTACCATAAAGAATCGTTAAGCCAACACGCCTACCTGAGCACCACCATAGACACCCACACTATCACAATTAACCCTGATAACATTGCCAATGTGTGGACACGCGGCGTTCCACCACTTGCTTGTTTTTTGGTTTAAAATTGATTTAGATCAAAGAAAGAAAGTGGTCTGTTGAAAACAGACACAGAGTTGCCACTTGGTCTTTAAGGAACCAAGAAACCTAATTTTGACTCACCCAAATGGATAAAGGGCACCGGCCCTACACACCCACATTTTGAATATCTCATGGACTCTGACGAGGATGAAATGTTCTACGCTAGGTGTGTTGAAAAAATTTATGACGACACTGATGAAGAAATTGATTATTTAGTGGAACCTGGCCAACCTATGGAGTGGGATGGTGAGCCAATATTTGATGGATTAGATGACTGGCAGAATATTAGCATAAACTACGATGAATGGGAACATGCTCAATATGAAGGGTTCCAAGAACTATATCATGAATATGAAGAAAATGAATGGGAGCGATACTTAACATCCTTAGTACAATTCCCCATTTATGATGATAATGACATTATTTTTGGATGGGGTACGCCTTTCAGAGGGATTGGTTCTTTTTCCTACTTGAATGGGGGACATCTCTAGCCCCTGTCTTCATTGAACAATTCATGCCTCAAAGAGTCACTGTCGAATATAGTATATTCATAGAAATAACAGTGCATGATGATTCCTACATATGTGATTATGACACCTACTTGAGGTTTCGAGTCTACTGTCCTAGACCTCGAAATGATCACCTTTCATGAGCAATAATCTCAGTCAACGTCTAGATATGGTAAAATAAAATTCATGTCTTTATTTTTATTGTAATTGTACTTTTCTTTTTGTTATATATATAAGAAAAAAATCATCACTGTGTTTTAAGTATCAGAACCACTTGCACTTGTTATTTTATGAGTTCTGATTTTTATCAAGTCTCACAAATCTTAAATAATGCTATCTAATAAATGTACTAATTTGTATGTTTAAACTATCCCATTATAGTCCAAAATAAAAAGGCAAACCAAAAGTATTGCTAGTTTAAAAACTATTTTGCTAAAACTGCCAGATAGCAAAATTTGAATACAAGATCGATCATTTGAAACTGCAGTTCAAAAGATCAATTGTACAGTAATTCTTGATCACTTTACAGTGATAGTACTTTTATTTTTATTTTATATATATGAGTTAATTTTGTCATTATTATTATATCTTTTATTTATTTATCTCTTTTTATTACAAGTGTTATCCTTGGCTTTTTTTTCTCATCTCACTCATTGAGAACAATGTCAGACTCAAATGGGGAGGAATGGTTTCACGATTAACACCTGTTTGTTTGTTTTATCTTTATTTCTTAAAAAAAAAATTAGCTTCTCTTGAGAGAGATACACTGAAAAAGAGAAAATGACTTTAAATAGGGCTTTGAACCCTAAAAACTTTCTCATCTCTCTTTTTCCTTTCTTTTCTTCTTCTCTCTCACCGTGATCTCTCTCTCGTCTCCTCTCTACAACTCTTTACCCGATCCGATCTCATTCTCTCTCATTTTCTTTTTATTTTTTTAATTTACTTGATCTAAAATCAAGATCCACTCTATCAATCACTAAAAGTAAGATCTATAAAGAGTTATGCACGTTTTCGTAAAAGGTGACATGCTGTGAAAAGCTTAGACGGATCGATCCGTACTGCAGTTTTTTGGTAGTAAGTCCCTCGAAAAGGGACGGATCAATCCGCCCTATAACTCGGATTGATCCGGGCACTGCAGAACAAGTTTTTACTGCTAAAAACTCTGTCAAAACATTACCAAATCATATCCCAAACAACACCAAACCTCTTGGGACTTTAAGAAAACATTTTAAACACATTTCTAAACATGATTGAACATTAAACAAGCATGCATGACATGAATACAACAACAATTTAATCAATCCAACTATGAATTCTGTCACTTTTGAATCAAAACAAGTTTTGTAGTTTTGAAACTCAATTCTTACCAAAAATTCATTAAACTTGTTGGACTTGAACCCAGGATATAACCAAAATCATACATCCAAATAAAACTTGTCTACAACATTTGCGAAGCATCTGGACTTGCCGAGATGATCCTCTTTACTAACTTACACCATACTTGAGCAAAACAAGGGAGATTATACATACGTTCACAAATACGATACCAAACTACCAAAATACAAATTTACAACCAAGCACCAACATTGTCATTAAGGAAACTACAATTTATAACATTCTACAAATGTGAAGAGAGTTCATAAACTCAAATTCCAAATCTTCCCCATCTCTCCCATCTCTCCCAACGCACGTCATTTCCTCTCCGGGAATAGCTCCGAACCTGCGGTGGTTGTTATTTACCACAACAGAAAAGGAAAACGGGTTTTCTTAAGTATTACGCTTAGTGAGCAATTCTAAACATGATTAAATGTTTAACATGTGTAATCCTACAATTTAACCACATATCTCATATTTATAATCGCCGAATCACCGGTTAAATGACTCATTCAAACCCGAAGACCTTCCCGTGATCCCGTGGTCACTTCTATTCCTTACTTGGGTGTCCAAGCTATCACCAAATACTAACACATATATCATCATATAATATCGAAGCATTTAAACAAATATTCCTGTAATCATATAAATGAATCTAATCATTTCAAATGCAATTATTTTACTTGACCTTTCATTGGGTCCCATTTCACTAACTGTCCCTCCTCACAGGGGACTTTTTCAAATAGTATCCTTCTTTGAATATTTTTTGTTCACGGGTGAGTCCAAGCCTCCCTTAAGCCGTTTTATACACTAATTATATTAATTAACACATATTAACATGATAATTAATCCGTTCTCCGGATACGAGTGTTACAGAAAAAAAAAATAATAAACCGTGTAAGGTCAAGATTTTCAACTTCAACTATGCTTTACAAATTTAAACTTCTAAATAAATAAACAAGTAAAACTTAACGACATCTCATTTCTATTCAAATTAGGACTATGCTTGAACATTGTCTTTGTTTACCAACATTAAAAGCTTTGAAATGCAAAAATAAAACGACGACATGAAGTTTTAAAATTTTCCTTGCTACATATTTAGTTCCCAGTATTTGGTGTAGGAATTAAAATCATATAGCATAGAAATTGGTTTTGCCGCGTGGTAGAGGCCAAGTAGTAGTACTCATAGTGTTTCAATCCTCATCTCGACTCTTCTCTCAATACACTAACATACTTGCGTAATGTTTGAAACATAAAATAATATATTCATAAAATGATATGACATTAACTCAATTTATGAATATTATATTATTTTGTGAGTATTTCTTTGTGACCCTATTGTGTCCCTAACAGTATCCAATATACTAAGAACATCTCCAACAGGAAAATTATTTATAACTAGTTGTTTTAGCAAAATATTATTTTAGCTATCCATTAATTTCTCTTCAATTCTAGCAGTGCTCCTAATCACATCTAGTAATATTGATTTGTCATAAAACTAATACTAAAAGCAAGCACACAAATATACAATCACATAAAGAGACACAAATATTTTAGATGGTTCGACAATTTGTCTACATTCATTGCGGAAGGAAATTGTATTATTACTTGAAAAAATATGATATAACTCAAACACTTAAACTATCAATGTATTATAACACACTAATATTTTACTCACTTTCTTTTCTTTGGCTCTCTAGCTCTTGTCAGTGTATGCTTCCATCATCAATCCATTGCCATGTATAGGCAATGAATCTTATGATAGGCAATGAATCTAATATCATTTAATTGCTCGTGAACTTTAAATAGGAGTAAATGGTTACATTTTTCAACCATGATTTGATGATGAAAATGAGATCCACCAAAAATACTACTTACAACAGGATTAACAATTTTTTTTTGTCAAACCCACATAATAATATTCCGAAAAACATGCAAAAATGAGAGTGAGGTTAAAGTAACCAATTGCACACATTTGTGTTTTAAATCGCAATAGGACAACCCCAAACAGTTATGGGAGGGATAAGGACTGGAAGGTGCTTTATTGCTTTTTGAGTGAACTTAAAAGTTGCATTATTTTAAGCCATTCTATGCATAAGCAAAAGAACTCGAAAAAAAAAAAAAAAAAGGCTTATGGCTCATGAAGAATTATTTCTATGTGACCGTTATAGTCGTGTAAGACTGTCACACAGGTATAACTTCCACCCTAATTTAGATATTTGAAAATTTTATGTAGGTCTTACTGTAAATATCACACGGTCACACGGACTGTAAAGATAAAGAAATGGATATCAAATACACAACAGAGAGGAGAGCGAGGGGATTAAAGAAGAGTATTAATGAAAATGGTAAAATTCATTCTTACAACTCATTTACAATTCATCTTTATCTCTTTTTTAAGTGACACTAGAACCCATTAAAATTTAACCAGACCCCACGTATAGTACCACTTAAGAGAAGAATACATGACTATAATTGAGTTGTAAGAATAAATAGTACCACTCGCATTACTCGATTGAAGATAATTGTTGAGCTATTTGTAAGAGCAACTCCAACCATGTTATGTATTTTTTTATGCAAAATGCATAGAAATCACCCAAAAATTATTTTTGCAGCATGAATTTTGCATAACCACTCCAATCATGGTATGCATTTTAGTTATCTATCAATATTTTATAAATTTTCATCTCTATTTGGAGCCTTGGTAGCCGTTTGATTTTTTTTTTATGGAATGTTGATGGCCATTAGATTTGCATAGGGCTTTTGCATCAATATGCAAATTTAATAGTTTTGATAGCACTTGTAAATATGCATAAGCATTTTGCATAATGGTTGGAGTACCATTTTTTCACCACATTATGCATATCTCACCAAAATATGCATATGCATAATGTGATTGGAGATGCTCTAAATTTTATATGGATTGTATAATAATAAGAAGATTTATAAATATCACACGGTCATACGGAATAATTTGTACATTAAAAAGAAAGAGAAATGAACATCAGATACGAGAGAGAGAGAGAGAGACAGCGAGGGGAGTGAAGACTATTATTCACCTACGCATGAAATGAAAATAACAATAATCCCAATCGGCTCCAGATTGCGTGGAATCAAACTCCAAAAGGCAGGCTATTCTGAAATTTTTTTCCCCTCACAAAACAAACACACATCGCACGGTTAATTACACGCGTCACAAGAGAGCGTGAGAAAGGTATTCATTCCCTAAAAGCAAGAAGTGCATTTTTTTTTTTTTTAAACGAAAAATAATATTCCAATGTTAAAAAGAAGGAAAGGAAAGGAAAGGAAGATAAAGTAGTAAAGCAAGAGAGAGAAAGTCACTCTCTCAAGTCTTACCCACACTCTTCCTTCCTGCATCCTGTGACCCGTCTGCTGGCTACTGAATTCTCTTCCTCTCTCTAACCTACCTTTCCCTTTCCCTTTCCCTTTCCCACCTAGCTTCTACCTCGTTTCCTATTTCTCAATATCTATATATCATTATATATATATGTATATATATATATATATATATATATATTATTTTTGATTTTATTTTTTCTGTCTCATGGAACTGAACTCTTGCCATGTCTCTCGTGACCCCAAAAGTCTCATCCCAAGCTTAGAACCATAAGCTCTAATTTTTCCAGGAAAAAAAGCAGATCGATTACTTCTTTTCTCTCTCCTTCCAGCTAGCAATTATCGCTTTTTCTATAACATTATAGCCGGAAGATCGATGCGGTCCCCTCAGGCGCTCCGAAATGGAGACGCTCCGTCGCCTCATCACCCTCGAATCCAAGCTCCTCCTCATCCTCATCCTCATTTCCACTCCACCGTGGCCGTACAGAAACTCCGCCGATTCAACTCGCTGATTTTCGTGTTCCGACTCGCCGCGTTTTGCTTCTCTGTAGCTGCCTCGGTGTTCATGCTCACTAACTCTAGAGGCTCCGACTCACCTCGTTGGTCCGATTTTGATGCCTTCAGGTTCGTATTCTTCGTTAGCCCCCTTTCCTCTGTTAGTCTTCAGCTAATAATTATTTTAAGTTGAAACTAATTTTCCCACTTAATTATATATATATGTATATCTAATACTACTAGATTGAATCAATCAATTTGAAATGGGGGAGGGGGAGAGAAAATTAATTTTGTGAATAATTAGTACAGATTTGTTGTTGCGGCGAATTCAATAGTTGCTGTGTATTCCATATTCGAAATGGGAGCTTCGGTTTGGGAGATTTCAAGAGGAGTCACTTTGTTTCCGGAGGTCTTACAGGTCTGGTTCGACTTTGGCCATGATCAGGTTCTCTCTTACTACATATATGTAGCTCAGATTCATTAATCATACCAATCTCCTTCCCCCCTACCCCCGGCCTCTACGTTAATGTCTACGGATACAGGGCGGTCTCGAGTATTTGTCGAGTATTTGGAGGATACTAAAAAAAGAGACTTTATACGGAGTCTGAGACAATTTTTTGGGTGTATTTACACATAATTGACAAGAGTAATGCTTGGGGCACAACCAAAGTCACAAACTTTTTTACACAACCTTCATTTTGTGTCTATCTCTCTCTTGATGGGTCCATAGTGCCAATGACCCCACAGTGCCCACTAGGAGAGAGATAGACACAAAATGGAGGTTGTGCAAAAAATGTTGTGATTTTGGTTGTGCCCTAAGTATTATCCAATTGACAATACCCGGCCTCTATGTTAATGTCTACGGATATAGGCCGGTCTCGGGTATTTGGAGGCTCGGATCGAACTACTAATAAAAGGGAGTCCCTTATACGGAACTCCCGAGGCAATTTTTTTGGGGTCGATTTATACTTAATTGACAATTTTTTAAGGTTTACTAATACAGAATTAGTAATTTTTTTTGGAGTCTACTTACAATACTCTCTCTGTTTTATATTAACAGTCTTTGATGCCATTTTTTGATATCCTATTTTAAGAGTTCTCGTTGAAAAGTTAAAGTACTTTAAATTTTAATACACACTTTCTACATTTGCCCTTTATTATATCTAACTTTTTTTTTTTTTTTTTTTGATGTGACACTATAATTTTGAATTTTAAAAAGAGCAACATTGGAAAGTTGAAAATCTCTCCGAAATCAAGATTGTATGCTTAATAAGTTAGAATTCCCAAAAGACACTCTTAATATGGGACGGAGGTGGTATAATTCTATTTGTGAAACTTAAACATTGTACGGTATCTTTTAAAATTTTAGAGGGATTTATTTTTAAAACTAAAAAATTCTTACACTATGAGTGTAATTTTCAAAATTTTAGAGGCTTTGCGATTGAGTTTTATATACATGTATATCAATATATATATTTGATGGCACTAAATTGGGCCTTAAGGAGGTTTAAATGTAAAATATTAAAAATTTCAAAATAAAAATATAATTATGAAAAATTTTATAAAGACCCTTAAAATTTTATGAATTTTAGTGGTACGGCACGGTAGTCCCTTTTGCCCCCTGTACCGACCATAAGGATATATACATACATGATAACATACACTATATATATATATATATATATTCATGTATCAATTGCCTTTTGGGGGGAAGGGAGAAACGATATAAATCCTTTCTCCACTTCTCGGATTTTACTTACCTAAACCCTTTTTTTTTAGAGTAGATAATTGGATCAACACACAACGTTAGTATAATAATTTGGGTGACGAGTTTAGAATAACTTCTCTTCCGAAATCCTATAAGCAAAAGAAAGTGAGTTGAAAGGACAAATTTCAGTGACTTGGGGAACTTAGTTTGGATTTAAATTCTACATCTCAGTTCCTCAGTTGTCATGAGGCTACTAAAATTGTGGGGAAGGATGGGCTTGTAAAAATAGAAAGTCATGATTTATTAACATGCCATTTTAATTTTATTTTAGTGGCCACATTATTCCATATTATTGGAAACGTTAAACTAGGTTAGAATGATAACGTGATATGATGGATTCACTGAATAATTTTTTGTATCGGAGGGTTAGGAACTTAGGTGTCACATATTTTTGGCTAATTTTAATAATTTTAATCAAATTTTAAGTGAAATTTTAATTGTTTTACTTTACAACAAATACTAGAGGTACTAACAAATCTCACTAACACTCATACTCACACTCACACTCTATCTTTCTTCTAGTGGTACTGTAGGATCTATTGTGGTCGTCCCTACAGTGCCACTAAAAAAGAGATAGATGTGAGTGTTAGTAAAATTTGTTAATATTTCAAATATTAGTCTTTACTTTATTATGAAATCACACACGAGTTAATTGTACACTTATAAAATTTTGTACACGGGCAAAGTTCAAAATTGGCTAATAAAATCATAGGCTGTAAAATGTATTTTACCTTTTTTATTTTTACAGTAATAGTTTTCTCTATCTAAATTTAGTTTTGGGGGAATGTTTGTCTATCTGCACCTAACTGTTTGACTCGGCGGTAGGTATTTGCGTACCTGTTGCTGTCGGCGGACTCAGCGGGAACGGCATTGGCTCGGACTCTAAGAGCGACGGACACGTGTACGGCCAGCAACGCGTTCTGCTTGCAGGCCTATATCTCAGTTGCCTTGGGATTTACCGGATTTCTGTTTCTGGGGTTGTCGTCTCTGCTCTCCGGATTCCGGGTGGTCTGTTTCATAATCAACGGCTCTCGTTTTCATCTCTAGAGAGAGACAGAGAGAGAATATCTGGGTGCATGAGAGTGTTTCCTTTTTACTGTGCACCGTAGACTGTAACGTGTTGGGCTGATTTGATGTGTGTCTGCTTAGTTCAATGTTTTTGAGAGTGTCCTTTGTGTGTATATTGAGAGAGAGGTTGTGTATTCTTTGTTGCCTAGTGGAGCATATTTATTCCTACTTTACTTCAAAAATAAAAATAAATAAATAAGGGATTGCTTGGAAATACTTGAATTTTGATCCGGTTTGTTGTCATTGTTATAATGTTTTGTTTGTGTCTTCCCCAAGTAGGATTTTGTACACAATGATAATGATTCATAGCTTAAGTGATAAAAGGGAATCACTTAGTGTCCTTCTGTGTATTAAGATTTTATGTTCAAATTTTACCATTTCTCCATGTTAAAAAAGAAAAAGAAAAAGGAATAAGGATTTTATACTTGGAGGGCCAAATTGTTAGTTAGGCTATGGGTAATGCCCTCAATGTGATTTTTTTTTTGATCTATTTATACTCTATTTGTATCAAATTAAGAGTCTTGAATTTATTTTTTTATTTCCCATTTTAGGAGTCCTGTTTGAGTGATCAATGTATTTTAACACCACATTTATATAACTTCACCCTTTATTATATGAAATTATCCAACATTTTTTCTTTGGTATGACCAAGGGTGGACGCATAAATTCCAGCTTGGGGGGTCTTGGCTAGGGATGGCAAAAATTCCCGATCCACTGAAACTCTGCCCCTTCCCACCCCCTAATGGAATTTGGAGGAGGTATCATAGGAGTGTGAGCATGTTTGGTAGGTAAATAAATGGGTTATTTAGTAATCAGCCCTTCTAGGAGATCTTTTATGGTCAGATTCCTCATGAAAACATTTTCACTGAAAAGTTCCTAACTGATTTACCCTACAACTATCAACATTTTAAAAAGGGAAATCTCTAAAATTTCTCAGTTCTCTCTCTCTCTCTCTCTCTCTGAAAAAAAAAATATATATATATATATATATATCAAAACTTTTTAAAATTAATAACTCACATTCAACAAGTCATTTTATTATAAAATTTTCATATTTTGGACTCATCTCAATGAGATCTATCAATGGAGTAGCATTGTTGATAAGTGATTCTGTAAACAAAAATAACATAAATGTTTTGAGGTTTTTTAAAATTTCTCAGCTATTAGTTTGAGAAATTTCTGAACTATTAATTTGAGGAATTTCTCACGATAAAAAAAAAATCAAATAAATTTGAGGAATTTCTCAAGTTGATAATTTTTTAGAAAATTCTCAATTATTAGTTTCAGGAAATTCTCAGGTTACATTGGGGAATTTCTCAACATATCCTGTTAGCATTGTGTTAAATGTTGTGACATTTCTCAACATAACCTGGAAAATCTCTATTTGAGTTTCACATGATTATATCTCTACAACCAAATACAACTACTGAAATGTTTTGGAGGTACGTTTTGAGAAATTCCCAAACATATCAGCTGGTGATAGAAGAAATCAATTTTACACCATTAAACCCCCTTGCTTCTTGAATGACTTTCAGGATACGTGGGAAATTTCTCGACATTTTAGCGGATGAGAGTTGCAACATATTATATCATAAAAATACCAAGCCTGTTTCAAGCGTAAGTGACAGGTTGACATTCTCAAAGTGTTACATGATGAAATCTGACAACAAACAAAGCAATATATAATCTATTCTTCCAACTAAAAATGATCCAAATCGATTATTATCTTCAACATCTATATACGGTTCATGCCTTCATACATCAAGACTATGGGTATTACAGCCTACACACGTATCACTCGACTCCTTCGACATTCAATTATGAAAAGATCTCAATAAATAAACAATTCAAAAATAATTGTAAGTGACAAGTAAAGTTGAATATGGATGATTGCTATGAGAGTTATTGGAAGCTATGGAAAGTTGCAGACATCAACGTTGATAGGGATGAAACATGTCATGCCCCAGTGTAGCAACATACGAAAATTTTTTTATTTTTGTTTTGGACCCGTAACTCATGACAGGATGGATCACTTGTCATGTATTTAACTTAACATATATCAGTAAACAAAGTACATAAAACAACATGGAAGATAAATATTAATTATCAAGACATCTCAAATAATATTACATTGTCTTAAAATATCTTTAAGGCACAAGCTGCCTTATTCAAATAAATTATTATTCTCTTTTATTACAACTATATTTAAAATAAATGTATCTCCACAGCCTTCTCTATATGTGGATATTGCTGGCTAGCCACGTTTTAACCTTTTCAAATTCAAGTACGAGTCGCCACTTAATTTTTAAAGGAAAATTAAAAAAACAATTTTAAAAGCAAACTGATCTTTTGGAAACTAGATTTCTAGGTCCGGGGATTATGGAATGAGAGAGGAAGGAGCCCGGCGGACTAAAACACCCCCTCTTATCTTATCTCGTGATAGGCCTCTACTCAACATCCTTTTTAGTTGAATTATTAATCTAAGCATGCCCTCAACTAATACATAGATATAGATATACACTTCAAAAGCATATTGAAAGGGTGTAAAATTGATAACGATAAAAAGACATACAAAAACAAGTAGGTTCATCTAGCAGGCGAATGATATGCAATAGTGAACAAGAAAACTTACCCGGGATCCAGCTGCGAATGGGAAACGTGCAATGCATACAAATAACAAACACCTAAAAATGAGTCTCTAATTCATATACACACATAAGACAAACCCTAATCTAAAGTTTCGGGCATGAAGTCGAAAATAAAATCAAATAAAACAAATAAACAAAGGGTGGTTCAAGAAGCCATACCTTAATAGTGCTACAAAATAAAGGTTAGTCCACATGCGTTGAATACAATATAATATCAAATCCTAAACATTATACCAAATTATTAGCTTAGATCTAACAAAAGGGGAGTATACTGAAATTATGAATTCCTTCTAACTCGTTGAAACCACAACACTCCTATAGATATACAAGTCTCAACTAGGAGCCAATATAATATCCATATAGAAATGATATGATCCCAACATGATTAAAAGTAGGGGTGGCAATTTTCGACCCGACACGGCAACCCGACACGTAAATAAACAGATTTTGGTGACCCGTATAAGGGCACATGTCATAAACGAGTCGACCCGTTTGACACGATTAATAAACGGATTTAAGTGGGTCAACCCGTCTAACCCGTTTGACCCGATTAAGTATTTAAGTGCAGTTAGGGCATTTTTTTAGTTTTAAAAATAATTTTTAATAATTTGGAAATCTAAAATACAAATAATATAAATAAGAATATTAAATATATATATATATATAAACTAAACTTGTTTTTTTTTTTCGCTCCAAAAAAAAAAGGGTGTAATTACCAACTTACTAAACAAGTAAATCTATATATAATAATTAATAACTAATGTAATAAAAAATAATTAATAACTAATAAGTTTATAATAGTTGGATATTGTTATATTTGTAGTATTTTGGTATTTAAGATGATATATAATACGTGTTAATAATTGATACATTTGATGGGAAAACTTGTTTATGTTCTTAGTAGGGTCGTAAGTTTTTTTTTTTAATAACCAAACCGAGCTAATCGGTTGGTTTTCTTAAAATTACCTACATTTAAAAAACCAATCCAACTGCCGAAATTAGCAAAATCGACCAAAAGTTGAAAAAACCGACCACTTCGGTTGGTTTTTAAAACATGAAAAAAATAAATAAAAAAAAAAATTTAAAAATTGAACTGAACCGATGACACCCTAAATGGGTTAGACGGGTTAAATGAGTGACCCGTGTATGACCTGGCATGATTATGGCACATTAAGAATGACACGATAATGACCCGACACGATTATGACCCGACCCGACCCGACCCGACCCGACCCGACCCGACCCGACTGCCCACCCTAATTAAAAAGAATTCATGACATGAGTTAAACCAATTTCACAACCTACTTATACAAACTAATCAATGCCCTAAGATACAAGTATCACTCCCATACATGATGATTATGAATGCTTGAATATGAACAAGATATGAATTATTCCTTGATTTGGATCTTTTTAGCCTCTGGATTTAAACTTAATCAACTTTGTTTAAGACATGTTTCAAGTCTTGTGTCATAGAAAAAAAAAATTGGATTATCATTGGTTAAGTTCATGAAATCTATCACAGAATTCAGGATTTACAGAGATAAAACCAAATATTTAAAAATAGAAAAGTCATACTCCATCCGTCGCATTTTATGTCTCTCTTTCTTTTTTTGGATGTCCCAAAATTGTTGTCCACTTTCCTAAATTAGTATGCAAATTTTACTTAGTTTCCCAAACTACCCTACCTTGTAATCAACACCAAAGCAAAACAAAAAAAGAAAGTGCAATGATTATGGGCAATTGTGGAAAGTAGGTGTAGATTCTTTTTGTCCCCTTAAATAGTTGGATTCCCTAAGAGGAACACATAAAATGGGATGGAGAGAGTACTTTCCATGGCTTGATCTTAATGATTTTTAGATATGATGTGCCTCCGTTCATTTAATTTCTAGCCCAAAAAGAAAATCAAAGATCAAACAGTCCAATCTTCAGGAATTGGACCAAAACTAGACACCACTCAAGATTTATCAACTCTCTGTCTAGAGATTTTAAAGGATTTATTAAAAATAGTAAATTAATCTAGATTACTTCAATCTTTTTAGGGGATCTTATTAAGAAATTTAACGTCATGAAAAAAATTTATTTGAAGCTTTAAATCTTGTTTTAAGGCTATGATCTAAGCAATTTAAAACTGACTTACTGTTCTGGAATTTAGGATAGAGAGTATATGGGTTGCAAAACCCATATGACCAAACCATGTTAACAATAAAATCTCATCAAAACAAAAAGCCAGTGGTATATCTATGAATTAAGGACAGATTCCAATTGGTTTCATCTAATTCTAACAGATCATGATTTAATTAAAAATCTTTGATCACAGGTCGTCATTGAAATCACTGCACCATTGCTGAATTGTCATTTCTTTGTTGAACCCAAATCATCAAGTCATGAAAATTGGTTCTTCTTAAGCCTAATTCCTCTCTCAAGTTAATGATCCTTGAGGGATTGAGACTTAATTTGATTACCTTTCCTCCCAAATTATTGATCCTTGGAGACTAAACATACTTAATCCACATGAATCTCAATGGAATATGGAGAGAATTCCATGAAACTTCAAATTGGAGGACCCAAATCATGAACATAGACTTGGATCCACCAATTGTGTATAAATATAACTAAGATCAACTTTAATTCCCATGTAAATCATAAATTTACAGAAAATCAAGAGATCAACCTCAAGGGAATCAAATAAGATGTTGGAAATCTTAAACTCTTAAGACAAGAGCATGAACAAAAGGAAAAGAGTATAATCAAAGAGAAAGAGAATTCAAACTAAATTTATGATCCAAAGCAAATTTTCCTTTTAAGAAGCTTATTTCAAAACTTAATCCATGATCAATTAGGTCCAAATCAACAAAGTCCTGAGAATTCAATCATAATTGAAGTGGTGTGTGATGAAATGGGGTGGGAAAAGACTTTTTGAAAATTGTGTAAAAGATCCTAGGATTCTATGAACTGTGATTGAATTTAGTCTAAAACTAACTAGAATTAGAGGATCACCTCCAAAAATCCTCAGATTTTATCTTGTTTTGATGAAGATATCCAAAGCCTTCAAGCTTTCCTTCAAGTTCTTCAAGCTTCTTTAATGGTTTCCTTCACAAATCTTCTTTCTCAATTCTCTCCATTGTTAGGGGAATGTTTGTCTATCTGCACTTAACTGTTTGACTCAGCGGTAGGTATTTGCGTACCTGTTGCTGTCGGCGGACTCAGCGGGGACGGCGTTGGCTCGGACTCTAAGGGCGACGGACACGTGTACGGCTAGCAACGTGTTCTGCTTGCAGGCCTATATCTCAGTTGCCTTGGGATTTACCGGATTTCTATTTCTGGGGTTGTCGTCTCTGCTCTCCAGATTCTGGGTGGTCTGTTTCATAATCAACGGCTCTCGTTTTCATCTCTAGAGAGAGAGAGAGAGAGAGAGAGAGAGAGAGAGAGAGAGAATATTTGGGTGCATGAGAGTGTTTTCTTTTTACTGTGCACCGTAGACTGTACCTTGTTGGGCTGATTTGATGTGTGCCTGCTTAGTTCAATGTTTTTTAAAGTGTCCTTTGTGTGTATATTGAGAGAGAGGTTGTGTATTCTTTGTTGTCTAGTGGAGTATATTGATTCCTACTTTACTTCAAAAATAAAAAAGGGATTGCTTGGAAATACTTGAATTTTGATCCGGTTTGTTGTCATTGTTAGTATAATGTTATGTTTGTGTCTTCCCCAAGTAGGATTTTGTACACAGTGATAATGATTCATAGCTTAAGTGATAAAGAGAATCACTTAGGCTGTGTTTGATAATCCAATTAAATGGAGAAAATGAAAATTTTTATCACTTAATTTTTTTCAATGCGTTTGATAATGTACCACTTAATTGAAAAAATAACCAATAATTCACTGAAAATGTTAAGTGAAAATTTTCTACTAAAAATAATCACTGAATGTAGTCTATTTTAGTTTTTGAAACACTATTTTCAGTATTGCAAATACGAATCACTTAAAATTTTCAGTACTTAAATTCATCACTTAATTTTCAGTTTTATCAAACGCACCCTTAAGTCCTTCTGTGTATCAAGATTTTATGTTCAAACTTTACCCTTTCTCCATGTTAAAAAAGAAAAAGAAAAAGGAACAAGGATTTTATGCTTGGAGGGCCAAATTGTTAGTTAGGCTATGGATAATGCCCGCGATGTGATTTTTTTCTCGATCTATTTATACTCCATCTGTATCAAATTAAGAGTCTTGAATTTATTTTTTATTTCCCATTTTGGGAGTCCTGTTTGAGTGATCAATGTATATAACACCACATTTATATAACTTCACCATTTATTATATGAAACTATCCCACATTTTTTCTTTGGTATGACCAAGGACGGACGCATAAATTCAAGCTTGGGGGGTCTTGGCTAGGGATGGCAAAAATCCCCGATCCACTGAAACTCTGCCCCTCCCCACCCCCTAATGGAATTTGGAGGAGGTATCATAAGAGTATGAACAGGTTTGGTAGGTAAATAAATGGGTTATTTAGTAGTCAGCTCTTTTAGGGGATCTTTTATGGTCATAGATTCTTCATGAAAACATTTCCACTGAAAAGTTCCTAACTGATTTACCCTACAGCTATCTGTAGGAAATATAGGAAGGATACGGCTATAATACTGATTGAGGCGTGCAACAGTTTGCACTGTCCTTAAGAACAATTCCGCCCCTCGGAGTCAATGACTCGATGCACAAGGTCTCAGCGCTATGCTCTCCAGGATTCAGCAATCAATTTCTTCCAAACGTGCACTCGAATTGTAAGATTATATGAGTGCTCAGAATTGCTCCAAAATAATGAAAAAGATTTTTTGAAGAATGGCATTAGAGAAAGGAATTTTCTATCTATAAAATGAGAAGAGAGAATGCTATTTATATTAGAAAAATTGTCCAACGGTCATTTTATTAAAAATAGATTTAATAACTTCCAACGGCCATATTTTTAATACAGGAGTTAATAGATTTAATAGCCTCCAACGGCCATATTTTTAATACATGAGTTAATAGATTTAATAGCCTCCAACGGCCATATTTTTAATACAGGATATTAGTTGTAAATGACTTTGTTTGCATTTTTGAAATAAAAAGTCCAATGTCCAAATAAGAGGAAACCCAAAATTCCAACAATCCCCCCCCCCCCCCCCCCCCCCTATTTCAAAATTTTAAACAACACATAAAAGAATAGAGCAAGAGAATTCAATGCATCAAAACTGGTGCCTTTAGGGCTATGAACCAGTCCCTAGGAATATAAGAAGTGACTTACAGGGATTTTGTGAAATAAAATTTCTATGAACCAGAAACCCTTAACGTAAACCAGTCGTCTTATACCCACATTGATTCCTCAGAATCTGAGCAACTCTAATCGGTGTGGCACCTCTAGGCCCTGTGCCAGTCCTGAATTTTCATAAGTGCTCCAGAAAACTTGCCTACATTTTCATAGAAAGCGGCCCACTTTCACACTTATATAGGTGAATCCATCAAGTATGTATTGCAATTAAACATACCATCCAAATAATATAGACTATGGAATTCATTAAGAGTTTAACTCAACCTTTACACATTGCAATTGCACTATACATCATAGGAATGGACAACAAGATAATCAAGTTATAGTGCATCTCAAATCAACCAATGACTTGTTCTTACCCATATGAACCTATTTCCTAGGTTCTCCAATTACATAGGTTGGGTTACCATCATTGTTGATTTTTGTTATAGGCATAAGCCTCATTCCCCTCAATGTTTCATACACTAGTTTTCTCCCTAGTGGTATTGTTAAGGTATCAGCCAAACTCACTTCTGGCCATACAAAATTAAGAGAAAAACTTTATCTCAAACAGCTGTCTCACAATATAATGACTTAGGCGTATATGCCTACTCTTGCCTTTATAGGATTTTTTTCATAGCTCAGCCTTTTACAGCCTGGCTATCTCAATGTTTATTCCAAATAGGAATATCTGCTAAGAAGCTTTTAAGCCACTCAGCCTCAAAACTAGCTTTCTCAAAAGTTACAAACTCATATTCCATCATTGACTTAGTTGTGCAAGTTTGCTTGGATGACTTCCAAGATACTGCACCTCCACTAAGTGAAAAAAAAAAACCACAAATTCACTCATTGAATTCGTCTTATCTGAATCTGAAATCCAAATTGCATCACTGATTTTTGAAAATACATACTTTCCTTCCCCAAAAACTTTGGCTAAAATTTGGCCTTGAAAAATCAAAATTTAATTTCTTTCGAATTTTGAAGTATGCAATACATTTTCAAAAATAAGTTCTTCATTATCTCCGGATATACAACATTTTCAAAAATATTTTTTTCACGGGGGTGATATTTAACTCTAAGTCTCTAGTACCAAAACATTGATACTAAGCGAGTCATCTAGTAAAACACTTCATTTTTCCTTGAAGAGTAAACAATTGTGTTGTTACACATATGCCTACAAGCCCTCAAATTAATAAAACATCCTCCAAAATTTGTCTATCAACTTTACTTCAACAAATATAGCCACAAATGGCTTTTGGTCACATTAGCCTGTAGAACAGACAATGCTTCTTGCACTACTGAGATTGAGTTTAATTTCCCACAATAAAATACATTGCGATCATTTGTTTTGGAAAATGTTTTAGTGAGTATCTCCTTTCCCGCAATTCTCACTCTATTTCAAAAAATAATTTTCCTTACTCATAACTTCTCTAATCAAGTAATATTGATCAAACAAAATATTCACAAGAGATTTTGTCATTTTAATCTATAAAATTACTTAGGAATTCACACTATAATTTTTTATATCCTCTATCAATCTCCTCCATGTAACTATATGTCACTTCCACTAATTTTGAAATTATTTGAAATAATAGTTTAAACATGATTTTCAAATCATTGGTTGGGTGCCAGTTCTAAACCATATGCACAATATACAAGAATACACACTTTATTTCTATTCATATTTATAAAACCCTACCGGTTTATTCAAATAATTTTTCCACCTCTAATTCTCCATTTAAAAGGTGTTTACATCAATTTGATAATTAATCAAACATGAACAACAATATCAACTAGCACACATTAATTGATGTAAAACAGGAGAATAGGTATCCAAAGAAACAATAATTTCCTTAAACTCCTTAGCTACTAAAGTAGTTTTATAATTTTTCAATAGAACCACTAGGTTAAGAAAAACTTTACTAAAGCTCCATTTACCATATGCTCTAAATGTAATATGGCTAAATGGGATAATGCATGAGGTTGAGAACCCCCACTATAGGACAATTCACAAAGAGATATATGCTTATGAAAATAAGCACCAATAGACTCAAAAGATCGCATCACTTTTGGTGTCATAAAAATTACAAACTATTAGCTGCATATTTCCAAAACAACTCCTTTTTTTTTTTTAAATTGACTTTACTAGCAAATTTCTTAGGATTAAATATCCTAACATAAGCCAAATAACCCAATATTAATAAACATAAAAATTGGGTTTTCTATTTTTCAATACTTGAAAAGAGTAGTTTTTCGTTTTAGATTGGATTCCTCAATCAAAAACAAAAAATGCAGTTTATGTAATAACCTGCATTTTCATTTAAAATTTAATATGACATCTTTCATAATTTTGGCATTGTCATATTTAATTCAATTGGTGTGGTATGCTGATATTTTAATTTCTTGTTTAATTCACATTTAGAATTTCTTTTGGGGTCAAACTATAATTTGTAAAACCTGTGTTAAATTTCAAATCTGTATTTCAAAATGGTGAAAATATTTTCTGTTAACTCAAACTGTATTTTTATTAAACCAGAAAATCAATCTTTACACTAAAATGAATTTTCTGTATTTTTGTGGTGACCACCGCGCCCCGAAAATACCAGTTTATGTTCAAAACTGTCCGCGCGATGTGAGCTTCCACAGGTTTTGGAAGTGACCGATTTGGACATTTGCTTTGTTCCATTAATGGCAAGTAATCATTTGGTAAGGCATTGTTTGGGAATGCTTAGCTTATATGTGCAAATGTTGTGCCATAAGCTATATTGCCAAACACCTCAAGATTGACCCCTATTGATCTATGCTTGGCTCTTCAATAATCTGAGAGTGTATATGCATGTATATACGTATGAATAATGCTGAATCATTTGGGTAATTTCAGAATTTAAAACCAAAATTTCTTTTGTTGAGTGAACTTGGTAGTTCTTGGGCTCCAAGTAGCCTAAGCTTGGCTTCCCTATACATACAACACTCACACACTTACAATCTGTAGAAATCTGAGAGTTTAGAGAGAGCTTGAGAGAGTGATACACAGAGAATTAGTACAGAGGATTTAAGTAAGAAGAAGAACTTCATTCACCATAGCTTGAAGCTTGAGTATTGGATTCTTGTACTTCATTTCTTTCTCAACAATTCCTTTGTTCTCAATATCAGTGAGTATTCTAAACTCACTAAGAACGTAATTACATGTTCAAATTCTGTTTGATTAGCTTGATTTAGAAATCTCCATTGTTGATTTACGTTTGAAACTCAAAAGCTTGAAAACATGGTTTTTCCAAACTTAACCAAAATTAGTTTTGTGAATGAAATATGAAAGATTAGAGTATGTATAGTGTATGGTTGCAATATTAGAGCTTAATTCGTTCATAGGAGGACGTATGATTAAAATGAAGTTTTAACATGTTTTAGTTTTTCATGAAATTAGAGAGATATAGTATGATTCATGTAAAATTGGTTATGGATTCATAATCCTCATGAAAAACTAAAGAGATCCATATATTATATGCCTTATATGCTTTGAAACTGAAAATGGGTCAAAAAGACCCCTGTTTTACTGAACCAGAGCAGTTCCTGCGGAGAAGATGAAGCCTCAGCTTCATCTCGCGCCACGATCGCGCGCGCGAGAATCGCGCGAGCGGCCCGCGCGAGCGACCTTTCGCGCGAGCGGCCCGCGCGCGCGAGGTAGCCTTCCCCAGGCAGACGTAAGAGTTTATATATATATAATTGAAAATTTGGCTGGTCGCGCAAGCGAGGGTCGCGCGAGAACCCTTTCGCGCGAGCGATCCGCGCGCGCGACCCTGCTTTCCTCAGGCAGACAGAAAAGGTTATAAATAAAGGAAAAATGGGTTTATCGCGCGAGCGGCCCGCGCGAGCGACCGTTCGCGCGAGCGGCCCGCGCGCGCGAGGTAGTGCAGTTTCTGTTTTTGTCTGTTTTTCTGTTAAGGGACTGTTTGGATGAAATTTTTATACTGTTAAGGCTCTGTTTGGGAAATTAGTTGATCAGAAACTCTAATTGGTTATGTTTAAGTGATTTACACCTTGTAGTATAACTCATTAATCCCCGTACGCATGTTGTTTCTTGATTCTGCATTTTGTTTAAGTGCATACCATTCATGTGAGTTAATGGTACATGCATGTGGGTGTTAGTCAGTGTGGAAAAGAGTAATGGTGGACGTGGTGCGAGTATGTGATTGAGTTTGTGTTGTGGTTGTGGTCGTGGTTGTGATTGTGATTGTGATTGAGATTGCGGTGGTGATTGTAGTTGAAAAAGAGGCGTGGGTATCTTTGAAATGCGACGGTGGCAAATATGGACACTCACTGGCACCCATGGTAGTGCTAAAGTGTGGCCTACGGACACTCCCTGATAACTCAAGTCTGGATACTGTGAGAGGGGTTGCCCCGGTATTTGCATGGCGGTTAGGGTATTCAAAGTGTGAGGCATTGGACACTCCCTGGCGCCCCGTCGCTAAAGTGTGGCTATCTTAGTATTTCAAAGATACCAGGAGTAAGATAGAGGGTTGTTGTGGGGTCTGTCGAGAGGAAAGAGTCGGTAAGATGAGTGGGGTGCATTATTTCATACACGAGCATGTGTTTTAATGAATGAACAACTTTTAATACATTCCTCGTGGTGCTCTAAAATGAATTCTTTTTATGATCAAACTATTGATTTTGTAAATTGAAAATGGAAAAAGGTAAATGGGTATGTTTTACATTCAAAGTCATGTTTTTAATACTCACCAGCTTCTCGAAGCTGACGACGTTGATGCGTCCTGGACATTCGTGTTCAGGCTTTTCAGGTTACAATCAGGAGGAATCGTACGACTATGCAAATTGAGAATGGCCGCCTTGGAATAAGAGAAACTGTTTATTTTATGCATTAAGTTTATTTGTTGGAGATTTAAACTGTTTTGTTTTAAGGATGACTGTAACAGACACTAAGCTATTATTTTATTTTCAAGGCGGTTTGTGCCTTAGTGACCCCGGTTTATAAGATGTAATAAGATAGAAAATTTTTGTAAGCCTTGATTGCTTTACTCTGATTATTATGTTTTATTGTTTAACGTTTGGGACGGAATCGATCCTTCAAACTGTCGCGACCTACGGGTCCATAAAGGAAATTAAACGCTTTCCTTATTTATGCTACGTCGGGGCGTGACAGGATTTAGTGGTATCAGAGCCAGGTTATTATTTATCACAAGATAGTTTAGCCAGGTTAGGGTTTACCAGTATAGACCCGATTCCACTTAAGTGTTACACACCCGATGATACGACAGGGAGGATAGACTCAGAACCCAAACGCCTAAGATTATTCTGTTCTGACTTAAGTAGTACCTTTTTCAGGTATGGATCCAGCTCAGCCCCTGTTTGTACCTGATCCTTTTGGAGGACATTGGGTCACGGTAGGAGCTATAGTGCCGGCCTCGGCGACCCTTTATTTCACTGCTGTGGGGCAGCGTGCAGCTGCTACTGTCGAGCTAGACCTTTGGCATCAGATTCATATATTAGGACTGGTCGACCTATCTCGTGCTCGCCTCGAGATTCTTTACTTCATAGAGATTCAGCGCTTAGTACTCGTTGAGATGGTTCGCTTGGTTAATAGCGATACCTTCTATCTTCCCCTTGAGGTTCAGGTTGTGCAGGCCCACCTTGCACAGCTGGAGGTACCTCCACCGGTCGTCCCTGCTGTTGAGGATGACGGTGACGTTGATATTGTGCTCGCTTCCATTTCCGAGGAGGATGGCTTAGGATGGGACGACTTTGCGGTCGACCTTGAGGAGGCGCTTGCACTTGAGCCAGCCTTGCCTGAGGCAGATGTCCCTGGACCTGCTTCACTGATGACCTCTCACAGCTGTAACTTTGGGGCAGGCCCCTCCCATGTTCAGCGACTGCATCAGGCCGACTCGCTTGACCTGTTGATGGCTACTTACGGCGATGACTGATTATTTAGATATCGCCTTGTACATATGGACTGTTTTGACTATTAGCTCTATCTCTTTTTGCAAGCTGTAATTACATGCATTAGAGTGTAGGGTAATGACCCCATTTTTGTAGCATTAACTCTTGCATGCGTCCTAACCCATGCAGATAGGGTAGGCATTGATCTGACCATACATGCTTTTTGTATCTACTTGGCAGAAGTTATATATATAAGATATACTCTTTTGAATGTTGTTGTCATTTAAATTACTTCATAGCACTGTTGCATGCATGTTTCTCATTCTACTACCACTATCATGCATAGAATGGCTGGAGGAGTCAGGAGAAACAGGAACCTGATCGAAGGAGCGCCCGAGGCTGCTGATCCTACAGGGATGTTTGAAGCGTTTATCAGACGGCTAGAAAGAATCGGTAATACGAACGACAACCGAAGAGACCGTCAAACGGGAGATAAGTTGCTAGAAAGATTCCGTGCTCTGAGGCCCGAACAGTTTGCGGGTACCGCGGAACCCTGGAAGGCGGAACAGTGGTTGAGACAGATGGACCGGATGTTTGAAGCTGTCCAATGTAACGAGATAGACAAGAGAAGATTGGCTACATTTCAGTTGACCGATGCTGCCGCAGATTGGTGGGATTCGGTCATAGCTACTATCGGGAATGGAGCTGCAACGGGAATGACGTGGACTGCATTCAAGGGAAGATTTTTGGAGAAGTACTTCCCGGCTACGGAGAGGCACAGAAGAGAGAAGGAATTCATGGATCTGACGCAAGGAACCAAGTCGGTGCAAGAGTACACCACACAGTTCGAAAGACTGTCTCGGTTTGCCCCACACTTGGTTGATACCGAGGAGAAGAAGATCCGGAAGTTTAATCAAGGGCTGACACCGCAGATTCGCCGCTTGACTCTCGGCCACTTGGATAAATCGTTTGAAGGACTTGTTGGTTTGGCTACCGATCTGGAAGAGGATGCTCGAGTAAGCCGAAAACAATTTGAATTCCGACCGCCTCAAAGGGGTAATTTTGGAAATAGACCACCAATGAACCGTACCCAAGGGCAGAAGAGGAATTTCGATGGAAGCAAGAAGACTCAGGCTATTACCTATCCGACTCAACCTCGAGTAGGAGAAGGAAGTAGTAGTGGAAAGTGTTTCAACTGTGGCAACCCTGGTCATTTGGCTCGTGATTGTAAAGCACCAAGGCGTGCTACTCAGCAAGGGATAGTCTGCTTCAACTGTGGTGAACCAGGTCACATCAGCAGGTTCTGTACTGCTCCTAAGCAGGTGACTTATGGTCAACAGGGTCAGACTCGCTTAAATGCTGTTATCCCGGATGCCGCTGGATATGATGGAACTGCGTACGAAGAAGGGAATTATGAAGAAGCTCAACCTGATCAGCAAATAGTAGAAGGTACATTAACTCTGTTTAACTCCCATGTTAAAGTGTTATTTGATACGGGTGCTGCTCTTTCGTTCATATCTGTTAATACAATTCGGAGATTGGGTATTTTACCTCATCGCTTAGAGAAAGCCTTGAAGGCTACTTCCCCATTAGGAGCTGCAGTCAGATTAGGACACGTGTGCAAGGATTGTCCTCTACGGATAGGAGACCGTGAGATTCCATCTAGATTGATTGTCCTCTCAATGAAGGAGTTTGACATAATCCTAGGAATGGATTGGCTCACTCAGAATCAAGCAACATTGGATTGTGCGAGGAAAAGAATCACCTTCTCCGACAATGAGAATCAGTCATTTGATTTTCAATGTAATCCTTCGGGAGATATGTTCCTCACGAGATGTTTAGCCAACATCGAAGTCGTCAGTACAGAGGTGACAGCGTCATCTATACCTGTAGTCAAGGACTTCGAAGAAGTGTTTGAAGATGTTTCTGGTCTACCGCCCGAGAGAAGTATAGAGTTCTGTATCGAGCTTATACCGGGTACCGTACCGATCACCAAGGTTCCCTACAGAATGGCCCCCACAGAACTGTTGGAATTGAAGGAACAAGTTCAAGAGCTCGAGAACCTAGGTTTTGTACGCCCAAGTACATCGCCTTGGGGAGCACCGGTGTTATTTGTAAAGAAGAAGGACGGGACACTCAGATTGTGTATCGATTACAGAGAACTGAACCGTGTGACTATCAAGAACAAGTATCCCTTGCCTCGGATTGACGATTTGTTTGATCAACTACAAGGAGCTACGACATTTTCTAAGATAGACCTAAGGTCGGGATATCATCAGTTGAGGGTACGAAAAGAAGACATACCTAAGACTGCTTTCAGAACCCGATATGGTCATTATGAATTTCTTGTGATGCCGTTTGGAATGACGAATGCCCCGGCAGTATTCATGGATTTGATGAACAGAGTGTTCAAGCCTTATTTAGATCAGTTTGTCATCGTCTTTATTGATGATATTTTGATCTATTCTAAGTCAGGAGAAGAACACGAGCAACATCTACGGATTGCGATGCAGACGCTCAAGGACCATCAGTTGTATGCCAAGTTCAGTAAGTGTGAGTTCTGGTTGCAAGAAGTGAAATTTCTGGGACACAAGGTGTCATCTCAAGGAATTTCAGTAGATTCGTCCAAGACCGATGCTGTATCAAACTGGGTTAGGCCGAGCAACCCTACAGAAGTTCGGAGCTTTCTTGGACTCGCAGGCTATTACAGGAGATTCGTTGAGGGATTCTCAAAAATAGCAGCACCTTTAACTGGGTTGACGAAGAAGAATTTGAAGTTCGAATGGACAGAGAAGCATGAGCGAGCCTTTCTAGAGTTGAAGGAGAGACTCACTACCGCACCGGTACTGGCAATACCCAAGCCCGATGAGAAGTTCACTATCTTTAGTGACGCATCATACCAAGGGTTAGGGTGTGTACTTATGCAAGATGGCAGGGTGATCGCCTATGGATCCAGACAGCTGAAGCCGAATGAGTTGAACTATCCCATTCATGATTTGGAATTGGCGGCAGTAGTTTTCGCACTCAAGATTTGGAGACACTATCTCTACGGTGAGAAGTTTGATTTATTCTCCGATCACAAGAGCCTAAAGTACTTGTTCACACAGAAAGAGTTGAACATGAGGCAGCGCAGATGGATGGAGCTGATCAAAGATTATGACTTCACGTTAGAATACCACCCGGGTAAAGCTAATGTGGTTGCTGATGCCCTGAGTCGACAGACTCGTGAGACGATCGCCTCCTTAATGGTTAGAGAGTGGCGAGCTTTGGAGACGTTGGCGGAATTCGATGTACAGAGTGCTGAAGAAGGAGAAGGACAATTGTTCGGATGCCTTATCTTACAGCCTGTTCTTATCGACCGCATTATTGGAGCTCAGAAAGAAGATGAGAAGTTTCAGACGTGGTTCGTGAAAATGTCAGAAAAAGACCCGACAGAATGGAAAGTGGGAGTCGATGGAGGATATCGGTGCAGGAATAGATTATGTGTGCCAGGTAATGAAGAGTTAAGGAAGGATATCCTGGAAGAAGCACATAAGTCGAGATATACAGTTCACCCGGGAGGAACGAAGATGTACAAAGATCTGAAGAGAATTTTTGGTGGGAAGGTATGAAGAAAGACGTGGCCGAATTCGTATCCAAGTGTTTGACGTGTCAGCAAGTCAAAGCTGAACATCAGAGACCGTCAGGATTGTTGCAACCGCTACCTATTCCTGGTTGGAAGTGGGAGCACATTACGATGGATTTTGTAGTAGGATTACCTCGATCGCAGCAGAATCATGACGCTATTTGGGTAATCGTGGATCGATTGACGAAGTCAGCTCATTTCATCGCTTATAGTATGACATACCCGGTAGAGAAAATGAGCCGGATGTACATACAACAGGTTGTGCGACTTCATGGCGCACCAGTGTCAATTGTGTCAGACCGTGACGCCCGTTTTACCTCTGGATTTTGGGAGAGTCTACAAGAAGCTATGGGAACCTCGCTCAAGATGAGCACTGCTTTTCACCCTCAGACAGATGGGCAAACTGAGCGTGTAAACCAGATTATGGAAGATATGCTTAGGGCTTGTGTGATCGATTTTGAAGAATCTTGGGAAACACATTTGCCTCTAGTTGAATTTGCCTATAACAATGGTTATCACACGAGTATCGGGATGGCTCCGTTCGAAGCTTTGTACGGACGACCATGCCGTTCTCCGTTGTGTTGGGCAGAAGTTGGAGACACGGAACTGTTGGGACCAGATTTGGTAAGAGAAACTAATGAGAAGATTACTTTGGTCAAGAAGAGGATGAGAACCGCTCAGAGCCGGTATAAGAGCTATGCTGATCGACGGCGCAAGGATTTGGAGTTTAGTGTTGGAGATCACGTACTCCTTAAGGTTTCACCAACCCGAGGAGTGGTACGTTTTGGTCTCAAGAGAGGAAAGTTAGCTCCGCGTTTCATCGGACCATTTGAGATTTTGGAACGTGTCGGGAGAGTAGCTTATCGACTGGCACTACCACCGAAGATGTCTGGGGTTCACAACGTGTTTCACGTGAGTATGTTGAGGAGATACATACGAGACCCCTCACATGTGGTTAGTTATGACGACATTGAGACAAGTCATAACGTTTCTTACAAGGAGAGACCTGTGAAGATTCTGGATCAGAGTATCAAGAAGTTGAGGAATAAAGAAATTCCATTGGTGAAGGTTCAGTGGAATCACCATGACGAGAACGAAGCCTCGTGGGAAGTTGAAGCCGATATGAGGAAGAAGTACCCGGAGTTGTTTCAGGACTAGTTAATCTTGATTTCGGGGACGAAATCTTGTTTAAGGGAGGAAGGGTGTAATAACCTGCATTTTCATTTAAAATTTAATATGACATCTTTCATAATTTTGGCATTGTCATATTTAATTCAATTGGTGTGGTATGCTGATATTTTAATTTCTTGTTTAATTCACATTTAGAATTTCTTTTGGGGTCAAACTATAATTTGTAAAACCTGTGTTAAATTTCAAATCTGTATTTCAAAACGGTGAAAATATTTTCTGTTAACTCAAACTGTATTTTTATTAAACCAGAAAATCAATCTTTACACTAAAATGAATTTTCTGTATTTTTGTGGTGACCACCGCGCCCCGAAAATACCAGTTTATGTTCAAAACTGTCCGCGCGATGTGAGCTTCCACAGGTTTTGGAAGTGACCGATTTGGACATTTGCTTTGTTCCATTAATGGCAAGTAATCATTTGGTAAGGCATTGTTTGGGAATGCTTAGCTTATATGTGCAAATGTTGTGCCATAAGCTATATTGCCAAACACCTCAAGATTGACCCCTATTGATCTATGCTTGGCTCTTCAATAATCTGAGAGTGTATATGCATGTATATACGTATGAATAATGCTGAATCATTTGGGTAATTTCAGAATTTAAAACCAAAATTTCTTTTGTTGAGTGAACTTGGTAGTTCTTGGGCTCCAAGTAGCCTAAGCTTGGCTTCCCTATACATACAACACTCACACACTTACAATCTGTAGAAATCTGAGAGTTTAGAGAGAGCTTGAGAGAGTGATACACAGAGAATTAGTACAGAGGATTTAAGTAAGAAGAAGAACTTCATTCACCATAGCTTGAAGCTTGAGTATTGGATTCTTGTACTTCATTTCTTTCTCAACAATTCCTTTGTTCTCAATATCAGTGAGTATTCTAAACTCACTAAGAACGTAATTACATGTTCAAATTCTGTTTGATTAGCTTGATTTAGAAATCTCCATTGTTGATTTACGTTTGAAACTCAAAAGCTTGAAAACATGGTTTTTCCAAACTTAACCAAAATTAGTTTTGTGAATGAAATATGAAAGATTAGAGTATGTATAGTGTATGGTTGCAATATTAGAGCTTAATTCGTTCATAGGAGGACGTATGATTAAAATGAAGTTTTAACATGTTTTAGTTTTTCATGAAATTAGAGAGATATAGTATGATTCATGTAAAATTGGTTATGGATTCATAATCCTCATGAAAAACTAAAGAGATCCATATATTATATGCCTTATATGCTTTGAAACTGAAAATGGGTCAAAAAGACCCCTGTTTTACTGAACCAGAGCAGTTCCTGCGGAGAAGATGAAGCCTCAGCTTCATCTCGCGCCACGATCGCGCGCGCGAGAATCGCGCGAGCGGCCCGCGCGAGCGACCTTTCGCGCGAGCGGCCCGCGCGCGCGAGGTAGCCTTCCCCAGGCAGACGTAAGAGTTTATATATATATAATTGAAATTTTGGCTGGTCGCGCAAGCGAGGGTCGCGCGAGAACCCTTTCGCGCGAGCGATCCGCGCGCGCGACCCTGCTTTCCTCAGGCAGACAGAAAAGGTTATAAATAAAGGAAAAATGGGTTTATCGCGCGAGCGGCCCGCGCGAGCGACCGTTCGCGCGAGCGGCCCGCGCGCGCGAGGTAGTGCAGTTTCTGTTTTTGTCTGTTTTTCTGTTAAGGGACTGTTTGGATGAAATTTTTATACTGTTAAGGCTCTGTTTGGGAAATTAGTTGATCAGAAACTCTAATTGGTTATGTTTAAGTGATTTACACCTTGTAGTATAACTCATTAATCCCCGTACGCATGTTGTTTCTTGATTCTGCATTTTGTTTAAGTGCATACCATTCATGTGAGTTAATGGTACATGCATGTGGGTGTTAGTCAGTGTGGAAAAGAGTAATGGTGGACGTGGTGCGAGTATGTGATTGAGTTTGTGTTGTGGTTGTGGTCGTGGTTGTGATTGTGATTGTGATTGAGATTGCGGTGGTGATTGTAGTTGAAAAAGAGGCGTGGGTATCTTTGAAATGCGACGGTGGCAAATATGGACACTCACTGGCACCCATGGTAGTGCTAAAGTGTGGCCTACGGACACTCCCTGATAACTCAAGTCTGGATACTGTGAGAGGGGTTGCCCCGGTATTTGCATGGCGGTTAGGGTATTCAAAGTGTGAGGCATTGGACACTCCCTGGCGCCCCGTCGCTAAAGTGTGGCTATCTTAGTATTTCAAAGATACCAGGAGTAAGATAGAGGGTTGTTGTGGGGTCTGTCGAGAGGAAAGAGTCGGTAAGATGAGTGGGGTGCATTATTTCATACACGAGCATGTGTTTTAATGAATGAACAACTTTTAATACATTCCTCGTGGTGCTCTAAAATGAATTCTTTTTATGATCAAACTATTGATTTTGTAAATTGAAAATGGAAAAAGGTAAATGGGTATGTTTTACATTCAAAGTCATGTTTTTAATACTCACCAGCTTCTCGAAGCTGACGACGTTGATGCGTCCTGGACATTCGTGTTCAGGCTTTTCAGGTTACAATCAGGAGGAATCGTACGACTATGCAAATTGAGAATGGCCGCCTTGGAATAAGAGAAACTGTTTATTTTATGCATTAAGTTTATTTGTTGGAGATTTAAACTGTTTTGTTTTAAGGATGACTGTAACAGACACTAAGCTATTATTTTATTTTCAAGGCGGTTTGTGCCTTAGTGACCCCGGTTTATAAGATGTAATAAGATAGAAAATTTTTGTAAGCCTTGATTGCTTTACTCTGATTATTATGTTTTATTGTTTAACGTTTGGGACGGAATCGATCCTTCAAACTGTCGCGACCTACGGGTCCATAAAGGAAATTAAACGCTTTCCTTATTTATGCTACGTCGGGGCGTGACAGTTTAGTACTAAAGCTAACAATCCCAAGATATTTGTATCGTCTCAATTGGTCTCAAATAAATACAATACTACGAGTCAAAGTTATTTGATCAAAAAGAAATACAAGTAAGAAACTTGTCACACCCAATAATTCTCAATGCCTTTTATCTCCACACCGCCAACACAAAACACGGTGCGGCTGAAATACAAACTATCACATATATGTACATGATATAATAATATGTCATATAATCTATATAGCAAGTTGGGCAAGTGACTGGTGTTTTTCCTACACAACGGATCACTATTAAAAGCCGTTAAAGTATTGAAGTAAATTTGAAGCCCATAGGATGCAAACTGAAGCAACCGCCTTTTTTTTTTCTTCAAGAACGGATACTCAACCGTTTTTGTCCTTTATGGAAAATTAATTCTTTGTTCCAACAGCTATATGCACAGACTTCTTCAGTGATATATGTATATATGTAGTGAATAAGCATACACATGTAAATATATATATATATTAAAATAAATAGTCCAACGTTAGATCAAACTTTATGCACTTAATCCATATTTCTAAAAGAAACACACATGGATTGAAAACAGTTTCAAGCTCTCATTAGATCAAAACATCATGTATTTTCCCACATATATCATACCATTTAGACTTTTGATTAGCCTTGTACTCAAGTTTATAATATTTACAAGGTATAGTAATACCAAACTTTAAATTAAAAGTTTTTATATACAATAATCTCGCACTATTGTACCTAGATCTTGCAATCAATCTTATGTGATTTTGTATATGCACTAGTCCAATTTGTTTCTTTCACGAGAACACGAATATAAAAATAATCAAAATCTATACTTAACTATTTTCACCACATACTATATCTCAAAAGAAATATATTTAAATAGCATACTTACCTTAGCCAAGTGAATAATGCACACAAATAAAAATCCGAACTTTAACCTTAGCCATTGTTGAATCACAATAAATAGGGTAGGTCGGAATACGCTCTCTTGAGACTTTTCGTCGTGACCATAGCAGTATCCATAAAATTGTTCTTAAGATTGTTGGAAACATAAGAAGGATACGGCTATAATACTAATTGAGGCGTGCAACAGTTTGCACTGTCCTTAAGAACAATTCCGCCCCTCGGAGTCAATGACTCGATGCACAAGGTCTCAGCGCTATGCTCTTCAGGATTCAGCAATCAATTTCTTCCAAACGTGCACTCGAATTGTAAGATTATATGAGTGCTCAGAATTGCTCCAAAATAATGAAAAAGATTTTTTGAAGAATGACATTAGAGAAAGGAATTTTCTATCTATAAAATGAGAAGAAAGAATGCTATTTATATTAGAAAAACTATCCAACGGTCATTTTATTAAAAGCAGATTTAATAACCTCCAACTGCCATATTTTTAATACAGGAGTTAATAGATTTAATAGCCTCCAACGGCCATATTTTTAATACATGAGTTAATAGATTTAATAGCCTCCAACGGCCATATTTTTAATACAGGATATTAGTTGTAAATGACTTTGTTTGCATTTTTGAAATAAAAAGCCCAATGTCCAAATAAGAGGAAACCCAAAATTCCAACACTATCAACATTTTAAAAAGGGAAATCTCTAAAATTTCTCAGCTCTCTCTCTCTCTCTCTCTCTCTCAAAATATATATATATATATATATATATCAAAACTTTTTAAAATTAATAACTCACATTCAACAAATCATTTTATTATAAAATTTCATATTTTGGACTCATCTCAATGAGATCTATCAATGGAGTAGCATTGTTGATAAGTGATTCTGTAAACAAAAATAACATAAATGTTTTGAGGTTTTTTAAAATTTCTCAGCTATTAGTTTGAGAAATTTCTGAACTATTAATTTGAGGAATTTCTCACCATAAAGAAAAATCAAATAAATTTGAGGAATTTCTCAAGTTGATAATTTTTTAGAAAATTCTCAATTATTAGTTTCAGGAAATTCTCAGGTTACATTGGGGAATTTCTCAACATATCCTGTTAGCATTGTGTTAAATGTTGTGACATTTCTCAACATAACCTGGAAAATCTCTATTTGAGTTTCACATGATTATATCTCTACAACCAAATACAACTACTGAAATGTTTTGGAGGTACGTTTTGAGAAATTCCCAAACATATCAGCTGGTGATAGAAGAAATCAAATTTACACCATTAAACCCCCCTGCTTCTTGAATGACTTTCAGGATACGTGGGAAATTTCTCGACATTTTAGCGGATGAGAGTTGCAACATATTATATCATAAAAATACCAAGCATGTTTCAAGCGTAAGTGAAAGGTTGACATTCTCAAAGTGTTCGATGATGAAATCTGACAACAAACAAAGCAATATATATTATGTTCGTCCAACTAAAAATGATCCAAATCGATTATTATCTTCAACATCTATATACGGTTCATGCCTTCATACATCAATACTATGGGTATTACAGCCTGCACACGTATCACTTGACTCATTCGACATTCAATTATGAAAAGATCTCAATAAATAAACAATTCAAAAATAACTATAAGTGACAAGTAAAGTTGAATATGGATGATTTCTATGAGAGTTATTGGAAGCTATGGAAAGTTGCAGACATCAACGTTGATAGGGATGAAACATGTCACGCCCCAGCGTAGCAACATAAGGAAAAAATTTATTTCCGTTTTGGACCCGTAACTCATGACAGGTGATGGATCACTTGTTATGTACTTAGCTTAACATGTATCAGTAAACAAAGTATATAAAGCAACATGGAAGATAAATATTAATTATCAATACATCTCAAATAATATTACATTGTCTTAAAATATCTTTAAGGCACAAGCTGCCTTATTCAAATAAAATATTATTCTCTTTTATTACAACTATATTTAAAATGAATGTATCTCCTTAGGCTTCTCTATATGTAAATATCGCTGGCTAGCCACGTTTTAACTTTTTCAAATTCAAATACGAGTCGCCACTTAATTTTTAAAGGAAAATTAAAAAAACCATTTTAAAAGCAAACTGATCTTTTGGAAACCATAGATTTCTAGGTCCGGGGATCATGGAATGAGAGGGGAAGGAGCCCGGTGGACTAAAACACCCCCTCTCATCTTATCTCGTGATAGGCCTCTACTCAACTAATACATAGATATAGATGTACACTTCAAAAGCATATTGAAAGGGTGTAAAATTGATAACGATAAAAGACATACAAAAACAAGTAGGTTCATCTAGCAGGCGAATGATATGCAATAGTGAACAAGAAAACTTACCCGGGATCCAGCTGCGAATGAGAAACGTGCAATGCATACAAATAACAAAGACCTAAAAATGAGTCTCTAATTCATATACACACATAAGACAAACCCCAATCTAAAGTTTCGGGCATGAAGTTGAAAATAAAATCAAATAAAACAAAAAAACAAAGGGTGGTTCAAGAAGCCATACCTTAATAGTGCTACAAAACAAAGGGTAGTCCACATGCGTTGAACACAATATAATATCAAATCCTAAACATTATACCAAATTATTAGCTTAGATCTAACAAAAGGGGAGTACAACGAAATTATGAATTCCTTCTAACTCGTTGAAACGACAACACTCCTATAGATATACAGGTCTCAACTAGGAGCCAATATAATATCCATATAGAAATGATATGATCCCAACATGATTACAAGTAGGGGTGGCAAGTTTTGACCTGACACGGCAGCCCGACACGTAAATAAACGGATTTTGGTGACCCGTATAAGGGCACAGATCATAAACGAGTCGACCTGTTTGACACGATTAATAAACGGATTTAAGCGGGTCAACCCGTCTAACCCGTTTGACCCGATTAAGTATTTAAGTGCATTTAGGGCATTTTTTTTTAGTTTTAAAAATAATTTTTAATAATTTGGAAATCTAAAATACAAATAATATAAAAAGAATTTAAAAATATATTTATAAACTAAAATTGTTTTTTTTTTTTTTTGCTCCAAAAAAAAAGTGTAATTACCAACTTACTAAACAAGTAAATTTATATATAATAATTAATAACTAATGTAATAAAAAAATAATTAATAACTAATAGGTTTATAATAGTTGGATATTGTTATATTTGTAGTATTTTGGTATTTAAGATGATATGTAATATGTGTTAATAATTGATACATTTGATGGGAAAACCTGTTTGTGTTCTTAGTAGGGTTGTAAGTTTTTTTTTTTTTTGAATAATCGAACCGAGCTAATCGGTTGGTATTCTTAAAATTACCTACAACTAAAAAACCAATCAGACTGCCGAAATTGGCAAAATCGACCAAAAGTTGAAAAAACCGACCACTTCGGTTGGTTTTCAAAACATGAAAAAATAATAAATAAATAAATAAATAATTGAACCGAACCGATGACACCCTAAATGGGTAAGACGGTTTAAACGAGTGACCCGTGTATGACCTGGCACGATTATGACACGTTAAGAATGACACGATAATGACCCGACAGGATTATGACCAGACTCGACTCGACTCGACCCGACCCGACCCGACTGCCACCCCTAATTAAAAAGAATTCATGACATGAGTTAAACCAATTTCATAACCTACTTATACAAACTAATCAATGCCCTAAAATACAAGTATCACTCCCATACATGATGATTATGAATGCTTGAATATGAACAAGATATGAATTATTCCTTGATTTGAATCTTTTTAGCCTCTGGATTTAAACTTAATCAACTTTATTTAAGACATGTTTCAAGTCTTGTGTCATAGAAAAATTATTTGGATTATCATTGGTTAAGTTCATCAAATCTATCACAGGATTCAGGATTTACAGAGATAAAACCAAATATTTAAAAATAGAAAAGTCATACTCCCTCCGTCCCATTTTATGTGTCTCTCTTTCTTTTTTGGAATGTCCCAAAATTGTTGTCCACTTTCCTAAATTAGTATTCAAATTTTACTTTGTTTCCCAAACTACCCTTCCTTGTAATCAACACCAAAACAAAACAAAAAAAGAAAGTGCAATGATTATGGGCAATTGTGGAAAGTAGGTGTAGATTCTTTTTGTCCCCTTAAATAGTTGGATTCCCTAAGAGGGACACATAAAATGGGATGGAGGGAGTACTTCCCATGGCTTGATCTTAATGGTTTTCGGATATGATGTTCCTCTGTTCATTTAGTTTCTAACCCAAAAAGAAAATCAAAGATCAAACAGTCCAATCTTCAGGAATTGGACCAAAACTAGACACCACTCAAGATTTATCAACTCTCTGTCTAGAGATTTTATAGGATTTATTAAAAATAGTAAATTAATCTAGATTACTTCAATCTTTTTAGGGGATCTTATTAAGAAATTTAACGTCATGAAAAAAAATTATTTGAAGCTCTAAATCTTGTTTTAAGGCTATGATCTAAGCAATTTAAAACTGACTTACTGTTCTGGAATTTAGGATAGAGAGTATTTGGGTTGCAAAACCCATATGACCAAACCATGTTAACTATAAAATCTCATCAAAACAAAAATTACAGTGGTATATCTATGAATTAAGGACAGATTCCAATTGGTCTCATCTAATTCTAACGGATCATGATTTAATTAAAAATCTTTGATCACAGGTCGTCATTGAAATCACTGCACCATTGTTGAATTGTCATTTCTTTGTTGAACCCAAATCATCAAGTCATGAAAATTGGCTCTTCTTAAGCCTAATTCCTCTCTCAAGTTAATGATCCTTGAGAGATTGAGACTTAATTTGATTACCTTTCCTCCCAAATTATTGGTCCTTGGAGACTAAACATACTTAATCCACATGATTCTCAATGGAATATGGAGAGAATTCCATGAAACTTCAAATTGGAGGACCCAAATCATGAACGTAGACTTGGATCCACCAATTGTGTATAAATATAACTAAGATCAACTTTAATTCCCATGTAAATCATAAATTTACAGAAAATCAAGAGATCAACCTCAAGGGAACCAAATAAGATGTTGGAAATCTTATTAACTCTTAAGAGAAGAGCATGAACAAAAGGAAAAGAGTATAATCAAAGAGAAAGAGAATTCAAACTAAATTGATGATCCAAAGCAAATTTTCCTTTTAAGAAGCTTACTTCAAAACTTATTCCATGATCAATTAGATCCAAATCAACAAATACATGAGAATTCAATCATAATTGAAGTGGTGTGTGATGAAATGAGGTGGGAAAAGACTTTTTGAAAATTGTGTAAAAGATCATAGGATTCTATGAACTATGATTGAATTTAGTCTAAAACTAACTAGAATTAGAGGATCACCTCCAAAAATCCTCTGATTTTATCTTGTTTTGATGAAGATATCCAAAGCCTTAAAGCTTTCCTTCAAGCTCTTCAAGCTTCTCTAATGGCTTCCTTCACATATCTTCTTTCTCAATTCTCTCCATCTCTCCAAATTGTTTTAGCTTCTCTTGTAATGGAGATAAACATCTCCTTATATAGACCAATCTTGAAAGGTTAATTCGAACCTATGTGCCATGGTATCTTTGTTTGTTCAATAAGTATTTAAAAAAAAGTCTGTTAAAACGGGTGGCACTCACTGAGTTGTCCGCAACACTCAGTGAGTACCGGTCTCACACTCACGGACTATCGGCGCGACACTCACTAGGTGCCACCGGCTTCGTCGTGTGACACCTCGTTTATATATGTATATAAATACTTTTTCTTTTGAAATTCTTTTTTCTCTTTTTCATTTTCTTTTCTGAAAAAACATCCATTTTCTTATATTTTTCAGACTGATTTTTACTTTTCTCATACGCATTCTACACCCAAGAATTCCCCTCTCTCTCTCTCTCTCTAAAAATTTTATCGAGATTGAAAAACCTTCTGAAGAGCTTGAATCACCTTAAAGATCTTCGAATTTCATTGGACATTGTCATCATCGGTTTTAGAGACAATCATCCCATGAATTCAATGGTTGGTCAAAATTAGGGTGTCTACACTATCTAGCATAATCGTACTGCCTTGCATAGCCATCTCATGAACATTTTGGGTGTCCAGGACAAAATAAAGTCATCAGCTAATGAAAGCTAAGTAAACATAATGAACACACTAACAATGTATATAAAAGTACATTAACCATCATTTATATTTTGTACCATACAATACAGTTAGTACAATATTCTAGTCGTGGTATATGAATAGTTAATGAGCAGTTTAAATCAGTGATATAAGATCATGCATGAACAATCTCATCTTACTGATACTTTTATCTTGACCACAATCTCTCGAGTCCTTTGGTTCGCCAGAACCATCCGGCACAAGGCCATTAGTTCAGATCTGTTTGTCATATCCAAATCGGCCTGGACATGACCTGACTGGCCAGCTATATCCGTAATGGCCTAGGCTCAATCCTTCTTAATTAATCCGCCGTTTCTAAATCGACTTGGAATAATTAAGGCGACACAAGTCTCTGATTGGCCTACCGTATCCAAATCGGCCTGGGCTCAATCCTTCCTAATTAATCTGTTGTATTTGAATTGGCATGGAATAATTAAGGCGACACAACCCCAGACATTCTCTCTTTTCTTATTTCTCACAAGACATACACGTCGACCCCAACGACCCATTTCCAACATGCCAACTAGACTATCTGACATGAATAAAATTCTGCACTCTAAATGCTACACCCAAGTATAGGCGATCGTTCAAATAATATATTTTCTAGTAATCCTAGGTCGAATCCCAAGGGAGAGGTATAACATTTATTGATTAATCTTACCTAATTTATTAATATTAAAAGTAAAGAAAATATGATTTCTTTGGAAAATAATTTTAACTACTTCTTTGTCTAAAAATAAAGACTATGAACTAACACTGATGGAAATAATATTAGATACTTAAATTAACTAACTAAATGAAGTTACTAATTACTTATAACTATAATTTAAATTATAAAGTGATTAAACTGAATAAATTAACTACTATCTATAAATTGAAAAACAACGAATTTAATTTAGAAACTTCTAAATAAGAAAAAAAACACTAGGAAATCACAAATCTATGATAATCGTCTTAACTTCCATGCCTACGGAAAGATATGAGACTCCCATTCATCCAAAGTCATGCATCTAATGTGTATGTTTCATTAAAATAATAAAATGCTCTTTAGCCGACACAAAGATATAGAACAATTTCAATTAATCCCCTTTTTATTAAGTACGTACATATTGATTATGATCACGATTCATGGACAAAACTAATCTATGACGCTTGAAAATAATTAACCTAACCTAAAACCATGAAGCAAGTGCACAAATTGTTGAAAATCCAAATTGAGAGTCATTAACGTCATGATTGTTAACATTGTCCATATTAGAAACACATGAAATGCTATGAATCTCTACTTAAACGTTCATTGATCTCTGGATTTAGAGCTGCCTGTGGAAAACATGCATGGAAATCAAGTTAATTACTGGTTCATTGCTCTCTCCTGTGTAGAGATTTAGCCTAGCATAGTAAAATTGGATCTAACAATTGTATTTATGGAGAACGTTATAAAATCAATCACACAAAGAGATATAGAATGTAAAATCTGATTAGAAACTAATAAAAACCTGGATTGAATGAATAATAAGAACTTGTATTAAGAAATCTCCGACTGTTGAACTTGAATCCATACCAAAGTTGCTAGAATGAAAACTAGGGTTTAAGGAACCTAGGATTTCCTATAGCTACTCTAAACTAGTATCTAATGTAAAATATATTGTTTTTCTACGAAACTATCTAATATATATAGGTTTAGGAAGTTGAAATCCAAAAAATTCTGATTCCCGCAAAACTACAGAAGCGTGACCTGTCATGCCTTTTTAGTGTGACCGGTCATGGTCGTGACCTGTCTTGGGTATGTTTCGTGACCGATCATGGTCAATTGTTGGGACCGGTCATGGTCTTCTTTTAGAAACTTCTTCTTTTTATTCTTCTAATCAACTTCCTCTTCAGCACCATTATTCACTTCATTTTTCTTATGCCTTTTTATTCTGCAAAACACCGTACTTATGCAAATATTAGCAGTATTGCCTCAATTGTGCATTTGTATTAAAGTAAGCATAAATAGCTAGAGTTAGGGATGAAAACATATATCATTTGTCTTATTAGCGCTTCTAGATATGCAATATCCATCGCTTGTCATACCCCCAACTAGCTCACTGCTCGTCCCTAGTAATGAAATGAACTAACGCAAAGAAAAATTTATCCTACAAATCTAAATAAAAATAAAAAATACAAATGAAATAAACCTAACTCACTTTCGCAGGAATTGCGATTGCATTTAGTATATGCAACAAGCAGTTAAACCCCTAGGTTTGCCCTAGTGGACGAGTATTATCTCGTGAGGGTTTGCAGTGAATCTACCCACACAATTCTTAACATGATCATTATATATAACTATCCATCCTCTAATACCAAGCACACAAACACGAAACACTTCTCAACATCCCTTTCCAACTTAAACAACACAAAATATGTATTCTCACTGCTCATCTATCATAGAAAGCATCAGAATATATCCTTTTCACTAAACTTCATGTGTGTGTGTATGTGTGTATGTGTGTGTGTGTGTGTGTGTGTGTGTCCATGGAAAACAACAACGTTCAGTATTGACTTCAATTTCTATTCCCTATAGCAATCTTCAAACATACGACCTCAACTCAAATCTCACCGGAAATAAACTCTCTAAATGAATTCATTCCGAATTGGGTAAATTCTTATTTTTCCTCATGATATAGAGGCTTATTTAGAGTAAACACAAGGAAACACAAATGCCTCGCATGTCTATAGTAAAAAATGGAAATATTTCGGTGGAATAATCTCATGAATAGAACACATCACACTAGAAGAGCGACTTAGCATGGAAAATCCCTTCTCTATTGTAATACCCTGTATTTTGGATACGTGGTTATATAAATAAGACCCTGAATGCTTGTGTAAACCCTTGGTGAAGAACCTTTCTAAATCGATTGGTCTCATTTATTTCTCAATCGATCAAAGCGTTCTCAAACGATCGAACTTGTGCTTTCTCAATCGATTGAACCTACTTCGAGCGATCAAAACTCTACTGATCTGATTCTAGGACGTGGACCCTTTCTCAAGAGATTGAACTTCTTCCAATCGATCAAACCTTGATCTACCTGTTCTCAATCGATTGAACTCAATTCAATCAATCAAAAGTGGTCTGATCCTTATACGTAGTAGTTGCCACCTATTCTTTTACCTTCCATATATATGTATGTTTTGTGTGTGTGGGTGTTTGGAAGTTTAGGAAAGGTTAGAGAGAGAGTTGGTGTTTGTGTGTATGTGTTCCATATATATATACATATATAACTGTGTATGTATGTGTTGTATATATATACTCTCGGGTTAGAGGAGAAAAGAAGGAGAAGAACAAAAGGAGAAGAAGATGAGCAGAAGACAGAGAGGAAAAGAGGGACAGAGAGAGAGAGAGAGAGAGCTTACCATAGCCGCCACCGCTACAAATCTCGGGACGCCACCACCGGACCATCGGAGTGAGCTGAGTTCATTAACTCGCTCAAGGGATGACTCTAGGATGGTTTCTATATGTTATAATGTGTATATTGTGACCCCGTTGTACCAGTTCGTCTCTGCCTAGTTCTTGGGGTAGAAGATGATTCTCGAGGGATTTAACTTGGCTTAATTGATCGAAGTTTACTTTCCTCAATCGAACGAACTTTTCTCAATCGATCGAACTTGCTATTTTCTCAATTGATCAAAACTACTTTTCCTCAATCGATGGAAATGAGTTTAATCGATCGAACCTTACAGAACATGATTAATTCCTGTTGATTATAATATAAACTATTTAGTTGGTTAAATGTTGTACCATGATTCCATATGTTGATATTGTTAAACTGAATAGTGGAACAGAACACAACTGCATGTTAATAATCAATAATAAGTAGTTATGTTGAACACAAAGCATGTGGTAGTCTGGCTATCTAGAGCATGAGCATTGCACAACATGTGGTCAGCATGCATTGGATAATGTTATGAAGAGATAAGAGAATATGATGAGAATTAGGAATTGTGCCATAATGCGGATTATGAGATAAGTGTACTTTAGATCCATGGGATCAACAGCTGACGAGCTGGGTAGAGATGGGATGGTTAGGGTTCCTAGTGTGCCTCTTACTATTGAAGTCGTCCAATATACCATTGAAGATATCCGGCTAATGCTCTAATGTATTCTCAGCTATGTAGATGACTAGTGAGGATATACACATCGTTGAAGATGTTTGATGTGCCGCTTCCATTATTTATAGATAGGACGTACCATATAGATGATCGGTAACCTATCAAGGGATTGTGTGATGTAGGACACCACCGGGTAAGCGATCGGTGTGGCCTACTAGATGAATTATGTGATAACAAAATGATATTATATTGTATCGACGAATGGATACGAGTATAAATGTGGATATCGGTATGGATAGAATCATATGAAGTAGAACACCATTAGTTAAGCGACCGGTATGGCCTGCTGGTTATTTTATATGTATCGGCGTATGGATACAGAATGATATTAGATGGTATCAAAGTATGGATACGAGTATGAATGTGGATATTGGTATACATAGAATTGTGTGGCGTAGGACATCTTCGGGTAAGCAACAGTGTGGCCTGCTGGCTTAGTTATGTGATATCATATTTGTATTATTGTATCGACGTATGGATACTGATCGTATTATTGTATCGACGAATGGATACGAGAGTGGATATGAATATGAGAACGGTTAGTAAGATGATTGTTCAGTCAGGAATTCAGCATCCCGGCATGAAAGTTGATGCATGGGGTGGCTGCATGGGTTGCATGCATGGATTTGGAAATGCTAGATACTGAGTAGCATGACAAGATGTTATACCATGATCTTTATTATTGTCTTCTCTTAATATGCTTCCTATGATTCCTGTTATCATTGCTTTAATGCATAGTTTAATGAGACCTCTGCTATGTCCGTGAGTGACGTCATTGATAAGAGAGATTAACCGTATTTTAAGATGCTGATCAGTAACGGGTGAAGAGTGTGTTTGATGTACTCACTCAGCTTTGTATTCAAAGCTGATGGCGTTTATGCCCTGGACATTCCAATGTCTAGAGCTTTATAGGTATTGAGGACAGAAGCCTGATGTTTCGCCAGACTTGGAGCTGAAAGCTTGAAGATGAAGACGTGCCGCTTTGTAATAATTAATTTGTATATCTGTTATACTACTGTTAATATTTGTCACGCCCCGACGTAGCATAAATAAGGAAAGCGTTTAATTTCCTTTATGGACCCGTAGGTCGCGACAGTTTGAAGGATCGATTCCGTCCCAAACGTTAAACAATAAAACATAATAATCAGAGTAAAGCAATCAAGGCTTACAAAAATTTTCTATCTTATTACATCTTATAAACCGGGGTCACTAAGGCACAAACCGCCTTGAAAATAAAATAATAGCTTAGTGTCTGTTACAGTCATCCTTAAAACAAAACAGTTTAAATCTCCAACAAATAAACTTAATGCATAAAATAAACAGTTTCTCTTATTCCAAGGCGGCCATTCTCAATTTGCATAGTCGTACGATTCCTCCTGATTGTAACCTGAAAAGCCTGAACACGAATGTCCAGGACGCATCAACGTCGTCAGCTTCGAGAAGCTGGTGAGTATTAAAAACATGACTTTGAATGTAAAACATACCCAATTACCTTTTTCCATTTTCAATTTACAAAATCAATAGTTTGATCATAAAAGAATTCATTTTAGAGCACCACGAGGAATATATTAAAAGCTGTTCATTCATTAAAACACATGCTCGTGTATGAAATAATGCACCCCACTCATCTTACCGACTCTTTCCTCTCGACAGACCCCACAACAACCCACTATCTTACTCCTGGTATCTTTGAAATACTAAGATAGCCACACTTTAGCGACGGGGCGCCAGGGAGTGTCCAATGCCTCACACTTTGAATACCCTAACCGCCATGCAAATACCGGGGCAACCCCTCTCACAGTATCCAGACTTGAGTTATCAGGGAGTGTCCGTAGGCCACACTTTAGCACTACCATGGGTGCCAGTGAGTGTCCATATTTGCCACCGTCGCATTTCAAAGATACCCACGCCTCTTTTTCAACTACAATCACCACCGCAATCTCAATCACAATCACAATCACAACCACGACCACAACCACAACACAAACTCAATCACATACTCGCACCACGTCCACCATTACTCTTTTCCACACTGACTAACACCCACATGCATGTACCATTGACTCACATGAATGGTATGCACTTAAACAAAATGCAGAATCAAGAAACAACATGCGTACGGGGATTAATGAGTTATACTACAAGGTGTAAATCACTTAAACATAACCAATTAGAGTTTCTGATCAACTAATTTCCCAAACAGAGCCTTAACAGTATAAAAATTTCATCCAAACAGTCCCTTAACAGAAAAACAGACAAAAACAGAAACTGCACTAACTCGCGCGCGCGGGCCGCTCGCGCGAAAGGTCGCTCGCGCGGGCCGCTCGCGCGATAAACCCATTTTTCCTTTATTTATAACCTTTTCTGTCTGCCTGAGGAAAGCAGGGTCGCGCGCGCGGATCGCTCGCGCGAAGGGGTTCTCGCGCGACCCTCGCTTGCGCGACCAGCCAAATTTTCAATTATATATATATTAACTCTTACGTCTGCCTGGGGAAGGCTACCTCGCGCGCGCGGGCCGCTCGCGCGAAGGGTCGCTCGCGCGGGCCGCTCGCGCGATTCTCGCGCGCGCGATCGTGGCGCGAGATGAAGCTGAGGCTTCATCTTCTCCGCAGGAACTGCTCTGGTTCAGTAAAACAGGGGTCTTTTTGACCCATTTTCAGTTTCAAAGCATATAAGGCATATAATATATGGATCTCTTTAGTTTTTCATGAGGATTATGAATCCATAACCAATTTTACATGAATCATACTATATCTCTCTAATTTCATGAAAAACTAAAACATGTTAAAACTTCATTTTAATCATACGTCCTCCTATGAACGAATTAAGCTCTAATATTGCAACCATACACTATACATACTCTAATCTTTCATATTTCATTCACAAAACTAATTTTGGTTAAGTTTGGAAAAACCATGTTTTCAAGCTTTTGAGTTTCAAACGTAAATCAACAATGGAGATTTCTAAATCAAGCTAATCAAACAGAATTTGAACATGTAATTACGTTCTTAGTGAGTTTAGAATACTCACAGATATTGAGAACAAAGGAATTGTTGAGAAAGAAATTAGAAATAGGCAATCCCAATAGAAACTTCAAGCTTTAGTTATGGAGGTTCAAACTCTTCTCTTCACTAAAATCTGAAATTCTATTCTCTGAACTCTCTCTAAACTCTCTGTGTTTATAACAAAGTGCAGAATCAAAAGTGTGTGTGTGTGTGTGATGAAGAGCTTAGTTATAGAGCTTGAGAACTTGGGCTCCAAGTTGGGTGAACATTACTCTACAAATGAGTTACTTAACAATTTAACTAAATATCAATATACACAGATTTACATACGTATTGTATTATCAGATTGTTAACTCCACAGATTACTTAAGAGCCATGTATAGACTAGTAGGGGGCAACTTAAGGTGTTTGGAAATTTAGCTTATGGCAATAGAATGAATACACACACAATTGTAATACCCAAACAAGGCATATCCAATGATTACTTGCCATAAATGGCAATAAAGCAAATGTCCAAATCAGTCACTTCCAAAATCTGTGGAAGCTCACACAGCGCGGACAGTTTTGGACATAAACTGGTATTTTCGTGGCGCGGTGTCCGTCACAAAAATACAGAAAATTGATTTTAACGTAAGAATTGATTTTCCGGTTTCATAAAAGTACAGCTTGAATTAAAAGAAGTTATTTTCACCGTTTTGAAATACAGATTTTGAAATCCACACAGGTATTACTAATTTTATAAAAATTGCAGTTTGACCCCAATAGAATTTTGAATATGAATTAGATAAGAAATAAATATTCCAAACAAGTGACTGAAAATAAAATAAAAGCAGACAATGCTAATAGAATTTAAATATGCCAATGCGATTACAATTAAATTAAATATGGATAAGGCAATTTCCAATTAAATATGAAAATGAAATTTGGAATTAAATGGAAATGCAGGTTATTACAATATTTGTTGTAGGCCTTAGAATAAATGCCAGCTGTTGTAATAGATTTAGTAGACTTTTATAATTGGTACTTGGGCATATGTTGCTTCCAAACCTTTTATATTTCCGCTGTAGCCTCTTATTATGTTAATAAGATATGTTCTATGAATATCAATCTCCCTATTATTATATTTATTGGTTTGAGTAGATGACAATGCGATTATTCACCAGTCACGGGCCTACGAGACCAAAAAGGAATTTATTTTCTCTATTTTTGCTTCTCCGGGGTGTGACTGGATTTTTGGTATCAAAGCCTAGGTTTTAGTTGTTAATCGCTTGTGTTTTGTTTAAGAACCCAAGTTCTAAGTTAATGTCGATAGCATGAGGAAGCTGAGATGAGATAGAACTATTTTCATGTCACGCAGATAAGAGGTTAAAAGAATCCATCTGAGGATGTTTCTTTGGAGGGTAGTAACAGCTGGAACTGATAAGAAATCATTAGAGCTGTTTGTAGCTGAGTTCATAGAGAACAAGGCATCTAGAGTTAGTTGTGGTTGTCGAGTTCATAATTATAAAATCGTTGGATTTTAGACACTGACAAATTCCTAGGCGATCGTGGAACAGTCAGTATAACCTAGAAGTAAAAAGAGGCTAAGGATAAGATTATCTTTTTACCTTGAGTCACATGTTGGTTGAGTGGTCTCACATGTTAGTTGAGCAGTACTCGTAGTCTGGAACTTCAGAATAGAAATAGAATGTTTAAGATTTGAAGTTACACTTAGAACTTGTCGTTTCGTAACCTTTGGTTTGAATATAGATACATTTGAGCATACCTGGTAGGTAGACTGACCTTTGTGGTTAATATTATTATTTATGTGAGGTATTCATAATACTTGATGTGATCGTATTAATATAGTGGTACTATATTGTTGGAAAAACAGGTTTAAATTAAAAGTTTAAACGCGCAGCGGAAAAGTCAAGTTATAAAAACTTAATGGTAGCCCAAGATCTATTACTCGCCAATTCCATAGATGTGTACTAATAGAGGGGACAAGAGTTATACCTTAGTGTCTTGAACCCAATTCTGATTTTCTTCCTCCTTGGTGATGCAGCAACCTCTACTAGGTTGTCTTCACCCTTATGTCTCCTACGGATGCTTCCCGGAGAGACTAGAGATGGTGGGATCTCTAATAGAGAGGAAGGAGAAGGTTTTGGGGCTCTAAAACAGTTTCTGCAGCTTTACACATTCAAAACGACGAACAACTTTTCCCAGAACGCAGCTGCCCTATTTATAGATTCCCATAACCGACCTAACCTTCGAGCGATCGAAGCATATTCGATCGATCGAACGATTCTCGATCGATCGAACCTGCCATGACTTCGATCGATCGAACTAGCTTCAATCGATCGAACCTGTCTTGACAGCTTCCTCAAGTGTCTTTCCAAGTATCCTGGCGGAGCTAAGAGTGGGACCTCCTAGGTTCTTTATTGTTGGCTCAGATCAGTCGATTAATTCCCATGACCAAACTCTTTGATCAGTAAATTGATCGACTAATCAGTTAACGTTTACTCTACTATAAAACGATAACTGAACTCCAACGCAAAAGAACATATCCGAAGTGATAACTAGACTTGCATATTGTACTAATGTCCCTCTACCTTCAGCATTCGTAATCATATTCAGGTAGTCGGATAACTGTTACTGTCAACCTGAATCATGATTACTTCTTGTATTCCTTGAGTCCCATTCACCTCTCATGATTACCAAACATGTTGATAACTCTTATCAACAAGACTGCAGTACTCAGTAATCGACTTGGTGACATTCTGAAGGGAATGCTTACTCTGAATCAGAGGGTAGATTCTATCTTGACAATATATGTTCATAACCCTATGAATATGACATACCCAAGATACCCAGGTGTTGATCTTCTATAGACCTCACTGATTGGTAAGTCAAAGCAGTCATATCCACAGTCTGTGTTCATAATCGTCTCAAGATTGAGAACACGTACCTTATACAAGTTATGAGTTCCTATTGACTGTTGACAGCCTTAAGTGTCAATAGGAAACTCAGGTCCGTCAATGCACTATAAGCACTAGCATATCAACTAAGAGCTACACTCTAGTGATTGAGATTAATCACTCCATCCAATGGTAGTTAATTATGCTACAGTGTAGACCTGATGAGGTATCCAATCTCATCATCCACTGTGACATATTCTAAGTATCAATGAATAGTAATTCGTATCCTAGTTGTATGTATCTCATACACACACGAATTACTTACTATGACACTTAAGGATTAACAATCATCTCATGAAAGAAACATACATAATGAAATGTAAAGCTGATATCCATATATTAAAATGTCAATGTCGCATACATAAAGTAATGGTTTGAGGGCACAAACCCAACAAACTCCCACTTGCACTCACAACCATACAGGATTACATCTGAGACCTAGTCTATCTAGATGACGATCAAAGACCTTCTGTGGCAAGGCCTTTGTAAACGGATCAGCAAGATTGTCAGTGGTGGCAATCTTGGTGACAGTCACATCTCCACGTTGAATAATATCTCAGATAAGATGATATTTCCGCTCTACGTGCTTTGCCTTTCTGTGGTTCCTTGGCTCCTTAGACTGAGCCACTGCCCCACTATTATCACAATAAAGCGTAATAGGCAACAGCGACGCTGGTACCACCTCGAGTTCCATAAGGAACTTCTTGAGCCAAACAGCTTCCTTTGCGGCTTCGCAAGCAGCCACATACTCAGCTTCTGTAGTTGAGTCTGCATTGCATTTTTGCTTAATGCTCCTCCAACTAACAGCACCACCTCCCAAGGTAAAGAGATGACCGGACATCAACTTCGTCGAATCTTTATCTGACATAAAATCCGAGTCAGTGTATCCCACTGGAATTAACTCACTTCCACCGTACATAAGCATGTAATCTTTAGTCCTTCTCAAGTACTTAAGAATGTGCTTAACGGCTGTCCAGTGCTCTGGACCTGGATTCGACTGATATCTACTAACCATGCCAACGGCGAAGCAGATATCTGGTCTAGTGCATAACATCGCATACATGAGACTTCCCACCGCTGAGGCATAAGGAATTCCTGTCATGCGATTCCTCTTCTCCTGTGTCTTTGGACACTGGTCCTTGGAGAACGCTAAACCATGCCTGAAAGGTAACAAACCTTTCTTCGAATTATCCATTGAAAACCTAGTTAGCACTTTATCGATATAACCAGCTTGAGATAATCCCATTATCTTTCGCTTGCGATCCCGAAAGAGCTTTATCCCAAGAATATAGCTCGCCTCTCCTAGATCCTTCATATCGAATGTACTAGCTAGCCAAACCTTGACCGTTGACAGCGCCGCTACATCATTTCCAATGAGTAGAATGTCGTCAACGTAAAGCACAAGAAAAGCCACCACTTTCCCTTCACTTTTCTTGTATACACAAGGTTCATCTAGATTCTGTATGAAACCAAACGACTTGACTGCTTGGTCAAATCGGATGTTCCAACTTCTGGATGCCTGCTTAAGCCCACAAATGGACTTTTGCAACTTGCATACCAAGTTACCTTTTCGACCAGCTATGAACCCTTCTGGTTGCTGCATATAGATGTCCTCCTCAAGATTGCCATTCAAGAATGCAGTCTTGACGTCCATCTGCCAGATCTCAAAATCTAGGCATGCAGCAATGGATAAGAGTATTCTGATGGACTTGAGCATGGCCACCGGCGAGAAGGTTTCCTCATATTCAATGCCCTCCCTCTGAGTATAACCTTTCGCTACAAGCCTAGCCTTAAAGGTCTCAACCTTTTCATCAGATCCTCTTTTCCTCTTATAGACCCACTTACAGCCAATGGATTTAATATTAGCTGGAAGTTCTACAAGATTCCAGACCTGATTGAAATCCATAGATTCCAATTCAGCCTTCATAGCTTTAACCCAATGTACTGAATCAACATCAGCCATTGCCTCTTCGTATGTGGCAGGATCAGATTCAGATTCTATGGAGACAGCTTCAAAAACTTCTCCTAAGAACATGTATCTATCAGGCTGACTGATAATCCTCCTACTACGACGAGGTACCGGTGCGGAAATAGGTGAAGAAGTGGTGTTTTCTTGATTTACATCGTTATTAACTACGGGTTGGACTGAGGGCTCTCCTTCTATCTCTCTAAGATCTATCCTTCCCTTAGGTTTATGGTTCATGATATAATCATCCTCTAAGAAAACAACATTTGTACTAATAAACACTTTCTGTTCCCTTGGATCATAAAAATACCATCCATAAGTACCCTTTGGATACCCCACAAAGTAACATACTTCCGATCTAGAATCCAATTTGCTCATCTTTCCTTTCAGCACATGTGCCGGACACCCCCATATCCAGAGATGTTGCAAAGAAGGCTTGCGCCCAATCCACATCTCTCGTGGTGTCCTTGGAATAGATTTTCTAGGTACTAGATTTAGTATGTAAGCAGCAGTTTCCAAAGCATAACCCCAAAGGAATAATGGCAACTCAGAATAACTCATCATCGACCTAGTCATGTCTAAAAGAGTCCGATTCCTTCTCTCCGCTACACCGTTCTGCTGAGGCGTACCAGGTGTAGTCAATTATGACAGAATCCCATCCTGTACAAGGTGAACAATAAACTCATTAGAGAGGTACTCGCCACCTCGATAAGATCGAATGGCCTTGATATGTGTGCCCAATTGCTTCTCCACTTCAGCCCTAAACTCTTTGAACTTCTCAAAGGCTTCAGACTTGTGTTGAATTAGGTACACATATCCATACCTAGAGTGGTCATCAGTAAATGTTATGAAATACTCATAACCACCCCTTGCTCTAATATTTATTAGTCCACACACATCAGTATGAATAATTCCAACAATGCATTGATTCTATTGCCCTTTGCAGGAAATGGTCTTTTGGTCATCTTACCCTCTAAACAAGACTCGCAGACTTCTATTGGTTCGAGAACCAAATCGCCTAAGACCCCTTCTTTGACTAGTCTGCCAATCCTATTTAGATTGATATGGCCAAGCCTCATATGCCAAAGCTTTGTTGGATTAGTGGAAGGTCTCTTTCTTTTAGATGGTACAGTTACCATTGAGTTATTAAGTTCCATGCAAGAATCTTTAAAAATATTGGGAGTAATCACATACAATCCATTTGATTTAACACCAGAACATATAAAAGAACTATTTCTTTTAATCACAACTTCAGTTCCAAAATGAAAAGAATAACCATTATTCGATAAATTAGAAACTGAAATCAAATTACGTCTCATTGAAGGGACGTAAAGAACATCTGATAAAATCAAAACTTTATTGTCTAGAAATTCTAAAACTACGACTTCTATAGCAACCGCAGAAACGGTTGCGCTAGAACCTAGAGTAAGTACGATTTCCCCATCACTGCACCTCCTGGTTGATCTGAACCCCTGCAATGAATTACAGATATGGTTAGTCGCACCAGAATCAATGCACCAAGTGTTTGAAGTATCCGTTATAAAACTTACTTCAATCACATGTGATTCAATCATACCTTGAACTCTTGTAGCTAAGAATTCTGGACAGTTCCTCTTCCAGTGGCCTTTCTCACCGCATTAGAAACACTTTCCTTTGCCTTGGCCACCCACCTTCCCTTTGCCCTTACCTTTTCCCTTAGATTTTGCAATCTTAGGGACCGGTCCAATACTTGAACCACCAGTGCCAGCCTTCTTCTTCCCTTTCTTTCCTTTCGGTGTAGATCGGGAAGAGGAAGCGCTTTTCTCAACGTTCAAAACGTTGACCCCAGGTTTGATCACCCCTTCCGCTGCCAGTAAAGAACTCATCAATTCGCTCATTGAAAAATCCATTTTATTCATGTTATAGTTTAGTTTAAATTGAGAGAATGACGGTGACAGCGTGTTGAGGATCATATCAACTTGGGTCTGTGCATCGATGTTGGCACCTAGGGTCTCCAGCTCATTTAAATAACCAATCATTTTTAAAACATGTTCCTTGACTGGAGTCCCTTCCGACATCTTAGCACTCATTATCTTCTGCATAGCTACCTGTCTAGCAGGCCTGCCATGTTCCCCAAACATCTTCTTCAGGGATTCGATAATGTCACTGGCGGAATTGTTCGACTGGAATTGGTGTTGCAACACTCCAGCCATTGAGGCCAGAATATAGCAATGAGCCATTCCATTCGACTTCTTCCATTTATTGAACTCGAGTCTGGCAGCTGCCGAAGCATTTGTCGCGGGTTCTTCGGAGTATGGGGTGGTGAGGACATATATGTGATCCTCCGCAGTTAATACGATGTCAAGGTTTCGTTTCCATTCAGTGTAGTCATTTCCAGTTAACTTGTTTTGAGTGAGTATGGTGGCAAGTGGACTGAATGCAGATCCAGACATTATGATTACTGAAAATCAAACAAACAAAATAAATATGGATATCAGAATTTGACAGTTTAAAATAAAAGAATCCTTAAAAACTCTTATTTTTAAAACAAAGTCGCCGAAAAATCGAAACGAAAGAATAAAGCCTCCGTATGGTGGTCAATGTTCTATCTTTCGATTAATCATGACTTGTTCACTATGCAACTCTTGCAAAACAAGTTATGACTCCCGATCCCTTTTGATCTCTAAGTTTCTGAATAATACCCTGTATGTGATCCCTTATCCATAGTTTAGCTAGTATGTACCATTAACTAGGATCCAATCACAACCGTCTCAAGTAGCGCCTCTGTGTGGTGGTCACCCTCTAACACGTCTGATTGATCCTATCAAAGGAAGTTCACATCTAGTAACCAATGACTAATGCACCCTCCGTGTAGAATGATCACCCCTGGCGAGGTGACACAGAATGCACCACTCATCTTACAGTAAACCGTTAATGGAAGATCGTGGGTGTTTATTAATAAGACCCTCTCCCACTAGATTTAGTAAAAAAGGATTTTGCTTTTGAAAAATGTTTCCACACATTACCCATAAACATCCAATGTTTACTAATGCATTGAAATGGTTTTTGAATTTTATTTTAGAAAACTTGTTTTACGTGCATACAAGTAGTAACAATATAATTAAATGCCAATCCCAAACCAAGCACATAAAACAAAAACTAAAATTGAAAATAAAGACATCCAAACGATGCCTCTATCTCCCATGGCTCTATCTCCATAGAACCTCCTTTTGGTTTGATCGCCTCCAGCTCCATCTTCATGGACAACGGCTCTTTGCTCCATCTTCATGGATTTTCTAATTCTATTACATTTGTCCTATGCTTCTTTCGAAGCTTACAATTTTTCTAGAAATAGAAAACAACAACAAGAAAATAAAAAAGGCTAAGGAAACCGGTGCGACTTTCCTTTTCATAGGATTGAAGTCGCACCGCCCTTTACATATGCCTTAAAACCAAACCAATGATTAAAACATAATATACACCAATCTCAAATAATTAAATACAAAATTTAAAAGTCTTGGTGCCATGGGAGATAGTGACTAAACTGGCTGCAAAAGGGTTAGTCGTACACGTATATTCATGCATATATATCTATTGGAACCCCAAATTGATTCACAAAGTGCGTAAACTCTTTACGCACTATTTTAGAACTCAAAACAGCACCTTATCTCTCTGTCACACTTCGATCGATCGAAAAAGGTTCGATCGATCGAAGCTTCGATCGATTGAACAATGTTCAATCGATTGAACTTTTAATTTCACAAAAAAGTTTGAAAAATTTCACAGAATAATTTGAAACTAAAGTAAATAATTTTTAAAACATTCAAAACTGTGAAAAGAACAACTGGACAGAGAAACAATCTCGATCGATCGAACCCTATTCAATCGATCGAACAAACCAAAGTTCGATCGATCGAAACTTGTTCGATCGCTTGAGAACTAGATGTTCGATCGATCGAGACTACTTCGATCGATCAAATCCATCTTGCATCTAATGCAATCACAGATTTGTATACTGCTGCGATAACACTACAGAAACAGATCGGTGACGATGCAGTTTTGAAAACAGTTCTAAAATTAACATGCAAATCAAAACTAGTGTTCCAAAACGCATCTATGGATCCAAACAAGCGTGGCTTTGATACCAATTGTTGGAAAAACAGGTTTAAATTAAAAGTTTAAGCCCGTAGCGGAAAAGTCAAGTTATAAAAACTTAATGGTAGCCCAAGATCTACTACTCTCCAATTCCATAGATGCGTACTAATAGAGGGGACAAGAGTTATACCTTAGTGTCTTGAACCCAATTCTGATTTTCTTCCTCCTTAGTGATGCATCAGCCTCTACTAGGTTGTCTTCACCCTTATGTCTCCTACGGATGCTTCCTGGAGAGACTAGAGTATATGTGTTACCACATGTTTTTATTCTTGCCTAAGTTGTAAGATAGAATGCGATTGACCAAATAGATTTTTATTTATAGGTTGAAACATTGAACACTACCAGCACTCATTATGGTTAGAACAACTCGAGGAAACCCAGGCCAACTGAATGGAGCACCTGATGTAGTACCTCTTGAGATAGATACAACAAGAATGGTCAAAGTTTTCATCCGTCGTATGGAACAAGTTATAAATCGTGCAGATCGTGTCATTAGCAATGAAACACCAATACATCAAACGAAAGTCAAGCTGCTAAAGGAATTTTTTGCGCTTCAACCAGGAACCTTTAAAGGATTAACGGGAGCATGGAAAGCTGAGCAATGGATTCGCCAGATAGAGTTGATATTTGAGACGCTCAAATGTACTGACATTGAGAAAAGATATTTGGCAATATTTCAACTGACGTTCTCAGCAGCAGATTGGTGAGACGCAGTGAAAGCTACAATGGGTGAAAAAGTTGTTGGAAGGATGACTTGGGAATCATTTAAGACTCGATTTCTAGAGAAGTATTTCCCAAAATCTGAGAAGAACAAAAAGGAGATAAAATTCATACAATTAATCTAAGGTAGTTTGAAAGTGCCAGAATACGCAAATCAATTTGAGAAACTATCACGATTTGCACCGGATATGATTGATATACCAAGAAGGAAGATCAAAAGATATCATCAGGGATTAGTTATGCATAGTCGTCATATGACTATAGGACATTTAAACCAATCTTTCAAAGCTCTGGTAGAAATGGCAATGAAACTAGAAGACGATACTCAGAGTAGCGAAGGACCATACTTTGATCAAACATTGCCAGAAAATGACCAGTTTCTCCTAATAGATCAGAGAGGAAGGGACAGTTAGGTTGTGTTGGCAACCAACTAAGTTCAACAAGGAAACACAGAGAGAACATAGGCAATCGCCAGAAGCGCAAGAGAATGGGAAAACAAGAATGAATCAAAACCATCGACAATTCTAACACAGCACAGAGAATGAGATATCTGCTATGATTGTGGAGTACCGGGACACCATTCCCAAGAAGACAGAGCGTTAAAGAAATCTAATAGACGAGGAGTACAATGTTTTAACTGCGGTAAAGTTGGTCATTTCTATAAGTTTTGTCTAGAATTAAAGATGCAACATAATGCTCCATCACAACAAGTACCAGGAGGGCAGACTCACCGAACAAATTATTAGTCTTGACTTAGACAAGAACAATAGACATAAGGTACAATACTCAACACCTACATCATGTATTACATATGATCCCGATATTGCAGGAAGTTTTGTATTCGTGATTTGATAATAATAGGATTAGAGTAATCAGCTCACCCTACAATATTGAGCCTACACCATAAATTGTAGATACCCAAACAACTCTTTTGGCACTAATCGATAGTCGTCTATGACAGTAGTTGATGTTGTCAATATCAAGATATAAAAGTATACTTTACTTTTCTAAAGATTTGCAGTGTGGAAGTAAAGGTCGAACCCACAGAGATTGATTAACTACCGCGCTTTAATTTTAAAACCTAAATCTAATTAATTAAGAAAAACAGATTTTGATTTGATTTTAATAAAACTAAGAACAATAGAAGTAAATCTAAATTATAAAAGCAATTAAAGTTGTTTTAAAGATATTTAGAGAGAACCTAGGATTGCAAATCCACCACTAGCTTCATAATAGGAATAATTATGAATCACTTTAGCCTATTAAGTTGGATGATAATGGGGAATTGTAGCTACAAGCCCAATTCCTCCATCAAAAAAATAACTATGGTTCAAGCACCAACATAATCCATCTTCGGTTAGCACGAATTATCCCACACTAAACTAGGGTTGTGGTATAATCCGTCTAATCTAGGCATGGACTATTCGGATACTTGATAGCGCAATTCAATTTAAGCACCATTACATGTAAATAATCTAAACAAGCACAACAAGTATAGATCATTGAGCACATCACAGTCAAAATAGATCTAAGACAAGAATAAACTTTGAAAGTAATGATTTAATCAATAGAAGTACGATTTATTTATAAAAATCCTCTAAACATGTAATCATCATCCATACATAATAAAACTAAAATAAAAATATAAATAAAACCCTATTACTTGGCTAGGGTTTCATTGAAACCCTAGATCTAGGTTTAGTTGGCCATAGAATTGATGAATAGCAAGAGGTTGATGGAGGAGGCCATGGAAATCCTTGGTCTTCTTCTTTTTCTCCTTGCTTTTCTCTCTTCAATGGCTGGAATTTTTGTGTCTATGGCTGTGTATAATGTTGTGTAATGATTTGTCAACCCCTAAATTGAAGTAAAATAGGGTATATATAGATTTACAACAAGTTTTTGAAGCTTTCCTAACTCGAAACGCACTAAAACTGCTATATTTTGCAATCAGGACGTAATTAGGCAGTTTTTTTCGCGTAAGAATCATCAGTATACTGAAATACGCAAGTTCCATTTTTACACATGTCGCGCGAGCGGGCCGCGCGAGCGCGATATTGGGAAGTCGCGCGAGCGGGTCGCGTGAGCGATATTCTGGGTTTCGCGCGAGCAGGCCGCGCGCGCGATCGTCTTTTTTCAGCTTCTTTCTTTGTGCTTTTTCACCCTGTTTAGCCTGGTATACTTGATTTCTTCCAAATCCTGTCAGAAAATAGAAAATAAATTAAAACTATACAAAAATATGATAAAAAGGTACTAACAAACGCACGTTAAGGCGTATAAATAGGATTTGTTCTCTCCCGATCACACCCCCAAACCTATATTTTGCTAGTCCTCGAGCAAAACTAAAATAAAAATTCTAATAACATACTACTCCATTTTTGCATGGATCACGATTGCATTTAGCTCATGCAACAAGCCTTTTAAACCTCTAGGTGTCCCTAGTCGGACGAGTGAAGTCTCATGAGGGTTCTCATCAACAAGTTACCCACAACCATCTTTATTAACTTATAAATTTTAAAACAAATTTTATTAAGAACAAAAAACTAATAGTCAATACTCCTTATCATAAAACAATGATTCGAAATAGAATGCTGAATAAGAAGAAACATAATGAAACATCCACCTAAATTATGAAAAACAATCTCAAGCACATGCATCGTATAAATCAATAGAGTTCCTCATACAATTGCACGTGTGTGATATGGTAGTCAAATAAACACGCGCATGTCATGAACTTGGAATATAACTCGGATAACCATTTAACTATGTCTCGACTATGAATCTCACAATGTTAATTACACTCTCAAATGAAACACTCAGAAACAGGTGTAATTTTTCTAATATATGTGAGTAAATGAAATATGTTTTTAAAATGAGAAATACTCACATATGACTCAAAAAGGACGCATGACACGAAAGAATAGTAGTCTCATGGATAGGATGCCAATAATCAAGAAAAAATAATCATTACCATGTTTTAATCCCCCTCCCATCGTTTTCATATCCGAACCATGTTTCCTAGGATCAAATAGGACTTTTCAAAGGTTGTAATGTGGCTCGGATAATGAAAAAGGATAGAAAGGATTCATTAGGTGGGTAATCTCAGAATGGCATTGTAAGGCATGTAAGATTTCTTTCATTCTCTCTTCCACCAACTTTCATCTTTTCATTCTCTTCTTTTTATATATTTTTTTCATAATTTCTCTTTTCTTTTTTTTTTCTTTCTTTTCTATTCTTCTTTCTACTTTCTACTTTTTTTTTTCAATCCTTATCTTTTTTCTTTCCTTTTCATTCTTCTGAAACGAATATTCAGTGAATACCAAGGTAACTCCCCCAAACACCATCTTATTTTCTTTTTCTTCTCAATCAACAAATCGCCTTAATACCACTAAAAGTTGACGAATCTCTCAGTGATAAACTCCAAGTTGGTCAAGTTTGAACAAAAACAGGATAATGGTAATCAAAGAAAAATGGCATTTTACGGCTCAAAGGGCGAACTAAGGAAATTTATCATTTATTGGTCGGCAGTAAACAAAGAAGGTCTAAAATCATATCCCATGGTTATATGGTTCTTCAATATTTACGACGGAAGATTATTTAGCATGGTAACAAATATTTAAACTTGACTATCAACTAAGACAAGAATAATGAGACTAAACAACAAGTTAATGCGCTATTTTAATTAAATTCGACAAACACAAGATGTATTTATAACCCTCTAAAAAGAAAAGATAGGCTCAAAAGCTCACCGGGTTTAGTCTCCACCATGTGTTATCTAGAAATCCGAATCATATTATAGTTCACATCAAACATGTATTCAGGAGACTACGTGCAGTGCATAGGTTTATGTGCAAAATTATGATATATAACTACAATTCGAACGATACATGATCTAAAATGTTGCATCATGAGGATGTCGTGTACAACAAGAGACCGACTGAGGATGATAATAATCATAACAAGGAGTCTAGAGATGGGAAACAACCAACTAATGATACAGTATAGATATCGTTAGCACAGTGCGAAGCATCTTCAGAGATGGGAGTAGACGACAACGCTTCGCAACAACTTAAATGAGATTATAACACTTGATTAATAGAACCCTCACACCGTAGAGTTTGACCTGAGGGAGGAACCTCATGTGTTTGGAGACTAACCATTTCAGATTTGTGAGATGATTAGATTGTGCTACCTAGGACCTTTTCCTAAAGTTTGACATACGAATTTCATATAGCAAAAACCCTGAGATTGGTAGTCATCACCCTAGGATTCATGGATCGTTGACATCTTTGTATTGTGTGTTTAGAACTTAACTAGTTGGATGATGATGTAATCGTTTATGTAAAACAAGAACTTGAGAAATTTTAGAATATGTCTTACGAGATGGATTCCTTTTTGTTTTAGAACTACTACTTTAGATTTTGAAGATGAAATCTTTTGATAAGTGGCGGATAATGTAATACCCTGTATTTTTAGATACGTGGTTATATAAATAAGACCTTGATTAATGCATGTGCAAACCCTTGGTGAAGAACCTTTCTCAATTGATTGAAGTCTTCTCAATCAATTCGTCTAATTTATTTCTCAATCGATCAAAGCGTTCTCAAGTGATAGAACTTGTGCTTTCTCAATCGGTTGAACCAACTTCGAGCGATCGAAACTCTACCAACCTGATTCTGTAATGTGGACCCTTTCTCAAGTGACTGAACTTCTTATAATCGATCGAACCTTGACTGACCTATTTTTAATTGATCGAACTCACTTCAATTGATCGAAGGTGGTCTAATCTTTATACGCACAAGATGTCACCTGTACTTTTTCCCTCCCTATATATATGTATATTTTGTGTGTATGGGTGTTTGGCAGTTTAGGAGAGGTTAGAGAGAGAGAGTTGGTGTTTGTGTGTGTGTGTTCCATAAATATATGTATACATACATAACCGTGTATGTGTTATATATATACTCTCGGGTTAGAGGAGAAGAGAAGGAGAAGAACAAAAGGAGAAGAAGAGGAGTAGAAGATAGAGAGGAGAAGAGGGACAGAGAAAGAGGAGAGAGAGAGAGCTCACCATAGCCACCACCGCCGCCAAGTTCAAGATGCCGCCACCAGACCGCCAAAGTGAGGTGAGTTCATTAACTCACTCAAGGGGTGATTCTAGAATGGTTTCTCTATGTTTAGATTGTGTATATTGTGACCCCGTTGTACCAATTCATCTTTGTCCAGTTCCTGTGTAGAAGATGATTCTCGAACATTTTAACTAATACTTCTGTGTCGAGAAGCTCGCCTTCGCCTTTATCACTTCTACCCGTAGACTCTGCCATACTTTCAGGCCTATGTCATTTTGGTTCTCACAGATCAGCCACTGCACCGGATTCTCAGTCGGCCTAAAACGTCCGGGAGGCTCATTAAGTGGGCATTGGAGTTGGAGGAATTTAATGTGGTCTATAAACCCCGGACGGTAATCAAAGGACAGGCCATAGCAAATTTTCTCATAGAATTCACACATCTAGAGGATCCGATTGAGGAGCTCACCCCACCCACGTTACCGCCTGGCCTACAATTTGGTATCCCGACCTGGGTACTTTATGTAGACGGGTCCTCCAACAAGCAGGACAGCGGGGCAGGGATCATCTTGACCATAACTGACGGAATCCAGCTGGAGTATGCACTAAGGTTCTGGTTCCAGGCCTCCAATAATGAGGTCGAGTATGAAGCTTTGTTGGTCGGGCTGCATTTAGCTAACTCGATGGGTGCACAGCAAATCTGGGGATACAGTAACTCCCAGCTGGTGGTCAACCAAGTCAACCAGGAGTATGAACCTCGGGAAGACAAGGTAGCCTACCTAGCCCTCATCCGCACAGTCTCAAAGAAGCTTAAGGGGCTCTCCATTACACAGATCCCGTGGGAAGAGAATACGAGGGCAGACTAGTTAGCCCGCCACGATAAGGTAGAATCAGGGCCGGCCCTGAGATGCCAAAATTCGGCCGAGGCCTCAAGCGAACTTTCAAAAGGACCTAAAAAATGAGGCCCCTATGATAAGTTTCATAGAAATTAGGAAGAAATTAGAAGAAAATAAACTTAAAAATGATAAATTTCATAGAAATTAGGAAGAAATTAGAAGAAAGTAGACCTAAAAATGATAAATTTCATAGAAATTAGGAAGAAATTAGAAGAAAATAGGCTTAAAAACGATAAGTTTCATAGAAATTGTGAAGAAAATAGGCCTAAAAATGATAAGTTTCATAGAAATTGGGAAGAAATTTGAAGAAAATAGGCCTAAAAATGATAAGTTTCATAGAAATTATGAAGAAATTAGAAGAAAATAGGCCTAAAAATGATAAGTTTCATAAAAAATAGGAAAAAATTAGAAGAAAATAGGCCTAAAAATGAGGCCTAAAAATAAGGCCCCATGCGGCGGCTTGGCCGCTTTGCCTCAGGGCCGGCCCTGGGTAGAATATTTAATAGAGCCCAGCATGGCCAACCCGGGAGGCATGGAAGTTGACCCGGTCAGTTTAGGGCCCAGTTAGATGGATCCGATCATGATATTCCTCACAACTGGTGGTTTACGGGACGAAAAAGATGAAACCTAACGGGTCAAATACCGGGCTGCTCGGTACCACCTTGTTTACGGCGTCCTTTACAAAAAAGGTTCTTTATCCCCTATCTCCGGTGTATCCACCCTACTCAGGTCCAAGGGATACTACATGAAATCCACAAAGGAGTGTGTGGAAGCTATATTGGAGGTCAGGCACTCTCCTACAAGGCCCTGCTACAAGGCTATTACTGGCCAACGATGGCTCAGGATTCCCAAGAATGCATTAAAAGGTGTGACAAGTACCAGAGGCTTGCTAACATGATCAACCGCCCGTCACAGCCCCAAACTCTAATTCTCAGCCCCTAGCCATTTACCTAGTGGGGCATCGATATCGTCGATCCCTTTACCATGGTAAAAGGCCAAGTCAAGTTTGCCTTCATCACCATGGACTATTTCACTAAGTAGGCAAAAGCTGAGCCCTTGGCAGCAATCATCGAGAAAAAGATAGAGAGTTTTTTCAAAAGAAACATCCTTAGCAGGTTCAGAATCCCCCGGGTACTGGTCAAGGACAATGGCAGGTAGTTTGACACCCTGGTATTCAGGCAATTTTGCTCGAGCTACGATATATCCAATCACTACTCTTCTCCCAAGCACCCTCAAGCCAATGGCCAGGCCGAGGTAACCAACCGGATAATTTTATAGTCCATTAAAACCAGGCTTAAGTGGGCCAAGGGACTTTGGGCTGATGAACTATCGACCCTTCTATGGGCTTACTGTACTGACAAACACTGAATATTGCACATTTATGTGCCAATATAATAGACATATTGCTCATTTAATCCCCCAAATTTCTAGTTTTACATGCATATTTGAATTAATATAATTTAATAGTGATGTCACTCAAATGCGTGTAAAAATGTATTTTTACATATTTTATATGTTTAGGTAAAAATGAAGTGAAATAAAGGGAAGAAAAGAAGTAGCAACCACACCATAGTATATTCATATGAATAGTAATGAATAATAATGAATAGTAAATAAATAGTAAAAACCGTTGAAAAACGAAAGAAAACTCCAAAAGAAAGAAGAAAAAAAAAATAAAAAAAAAATAAACACACATACACGAAAGAGTTTGAAAATTTTGTCATGCAGTGACAATTGTGCACTTGCATTATTTTTTTATTTCTCTTTCTCTCTCACCCTCTCTCTTTCTGCCTTTCTTTTTCTTTTACTTGTGCAGATTGTCAAGTGTGTCAGAAACACGCGAAGAAATTAAGACCACGAAGAAGAAGAAAATGGCAAAACGCACTGCTCAATGACGAATAGGATGATGGAATTTCATCTCCTCTCGTCTATAAATTGAGGAGCAGAAGGCAGACCAAATACACCACAAGCAACACACAACTCACACAGCTTCACAATCACAGTTTGGAGAGAATAGTTTAGGGGAGGTTATCATGTGAGCACTTTATATTGTCCCTAGAAATAGGAAACTTTAGTTTTTCTTTGCCTTTTCTAGTTCTAGTAGTTGTAAAATTTTACTTTTATGTAATTGATGATTTTATGTTCAAAAATATGTAGCAAAACTTTGTGTACTGTATTTCTTAAATTTAAAATATTTGTTTTCTTGTATGACTTTTGTCAATTTTTAGTAGTAAAATATTCCTATTTAAAAATAGATTTAATATTTCTAGTCTAGTAGTACTTATAGTTGCCCCCTAAAATAGTTAGAAACTCCAAATTTCCAATTTTTATAGCAATATTTTCATTCACTAAAAGACATATTTTGCGATTAAATGCCATATTTCTTAGCCACGTAGTTGTTATAATCACCTACTAAAGCCTCAAGCACACCATATTCATATCTCACTCCAAAAGTATATTTGGATTTTGTTTGGCCTTATTTGTGTTCTTGGAGTTCAACCACTGTGACCCCAAAAGAATCCAAAGTCAAAGGTTTAGTATTTTATTTTTGGTTCAGTATTTCCAATTATGTATATTTTATTAGCCTAGTTGTACTAAACTTTGTTATTTTGCAGATTCCATAAATTCAACCCCAGCTCATGTTAAGTAGAAAAATAATATAATAATATTATATTTCACTCTTACCTTAGTTTTACAACTTTAGTTTTAATTGAGCAGTCACTGTTTACACCTATTTAATTTATCTTTTAAATTTTATTTGGAAGACAGTTTCAATTCCAAAACGGTAGGATAAAACTTTAATTGGGGATATGTAATAAAAACTTAGAAACCACAGCTTCTGTGCACTAAACTTAAATGGGCAAATTTATCTAGTGGGTTGTTTTTCCATTTATGGCCAAAAATATCTATGTATCTATAGTTTATGACCATTTAACATGTTTATATACTGTGGCTATATTGGGCTCAAAAGAGTACATATTTGAAATAAAAAGCCTAATTATGTGGATTGTCAAACTATGCCTTTTGTCATAAAAAACACCTAGCATACTCAAACAACTCATATGACAAAGTTAATATTTCAAATATGTGTTTATATATATTTCTATCCAATAATGGATAGGCAATTGTGTAGTGGCAGAGTGGTGAGGACTGGACGCCGAATAACCCACGTCCGCGGCGGGGCACGGTTCGAACCTGGCTACTGCCCAATTGCCTTTTTATTTTTCTTTAAACCAAACGATGTCGTTTCATATCAAACCTGACACACTTGATATGACTCTGACTAGTGAAAGTTTATTTTTAAATAAAGAATGACTCTGCGATCTTAAATGCCAAACGCTTTTCAAATGCACAAAAGTTGTGGGATTTAGTGTTGGTTTACATATTCCCAATTCCTTTAAATCATTTCCTCTAGTTAATTAATATTTCCTGTTTTATAATAGTTTTGCTTAAATATCTGTATTATTTCCATCTTTCGCTATTATTAAATCTAAAAAGTTTATCTTACAAAAATTTAGCTTTTATATATTTTTCTTCCTTTTCTTATTAGTATGTTAGTTAATTTATTTTGCACTGTTAAAATCTTTACCATAAACTGTTAAGAAAAAAATAGCTTTAATTACTTTTATTGCAAAACTGTAAAAATTAGTAGTTTAGTAAAACCCCACAAAAATCCATCATCTTTTATTTCTTTTTAGTGACAAAAATAGTTATCTACTTAACTTTATAAAATTTTATTCCGTTCCCTGTGGGTTCGACCTGGACTTCCAGAACTTTATTACTTGTACGATCACCTACACTTGGGTGTGATAAGAAAACGCGTCAATAGGATGTCGTCAAGTACTATTCCTTGAGCGGCAATAGGAGAAACACCATTCTCACTTACCTATGGCTCTGAGGCAGTAGTACCAATAGAGCTCAGATTGCCAACTTACCGAGTAGTAAATTTTAGCGAGCAAGGCAATAAGGAAGCTCTTAGAGGGGAGCTTGACTTAATAGAAGAGAATAGGGAACAGGCATACCTAAAAGTAGCAGCCTATAAGCAGTGGGTCTCTCGGTATTTCAACAGCAAAGTCAAGCACCGCAGCTTCCAGGTATGAGACCTGGCCCTCAAGATAGTAAACCAGTCTACCAAGGTCTCGAGTCACGGAAAGTTGGGTCCAAACTGGGAAGGGCCCTACTGGGTCACACGAGTCAACTGCCCGGGAACCTACTGGTTACAAACTCTAGATGGGCAGGACATGTCTCACCCTTGGAACGTGTAGTACCTTCGTAAGTACTTTCAATGATGCATGGATAAGAACAGATTAGCATCAATTAAGAAATTTGTAGCTCTTATCGAGCAATTATTATAGTTTTTAAAAGAAATAAAGATTGTTGTTTTGCTGTAAAAAAATGTTTCCTGTCAGTATTTTGTGCACAAAAGACCTCGAGATCACACCCGAGGCACAAAAAGACCTCGGGGTCAAACCCGAGGCGCATAAGACCTCGGGATCAAACCTGATGCACCAGTTTCGCTTAGGTCTATAACCGACGATGGGGGCAAATTCCCCTAGGTGGCTAATGATAGCAAACTTCAAAAGACCCTAGAACTACCAACATTCCAGGTTAGTTCCCTATAGTCACTCCCTCTACAGACACCTACCTTACCAAACTCTTGGGGGAAAGGGAGATACTGGACTAAAATAGGAAATCACCCCGAGCACTGATAAGGCTTAAATTCTAAAACATTCCTTAGTACCAACAGTGCCTAGAGAAACCATCTGGATAGTAACAGGACCAAAATCCTACACTATACTGGGTAGCCTTCAAACTCAAGTTTGAGAGTACAGGTCCGTAGAAGACTAAGAGTTCTCCATCGGTCATAGTCCTAAAACTTTTGCTAAGGCAAGGTTTGGGTATAACAAACAATCGATCTGGCACGGGGCAAATACAAAATAGGCAGGTACAAAAATATAAACGGTTGGTGCAAAAGGCAGACTCGGATGGCCTTTTCATTAACAGCAAAAATATGTACAATGCCTATGGGGCAGTTGTAGTAGCCTTCCTAAAAAAAACAAACAAACAAACAAACAACGCAACAATATATTTAAAAAAAGACACAAGATTGGAAACTAAAGGTCGTCCACAATGACCACCTCCTCAGTCTCTCCAGCCTCCCTTCCCAGGGATGCATCCCCGCTCGGAGTAACATCCCCGGCCGGTTCAACCTCAATAGTAGTACCTTCGGTAGCGGAGGACCCCACGTCCTACTAGTCCGAATCCATCACTTCATAAGACGAGATGCCACACTTGGGATGGTGTGGACACGCGGAATCGGACCACTTCTCTTCGTTTGAGATTGTTTTGAAATTGATTTTGACTTGGATCAAAGAAAAGAAAAGGTCTGTTGAAAACAGATACAGAGTCGCCACTTGGTCTTTAAGGAACCAAGAAACCTAATTTGACTCACCCAAGCGGATAAGGGCACCGGCCCTTCATAACCAAAGAACTTGGTTCGGGGTTTTGGTACGAGAGAGGAAGGAGCCTTTGTCGCGACTAAAACACCCTCAACTCGCCCCGTCTTTCGACGGGCCTCAATTAGCATCCAAATAATCATCTTATACTATGTATGGTTCGGCAATTAATACTATGATAGTATATTACATCACATAAGAAACTTGAAATGGAAGATCTAAAGATAAGATATCATTCATAAGATCTAAGTCAAATATCATACAATGTAAAGTGAAAGATCACACAAATAAACTTAGGAAAAATAGTCTAATCATGTATCAAATAATCAAGACTTCCTAATCTAAAGGGGGACATGAATTGTTCTTGAAACAAATAGTCAAAGAAAACAAGGATGCTTAGCAAGCTAGTATGATGCATGTTATTCTTTGATAAAAGAAGACCTCTCAATCCCCGGGACGGATGAGAAAGGATGATTAGATCAAGGGGAAGCATGAGCGGGTGATCGAGTTCATTCCTTATAATCTCCTTAGATTAAGAGTTACAAAAACCCCAAATCTTGCATGAATGCAATGTATGTATCTAAAGTGTACAAAGGTTGTAGTGTGTTTTGTGTACATGGATTTCTAGAATGACTTAGAAGTCTAAAATGTGTATGGATGGATGAATGAAATCAACATGGGATGTGTACAAATGTAGTATGAACTACTTCCTAAGATATGAACTAATTTGGAGTTCATGTAAGCATCAAATCAAAGAATGAAAGTTAAAAGGTGTTTGCTGTGAATAGTGGACAGAACAGTAACATGATCTTGTAGAAAATGAAATGAGGGGTTAGGAATGTTTTCAATGCATGATTTTTTATGGAGATGTTCCTTATTGTGTCTAGAACACAACCCAAAAGGCCAATCTTGAATAGCTATCACAGATTGAGAGAAATTATATAAACAATAGAGGTCACTCAGAAACAGAGTTCGTACTGTCGACTGAAATGTTAGAAAATCTCAGAAAATGAAAAAGAATGATCTAGAGGCCCATTTTATACAGAAAGTTTCCTAAGACATTGAATTTTAAGGAAAAAATAAGTTAGGACCACCCCTTTTGGAAAAGTTTTCTGGAAAAGAGGTCGTAAGTTGACCTAGCTGCTGTGACAGCAAAATCAGAATGTTTGGAAGGAATGTTGGGATCCAAATGGACCATTTCCAAGTACTTCCAAGTCAAACCAAAAATCATGGGTGTTCTCCAATGAGTTAGGAAGACTTTCCAAGTGGCCTTGCATCCATATGTTGAGTATTGAGTTCTAGAGAAATCTTTGAACTCAACTCACTCACTGTTTTGACTCATTGTTTTGAAGATTTTGGAGAAAACAAAGTTTTGTTTCTTGAAACCAAATGAGAGGGATTGAGAGGGGTCTTGAAATAGATGTTTTGAATGCACATTTTCAATACTCAATAAGGATTATAGCCACTTAGAATACCTACATCAAACTCATCATTTAAGAACCTCCAAGATTGTTGGAGAGATTTATTTTATTTTTGGGCATAACTTCAATACATTCCAAGAATACCTTGGAAGTATTGAGGTTATGATCATCATCTATCAAACATGTTTTTGAGGTCAAGAGCTACTATCCATAAAGATTCACTCACCCCAAACTTCATGTCATCACTTAGATGATGATGAACTAGTAAGTAAATAAAGAAAAGAAAAAGAAATGAGATAAGGAGAGATGAACATATATATAATCAAGCAAGTAGATGATAATCAATAGATGATATTCATGAAGCATGAGACTTGTAGATTGGTGTATCACTCATATGTAATGACACTAGACATGGAAGAAGCTTCCACACTCTTGAATGCTCACTAAAATGGTGGTTGGGAGTATTGAATGTTGAAGTAAATGGAAGTAATGAAGTAAAAACAAAGTTAGAACTCACTTTTGTTTTGAAAAACCAAAGAAGAAAGCTTCTTTTCTCTCCACTCTAACCTTATCTCTACACTTTCTCTCCCAAACTTTCTCTAAACTTGCATTTTTCTCCCCCTCAATTGAGGAGTAATGGGGTGTTTATATAGGCCAACTTGGGGTGTTTTTGGGATTTAGAAAGTACTCCCATTGGTCCCAAACATCTGAAATCATGAAACCACGTCGTTTTGGATTTTAATTAATCAAAATGGGACCACAAAAGTATTTACAAAAACTTACTGTTCTGGAGGGGAGTGCCGCGGCGGCACTGCTCCTCCCTTCGTCTGGATAATGCTGTTTAGGCCCCCCGAAGTTCCGGTATTCGCGAAAAAGCCCTATTTCGTCCGAAATTCACAGAAAATGCTTACGAACTCCAAATTGAGGTTGTGATATACCGTTGGAAAGGTAATGGAGTCTACTTTACATAAAAAAATAATTCGGGGATAGGTCACTTTGAAAAGTTTTGCGGTATTCGCGATAAAAGCCGATTTGATCGCCTTTTTCGCCTTTGGAAATTCATAATAAATTCGTTTTAAATCCAGAAATTATGTGCGATATACCGTTGGAAAGCTATTGACCTCTAGTATCCATGAAAAATGTATGAAAATTGTTTCGGTGCCCCGATTCCAAAGTCAAATCTTGGTCAAACCGGTCAAACTTGGGATTCCCGGGAAGTTCTGGGAACCTCTGGGAGCTCCCAGGAGCTAATGTTTTCGCTCGATTTTCTTTTGGAACTTGTTTTAACACTTTTCTCATGATTTAGAATGGTTCTGGTGAATTCAGACAGTTTTGGTCAAACTTGGTCAAACTTGGTCAAACTCTAGTCAAACCTGGTCAAACCTTTGGTCAAACCGGTCAACGGGGACTTTCGGGGAACTTCCGGGACTTCCGGGGGTCTCTGGGAGCTGACGATTTCATCCAGTTTTACTTAAAAACTCATTTTATCATTTTTCTTACGACCTAGCATGTTTTCAGAACTTCGGGACCAAATCTGGGAGTCTTCGGGCTTTCAGGGGCGTTTTGGTCATTCTGAGCATTCTGAGAGATAGAGCTGACTTCCGAGAGTCCTTTTGAGTCTTTTACGATCATTGCGAACCACCAAGCTATGGGTCTCCTAAATCTGATAGCCGACAAAATGGGGTGTCTACAGATGGTCTCGGGCCAACCTTGTTTTCAGGTCCTCATAGCCCTGAAAGAAGCCGTCGTCGAAAGCCTCCTTTATAGACCCTGCAGCCACTGCCTCAAACAGAGCCTTCTCCCGAGCCTCTGCCGCCGCCAGATATGCCCGGGCGTCCTCTAGTTCTGCTAAGGGGGTCGCCAACTCTGCCTGCGCTGCACCCTGGCTCAGATCTAAGCCCTTGACCTTGTCTTTCTCCATGGCCAGGGCAGTCTCCTTAGCCTCCAAAGACTACACATTCCTTTGACAGGGCAGCTTCAGCAGCTGTGGCCCTCCTGGCCAGGGAGGGCAAGAAGGACTCAGCTCCAGTAGCCATGCCGTTAACCTACAAAGTGGGAGAGGCTATACAGCTATCCCTGGAAAGCTTGGGGAGACATGTTGGCACGTATCTCCACCTAGCTTAGGAGGAGGCCCGGCCTGACCCTCTCCCGGCTTTTCGTGGACTCTCCCAGAGGCATCCCGGACGGTGGATCCACCCCAGGAGCAGTGTTCAACACCACCATTACTCGGGGAACTGATGTCTTCCCCGGTTCCTATTGATCCATCATTCCATGCCTCAGCCACTTGAGGGGCCGGTCGCCACCCGCAACCTCAACTATCGGTCTTTTCCGTCTCTCTGCCATTCGGGCAGCAGTTGCGGCCTGTCTGGCCCTCAATAACTCCGGATCTTTCCTGAAACCCATTTCTACAGAAGGAAGAAAAGGAGATAAGTGACCGGGAATGCAATGGAAAAATAACTAAGACAAATTAACACGGACCGCAAGAGCTTACCAAGAATGATTGGGAGGAAAAACAGGGACTTCAACGGGCTGATCTGGCTAGTAGGTTACCTTCCGATCTCCCGACTGGGTCAGCATGTTCCAGACATTGGTGGGCAGGTCCGCTAAGCCCTTGATCCTATTCTGGCACTCCTCGGGGATGGTCGGTAGATTAGTCGACCTCACTACAAAACAGAGCATGAAAAAGTTAGTTCCATGATCGTAGTAAAAGCGAAGGAAAACAAAAAATATATGCAGGATGGGCTTACTCCTCAGCCCCCCCGCCCAGGAAGTCCTCAGCTGGATTCCTGGGGCTTCTTCACTGTTGGCCCAAATATGGAAACCTTAGAGGGGGGTGAATAAGGTTTTAGCGGAAATTAACCTTTTAAAAACTTAATAGCAAATTAAATACAATCACAAGCAAATATGTAAAGAGATAAGGGAAGAGAAACTTGCAAATCGATTTTTCAAGTGGTTCGGCAATCGCACCCCGCGACCTACGTCCACCCTTCAAGAACACCTCTTGAGGATTCCTTAATCCGATCTATTTACGGGTGTAGACTGCCCTTCCCAGTTTGACAGCCTGACACATCTCCACTAAAAAGGCCATAACTCCCTCTACAAAACTCGGATTTTCGATCCGTTTGATGTTTTGGAAACTAGATTCAAATACCTTTCCAACCATATAAAACTCAACATCTAATTATTTTTCAATCGGTTGAGGCATTGCTTTAAAGATGACCCATTTAAAATTTGTTTCCAAAACTTTAACTTTTAGCATTTGTTTGAGCCCCTAAGAGTGTGAGATCAAGATGCCTTACAATGATGGTCCTAGACTTCAACCAAGGATGAAATATCTTCAAGTCTTCAAGCTTGATCCTTGTTGAGCTCCTTGCAATCTTGATCTACATCAATTAAATCTCATGCACACAAAGATATTAAAACATTGATATAATATTAATACATGAGATTATATATGAGCATAAAAATGACTATGATAATAACAAGGAATGAAACAATATGAATCATGTAATTATCATAACATATTTGACATCATCAAAACATAATTAAACATGCCTTAATATACCTTAAGGCTAACATTCACAAAGCCCAAGGGTGGACACTTGGAAATAGAACCGATAGAAAAAGGGAATAAAAGCATGGTAGTAACTATATTTACTTGACGATCAATATCTAATCGTGAGACTATTTTTCTGTCGTGTCATACGTTGTTTTGAGTTATATGCAAGATCTTTTTGCTTTACGAATAATTATCTTCCTCGCATATATATATGTTGGGTTTGTGCCCTCAAACCATTACTATATGTATTAGACATTAGCATTTTAATATATGGATATCATCTTTACATTTTATGATGTATGCTTCTTTCATGAGATGATTGTTTAATCCATAAGTATCATAGTTAGTATTTCGTGTGTGTATGAGATACATACAATGAGATACGAATTACTATTCTTTGATACTTAAAGCTTGTCACAGTGGATGATGAGACTGGATATCTCATCAGGTATACACTGTAGCATCATGAACTACCATTAGATGGAGTGATAAATCTCAATCACTAGAGTGTGACTCTTGGTTAGTATGCTAGTGCTTATAGTGCATTGATGGACCTGAGTTTCCTATTGACGCTCAATGCTGTCAACAGTCAATAGGAACTCATAACTTGTATAAGGTATGTGTTCTCAATCTTGAGACGATTATGAACACAGACTGTGGATATGACTGCTTTGACTTACCAATCAGTGAGGTCTATAGAAGATCAACACCTGGGTATCTTGGGTATGTCATGTTCATAGGGTTGTGAACATATATTGTCAAGATAGAATCTACCCTCTGATTCAGAGTAAGCATTCCCTTGAGAATGTCACCAAGTCGATTACTGAGTACTGCAGTCTTGTTGATAAGAGTTATCAACATGTTTGGTAATCATGAGAGGTGACTGGGACTCAAGGATTATAAGAAGTAATCATGATTCAGGTTGACAGTAACTGTTTATCCGACTACCTGAATATGATTGCGAATGCTGACGATAGAGGGACATTAGTACAACATACAAGTCTAGTTATCGCTTCGGATATGTTCTTTTGCGTTGGAGTTCAGTTATCGTTTTATAGTGGAGTAAACGTTAACTGATCAGTCGATTAATTTGCTGATCAAAGAGTTAGGTCATGGGAGTTAATCAACTGATCTGAGCCAACAATAAAGAGCCTAGGAGGTCCCACTCTTAGCTCCGCTAGGATGCTTGGAAAGACAAATGAGGATGATGTCAAGACAGGTTCGATCGATCGAAGTTGTCTCGATCGATTGAAGTCTAGACAGGTTCGATCGATTGAAGATGGTTCGATCGATCGAATATTCGATCGATCGAAGCCACTTCGATCGCTCGAGAGCTAGGTCGGTTCTGGGAATCTATAAATAGGGCAGCTGCGTTCTGAAAAAGGTTGTTCTTCGTTTTGAACGTCAGAAGCTGCAGAAACTATTTTGGAGCCCCAAAACCTTCTGTATCCTCTCCATTAGGGTTCCCACCAATCCTAGCCCTTCCTGCGAGCATCCATAGGAGTCATAAGAGTGAAGACCATCTAGTGGAGGCTGCTGGAAGTCAGAGATTTCAGAATTGGGTTCAAGACAGTAAGGTATAATTCTTGTCCCCTCTTGTGCGCATCTATAGAGTTGATGGGTAGTAGATCCGGGCATGCCAATTAAGTTTTATAACTTGATTTTCCCGCTGTGCGTTTAAACTTAGAACTTAAACCGGTTTTTCCAACAATTGGTATCACAGCCACGCTTGTTTGTATCTATAGATGCGTTTTTGGAACACTATTTTGATTTGCATGTTGATTTTAGAACTATTTTCGAAAATGCATCGTCACAGATCTGTTTCTGCAGTGTTATCGCAGCAGTATACAAATCTGTGATTGCATAGGATGCAAGGCAGGTTCGATCGATCGAACATATTTTGATCGATCGAACAACTGTTCTCAAGCGATCGAACAGTCTTCGATCGATCGAAACCTTCTGGTATTCGATCGATCGAATGAAGTTAGATCGATCGAGACAGATACTTTGTCAGGTTCTCTATTTCACAGTTTTTAAGAGTTTTGAAATTAAAAACTCTAATTTTAAAATATTCTGTAAAATTTTTAAATCATTCTGTGAAACAGAATGTTCAAGCGATTGAACAGTGTTCAATCGATCGAAGGTTCGAGCGATCGAACGGTCTTCGATCGATCGAACTGTGGCAGAGAAGTAAGGTGCTGTTTTAAGTTCTAATTCAGTATGTAAAGAGTTTATATATTGTGTGAATCAATTAAGTGTTTCAACAGTTACATATATTTGTTATGTATGTATGGATGCGTGTACGACTAACCCTTTTGCATCTAGATTAGTCGCTATCTCCCATGGCACCAAATCATTTGAATATTTGTATTTAAATTGTTTGAGATTGGTGCATGTTGTAATTTAAGTTTGGTTTGGTTTTAAGGCATATGTAAAGGGCGCTGCGACTTCAATCCTACGAAAAGGAAAGTTGCACCGGTTTCCCTAGCCTTTTATTTTGTTGTTATTTCTATTTCTAGATAAATTGTAAACTTCAAAAGAAGCATAGGATAAATGTAATAGAATTAGAAAATCCATGAAGATGGAGCAAGGAGCCGTTATCCATGAAGATGGAGCTAGAGGCGATCAAACCAAAAGGAGGTTCTATAGAGATAGAGCCATGGGAGATAGAGGCATTGTTTGAATGCCTATATTTCATTTTAGTTTTTTGTTTTATGTGCTTGGTTTGTGATTGGCGTATAATACATTGTTGCATGCACGCAAAACAAGTTTTCTAAAATAAAATTCAAAAACCGTTTTCAACACATTAGTAAACATTAGATGTTTATGGGAAGTGTGTAGAAACAGATTTTCTCAAAAAGCAAAATCCTTTTTACTAAAACTAGTGGGAGAGGGTCTTATTAATTACACCCACGATCTTCCATTAACGGTTCACTGTAAGATGAGTGGTGCATTCTGTGTCACCTCGTCAGGGGTGATCATTCCATACGGAGGGTGCATTACTCATTGGTTACTAGATGTGAACTTCTTTTGATAGGATCAATCAGACGTGTTAGAGGGTGACCACCACACGGTGGCGCTACTTGAGACGGTTGTGATTGGATCCTAATTAATGGTACACACTAGCTAAGCTATGGATAAGGGATCCTACACGGGGCATTATTCATAAACTTAGAGATCAAATAGGTTCGGAAGTCATAACTTGTTTTGCAAGAGTTGCATAGCGGATAAGTTATGATAAATCGAAAGATCGAACATTGACCACCACACGGAGGCTTTATTCTTTCGTTTCGATATTCTGGCGACTTTGTTTTAAAATAAGAGTTTTAAAAGGATTCTTTTATTTCAAACTGTCAAATTCTGATATCCATATTTATTTTGTTTTGATTTTTACAGTAAATCATAATGTCTGGATCTGCATTTAGTCCACTTGCCACCATACTCACACAAAACAAGTTAACTGGAAACAACTACACTGAATGGAAAACGTAACCTTGACATCGTGTTAACTGCGGAGGATCACATATATGTCCTCACCACCCCTAGCCCTGAAGAACCCGCGGCAAATGCTTCGGCAGCTGCCAGACGCGAGTTCGACAAATGGAAGAAGTCGAATGGAATGGCTCGTTGCTATATTCTGGCCTCAATGGCTGGTGTGTTGCAACACCAATTCCAATCGAATGATTCTGCCAGTGACATTATCACATCTCTGAAAAAGATGTTTGGGGAGCATGGCAGGCCTGCCAAGCAGGTAGCCATGCAAAAGATAATGAGTGCAAAGATGTCGGAAGGGACTCCAGTCAAGGAACATGTTTTAAAAATGATTGGTTATTTAAACGAGCTGGAGACCCTAGGTGCCAACATCGATGCACAGACCCAAGTTGATATGATCCTTAATTCGCTGTCACCTTCATTCGCTCAATTTAAACTTAACTATAATATGAATCAAATGAATTTTTCAATGAGCGAATTGATGAGTTCTCTTTTGGCAGCGGAAGGGGTGATCAAACCTGGGGTCAACGTTTTGAACGTTGAGAAAAGCGTTTCCTCTTCCCGATCGGTGCCGAAAGGAAAGAAAGGGAAGAAGAAAGCTAGCACTGGTGGTTCAAGTGTTGGACCAGTCCCTAAGATTGCAAAATCTAAGGGAAAAGGTAAGGGCAAAGGGAAGGTGGGTGGCCAAGGCAAAGGAAAGTGTTTCCAATGCGGTGAGAAGGGCCACTGGAAGAGGAACTGTCCAAAATTCTTAGCTATAAGAGTTCAAGGTATGATTGAATCACATGTGATTGAAGTAAGTTTTATAACGGATACTTCAAACACTTGGTGCATTGATTCTGGTGCGACTAACCATATCTGTAATTCATTGCAGGGGTTCAGATCAACTAGAAGGTGCAGTGATGGGAAAATCGTACTTACTCTAGGTTCTAACGCAACCGTTTCTGCGGTTGCTATAGGAGTCATAGTTTTAGAATTTCTAGACAATAAAATTTTGATTTTATCAGATGTACTTTACGTCCCTTCAATGAGACGTAATTTAATTTCAGTTTCTAATTTATCGAATAATGGTTATTCTTTTCATTTTGGAACTGAAGTTGTGATTAAAAGAAATAGTTCTTTTATATGTTCTGGTGTTAAATCAAATGGTTTGTATGTGATTACTCCCAATATTTCTAAAGACTCTTGCATGGAACTTAATAACTCAGTGGTTACTGTACCATCTAAAAGAAAGAGACCTTCCACTAATCCAACAAGGCTTTGGCATATGAGGCTTGGCCATATCAATCTAAATAGGATTGGAAGACTAGTAAAAGAAGGGATCTTAGGCGATTTGGTTCTAGAACCAATGGAAGTCTGCGAGTCTTGTTTAGAGGGTAAGATGACCAAAAGGCCCTTTCCTACAAAGGGAAATAGAACCGATGCATTGTTGGAATTAGTTCATACTGATGTGTGTGGACCAATAAATATTAGAGCAAGGGGTGGTTATGAGTATTTCATAACATTTACTGATGATCACTCCAGGTATGGATATGTGTACCTAATGCAGAACAAGTCTGAAGCCTTTGAAAAGTTCAAAGAGTTTAGGGCTGAAGTGGAGAAGCAATTGGGCACACATATCAAGGCCATTCGATCTGATCGAGGTGGCGAGTACCTCTCTAATGAGTTTATTGATCACCTCGTACAGAATGGGATTCTGTCACAGTTGACTGCACCTGGTACGCCTCAGCAGAACGGTGTAGCGGAGAGAAGGAATCGGACTCTTTTAGACATGACTAGGTCGATGATGAGTTACTCGAAGTTGCCATTATTCCTTTGGGGTTATGCTTTGGAAACCGCTGCGTACATACTAAATCTAGTACCAAGCAAATCTGTTCCCAGGACACCACGAGAGATGTGGATTGGGCGCAAGCCTTCTTTGCAACATCTCCGGATATGGGGGTGTCCGGCACATGTGCTGAAAGGAAAGATGAGCAAGTTGGATTCTAGATCGGAAGTATGTTACTTCGTAGGGTATCCAAAGGGTACTTATGGATGGTATTTTTATGATCCAAGAGAGCAGAAAGTGTTTGTTAGTACGAATGTTGTTTTCTTGGAGGATGACTATATCATGAACCATAAACCTAAGGGAAGGATAGATCTTAGAGAGATAGAAGGAGAGCCCTCAGTCCAACCCGTAGTTGATAACGATATAAATCAAGAAAATACCACTTCTTCACCTATTTCCGCACCGGTACCTCGTCGTAGTGGGAGGATTATCAGCCAGCCTGATAGATACATGTTCTTAGGAGAAGTTTTTGAAGCTGTCTCCATAGAATCTGAATCTGATCCTGCCACATACAAAGAGGAAATGGCTGATGTAGACTCGGCTCATTGGTTTAAAGCTATGAAGGCTGAATTGGAATCTATGGATTCTAATCAGGTCTGGGATCTTGTAGAGCTTCCAGCCAATATTAAACCCATTGGCTGTAAGTGGGTCTATAAGAGGAAAAGAGGATCTGATGGAAAGGTTGAAATCTTTAAGGCTAGGCTTGTAGCAAAAGGTTATACTCAAAGGGAGGGCATTGACTATGAGGAAACCTTCTCGCCAGTAGCCATGCTGAAGTCCATCAGAATACTCTTATCCATTGCTGCATGCCTAGATTATGAGATCTGGCAGATGGACGTCAAAACTGCATTCTTGAATGGAAATCTTGAGGAGGACATCTATATGCAACAACCAGAAGGGTTCATAGCTGGTCGGAAAGGTAACTTGGTATGCAAGTTGCAAAAGTCCATTTATGGGCTTAAGCAAGCATCCAGAAGTTGGAACATCCGATTTGACCAAGCGGTCAAGTCGTTTGGTTTCATACAGAATCTGGATGAACCTTGTGTATACAAGAAGAGTGAAGGGAAAGTGGTGGCCTTTCTATTGCTTTACGTTGACGACATTCTACTCATTGGAAATGATGTAGCCGCGCTGTCAACAGTCAAGGTTTGGCTAGCTAGTACTTTCGATATGAAGGATCTAGGAGAGGCGAGCTATATTGTAGGGATAAAGCTCTTTCGGGATCGCAAGCGAAAAATAATGGGATTATCTCAAGCTGGTTATATCGATAAGGTGCTAACTAGGTTTTCAATGGATAATTCGAAGAAAGGTTTGTTACCTTTCAAGCATGGTTTAGCGTTCTCCAAGGACCAGTGTCCAAAGACACAGGAGGAGAGGAATCGCATGACAGGAGTTCCCTATGCTTCAGCAGTGGGAAGTCTTATGTATGCGATGTTATGCACTAGACCAGATATTTACTTTGCCGTTGGCATGGTTAGCAGATATCAGTCGAATCCAGGTCCAGAGCACTGGACAGCAGTCAAGCACATTCTTAAGTACTTGAGAAGGACTAAAGATTACATGCTTATGTACGGTGGTAGTGAGTTAATTCCAGTAGGATACACTGACTCGGACTTTATGTCAGATAAAGATTCGAGGAAGTCGACGTCCGGTCATCTCTTTACCTTGGGAGGTGGTGCTGTCAGTTGGAGGAGCATTAAGCAGAAATGCATTGCAGACTCAACTACAGAAGCTGAGTATGTGGCTGCTTGTGAAGCCGCAAAGGAAGCTGTTTGGCTCAAGAAGTTCCTTATGGAGCTCGAGGTGGTACCAGCGTCGCTGTCACCTATTACGCTTTATTGTGATAATAGTGGGGTAGTGGCTCAGTCCAAGGAGCCAAGGAACCACGGAAAGGGAAAGCACGTAGAGCGGAAATATCATCTTATCCGAGATATTGTTCAACGTGGAGATGTAACTGTCACCAAGATTGCCACCGCTGACAATCTTGCTGATCCGTTTACAAAGGCCTTGCCACAGAAAGTCTTTGATCATCATCTAGATAGTCTAGGTCTCAGATGTAATCCTGTATGGTTATGAGTGCAAGTGGGAGTTTGTTGGGTTTGTGCCCTCAAACCATTACTATATGTATTAGACATTAGCATTTTAATATATGGATATCAGCTTTACATTTTATGATGTATGCTTCTTTCATGAGAAGACTGTTTAATCCATAAGTATCATAGTAAGTGTTTCGTGTGTGTATGAGATACATACAATGAGATACGAATTACTATTCTTTGATACTTAAAGCTTGTCACAGTGGATGATGAGACTGGATATCTCATCAGGTATACACTATAGCATCATTAACTACCATTAGATGGAGTGATAAATCTCAATCACTAGAGTGTGACTCTTGGTTAGTATGCTAGTGCTTATAGTGCATTGACGGACCTGAGTTTCCTATTGACGCTCAATGCTGTCAACAGTCAATAGGAACTCATAACTTGTATAAGGTATGTGTTCTCAATCTTGAGACGATTATGAACACAGACTGTGGATATGACTGCTTTGACTTACCAATCAGTGAGGTCTATAGAAGATCAACACCTGGGTATCTTGGGTATGTCATGTTCATAGGGTTGTGAACATATATTGTCAAGATAGAATCTACCCTCTGATTCAGAGTAAGCATTCCCTTGAGAATGTCACCAAGTCGATTAATGAGTACTGCAGTCTTGTTGATAAGAGTTATCAACATGTTTGGTAATCATGAGAGGTGAATGGGACTCAAGGATTATAAGAAGTAATCATGATTCAGGTTGACAATAACTGTTTATCCGACTACCTGAATATGATTGCGAATGCTGACGGTAGAGGGACATTAGTACAACATACAAGTCTAGTTATCGCTTCGGATATGTTCTTTTGCGTTAGAGTTCAGTTATCGTTTTATAGTGGAGTAAACGTTAACTGATCAGTCGATTGATTTGCTGATCAAAGAGTTTGGTCATGGGAGTTAATCAACTGATCTGAGCCAACAATAAAGAGCCTAGGAGGTCCCACTCTTAGCTCCGCTAGGATGCTTGGAAAGGCAAATGAGGATGATGTCAAGACAGGTTCGATCGATCGAAGTTGTCTCGATCGATTGAAGTCTAGACAGGTTCGATCGATTGAAGATGGTTCGATCGATCAAATATTTGATCGATCGAAGCCACTTCGATCGCTCGAGAGCTAGGTCGGTTCTGGGAATCTATAAATAGGGCAGCTGCGTTCTGAAAAAGGTTGTTCGTCGTTTTGAACGTCAGAAGCTGCAGAAACTATTTTGGAGCCCCAAAACCTTCTGTATCCTCTCCATTAGGGTTCCCACCAACCCTAGCCCTTCCTGCGAGCATCCATAGGAGTCATAAGAGTGAAGACCATCTAGTGGAGGCTGCTGGAAGTCAGAGATTTCAGAATTGGGTTCAAGACAGTAAGGTATAATTCTTGTCCCCTCTTGTGCGCATCTATAGAGTTGATGGGTAGTAGATCCGGGCATGCCAATTAAGTTTTATAACTTGATTTTTCCGCTGCGCATTTAAACTTAGAACTTAAACCGATTTTTCCAACAATATATTCGAGTGATTACACATGTTTCCAAGAGATTTTATTTTAGAGTGTGATTAACAACATGAGATTTGTAGTTAAAGCATTGCTAGATAACTATCCGAGTTATATTCCAAGTTTATAATCATCATGTATCCACTTGTTTATCATTCACACACATACGGGTCTTCGATATATTCTATTGATCCTCTTGATATATGTTTTTGGATTGTTGTCATGATTTAAGTGGATGTACGATTATGTTACTCTCGATAACTTAAAGCTTTTACTTGAGGCTCGGTTCTAGCAAGGAAAAATGTCAATGTTGAAATATTAAAAATTTGAATAAATTTTTTTTAAAGTTAATAAAGATGGTTGTGGGTGACTTGTTGATGAGAACCCTTATGAGACTTCACTCGTCCGACTAGGGACACCTAGAGGTTTAAAAGGCTTGTTGCACATGCTAAGTGCAATCGTGATCCATGCGAAAATGGAGTAAGAATTCAATTTTTATTAGTAGTTTTATTTTTCTATTCTTTTTGCTCGAGGACTAGCAAAATGTAGGTTTTGGGGTGTGATCGGGAGAGAATAAATCCTAATTACACATCTTAATTCACATTTGTTAGTAGTTTTTAGCCTATTTTTGTGTACTTTTACTTTATTTTTCATTTTCTGTTAGGATATAGAAGAAAGTAAGAGTTCCGGGCTAAATAAGGAGAAAAGGCAGAAATAAAGAACAAGAAAAGCCACCACGCGCGAGCAGTCCGCTCGCACGACATATCCGCATCTCGCTCGCGCGGCCTATGTAAAAATCAAAGTTACGTATTTCTGAGTGCTGAAGACCCATACGCGAACGAAATTGCCTAATATGTCCAGAAAGGAAAATATGGGAGTTTCAGTCGGAATAGGTTTACAAAAGCTCTCCTAAACCCTCTAGAACTATATATAGATGAATCTAAAGCTATTGGAGGGTTACACACATCTTTACATATCAATACTTACATCCATTGGAGGCAAGGAGAAGAAGAAGATCTAGTTTGAAGGTTTCTGATGGCTACATTTAAATTCATCTCAATGTTTCCCTCGAATATACACAACTAAACCACTCTTCTAGGGTTTCATTGAAACCCTAGCTATGTAAAGGGGGATTTCTTCGCTTTCTTACTTTAGGATTTTTATGTATTGGATATTAATTGTATGTTTGAGGATTATTTATATATAATCGGTTTTTAATGATATTAATCAAGAGTATTTTGGATCTATTCTTGTCATAGATTTTTCCTTATGCTTGTTGAATCCAATATTCTTTGATTTCTATGATTGATAGGAATATTTACATCCAATAGTGCTTATGTGATTACGATGTTTACATCTTTTATAATTCATGCTTAGGAAAGATGAGTTATGCTACACCCTAGTTATAGGTAGATAATTCATGTGAACTGAAGATAAGTTATGCTTAGATAAAACTAGTGATATCCTCTTGTTGAGACTGTTGGGCTTGTAGCTACGATAGATCGTAACTATCCAATCATAAAACCTAAAGTAGAAAGTTTAAACTCCCGATGCATAGTTAGTGGTGGATTTATAATCCTAGATCTCTTCCATTCATATTAAAACACTTTCAATCTTGCAATCGTTTCCTTAATTTAATTTTAGAATCTTATTTCCAGAATTTTATAGTTTTAATTGCATAGATTAGTTAATAGTAGGAATTAAATCAACAACTATTCAAACTTTTGTTTTCAATAGCTAACTAAGTTTAGGTTTTCTTAATTAAAGCATGAAAATAAGCAATCCCTGTTGGTTCGACCTTTACTTCCGCACTACAAATCATTGAAAAGTAAAAGCATACTTTTATATCTTGATTCTAACGAGATCAGTGAGGAAGACTTTCCAAGTGGCCTTGAAATCATCCATTGAGTATTGAACTCAAAATGACATTTTAAAGTTGAACAACTCACTATTTTAAAGATTTTGAGGAAACAAATGTTTTATTTTTTGAAATCAAAATGAGGGGTTAAAGAGGGGTTTTAAAATGGAGGTTTTAAGAGTACATTTCCATCACTAAATGGAGATTATAACCACTTAGAATATCAACATCAAACTCACCTCAAGAACTTCCAAAATCATCGGACTTTGTTTTATTTTAAACATAACTTCAAGAATACTTGGAAAGTATTGAAGTTAGAATCATCATTTATCAAACATGTTTTTGAGATCAAGAGCTACTATCCATAAGGATTCACTCATCTCAAATACCATGTCATCATCTAGAAGATGATAAAAAAGTAAGTAAACAAAGAAAATGAAATAGAAATGAGGTAAGAAGAGATGAACTGATGAACATATAAAAACAAGCAAGCCAATAGCAATCAATAGATGATGATCATTGAGATATTGGACTTGTAGCTTGGTGTTTCACTTATATAGGATGACATTTGGACATGGAAGTAGCTACCTAACTCATAAATGCTCAAGAATGGTGGTTGGGTATTGAATGCAAGAAATGAAGAGTAGTAATGGAAGAACTTGAGTGTAGAACTCACTTTCTATAGAAAATCAGTGAAGGAAGCTCACTTTCTCACTTATAAATCTATCTCTATCTCTCTTTCTCTCTGCAATTTCTTAAGCTTTGCACTTGGCCTCCTCTAAAATGAAGAGCAAAGGGGGATTTATATAGGCCAATTTGGGGGTAGTTTTGGGATTTAAAAAGTGTTCCCATTGGTCCCAAACATTTGTGAATAAGAAACTACGTCGTTTTGACTTTCAATTATTTAATTTGGACCCCCAAATTAAAATTACAAAAATTAGAGTTTTGGGAGAAAGTGCCGCAGCGGCACTAGGCCTGTGCCACGGGGGCAGTGGGCTAGTGCCACAGCGGCACTGCTCCTCAGACACGTAGATTATTCTGTTTAGGCCTCCAGAGGTTCTGGTATTCGCGAAAAGGTCCTATTTTGTCCGAAATTCACAGAAAATGCAAACGAACTCCAAACTGAGCTTGTGATATACTGTTGGAAATTTAATGGAGTCTACTTTTCATTAAAAAAAAAATAGTTCTGAGATAGGTCGTTTTGAAAAGTTTTACGATATTTGCGATAAAAGCCGATTTGATCGCCTTTTTCACCTTTGAAAATTCATAATAAATCCGTTTTAAATATAAAAATTATGTGCGATATACCATTAGTAAGCTCTTGACCTCTAGTATTCATGAAAAATGTTTAAAAAATGATATGGTTCCCCGATTTCAAAGTCAACTTTTAGATCAAATCGATCAGACTGGAACCTCCAAGAAGTTCTGGGAACCTCTAGGAGCTCCCAGGAGCTGACATACTTGTCCGATTTTTTTTTAAGCTCGTTTTAGTACTTTTCACATGATCTAGGATGATCTCAAAACTTTCAGTCAAATTCAAATAATTTTGGTAAAACTTGGGTCAAACCAGTCAACAGGGACTTTCTTTTGAACTTCCGGGACTATCGGGAATCTCTAGGAGCTGACGATTTCATCTGATTTTGTTTCAAAACTCATTTTTTTACTTTTCTTATGATGTAGCATGTTTCTAGAACTTTTGATCCAAATCTAGGAGTGTTTGGGCTTTTAGGGGCATTTTGGTCATTTTAACCACTTTCTGAGCATTTTGAGAGGTAGAACTAACTTTCATAAGCCCTTTTTGAGTCTTTTTCAATCATTGTGAACCACCAAGCTATGGGTCTCCTAAATCTGATAGCCGACAAAATGGGATGTCTATAGTTAGAAAAAAGGTGCGTTTCAAAAGAGGGGGGGGGGGGGGGGGGGGGGGGGGGTTGGCACAGGTTCTCTTGCAAGCGGTTGCTCAAGCAATTCCCACCTATGTTATGTCCTATTTTAAACTCCCAATGACTTTCCATATGGATGTTGAGAGGTTGCTGGCACGGTTTTGGTGGGGCAACAATAGTAACCAACGAAAGATGCGCTAAGCTTATGGGCTAGGTTAAGTCGCTCAAGGTTTGATGGGAGGATGGGCTTTCGTGATATAGAAGTTTTTAACAATGCCTTACTAGGGAAATAACTTTGGTGACTCCTCCAGAACACAAACTCTCAATTTCATAAAGTTTTTAAGGCTCAAAATTTTCCAAACAGAAAGCTTCTGGAAGCCAACTTGATGTCTAGACCATCCTTTGCTTGGAGAAGCCTTTAGGGGGCTTTGGGGCTTTTTCGACACGGCAATTGGTAGAGAATTGGAGATGGCAGGCTTGTTTGAGTGGGTCTTGATCCATGGCTCTTTACTCCATCCACTTTCCGCTCGCTGTCTCCTTTGGCGGACCAGGTGAAGGGTCTGTATGTATGTCAATTTTTTTTACTCGGATGGAAAGTCTTGGGATTTGGGCTCACTTTGTAATGTTTTCTTACCGCATTAAGTTGAAATTATACAAACAAATATGGTTGTTGCTAACAGTGGCTGGGATACTCTTGTTTGGCATTGGGAAAATAAGGGAGTTTTTTCAGTGCGATTGGCTTATCGGGTGGAACTCTGAACGAAGATTGAAAATGAAAATGGAGCATCTACAAAGTCTAGTGCTAACGGTTTTCCATGGAAAAAATTGTAGAACCTTAGCATTCCTAACAAAATTCGGGTGTTTACATGGAATGCTTGCAAAGAGTTCCTCCCTTGTTTTGCTCCTCTAGCTCGGCGTGGTGTATCTATAGGTGTGATTTGTCCTCTCTGTTCCAAAGAACCGAAAACTGTCTTGCGTGCTCTTGTTGGGTGCCCTTGGGCGGTGGCTGTGTGGAAAGCACTAATTCCCTCCGTTCTTTTGTTGACGTGGCCGTTCAATGACTTTTTTGGATTGGTTTAAATGTTCCTTGCTCGGAAACTCTCCTGTTGCGGTTGATCTTCTTGCTTTTGGTGCGTGGGCTATTTGAAATAATAGAATCTCGTTCATTCACAAAGGTTTTTTCACAAAATGCCTCAAAGATTGCTAGACTGATTGAAGATAATATGGCCGAATTTAGATCAATCCAAGAAAACTGAGAGGGTGGCTGGGTTGGGGTACATGCGGTTGCTAGGGGGATGGCGCCCCCTCGGGATTTTCTGAAATTAAATGTTGATGGGGTAATTTTTAAAGAGAAGGTAGGATGGGTTTTGGTGTAGTGCTTCGTGATCATTTGGGTGTTGTTTTGCTGGCTTACTCATAATTTTAGGTTGGAATTTGGGAACTAGCTACCGTTGAAGCTTTTGCTTTAATGGAGGCTGTGTTTTGGCTACGTAACCTTGATAGGGACTTTCGAGTTGTGGTGGAAATGGATGCGCTCTCGATTATTTCTGAGTTGAATTCGGATGGCCCATATTTTGGTCCATATGGTCACGTTATTGATGTTGTTAAGCAAGAGATGCAATTTCTATCTTCAGTACAGTGTGGTTTCTTGTGTAGGGAAGGGAATTTAACTGCCCATTGTCTTGCAAGATTTGCGGGTGTGAGTATTGAAAATTTTGTTTGATTTCATCATTTTCCTTCATTTCTTTACAATGTTACATCTAAGAAGTTTCCTCCTATTTGGTCAATAGTACTCCTTCCGTCCCATAATAAATGTTCACTTCTATTTTGCACATTGTTTAAGAAAGAAGTATTATATTGGTTTTTTTGGTTCATTAAAGGGTCACTTTCTAATTTTACCCTTAGATGTGATTGGTGTTTGACTTTTTGTATGTTTTGAGACCACAAATAAATATTACTTTGTCTTTATTATAAGGGTAGTTTTGGAAAGTGATTAAAAACTATATGCCAATTTAAGAAAATGAATACTTATTGTGCGATATCTAAAAAAGGAAATGTGAACACTTATTATGAAAATGAGGGAGTATTTCTTTTGCTTCTTCTAAAAAAAAAAAAAAAGAGAGAAAGAGAAGAGGAAACATGGTCCGTACAGTTAGGTGATCCCCACTCCCCAGTCCCTGTATTAATCCGGCGTGGCAAAATTTCTGATTCCCAGAGCATTCAAGATACCGTGATTCGTGAATCTACAGTTTAAGAGAGACACGTTGGTAAGTGTCACGTGTTCCTTCCCTACTCTTTCCACCCCAGTTTGTGTTTTGACTTTGACCCCCGCCCCCCCCTCTCTCTCTGTCTCTCACACACACACACACACACACACGCATTTCCAATCAAACACTGCCTTCTAACGCAAACCTTCGCGAGAGATCACTGCAATCCTAACCCTAGCCCTAGCTCTATTATTCCCCTTTCATCTTTAACAGAACGGCTAGATTATCCAAATTATATTGGAAATTTGAAGCTCTTATCAATGGTACAATGACAGATTGTTTGTACTTTCTCGTTTTGATTCAAGTTCTATTATTATAATTGTTCATATATTTGTATTAGTATTTTGAATCCGATTTGTTATGTTCCTAAATTGGTGTGCAGAATTTTTTATTTCTTATTTTTTGCTTTATAATCTGTAAAAGAATTGAAGAGATTAGATGACGAGTTTTTATTATAGTAATTTTTCTGTTCGATCTACTAGAAAGAATTACGGACAGATGAATATTCGCTTCAAATCGTATTTATAGCAATAATTTCATAAACGGCCAGCTGTTTGGGCTTTTCCGTGAAGAAAGAGCTTCAAACTGGCTTTCCATGTCATTTTTCACCGCCCATTATTGAAAGACCAATGGGCATGACTCATCTCAAAAGACGCATTACGATGGGAGGATTACCTAGGCTTATAAGAAGCATATACTGCGGCAATGCCCGGGCGACGTGGGACAATCCAACACTTCATGGTTTCGAATTTTGCTTTGCTAATATAAGTTTATAGTACCAGGCCTCGCTTGTTTGTTTTGATCGTTTTGTTATATCTTGAGACATAGCATGGGAGGGACATTTACGCCTTACAAAAGTTATGTATTTCCGGATCTCTTTCTTCTGCTTTTTTTTTTTTAAATAGATAAAGAATCAGACAGAGGTTCAGTTTGATTCTGAACTGAATTATCTGTTAATTACCCATGCATAGTGGTGTATATTGTATAAGATGCGAGTTGAGCCATGTATGTTTGAGCTTGGCTTGTTTATTAAACGAGCATGAAATCCAGGCTTGAGCTTGGCTTGTTTACTAAACGAGCCGAGCCCGAGCCGAGCTCATGTATGCCTGAGCTTGACTTGTTTATTGAACGAGTCTGAAATTCAAGCGTGCGATATTCTATAGTCGGTTCAATAACCTTTTATTCAGGCTTAACCTTGACTCGTATAGCTAGTCGAGCTCGTGTATCCTCTAAAACTACTTAGTTTTGTAATAGATGTATATATACATGCTAGTACACATGCCCTTGACAAGTTTGTTCACTAGCTTTTTCAAAAGCCTACTTACGAGCTTTATTCAACACGTTCACGAGCTCTGTTGAGCCGAGCTTACGTATGCTTGAGCTTGGATTGTTTATGAATGAGCCTGAAATCCAGGCTTGAGCTTGGCTTGTTTATTAAACGAGCCGAGCCCTTAGCAAATATGTTCGCGGGACTTGTTTACCGGCTCGGCTTCTATAGACCCCTACTCATGCATTTTACTTGAACTGGATGTTTGTGTATACTTAAACACGGGCAATATTTACATGGTTATGCATATCACTACACATGAGTGAGGCTTCTAGCCGTATAATTGTTCTGTTAATTTCATGGATGATAAGAGCATTTGCTGTCGCCTTATGGTATTCATGGTCTTTGCAGGCTGTTGGAAGACGTTGTTGATGTGGAAGAGTTTGGACATTTGGCAATAGAGCTCCAAATATTTGCAATTTACACTTACATCTAATGAGCCCTACCACAATAAAAATAAAAAATATGCAATTGCAATGCTTGGTGTTACATGATGGTCCTTAAGTGCTACATGGATGGCTGGTAGATTGATAATGTGATTGGGAACTTAATTAAACTAACCAGATGGGAGATTCTATACATTTTTCCTATTCTGGTAATAACTCAGAGCGGAGGGCTATCACTAGTAAAAAGCTGTCCAAACGATGTTTACTTGCTTCAACCCCGATCTCACAGAAGACATTAAAATGCATTGATTCAATGAAACAAGGAATGTTGGGAAGTGGAGCTGCTAGTGATGTAGGACTTTTCCTGCTAAAAACTGCAGCGCTGTATCTAGTTCGAAGGTTCTCAAGGGCTAATTGTCCTTTTGTATGGAGCGGTCTTCAGGCACTCCAAATTCTGTGCTATCCACCATTTAAGTGGATTCAGAAATGGGCTCCATTCAAAGGCTTAATTGCATATATGCAGGTTGGTTTTATGGATATGTTTGACGTTCTCTCTTCAACTATCACAATATTGTTCCATTTTGTTATAATTTACGAAGCATTGAGACTGCTAGAAAACATGGGTTTGACATGAAAAATAGCTTCGACATCCCATTGCAAACAGTTGTCAAAATAAATGCCAGGAACATATCCTTATATGAGTATGCAAGTAATGCATGTAGGGATGGTTGGGTGGATGTAACATATTACAATGGACAATCAGTTTGAATTTATCAAATATGTTAGTTACTCTGTTTATTCTGTCAAAGTTCATATGAGAAGCACATGATTATGTTGCAGGTACAAGGTCTTGTGGTACAAGATTCAACTTTATTTTACATCATTGTATGGCTCTTTTCTTTAAGAGATGGCCCAAGTATTGAACTAGTTGCGATGCTTTTTATTGTGTGTATATATTCTGGTTCTATGCTTGAACTTCTACATTACTGTGTTAGAGACATTTTAGAGCATTCCCAAAAGTAGCAGAAATATATTGAGTACATGTTGAAAATTCCTAAAATAGCTTCATTTGATTTGTACAATTTTTCTTTTTCAGAATTCTAATGTTCTTTTGTACGCTAATTACCCTGTAGACCGACATGGACTTCTTACCTTAAAACTAGGACTGCAATCTGTCCATGGCCATGTTGCTGCCGAACCAATGCTGCAGAATGATAAGGGGATATATTGGTGGTTGTATATTTCATCATTTTCATGTTTTTTGTACTACATAAGATTCAAAAGAGAAATAATCTTGATAACTTACCAACAGAGAGAGAGACGAGAACCAGAAGTATGGTGTTTCATATATGGCATTGCGAATTATATATCAATTGTTTACTAAATAGTTATTGTTTTCCACTATAAATGAGGTGATGGCACTCTTGCATTGAGCACAGATTCTATCCACTGCAATATACCATTCTGTTCATCTGCATAACTGTCAAAATCAAGTGCATTTTGTGATATTGGATCCTTGATAAAGAAGATCCATGCTGGGACTGTAGTTTCCAGTGCACTTGAGACGATCTTTTCATTTTTTAGTTATCCCATTTCACATCAAAGGTCATAAGTACGTTATTTTGTTTGTTTTGTTTCTGTTTTTTCAAATTGAGTAAGAGAAGGGTATGTGATTTCTCAACTTCTTTCAAGAGTTAAAGAGCTATGAAGCACGGACACACCGACGCGGATACGACACGGACACATGAACACGACAAAACCCCAAAAAAATTGCACGTCGACACTCACAGGGAAAGTGTCCGTAAAGTGTCGGGTCCGTGTGTCGGAGTCGGACACGATACGACACACACACATTACCTTCCTAGAAGTGTCGGTGCTTCCTAGTTAAACAGTTATTGGCCCTTGTGTCACACACGGTTCTTGGTCTGTTTTTGCCAATGAATTGACATGGGAAATGATTAACCTCGTTTATGGTTTTTCTATTGCCTTTTAGATTTTCTTCTCAGTTTTTATCTATTGACATTTTTAACTGGTTGGATTCTTTATAGTAATTTGCATATTTTCTGCATCCCTTAGACTTTGTCGAAGCCATTATTAGCCCTAACAATAGCAACAGTGTTTGCTGATCAATCGACATTTATGAAAGAAGCATTGGATCGTTTCAATGGTTCCCAAACATTTTCTGAATCAGAGTCGGGAACATCTGCCCAATCGTCAACTCCGGACACAAGGTAGTTAATCCTGCTGGTTTATGGTCATTAAATTTACATTTTTTCCCGCTGAGTTGCTGAATTCTGAAATTTATTTGTCAAAATTTTTTGCATTGCTATGCCGAGACTTGAATTGGTGTAATCTAGAAGGTTCCTAACCCCTTTACCCCTTTGCCGATACATATAAGCCGATTGACAATCAATGCAATCTTGATTTGATTATTTTCCCCAAAATCTTTATACTCATTTTTTTTCCCATCTTTCTGCTCTAGAGTCATCAAACTACTGTGGGTTCCATTTTCCTGGAATAAGCACAAAACTATAGAATTTTTTTTTATTTTATTTTTATTATCTACATTTTAGTGCCATGTTGTGGTGTGCATTTGGTCCTCAGTACAACATGTTGCTTCAAATTTGGGGGCTTAAAGATATTGCCATAGATGGGCACTTGTTTGTCTTATGTCGAATTAATGCCTTTGCTGCAAGTCAGGCTAAAGTGTGCAAGCCATTAGAATGTTATTGCCCGTTTCATAACTGGTCAAGCTTTTGAGGCTTCTATTGTTCTAACATGGTATTATAACTTCCATTCTTTGAGATTTTAGCTCCAAAACCTTCTATTTGCGTCTATTCTCCCGGGTTGTCTTTTCTGTTGGGTTACGTTTGTGCAAATTGCACTGCATTCAGTTTTTGCCTACCTCTCTGTGTGGGGTCACATGTGACGGAAATGATAAAGCTTTTGGAGCAAGTGATGTTCTAATATGAAGTTTATGAATGCAATGTTACATGTCGAGTGATATCATAGTTTCTGTAGATATTTTGGCATGTTTGGAATGACATCTTGAGAATGCATTCGCATCAATTGTACTTACATTACCTTCTTCGTATGTGACTTGTTCTAAAGATGCATCCTTTTACAGTATTTACATGTCTAAAAAGCAAGTCTTACTTTTAAATTGGAAATGGTGTTTTGCTGATTAGTTCATAAATTGGGGGTTGACCCGGATCCCATGCTCCTCAATCTGATTACCTCAACTTTTATAAAGTATAATTCTCACTTTTTTTTTTCTCTATATATGTGAAGTATTTCAATGTTAATACATGTACTTGGGGAAAAGAAAAGTTACTTCCATTTGAAACACAGCATTATATGAGAATGAACCACTTCAAAGGTTTGCCACTTAATTTTTTTTGCACATACAGTTCCTATCCGTAACTTATTTGGTTACTCATGTGTCTTGTAGCTTCTCTCTTCTTTATTCATTTCTACAATTTCTGAAGAGTCAGTTTGGCGATTTCCTACCTTGATTTCTCTTCACTTGCTTCTCCATCATATTATATCCAGCGCTAATTTTGTTAAATACAATACTTGAAAACTTTATCTTCATTTTGCTGGTTTGGTTTTAGTCCCATAATCTGTTTCTTGCTTGGCTCACTTCTTAGTTTGCAGAGAATGCATCTTTCTTTAGCCACTCTCCATTTCTATAATGTATAATTTGGTGTTTTCCCATTCATGTTTATTTCTAGCTCAGAGTTGCCATAATTTGCCTCTCAGGTCTTCTGGTGAAGTTCCTAAAGCTCCAGCTTCTGAAAAGTGGTTGTTGCAATTGTACAAGGAGCTGGAAAAGCAGGGTATTGTTATACCAGAAAGGTGATATTACGAGTACCGTGTTTTGGGCATGGCTTCCTTACCATTGTGATTCTTACAATGTTATGATTTTTTCTTATATTTGTATTTAAGTTTGTAAGAGCTTCACTGCTCTGTGTGTGTGTGTGTGCGCGCGTGCGTGTGTGCTTAAAGGAACTACATTTAACTAAGATATTCTTGGAAATGAGTAGCATCTGTTATGTGATGGTTATATAATACTATGATGTGTGTGGGTATTAGGTTTTTATTATATTATTATATCTAAATAAGACTAATATCCACTTAGTAAATGGCTTATGGGATTAGACTCTTGGTAACTAATGAGTTGGCCTTGAAAGGAATTTAGTTAAATTTGATAAATAGATAAGCCTATGGATATATATTGTAGTGAAGTAACGGAAAATTTTGTGTATTGTCGTGTTTAGTCAGTTTTTCGTCTGATTTGTAATTGTACTGTGCCTTCTATTTGAATGTAGTAAATTATGACATGTCACGCCCCGGAGCAGCATAAATAGAGAAAAATAAATTTCCTTTATGGGTCCATAGGGAATGACAAGTGAAAGTCACTAATATCCACACCACACAGTACTAGTCCAAACAGGAACAGTAAACAACTGAAATATAAACACGGTTCTATCTATTACAAACATCAGAGTATGGTCCACAGGATCACAACAGGTCTGGAGACAACATATGCCCAAGTACCCGTTAACTACAAAGTACAACAGTAAAAGAAAAGTAGTAACATAAACTACTATTTATCCTCAGGTATTCAGCTGGCGTACGGATAGTCATCAGCCTGACCGGCATCAGTGGGGCCATCTTCTGCGTAACTCCCTTCAGGGTAATAGTTATTGCCATATGTTCCGTCATCTGCATTGTAAAGGACAGGGTAGTCTGGACGGGGAATGTCCAGGCAATAAAGGTCGTCAGCTTGTTGAAAGCTGAGTGAGCACTAACTAACACAGTCTCCTAGAAATAACATAATTACCATTATGAACAATATATGACAGTGATACTAAATATATTCCTTACTCGATTATTCAGACATATCATTAATCGATTCTTATCAATTCCCACTCTAAGACTGATTTCACAATACCCAACTGACTATCTCGAACTGATTATATCAGCACAACATACCAGTGCTCTTGTTCACCGCTATACCGCTTTTAAGAACTCTTGCGAGCACCCATACATCGTTCTCATATAACGACTGGTCCATGGATATAACCATACTCTTGTTCACCGCTTTTAAGAACTCTTACTGTTCACCGCTTTTAAGAACGCTTGCGAGTACGATACATACACAGCTCTGGTAAATATAAATCATGGGTGTGCCACAACTACTCTTGTTCACCGCTTTTAAGAACTCTTACTGTTCACCGCTTTTAAGAACGCTTGCGAGTACTGTGCACCCATAATTCTCACGATCCTGATCAAATCCTTGACATATACTTGTCGGATTCAACCTGAGCGAATCATCAGCTCGACTCACACAACCTTGAACATACTAATCATCTTACTCATTCCCAATTATCCAAATACTACCCAGTATTATTATCTCCAACTTATCTCGTTATCGCGTCATACTATTACTAGCGTTCCGAACCCGACTACGTTACTCACCATGTTATCTTAATCTCGTTATCGTATCCCATTACCTCCGTAATCCATAATATCGCATAATAGGAATATGGAACAAAGATTAAACAACTACGCATTATGCATAATAAACTGAAAAGAATACATTCATGTTCTGCTCGGGTTCGATCGATTGAGGTCCTCTTGATCGATTGAGGAAAGGTGATGTCCGATCGATTTAAGTCTATTCGATCGATCGAAGTGAAGGTGGTCTCGATCGATTGAACTTATTTCGATCGATTGAGACTTAGTGATGTTCGATCGATTGAACTCAGTTCGATCGGTCGAACTTCGTCTTCCACAGATTCTGCCAGTGAACGTGCAGAATGTGCTAGGGGGTGTTTGGGTTATAATTAATACGTCCAGAATATGTAAAACATCATAACTAAGATACCGAGTGAGTTTGGAACTCACCACAAGTTGTAAGTGCGCGTTTGGCTCGGTTGAAAGCTTTCAAGCTTTAGTGGCCTCTCTCTCTCTCTCTCTCTCTCTCTCTCTCTCTCTCTCTCTCCTCTGCCTTGTCTCTGTCTCTCTCTGTCTCCTTCCCTCTTGTTCTTCTTCTTCTTCTTCTGTGAGTATATATATATACCTATAGGTGTGTATATATATATACAAATATGGATGTATATGTGTATATATATATGTATATCAACACACAAACACACACACTCTCTCCCTCTCAAACTCTCTAGTGTTCTGAACTCACACACACACACACGAATAAGCTGTATATATAGAGAGGGATGAGGGTGCAGGTGGCCGTTTCTGCGGAAAACCTGGGATTCAAATCATTACAAGTTCGATCGATCGAAGTATGTTCGATCGCTCGAATTCAGAGCGGCCAGCTTTGATCGATTGAGAAGGGTTTGATCGATTGAAGTGGGGACCACGTATTAAATTCAGGTCGGTAGGGTTTCGATCGATTGAACAAGGTTCGATCGCTTGAACTTCTGGGATGCTCGATCGCTCGAACGATCTTCGATCGATCGAAGATTAAATTTCATGAATGGTCAAGGGAAGTATATAGAATCTCTCTGTTTTAAATAAATATTAAAAATACAGGGTATTACATGACATGACAGGCTTAATGAGGATGAGCTTCGTAGATTTTATGCTGCTGCAAATGGGGAGTTCTCAAGGTTATTATCATCAGTGAAGAAGACAATTCGGTGGAGGCAGACCTACACAATTCTTTCATCACAAGAACTTCAGGACTGGTTGCATATGGTCTATTGGCATGGGTGTGATGTGAGGCTACGACCCTGCCTCATTGTTCGCCTTGGAATCGCTTGCTCCAACTTGATGTCTAATGACAGATCTCTCTTCGTGAAAGCAGTTGGTATGCTCTTCTTCCCAATAAATTTATGTCAATGTATCACTGAACTTTTTTCTCAAGCCGCAAATTATAATAAATTGACTGAACTAAACTCCATTATATTGGAAAAACTTAGTCATTTTTTCGATGTGAAGTGTGTGTTCGAAATGAATACCTTTTACATGAAAAAAATCATTTTACTTATCATTTTTGATGTTGTGTTGCCACTTGAAAAATATTTTGCAAAGAGCAGAATGTAAATAAGCATAGATAATGTGGATATAGGCATTTTTATATTCTTGCATATGCAAATATACAGGGATGCACATTAGCGACATATTTGTGCATATGTATTATATATGTGTGTGCATGTGAACTTGAATGCATGTATATGTACATGTGTACACTGTACAGTAGGTTCATACATGACCGATGGTGAGATTTTGCAAGTCTTTTTCAGATATTCAGACATTTTCATTTTCCCAAAATCCTTCTAAAACATTTTATCGTAAATAAACACTGGAAAACCAAAAAAAATTTATACTCTAAACAGATGGAGCATCTACTTCAAATATGTTAGTTAATAAGGTTCTTTGGTCTTTGCGATTAGCATTTAGTAACACTATAATTTAGATAATGGATGGACCATAGTGACTATGATTACTGAATATCTTTATTGTTTCTGTCAACGAGGCATCAGTTAGGCACAGCCAAAGCAATACCTTGCTTAGGAACTAGGAAGAGGTCCTGTGTGTTTGTTGAACATAGCACTGCAAATCTGTCAAAACATTGACAGAACTGGTTAAGGATAACTGTGAATATTCAATGCATTATCAACTTTTAAAGTTCTCTATCTTCTGTCATTTTGGCTTTCAATATAAAGCTTTTCCTACTTCATTAGTGAACTTATTGTTTCCTTCGTTTCATGCACATAATCTTGATGCTATCATTAATTTCAAGGGTATGATTTGTTTGTTCTTCAGTTTCCCAGATAGAACAAGGTGTTATGCGCTTGGTTGATGTGGAAAATCCTCAAATCATAGTCTTAATGGATTGTGAGGGACTGTCTCCATTTGGATTTCCGATGCAAATGATGAGGTCTTGTGCTATTCTTTTGCAAGATCATTACCCAAACCGTCTTGGCTCTTTGATAATCATAAGGCTTCCTCCACTTGCCCGGGTGATAACACAAACTTTATTTCAAGTAAGCTCATCCAACTCTTGAAGATCTTTGAAATACTTGATCCTTGTTTCTTTAGTTTTAAGTTCTCTGTTGCAACTTGATGTTTAAAAGATGATTTTTGAATGCTTGTACAATTTGTGAATCCGTTCTAAGATACATGGTGTGTATAATTACGTCTATATACTCCAATTGGTTTTTTGTACTCTCAGTTACTCATATTCTTGTTAGGGAAATCCATTTGTGGAAAAGTGGACGCTATGATGCAGTGCTAATAAATGATTTAACAAGGGTTAGCCTTCTTCACCCTTGAACCATACATCAGCGCCCTTCCGGAATGAAAAAGAAAAAGAAAAAGAAAAAAGACTATTAGGAATGTAGTTTAAGAATTTATCTTTACCAGCTAAGCTAGCCGTCACTTTTTAGGGTTCTTGTTATTAAGGTGATTTAGGCAGGATATAATTCGAATATATAGTTCCCTTTTGTACTGCGCTTTTTCCTAAAACGTGGTTCTGTTTTCTCGCAACCTAGATTATCTACTGGTTTCAGATGGTGTCACGGGTCTGCATTGCAAAACCTTCGGCAGTCTTCTTGAGTGATCAGCAGATTCAACACCACACTCAAAACAAAATACCGGAACTACATGACCACCCACATCTGGAACAAATTATAACATCATACCGAATATATCATTTATCTGAAAATCTACTCAGTTTCCAATCCTTCATACATTAACTTGTATCATTCCTTTTTTGCTGTGCGCTTTGTCGTCGATGGTGTAAATGTGTAATTGGGACCATGGAGCAATTGCTCTTTGTGCTTTTTCTATAACTCTGTCCTTAATTTATAATATTGTTGCATGCTTTTGTCTCTACAATACGAACTCTTTGTAGCCAACAGTATTACTTGGACTCGACTCCTCATCCCAGCCACGTAGATGTCTTTCCCAGTGCGAGCGGCAATATGAACTCTTTGGCTCTGTATGGTTCATAGATTTAGGAACGAAAGGGGAAAAGAACACCGAGGAAAATACTTCTTTTCCCTTGGTTAATTTGGAAAAGGGTGAGGGAGATTGGAAGGGAAAATAGCGTAGAGTGAAAAATAATTTAAAATTTTCAAATTTTGAGTCTCACTTCTTTTCCTCTTTTACTATATTTTGAAAATTTTAAGTTCTAATGTATAACCTTAAGGTTTTTTTTTTTTTGGGTCAAAAACCTTATGGTTGGACTGTCTCACTCAGGACCCAATTAAGCGATAGAAAAAACACTAGGGAGACAGTTCTCTTGCTTTTCTTTTCCTTATCGTACTCCTCATCTAAATTCAAATTCAAATCCACAAAGCAAACAAAGTCTTTATCTATGTAGAAAGTGGGTTTCAACCTTTTTCATTTGTGAAAATGGTTTCTTGCAGGTTTTGAGACCCGCCACACGGCAAAAACTGAAGATTATAGGGGACAACTACCAAAAGTTCCTCTCCGAGTACCTTCCAATGCTCCCTTCTTCTCTTGGTGGCAATTGCACATGCCCAAAATGCTCAGACCCTGATGGTACACACGGTATTGTGAACGACGATGTCATTCAGACGAGTCCAATTGCACATCTTTCAGATGTTGCAAATGTTACTTCAATTATAGAGCTTTCAAACGATGCAAATGTTACTTCACTGGGTTTTTCTTCTCATGCCGAGACTAGCTTGAATGGAAACAGAGATCAAGTAGCGAAGACTGCTATTATTGGCATCCTTGTGTTGTGGATTTTTGTTGCTTTCATTTTGGTCATGCATCATCCAGCATGTGTCCCTTTGTTGTATTGGCAAGGTGCTTCATGAATGAATTTGTCTCAATTGGCCTAATATCTCTATTTTTTCTTTTTCTTTTTTTTACCTATAATGTAAAAGGTAAGTATTACTTACAGTTCTATAATCAGCATTAATACAAACATATCAGAGTAATGAACTTTCAGGTGTCCCAATGTGGTATCATTGTAGTTGACCTTTTCACTTTGTAAAACATGTACATTTCATCTGCCTTGAACTCAACTTTTTGCTATCTACAGGGTTGGCCCCTAGGGGCGTGCATCGGTTGATTCGGTCGGTTTTTTGTCGGTTTTTTCATGTTTAAAAGTCGACCAATAGGTTTGATTCAGTGGTTTTTTTTTGCCACTTTCGGTTGGTCGATTCGGTTTTCTTTTGTGAATGTATTTTTTGAAAATCCACTGTTAGCTCGGTTTCCTTCGGTTCGATTGGTTGGTTCAGTCCGCAGCCTTTTTTTTTTTTTTTTTTTCTTTACAGCCCTAGCCCTTAAGACTTATTCCCCAAGTGTAATGAATTTAAGATTGACCATGTACCTAGAAGGCCCAATGTTGATGTTAACATAATGGCCCGACGTTTAACATTTCCTAATCGGATTTCATTGCTCGATGGGTCTTTCCACAATGAGCTATTGAGGTAAAGAAGTTTGCTTTTCCCGAGTGGCAGCAGTAATATCCAAATCTTATATTGAAGCCGGTCTCCCCACGGGTTTTGTTTGTCCAAGTTATTAAGCATCTCCTATTTTTTAGTTTAGAAATATAAGAGTTAGTCCCTCCCCAGCCATTTTATTAGGATTTAATCCATCTAAGATCTAGATTAGAAATAGATTTTTGATTATGCATCTTAATTAAAAATAAGTCATTTTTTCCAATTTAATAAAATTTTAATGTCTAAACTACCCTTACTCAAATGGTTAGTGATATACATATATAATCGTATAACTATATAAGAATATATAGATATTGATTTGAAATTAATATCATTAACTGATAATGGGATAATGTTTCCTTAATTCAAGGGATATCCTTAATTTTCTCACCATGATCTTTTGGTTGAATTCAAATGTACAAGTTTATAGTGAGCAGTTTCTCATATGAGAAGGGCTGGTTTTAATCGTTGGATGAAAATTTAGCAATAACTGCATCTCTAGATTCTTGGGAATCTTATGGCTAGATTATCATCCAACAGTTAAAACATGTCTTCTCATATGAGAAGATTATCACAATAGACTTACCCAATTCAAAATATTTCATAGACTTAATTGATGGATTTTGGTTGTCATTAAAATACATATCATAATCATATGTGTGATTGGATTGTTGGAGTTACTAAATAAAAATCTTATTAGATTAGGAAGTGGCTTACATTCAGTGAGAAGTTAGTATTGTCAATAGACTGAGTAATTGATGTTACTTGAATATTTTTGCATATAAAAATTGAGAAATTCTCATTATTTTCTAAAATGTCTAAGCAAAACACTGAGAATTTCCTACTCTATTGGGATTTTTTTTATTTAAAAATTTTGAGAAATTTCCACTCTGTTGGGAATTTTCTCATTCAAAAAACTGATAATGGGATAATATTTCCTTAATTCAAGTGCTTTCCTTAATTTACTCACCATTATTTGTTGGTTGAAATTCAAATCATTTCATATATTTTTCACTTATTTGGTGGATTATAATTGTCATTAAAATGCATATCATAATCATATGTGTGATTGGATTGTTGTAGTTACTGGATAAAAATCTGATTAGATTGAGAAGTGTCTCATATTCAGTGAGAAGTTATTCTTGTCAATAGACTGAGTAATGAATGTTATTTGAATATTTTCGCAAGTAAAAATAGAAAAATTCTCATTATTTTCTGAAATTTCTAATCAAAACATTGAGAAATGTCCACTCTATTAAGGTTTTTTATTTAAAAATGTGAAGAAATTCCCACTCTGTTGGAAAATTTCTAATTAAAAATTTGATAATTTTCCATTGTTGTAGTTACTGGATAAAAATTTGATTAGATTGGGATGTGCCCATATTCACTAAGAAGTAATTCTTGTCAATAGACTGAGTATTGATGTTACTTGAATATTTTCACACGTAAAAACTAAGAAATTCTCATTGTTTTCTAAAGTTTCTAATCAAAACAGTGAGAAATTACCACTATATTGGGGTTTTTTTATTTAAAATTTTGAAAAATTCCCAATCTGTTAGGAATTTTCTCATTTCAAAAACTGATAAATTCTCATGGTTGGAGTTAATGGATAAAAATCTGAGTAGATTGGGAAGTGCCTTATATTCAGTGAGAAGTTCTTCTTGTCAATAGACTGAGTAATTGATGTTACTTGAATATTTTTGCACGTAAAACTGAGAAATTCTCAATATTTTCTGAAATTTTTAATCAAAAATTTGAGAAATTCCCACTCTATTGAGATTTTTTTATTTAAAAAATTGAGAAATTCTTACCTGTTGGGAAATTTTTCAATCAAAAAATTGATAAATTTTCATTATTTTGTGAAATTTTAATTAAAAACTGAGAATTTTCTTCGTCGTCGTGAAATTCTTATTCAAAAAATTGAAAATTTTGTCACTATGTAGTGAGAATCTTTACATTAGAGTGTGAATATCTCTCGTCTCTAATTATGTCACTGATATCCTAACTTGAAAAAAAAGTTCTTTTCGTTAGAACCCTAATTTTGCAAAGAGCAAACATAAGAATGAGGGTTTTCTTAACGAATCAGTGAGAATTTCATACCAAAATGCTCTAATTTTGTGTTTTTTTTTTTTGAGAAGTTGACGATGATTGCGTCGGAAAGTTGACGGTCACTTCTGAATCTCGTCGGATGTCTTCGATCGCCACCAAAATCGTTGTGGCATGGGGTTTTCGTTCGAAGATGTAGATGAGACGATTTGGGATTCTTTAATGGTAGGTGAAAATCTCTCTCTTCCTTTTTCTCTCTCTTGCATAAATCTCTCTCTCTCTATATATATATATATATATTTAGTTTTGAATTTTGAAAATTAATTCATTGATACATATAGAGAGAGAGACGATAATATAGGGGTATTTATGTTTTTAGTAATATAAATGAGCTAATTGCTAGATTCAGATATAGAAAAGACTTATTTCTAGAAAATGCTATGATTTTGGACTAAATCCTACTTTATCCTTTTAAGGCTTAGTTTGGCCCCCGCTTTTTAAAAGTAGTTTATCAAATTTATTATTAAGTTGATTGGTAATTTTGTACAAGTGACACATTACTCTTAAAAAAAAAAAATCATGAAATCAAAAAGCAACCTTGAGCTTTTAAAAGCTCTATTCTAGAGTTTTTAAAAACTCAACAAAAAAAATTCCAAGTTCAATTTTGTAAAGTTCATAAATTAGTTATCAAATAAATTAATATTAAATTGTGCTTTAAAAAAAGAGAAACACCAAAATAGACGCTAAACTAAGCCTAAGTTTGCTTCAAGCCTTAAAGCCCAAGGTAAATGTCCCGACTACCATTTCTTATGTGTAGAGAGTTTTGTTTGGCTTCTTTCTGTCACGGCTAGTGCTATCGGCCCGTTCCTGATACCATATCAGCTACTCTGCTGTCATCACGACTGAAGGTCCTTTTCTTCAATAAGACAGAAAAATGAATAGCTAATTCATAACTTTAAAGGACGTAAAGGGATGGAAAAGATTCGCATGATCAACTACCTGAAGCTGCTTTTTATTATATTATTATTATTATTATTATTATTATTATTATTTAGGCCAAGACGGGTGGCTCGTCAACATTGAAACCGCTCAACTTAAGATTCAAGCTCAGAAAGAGGGCAGAAAGAGGGCTTTCATGGACTGGGGAAGGCGAGAGGCAGGGACGGATTAAAAAATTAATATAGGGGGTTTTGACAAATTTTTTTTTTTGGATCTATTTATATGTATTTTGTGTATATTTTGTGTAGATAATATAAATTAATGCTAAAAAAATTAACCCAAAAATATAAAAGGGAGGAGGGATTTTATAATTAGCACAAAAATATAAGAGAAAAGGAGCTTAGTATGACAATTTTATAATATTAGGGATGACTAATTGTAATTTTCAAGGGGAGCTAATTGTAAATTTTTTTCTTTTAGTGCAATGTAGAATTTTTTGAAAACCTAGGCAAACCCCCTCTTGAACATCTTTACCTCTGCCCAAATTGAAGGTGTTTGGGTTTATATATACGGAAGATTTTGTATGGGTTAGCTTTTAAAATAATAATAATAATAATTTTTTTTTTTTATATAAATAAGAGTTTTTTTTTTGTGGGTGGGGGGGGGGGGAATTTTTTTTAAAATAAATAAAACTATTATGAACGGGTAAATATTTTTAATAATCAGAGTTATAAGAGCAACTCTAAGGGTAAAAGGCAAAAGCACTAGGCAAAACTCAATTTTGGCTTGTTGAATAGTAAAATGGCTAGGCAATTTATCAAATCTCCTCCAACCACACAAGGCATAAATAACTAGGCATTTATTTTCTTTTTGTATTTTTATATTTTTCATTCAAATAATTATAACATTTCTAGAAATGAAGTGAAAATTCAAATTTTAAAATTAATCTGGTAAATTGAAATTTCAAAAGTTGTCCCACCTAAATTTGAAATTTGAAATTTCCCGCCAAAATTAGTTAATTCAAAATTTTAAAAACCGCCAAAATGTGATTCAAATTTGAAAAAAAATTGCCAAATTTTGAAATTTCAAAATTTGCCGCTCAAATATAAATTAAAATTTTAACCGCCAATTTTGAAAATTCAAAATTCTCCCAAACCTATCTATAAATATGAGTCCTATCACCTATGTTTTAATCCATCTCTTCTACACTTTTCATCAGTCTCAATTCAATTTCTCTCTTTCATATACTATGCTTCCTTTTCCTAACATTTTGGAAGATTTCCATTCTGACTCGGATGACGAGTTTGTCGTTAGCAAATGTGGTGATAGAAGATGAGCTATTAGAAAGTCGAAGGCGAAATATACGCTGTCGTGTTTGTATTCCAGGCCATGTTGTCATCGATCGTGGTAGAGTTGAAGATCATGAAAGATTATATCAAGACTACTTCTTAGAATATTTGGTGTTTCCTAACAATCTATTTCAGCGATGGTTTCGAATGAATCGTTCTTTGTTTTATCGAATTGTCAATGAGGTGGAATGAGGTGATCCATATTTTGTCAAAAGAAGAGATGCTGTCGGTGTTCACGGTTTGTCTTCTCTTCAGAAAATAACACCGCGTTGAGAATGCTTGCCTACGAGTTTCCAGCAGATTCTGTGGACGAATATGTGCGGATTGGAGAAAGTACGACAATTGAGAGTCTGAGAAGGTTTGTGAAAACAATTGTCACTGTCTTTGGTGATGTGTATCTAAGAGCACCAAACTCCAGTGCCATTGCTAGATTACTAGTAGTCGAGGAACAACGCGGCTTCCCTAGAATGTTGGGAAGAATTGATTGCATGCATTGGAAGTGGAAGAATTGTCCCAGTGTATGGAAAGGATTGTATACTGGTCATTGCCATGACTCAACGATTATCTTAGAAGCTGTGCCTTCCCAAGATTTGTGGATATGGCATGCCTTTTTTGGGATGCCAGGATCGCTTAATGATATCAACGTTTTAGAGCGATCTCCTATTTTTGCTACACTAGCCGAAGGACATGCTCCTCCAGTCAACTACACAATTAATGGGAACGAGTACACAATAGGCTATTATCTAGAAGATGGAATATACCTGAACTGGTCAACACTTGTGAACACAATTTCATGTCCACAAGGCCGAAAAAACCAACACTCTGCTGCTGAGCAAGAGCTAGCAAGGAAGGACGTAGAACGAGCATTTGGGGTGCTTCAAGCACGTTTTACTATTGTCCGTGGAGCAGCACGTTTATAGGATGAATAAACTCTTGCAAATATAATGAAGGCGTGCATAATGATGCACAACATGATCATTGAGGATGAAGGAAGTGTTGGGGACATTGACTTCGATGAAAGTGAGGCAAATACGCCTGTATTAGTTTTGCGTAACACTAGGCAGGAACTAGCAGAATTTATTCAAAAATAGCACCAAATCAGAGATAAAATAACCCATTCTCAACTTCAAGCGGATCTCGTTGAGCACTTGTGGCAGCACCATGGCCAAGAGTAGGAAGATGTTGGTGTGCTTTTTTAATGTTGGTGCGTTTATTTGCTTTTCCTCTATGTTTGTTTGTTTTTTTGTGTGCTTTTCTAATGTTGGTGTGTTTATTTGTTTTTCCTCTATGTTTGCTTATTTTTGGTGTGCTTATTTGATGTTGTTGTGTTTATTTGTTTTTGGTTTAGTTGATATTTGTATTTCTATTAATTACTCTTCTAAGTTTTGTATATTTAACTCAATTTTCTGTTTGTTGAACCCCCTCCCCCCCCCCCCCCCCCCAAAAAAAAAAAAAAAAAAGAAAGAAAAAAGAAAAGAAAATATATCCATTAAAGGCATCGATAGGATAATGCAGTCATTAAAAAGTACTACAATTATCTTTCATTCCACAAAAGTAAATTAACATTGATTACATTCCACAAGTACTAGAAATTAAATCCCCCTTTTTTTTTGCATAAATCTCCATCTTCAACTTGTTATAATAATCAGCTAATGTCGGATTCACCCTGCTTGGGTCCGTTTGCATTATGCGCTCTTCGTATAGTCGTTTCTCAAGCTGCAATTGTCTATCATGTTGAGCTAATGCCCTTTCTTGTCTTTCTGCTTTTGCACGTTCAAACTCAAATTTTTCTTGTCTATATTTTTATAAAACTCGAGATGATGGCGTCTCTTCAACGTTTGTGTCACAATTTTTCTTCTTTACCTTTTCCTTCAAAGCCTTTCTACCCATTGGCCGAACATTGTGAGAGGGGGTTTTCATTGTCGTCGCCCATGTTAACTGATTGGGGAGTTGCGGGAGAAGATGCAGCAGGACTCGTGTCGCTATTACTTTTTTGCCGTTTTTGAGATAGGTTATCAGACCATTTGCGATCATTCTTTAATATTTCCCAACAGTGTTCATATGGAAATAGTTTTTCAAGAAATGACGTGTACAATGCTCGTGCCTCACCCAACTGAAAACACATATGTAATCATTATTGGATTATATCAAAATATTCATAATAGGAATATAAATGCAACTATATTAAGAGTATGATCATTACCTTTCCTTCATGAGTTTTTCCACTAGGATTCCTTGTTTCAACCTGACTTACAAATCCAACAAACTTGGCACATTTTGAATTAATATCATACCAACAATTCATGAGAGATGTTTGGGTACGTTCGTATTGACCATTTCCATGATCAATAAAATAATCATGTATTCTCTTCCAAAAGGAGCCGAGTTGCTGGTTGTTGCTTTGTGACTGCATCTTTGCTTGTGTTAATCCATCCAGACACTAGCAAAATGTCCTCTTGTCGATAGAAATTTTTCGCTCATTGTGATTTTTTTGATGTTGTACCGACTTGGCTAGCCTTTTCAGATTGAACGGCATCATTGTTTTCATCTATTTGCTCATACACTTCTGGGAAGTCACTGGTTAACAAATTGGAATAGCAATTGAATTCTGAATCCATCTGCAAAATGACCAATTATTAATTAAAACAGTGACTCAAAATAATTAATATGATTTTAAATTAACTAAAATAATAGTTAGTAAATTAATAACAAACTAATTAGTTCAATAGAAAATTAAGTAAAAAAAAATGCTTATTAATTAAAAACCCAAACCCAAATTAATTTATTAAATCTAAAAAAAGCCAAATAACTAAACAAAATAAATAACACTAAACCAGAAAAAGTAAATACTTATTAACTACACTAGTATATATATATATATATAATATAATCCATATACATTAACTAACCCTAAACACTTCACTAATTAAAAGCCCAGCCCAGCCCACTAATTAATTAACCTAACCTATCCCTTTTATCCTTCACCTTCAGCCCACACACAAAAGAATCCTAGCCCTTCACACTTCTTCTTCTTCACGTTGGTTTAACACAGAGAGAGAGAGAGAGAGAGAGAGAGAGAGAGAGAGGGTAAAGCTTCATGTTTTTTACAGAGAGAGAGAGAGAAGCAGAAAAGAGAAGGCGAAGCAAAGAAGAGAGAAATAGAGAGATAGAGGCGCAGAGACTGATGAAGAGAGATGAATGATCAAGATTTGTGTGTACAATGTAGGTTTAATCTTTCAATTTATAACTTGATTTGTGTTATGATTTCGAAATAGAGACTGTTCATACTCGTTGAAATCCATTCGTTGGAGACCAATGGTCATGAACAGTGTCACGCCCAATTTTCCCTCTTCTCTTCCACGCTCTGAATATTGGCTCGTGATTTTGGGCCTCTCCATTTTACAGAGCTTGATGGCTCGTCCGTTGGAGTGTTCATTTTGGGGATGGACAAGCTATTTCGGTAGTTAAATGGTTTTGCTAGTGGGATGGCTCTCCCGTTGGAGATGGCCTAAGGAGTGAAATTGTTAGGTTTGCTGGTGTTTGTACTCCAATTTCTCTTTCTCATCATTCATAACAGAGAGCAATGAAAGGTTTATTAATGAAAAAGCAAAACAAGACACTTATACCCGTCTTCAAAAATTCAAAATATTTATTATTTATTTATATGTATCTAAAATATTGGTCAGGCTCTTAAGTGAACAAGGTCAAGTGAACATATACAGTGAACATTATTTTTTCCCTCAAAAGAACTCACGGGTCAGCGGGACGGCCCGCGGGTTCTTTGAGGCAAAAAATAACATTCACTGGGTATTTTCACTCGAACTTGTTCACTTAAGAGCCTGACCGTCTAAAATATAACAAGAGACTTCAATCAGTCTTCTATTGGAGAATTTCTGGCTTTTAACCTAAGGAAAATGGAAGGCAAAGATACAACAGTAAAAATTCCTTAAGAACCCACTTCCACTGGGAGATCATGTAACATAAAGCATGTTGTTAGAGAATTATAGTCTAGGTTAATTTCATATTTGTACATTACCCTAACTATGTCCACATACATTGTACTTTACAATCATACTGCATTGTACTTTAGGATTGCATGAGCCTATATAAAGACGATTCCATTGTAACATTATGATACATCAATACAATATACAATTGTTCCTCTTTCTCTCTCTCTCTCTATATATATATATGTATATATTCTTTCATGGTATCAGAGCCACATCGATCAACCATACCAGACCCTTGATCACCATTTATCTTTCACCGACCATTATATCATTCTGCCTCATCATTTTGCCACAACACCATCAGTTTGTCTCATCATTATCAATCTGCCACAAGACCATCAACATCATCCAAAGCATCAATATAAATCATCATCACCAATCTCAATCACTGACCACCCCTTTGACCGATCAATCTGCCACAATTTGCTTTCTCACCATCATCCCTCTCACTCAGAACCACCATTTATTACCACCGAACTAGCCACTGCCAGATCACCATCAAATCCCACCGCAATCACCAGCACCCACCATCATCTATCCAACTTGTCCCCCAAGTCTGCCCAATCCGCACCGATTAATTCCTCTACCACCATCTAATCGGCATCATAACCACCCGATCACCACCACCGTCTTTGTCCCCCAGACCCATACCCTCTTTTGATTTTAACCCTAGCCTAAGCCTATTTAGTTTAAAAGCCCTAATATATATATATATATATATATATATATATCCAAGCCCGTAACCCAATCAGCCCAAAAAAAAAAAACCCAAGTCCTATAATAGCTCTAACCCAAACCCAAACCCAAACCAACCCCTTCTTATGGAGCGCAACGATGCTTCCCAACCTATTTCTACCACTATGGATGGCACAAACTATGTTTTCTGGGCACAAGCAATGTCTAGCTTTCTGCGATGACGAAAACTTTAGCGCATCATCACTGGTGATATCACCGAACCCCAACAACACGAAGGAGAGGATAAGGCCAAATTTACTGATCTGCTTGAGGATTGGGATAGTAAAAATCACCAAATTATAACTTGGGTTCATAACACCTATACCAATTCTATCAGTCTCCAATTTGGCAGATTCACTACTGCCAAATCTCTTTGGGATTTTTTGGCACAATATTACACCACTGTTGACTTAGCTCATCAATATCAGCTATTAATCACCCTCCACCGCATGAAACAACAACCCGGGTAGACTATCAATAGCTTTCTCTCTGAGATATATCATGTTTGGGATCAACCCACTTCTTTCGAACCGGACTTTCTCGATGCCACTAGTGCTGAGATATTCACAACTTATCGTGATCGTCAGTGCTGGGTTCTTTTCTTGATGGCTCTTGCTGACAATTTTGAGCATGTTCGCGCATCTCTCCTCCATCCTTGTCCTCTACCGACTCTCGACCAGGCAGTCACTGAACTTATTTCTGAGGAAACTCGCTTGGGCCCTCATAAAACTCCGGCTATCGACAGTGTTCTTGTCACTCCTACAAGACCTCCCTCTGACACTGTCCTTACTACTCATCGGGGGTATCCACCTAAGAATCGTTCTTAATCCATTTATCAATCCAAGAATCATTCTCAATCCAAACAAACCTACCCTCTTGCCACCGACTCCTCCAAACCATAGTGCAACTACTGCATAATAGGTGGACACACTCTCTTGGATTGTCGTGCCCGCGTTTGCAAATGCTGCCATAAGCATGGTCCAGGTCATCTTCAGTATGACTGCTCCCAACACCCTGCCAAACAACACTCCATGCCTCGAGGCCGTTCCTCCAAATCTGCTGCCACTACAGCCGACCATTCATCATCCACTGCTTCTTTTGTCGAAGGGATTTTTGCCTCTCACATTGAGGATATTGTCAAACAGATCCTTGCATAGTCTAGTAATTCACCCACTACTGCTCTATCAGTCACTTCAGGTAACTCATCTTGGTTCTTTGACTCTGGGTGTTGTAATCATATGACATCTGACCTCACTCTTTTCTCTACCAAACATTCTACTGTTCACACACCAACCATTCAAACAGCTGATGGTACTCCAATGTCTGTTAGCCATATAAAGAAGATTTCCACATCAAATACTTCATTTCCAAATATATGTCACATTCCCAAGTTAACTCTAAATCTTATATCTGTTGGTCAACTGTATGACTTTGGTCTTACAGTCCTTTTCTCGTCTTTTGGTTGTTGTGTGTAGGACCCATAGACGGGACAGACACTTGGGATAGGCCGTAAGGTTGGACGACTCTTTGAGCTTCTCAATCTTCACATTCCCTCACACCTCGCCTCATCCATCCAGACAACTACTCCAGTTACTTCTAGTCCATCACTCAATCTCTGGCACTCCCGTCTTGGCCATGCCTTTGTCGGGCGTCTACAAACTTTAGTTTCTAGTGGTCAGTTAGGTTCTATTAATAAGGAATTTTTTGATTGTCTTCCCTGCAACTTTCAAAACAATCGGCACTGCCATTCAATAAAAGTGATTCATTTTCCTCTGCTCCTTTTGATTTAGTTCATTATGATGTTTGGGGTCCTTCCCTAACTGCCACAATGGGGGGCTCCAGATATTTTATTATTTTTATTGATGGTTACTCTCGTTACACTTGGACATTTCTCATGCGTAGTTGGTCTGAATTACCTCAATTATATTTTGATTTTGCTACTATGATAAAAACTCAATTTTCATGCAATATCAAAGTATTTTGCGCTAACAATGCGGCTGAATACACTGACACTGGAGTCCTTAATTTCCTTCGACAACATGGTTCTCTCCTACATCGCTCTTGCCCTGGCACCTCCCAACAAAATGGTCATGCTGAGCACAAACATCGAGATATTCTAAACACTGTTCGCACTCTCCTTACATCTGCCTCCTGTCCTGAGCATATTTGGGGAGAGGCTACTCTTACAACTGTTTATACCAAGAATCGTGTTCCTAGTCTTGTCACTGGAAATCGATCACCGTATGAGCATCTCTATGGTCACTCTCTTGACTATAGCACACTTAAGGTCTTTGGTTGTGCTTGTTTTGTTCTCCTTCAACCACATGAGCGCACAAAACTAGAGTCTAGATCCCGCCTATGATATTTCTTAGGATATGGTATTGAACACAAGGGATATCGATGTTGGGATCCTCATTCCAAATGTCTTCAAGTATCCAGACATGTTGTCTTCTAGGAACACAAGATGTTCTCTTCTATGTCCAAGTTCCACCTATCTTCTGATAATACTCCCCTTCTCTTTACTGATCCTTCTGCAAACCTATTCCCAGACTCTACAGATACTACCCTACCTCTTGAAATACCACCACCATCTCTGTCCCCGTCTCCGTTACCCCCTTCCACAGATATCCTACCCAAGTCATCCACCTTATCCTCTCTTAAGCTGTCTGCTCCAACTGATGGATCCGCTCTTGCACATGATCTGCCCTTCCGACAAAGTAACCGGGTAAAAACTCCTTCAGTTCGTCTTCGTGATTATGTTGCTTTTTTTTTACCATTCTTTCTCATCATGAACCTCAGTCTTATCATGAGGCTAGTACTAATCCTCCTTGGCAGAAAGCAATGGATGATGAATTGCAAGCACAAGAACAAAATCACACATGGGATTTGGTGAGCTTGCCACAAGGCAAAAATGCTATGGGATGAAAGTGGGTTTACAAGATCAAAAGTCACTCGGATAGATCCATTGATCACTACAAAGCCCGTCTAGTAGCCAAGGGCTTTACCCAAGAGTATGGGATTGATTATGAGGAAACATTTGCCCCAGTTACCCGACTCACTTCTGTCCGCAGGCTTACTGTAGTAGCTGCCGTTCGCTATTGGGAATTATTCCAAATGGATGTCAAAAATGCATTTCTCAATGGTGAACTCACTGAAGAAGTTTATATGCGTGCCCCTCCTGGTTATCATCATCAGCCTCATCAAGTTTGCAAACTCCGCCGAGCTTTCTATGGTCTCAGGCAAGCTCCACGGGCTTGGTTTGCAAAATTTAGCACTATAGAAATTTTATTACTTACTTGTGGTGAACCACGATTAGAGCAGAAGAGGGATTATTTAGAGAGGTAGGGGATAAGAGAGGGAGAGAAAAAACTGAGAGATGCCCATCAACAAGTCTGAGGGTCATCTTAAATAGAAAAATAAAAAGTCTACAGTTCTAGACAGGTCACTATAGAACAATAGTAAGAAGTTAAAAAGCAATACACGTGTCCTTGTTTGGTGGAGTCTTTAGGATTGCCAAAAACTTTATACTATTCCAAAACCACTGGTATGCAAAATGGTGAGTAGAAACCTATGGGTATGGAAATGTCACTGTATGCATCATTAGAATGAATACATCATTGCATCCGTCAATTATTCCAGCTTGCCATTTGGCTTGCTGGAATGTGATGTTGTATCAATGATGGCATCAAAGAGGTCTTCCATGATTGGGACCTGACTAGAAATGGACGCTGTATCCATTTCTTCTTCATCTTTATATGGGTCTTATGTTTTGCCTGCAAGGCAGCCAAAAGTATTTGGCTGTGAAGACTGTCCCTTATCCTTATCCTTCAGCTGGCTGAAGGAAGCTTGGGCCTGGCTGTCGCCCTAGAAAACTTGGGAGGCCAAAAACTGCTCTTTGAGAGCTTCCATGACCTTAACTTGTGTCTCTTCCCATGATAAGTGAGGATATTTCCCCCTAAGTGAATTAAATAGGAGGTTAAACATATTCAATTTAGAGGAGAGTTGGGATGCTTCAAGAAGGAACTTATCATCCCTTTTCTTTTCCTCTTCCTCAAAAATCTTTATATAATCTTTAGTGGCGGCTTGAATTTTTATAAGAGCAGTAGAAATATCAGAGCCATTCTGCCATTTGACCCAGAAGGTTCTCTGGAGTCCAGAAATTCTAAGATGATCAACAAAGTGTTGAATATCCCATTTCCAAATCCAAACAAGTCTTAATTCTGCAAAGAAGAATAATATGTTTCTTCCAAAAGGGATATTTTCTAAAGACTTACCTCGGAGAACTGGATGATGATCAAACCAAACAGTGAAATGATCCAAAAGTTCTCTAGGAATAATGCCAATCTCTGGTCCCATTTTTTCCCACCAATGAAAAAACCAGTTAGGAAAACTTTCAAGACCATTTCTAAGAATTTGATCATTAATTACAAAAAGCCAAGTATGCTTTCGTAAAGGATTCATATAGAGAAAAGTTTTATTCCAATCCTCTGCATAATCCCAATAATTAAAAGTGGCTCCAATAATTTTTAAAGTTCTTGGTTGAGCTGGATTAAGGCCCCATTGGTTAGCATGAAGAATTTTAATAATATAACACTTTGAATGTGTTATAGGAGTCTTTTTGTCTATTGGAACATAATGGAAATGTTCAATTTGAATGGATCCTGTTTCAACAAGCATTGCTTCATAAGCAAATCTAGGTTTAGATTCTTGGGTCATGAAATTATGATTATTAAGAAATCTTTCTTTATAACCCCAAGCATCTGTTTCAAGTTTATCATCACTTTTTACATTTTCTAAGACAAGAAAGTTTTCCAAAAATGATGGAAAACGGCATCTTGAACTAGAATGTCCTTAGCAGAAGGTTTCTGCGCAGGACCAGCCTTGTTTAGCTGATTAGACCCTTTGTTGGGCTGAGAACCCTTAGGTGGGTTTTGCTGATGGCATTTCCCTTTGTTGGGACACCGTTGAGGGAATTGAAACCCTCATTTATCCGGAGGTTGCATCCTATTTTTCCTGAAAAAAATTCCCTGGTTAGAAAATCTGGTAAAGAATTTTGATCTCCTTTAATATATTCAAGTTGGAAATCAAAAGCAGATAAATTAGACAGCCATCTAGCAAAAATTTGCTTAGAAACAAGGTTCTTAACATCTTGTTTTAAGATATGTTTAGCAGCACTGCAATCTATTCTAATAAGAAATGTTTGATTAAGTAAGTCATCTTGAAATTTAGTGACACCCTTGACTATAGAGAACATTTTTTTTTAATAGTAGAATAATTCTTTGAAGAACCTTTCCATATACCAGAAGTAAATCTTAAAAGTTTTTCTTTATTGGTATTTGGATTCTTTTGTTCAAGAATTCCTCCATAACCAATATCTGAAGCGTCTGTTTCAACAATTTTTTCCCATTGAGGATTTGCTAATCCGAAACATGGTAATTCTTTAACTCTAAGCTTAATTCTCTGAACATCTTTAGTATGTTCAGATGTTCATGGTAAAGGATTCTTTTGAAGCCTTTGGTGCAGAAGTGCACAATCATGGGCTAATTTATTATAATGATTTCCTATGTAATTAAGGCTTCCCAAGAATCTTTGTAATTGGGGTTTGTCTCTTAATTCATCAGGAAATTTGGAAGCAAATTCAATGCTTCTATCAGTGGGAATTATTTTTCCTCTATGAATATTAAACCCTATGAATCTAATATGTGTTTTAAATAGTTCCATTTTTTGGGCTGTTAATACAAGACCATTGTGAATGATAATGTCTTGTAGAGTTTTAAGATGTTTAAAATGATGATCTATAGATGATGAAAAAACCAAAATATCATCTATATAAACCAAACAGACTTCTGAAAAGGGAGTGAAAATATCATTCATAATATTTTGGAATTCTGATGGAGCATTTTTTAATCCAAATGGCATGACATTTCAATCATAGTGTCCAAAAGGAACAGTGAATGCTGTCTTGTACTATCTTCTTCTTTAATCTGGATTTGCCAATGTCCAGATTTTAAATCAAATTTTGAGAAGATAGAAGCTTTATAGAGCCTATCCAATAAATCTTTTTTATTAGGTATTGGATATCTAATCCATTGTAAGGCATCATTTAGTGGTTTATAATTAACCACTAATCTGGGTCTGCCTCTTTCTTTTTCAGCATTTTTATTAACATAAAAAGTTGTACAGCTCAAAGGGGAATAACTTTTCCTTATGAGCTTTTTATCAATAAGACTTTGAATCTCTTTTTTACAGAGTTCTAAATATTCAGAATTCATTTGACTAGGTCTAGCCTTAGTATGAATATGAGATCTTTCATCAAAATCAGGCTTATAAGGAAGAGAAACAATAAGTGTCTTTGTTGTCCAAAAAGCACTAGGAATCTCACTGCAAACTTTATTTTGAAATTCCTTTTTTAAAATATCAATTTTCCTAGAAGCATTTGACATCTTTAATTGATGCTCAATTTGTATAATTCTAGCTTCATCTTGCAGGAATTCAAGGTGTCTTTCTTTTAAATCTAGAAGATTTAATTCATTGACAATCCTTGTTTCTGGTTCTCTTAAAAAGGAAAAAACCAGATCATTACTTTTGTAGGTAGCAAAAATGCCAGTTTGGTAAACTTTTATTGGCATGATAAGTTTTAAGAAAGGAGTTCCCAAAATTACTTCTTGTTGTAAGTCTTTTACAAGTAAAAAAGTAGATGGGATACAAACTCCTTCGTTACAAATATAAACATCCTACTCCCACTTTGCAGATATTAAAGATTGCATAGTTTTTTCAAAGTATTTAGTAGGAACTATGCCTTCTTGAATGGAGTTTAAATCTGCTCCACTATCAACTAAGCAATAGCATTACTAATGGTACATTCTTCTTGAATAACTAAGTTAATTCTTATATACCATTTTTGATAAGTAATTTTATTCAGGAGATGCAAATATTGATCTCTAGACATGTCTATAGGTGATTCCTCAATATTAGGAATATCTTCACCTATACTATTGGAAGAATTGGGAATATTTAAATTATCAACTTTCTCTTCCATTTTGGAAAATGCAATTTGGAGCTCTTTTATGTTAGCTTTAACCAATTTGATTTCATGTTTCAGGTCCTGGATAGTAATGGGTTTTTCAACTTGTTTCATTCTATTAAAAACTTCCTGAATACTGTACTGTTTGATCCTGTACTCTTTTTTCCCAGGAGTTTTCTTTGTATGATTTATACATAATTGTATTACTTTGACCTTGAGTTCAGGGTCAGTAATATTGTCAATTATGTTTAACATTTCACTATGTTTTGCAGTAAGAACATTTAAAGTAAGGCCATTCATAGTTGCAATGGCCTTCCAGTAGTCTGCATCAGGACATCCATTAGCACATGATAAGGATGAATGTTCTTCTTCCTCTTGGGAATCGAATCCATCATCCTCGTCTTCAAGAAATCCTTCTTCTTCAGAGATATCTGGAGAAGTATTTAATAAAATTTTACAGAATTGGGCTTTTAAGCCTTAATCAATTTGTAACTTTGCTAATTTCTTTTTAGTAGAACATTTATTTGCTAAATGTCCTATTTTTTCCACACTTCCAGCAAACCCTCTTTTCTTTAGGGTTAGGACTCTTAGTAGGTCCTTTTCTTGATGGGTTGATTTTTATGGGAGGTGGTCTAGGTTTATTATTTCTAGGATTAGGATTAGTATTCCTTCTCCTTGTTGGTGTATTTTGATAGCTTTGTTCCCTATTTTTTCTTTTATGAGGAATAACCGGTATACCATAACCCCATTGTTTACAAAAATCTCCTAGCTCTTGTTTACCAGTAAGATTTTGCTTTTTCACTTGGTATTGTAATTTCATGTCATTACAAATATCTAACCCAACTTGGGTACAAACACATAAGATCTGTCCATAATTTAGGCTAGCATATGGAATATTATTTTCATCATGCTGATCTCTAAGTTTTTGTCTAACCTTTTCAGCAAATAAATGTGGAAGACCATCAATAAAACGGGCTTTCCAGTGCTCACTATTTGCATCAGTCCTTTGCATAACTTTACAAATGAAAACATCTTTATACCATCTATAATGGGTTAAAGAAGGACATCTAAGATTCATAAGAAGTTCTCTACTTCTTTCAGACCTTTGAGGATAAGTACCAATAAAATGTCCAATAATGGTCTGTGCTAAAGTAACAACAGCATCTGGGACCATAGTTGGTCTTCCATCCACTGTTTCAACTTTAACTTTATCTAATATCTCAGTTCTTTGCTGGCTAGTTAGGACATTGTCCCACCAACCTTTGAGGCATCCAGAAAAGCTATTTGTAAGAATAATTGCAGTATCATTTTCAAAATTATCGCAGTGTTTACTCATTGAGGCCCACATGAGCATCTTATGAATTACTTCAAAAATTTGATACTCAGTGAATCCATCAATATTTCACTCAACAACCTCTCACCACTATATGAGGTTTGTAATCTCCAATTGCTTTCTTCAAATAGAAGATCTTGTGGAGTGGGTCTATTATAATAACAAGGAAGAGCTTCATACTCTAATTTATTTATTCGAGGTGGAGAATTTTCTTTAAAATTGCCTTTAGTAATTTGGAAATTTCTCCATAAATTTTCCTCAAATTCCCCAGGGGTTTCCTCCTGCTCTTCTATTTCTTCCCCAGAACTATTAGGTTCTGTTGGAGGTTTAGAAAGAACATTTAAAGAAACATTTTTAATCCTTTTAGTGAGGAGTTCAATAAACTCTTCTTCCTCCTTTTTGTTCTGAGTCCTAAAATTTTCAGGAGTCAAAGGAGGTATAAAAGTAGTAGCTATAAAAGATGAAGTACTTGCTTCATCTTTTGCAAGAGGTTTAAAATTCTTAAACATCTTTTCTTGATGATCTAATTTATTTTCTATCCAAGATAATTGGGCTTCCATAGATTCTATGGATCTGTTTGTCCAATTATTCTGATGAGCTAAGTGACCATTAAAAATTGTGTCACTATGTCCTTTACTTATATAAGCCACTGCTTCAAGTTCTTTATCATTCGACTTGAAATCAATATGTAAAGGAGGAGGATGTAGACTTTCAATTAAGCCTTTGTCCTAATGTAGTCTCCATTTGGTTGTACTGGTATTCAACACCTTTTGGATAGGAAATCATTTGTTGAAAACCAATCAACAAACCATATCATGGTCTGTTGTTGATCTAGATCTTTGTAATATAAATTTTTTATAAGATCTAAATCATTTTTATTTAATATTTTAAAATACTCTGCCGGAATTCTTTATTTTTCTCCAACATGAAATCTCTGCTAATAGCAGCTCTTAAGAAAGAATTTGGACTAAAATCCATTAAACATATACAGAATTAGTCCCATGAGAGTAAGAGGGGTCAAAAGGATCCCTTTTTTCCCTACTCTCCTGTTCTTCAGGTCCATATACCCCATGAGGTATATGTTGGTCTGAAGTAGTAAATCCTTTCAAAATATTTTCTCTTTCCAAATTTTGGAGATGTTCCAGATCTATGTTAGGTCTGGGTTGATCTGACATAGAATGTCTTGAAGAAGAAGGATAAGAAACTGTATAAGACTTTCTAGAAGGAACAGTATGAAAACTCCTTGTAGAATTACTCATGTTTAAAGATAATTTACTAAATTGAGTAGGAGTAAAAGAAACTTCAATGTCACCATCTTTAGTCTGGGTGATTTGATCTAATTGTGATGGAAGGATTGGTGCAGGAGGAATTGCATTAGGTAAAGTCCAATCCGATGGAAAATTTATCTCATCCCATTTAATTAATCTTGGTGTAGCAATATTAGTAGTAAGACAATTACTATCTATTGCTATTGTTTTTCCTGGTTCACTTCTTAATACTGCTTTAGGACACAAAGTGTTCATAACTTTGTAATAAATCATGTATGTAGTATTAACAGCACTAGTACCAGGTAAATAATTATATTCTTGAGTTTGAATCTTTAAAGTAGTAGCTTCAAACAAATGCTTATCATGTAAAGAAAATGTTAGGTTAGGATAAACATCAAAGTAGACAGGACCATGACACAAAGTTGTTTGTATGATACCCATAAGAGATGGTACACAGTCAGTACATCTTGCAACTGTTAGGTATGCCCGAATAGTAGCATTTAATCCTATTAAAGTAAGAGGTTTAAAAGCCACTTGAATACATCTAATATGAATGTATTTATATTTATCTAGACTTTTCTCAATATCTCTTAAACATAATAATTTAAGAGTTTGTTCATTGTTTTCAAGAACAATGTCTTGTTCAACAGTTTTTACATGATCTTTTGATATAAAAGCAAGAGTTCCACTTTTATAAATTTGTGAAGAAGAGATGGATGGAATTGTCCATTGATTAAGTTGTTCCGTTTGATCAAACACAACAAGTTCTATATTAACAATATTGGATCTGGATCTTAAAGATGATCCAGGTCCTGACTTGGTTGTTCTTTTGAACATGACCAAGATGAGGCTACCTTGATATATACTATTTCACATATTATGATTTTTATCATAAATTCCTATGAGAATTCTTATAGAGTTTATATCAGTCAACAGTTGCTATAGCCAAACAACCACTCCTTGGCAAAACAGGCCCAAGCGTTTGCGACTAACGGAAATATCTGACCCCCAAAGAATTATCATAGTAATTTACTTCAAAATTTCATAATAATTCTAAAGTATATATCATGGTGCCTCAAGTAAATAGAAAAAAAAACTTTAAGTACTGAGCCCCACTGCATTAGCCAATGAAAAAAGAGGATGAATAAAATATGAGCAATTTTGGGATGAGCAAAACTGCATTTTTTTTAACCCTAATTAGTGGGACCCAAAAAATGACCCACGCAAAACACTAACTTCGTGAAAAGTATTATGTACACTTGTCACGTGATATCTCAGGTATCCAAAAATCTCTCTTTTTTGGAATTAGGTTTGCAAAAGGGTAATAATATTTTAAGTAGCTTCTTATATAAGAAAGCAACTTTTAGCCGTTGAATGAAGATTTGGTCCCAAGATAGTAACTAAAAAATACTATTAAATAATACTAAGATAGTAAGTAAAAAATATTTAATCTCAAGATAGTAACTAAAAAGTATTATTAGATAATACTAAAATATTAATTAAAAAAATTTTTAGATCGATAATCCTAAACGGTTAAAAGATGCTTACAATATCATTACCCTTTACAAAAACAATATTGATAAACATACACACTTTTGCACACCACACAATTTGGCCAATGATTCTGGTGGACCCAATGCCTATCATTAGGCTTACAAAAAAGAAAAGAAAATACTTTTGCTTACCAAAAAATAGCTCACCAATACTCATAAAAAATGGTTCACCATTTTTGGTGATGGTAACCATCACCATTTCAGATACCAAAAAATGGTAATGGTGATGATTACCATCACCAAAAATGCCAAAAATGGTTCACATTGTTTGGTAGCAAAAATACTACAAACAGAAAATCAATGTGGCTGCTGGGATTCGAGCCCAGGTCTCCACGGCCACAACGTGGAATTCTCACCACTAAACTACAGCCACTGATTGATTAATTATTCTTTTTTTATTTTATTTGAACTAATAATAATGTTCTCAGATTCAATTATTAATAATTATAAGAATAATTTCTTTATTTTAATCCCTCAAATGGTAATGCAATTTCCATTATTTTATTCTTGTTCAATCTAATATATATATATATATATATATGAAATTGGAAGATTTCTCTTCCGCCACGTGTCAGCTTTTGTAAAATTTCATTTTCTTGGGGGTAATTTTTTCATATAATTTCTTATAAATATATATATATACGTCTTCATGTATATATCCAACTGTTACATTCAATAAATATAGCAATGGATATATACACCCTAGCACAAAAAAGGATTAGACACCACGTTTCTCTTCTTAAAACTCCAAATTGTTTCTCTCTCTTAAATTAAATGTACTATCTATATATAATACATCCGAACTTTTTGTGTCTCTTTAATGTTAGAATAGGCTCCAAACAATTCTTTTTCTTAAACCTCTATGGGTTTTCCTCTTATAGTCTTAAATTAAAATTTAAATGAATTAAGTTTTTTATTTTTAAATTTTAATTTGATTGGAAAATTAAATGTATAGAGATTTAGCCTTAAAGGTAATAGTTAATAGCCAGCAAAAGTTTCTCTCTTAAATAAATTATACCTTATTTTATTCTTCCTTTTAAACTCCCACTATATTCCTTCCTTTTTAAATAGCAGAGCTCCCTCCCTCTTCCACATTTATCTTTTCCTTTCTTAAAATTACAAAAATCAAGTCAAGATTACTAACAACCCTCATAGAGCTAGGCTTCTCACAATCTCCCTTCTATATCTGATATTTCTCTCTCCAACTACTTTCGGTTCTTTTTTGTGTTCAAACTATATAGGTCTCTGGTTTGAGGATAAAAAATTACAAGTTTGCATTTTTGTTGTAAAGGATTGGCTTCATTGTAACTTATTCTTTTCCTATGAAATATTTTCTCAATGGATTATTTGGTATGTCATGAGGAGTAGCTTTGAGAAAGATGGGGAAACATGAGTAGAGATTGTGTGTGAGTAAGAACTAGGAACTAGGTGAATAGATGTGCATGTTTGGAAAAACAATAATACAATTTCAAATTTTGTTTCTAGCATATGTGACAAAAGGAACTCATGTAATAACTTTCAATGAAAATATAAGTGGTCCACAGAACCCAAATTCGGAAACAAATTTGAATACAAATTTGAGAGTCATAGCTTAGCTTTACTCATTGTTAAATGGATGTGGTTTTTACGCGTGTAGGCACACAATGTTTTTATATCTTTGCTTTAATTCTTTGATCAATTCTGTAGTAGTACCTAAATAATCTCCCTTAACTAATGTATGTAAGAATTGTGAGTTGGCTTTTCTTTCTCTTTTTCTTTAATTTTTTTTAAATAGTGCATTGTCTAAAAGCATAAAGATTTACACATTTGAAGCATCAGCATTTTTAATATATATATATATATATATATATTTGATATTGCAATTTTGGATAGTTGAGTTTGGGCAAATTAACATTTGCTAATATTGTAGGTGAATAACTCATTTTAAAATATGTTTTCTCAAAGTTTAATTGAAGTTATGCCGTGCCATGTGTTTTGACACATGGAAGATTTTTGTGAACATGTTTTTATTTTTTTTTAAACAGCAAAAAACCACATAAAGAAATTAATAATAAAAATAAATAAATCATTATTACGATAAAGAAACATCAACCATTTTGTAGCTCTCCTACAAAAGCAAAAAGAAGAACACCATTACAGTCATCCCAACGGCCCAGCACAAAGCAATATCATCACACAAAAAAATATAAAAATAAAAAAAATAAAAAATTGTAAAAAGTATTTGACAAAATATAGAAAACTAACATATATAGAATCCAAGAGAAGTTATTGTAATTATTCATTGTCTTGCATGTACATATCTAGAAGTATTAGAAGTTTGAAATTAAAAGCTTTTGCTGCTGTTTTTATTTCCTTTTCTTTTTTCTTTTATCATTTTTATTTTCTAGAACGGTCATATTTTACCAAACACATATTCTATTTTGTTCTTAAAAACTTAACACAAGCTTCTTTTAGAGAAAAAAAAAACGAAAAATGTTATCAAACACCACCTTAGCTTTTTGGAAGTTTTTAAAAGGAAATTATTTTCTTCTTTTTTCGATCAAGCTTTTGAAAGAAAGTAAAACAAATAGAAAAAAGAAATGCTTAACTGACATTTTCCAAAAAAAAACAATTTTGTGGAGCAAATAGTCATATTGGGATTTTTTTTCCCATACTTCTCTGAAGGAAAAAAGAAAAGAAAAAATAGATGCAATTGAGTGACTTTTCTCAAAATCACATTATTTTAAATAATTTTTAAACTTTTTAGTTGGACAAATATCTCTCTTTTATGAGACATTTTACATACGTCATCAGTAATTAATACACATTTTTTTTTTATCATTTAAAATAACTTGCAATATTTTTCTTCTATTTTTTAATTTAAAAATAGATGTATATGTATGTATGTGTTTGTGATAAGAGTAGAAAGGTGATGTCGTGAGTGAGAGATATGGACAGGTGTACATGTAAGGCTTTATATATTATTCGGTGTACATGTTTGTTGCATGTTTCAGAGTAGACCCGATAGCACTCATGGTGTTTATAAGTGATATCACGAGAGACATGGAGAGGTGTACATGTGTGGCTTTATAGAATGAGTAATATTTGGGGCATAATCAAAGTCACAACATTTTGTCCACAATCTCTATGTTGTGTCTATCTCTCTCTTGATGAGTCCCACAGTGCCAGTGACCCCACAGTGCCCACTAGGAGAGAGATAGACACAAAATAGAGGTTGTGGGTAAAAGGTTGTGACTTTGATTGTGCCCCAAGTATTACTCTTATATAGGTGTTTGCAGCCACATGTGTGTATATGTTTGAATTCTATAAAGCCACGCCAATGTATTACATTTGGCAGTGGCAATGAACTTTTTTTTTTATTCTTGTATATTTGCTATGTGTCAAATTTATCACATTTATGACCATGCATGTTAGACACATCATATATGCAAGGGCAGAGTCAATATTCAATTTTTTTTGGGGTCTAAGATAACTATGCCTCCCAAAATTTTTTTTTGGGTCTATTTATATATATATATATATATATTTGATAATAAGATATGGTATCAAATTGGATCTATTTAAAAATATTTTTTTATTACTATTTTTTTTCCCCTATATTGGGGGCATGCAATCTGTTAATTATTTTTTGGAACTTACATATTTTATCTTATGCATAGATATTCTTGATTTTTAAATAAGTAAGTATACTTGGGAATCATTAAAAAAAAAAAAAAACACGATGTAAACGTGTGCATTTGCAAAGCAATATAGATTTTAGAACCACGATGATAGTAAAACCATGGTGATAGTTAAATATAAATTTAACTTAGGGTATGTTTGATAACTCAATTAAGTGCTGAAAATGAAAAGATTCAGCACTTATTCTTTTTCAGTGCGTTTGATAACATATCACTTAATTGAAAAAGCAGCCAAAAAACCACTGAAAACTTTAAGTGAAAAATTTCTACTGAAAATAATCACTGAATGCGTTCTATTTCAGTAGTTAAAGTACTGTTTTCAGTATTACAAATTCAATCACTTAAAATTTTCAGTACTTAAAATTCAGCACTTAATTTTCAGCACTTAATTTTCAGTTTTATCAAACGCACCCTTAGTGAAAAAAATTGTACAAAAGAGAACTCTTTTTTTTTTTGTTTATAGTGTTCATCTCAATTGCTTATCATTTACACAAACAAAATATGTAATATTTCCTTTTGTTTTAGATATTTTTCAACAAAGCATTTCTATTTCTTTTTAAGTTCATCATAACATTTGATAATTATAAACCAAAGCATTACATTTTAGTCCATAAAAGTAACAAAAAAAGAGTTCCCTCTGGTATGGGTTTCCATGCATTTTCAAGTAACTTTAATTTTTTTGAGGCTTAAAACTATATTATAACCACTTTGTATTTTCAGGGCTTCACTTTCCCTAACTTTTGGAAGTCTCCATCTCCACCTTGCATCACCAGGTAAATGGTTTTAAATTTTTATATACATGGATTATGCAAAGTTAATACCATGATAATGTATTCCTTATTTTGTGAGCCAAATTAGGATGAATCTTTTTTTTTTTTTTTGTTCTATATTGGGGGCAAGCAATCTGTTAACAATTCATAAGAGGTGTCATGTCATACAAACAAAAGCTTATGAAACTTTTGCATTCTTTGTTTGAAAGTAAGTTCTAATTAAAAAAAAAAAAACTATTATATCTAACATATATATATATATATATATATATGAAAACGGAAGATTTTACTTCCGCCAAACAGGTGTACCTCTTATTACTCTTACTATTTAGGCTATAAACGCAACATATAGTTCAATCTCGTGCGGATTAATTTTCTAAAAAATTTGTTTTTATAGGTTAAAAAAAATATATTATAACAACTTCGTATTTTCAAGCCTTCTCTTTACCTCACTTTTGGAACTCTCCATCTCCACCTTACATCACCAGGTAAATAGTTTTAAATTTTTATATGAATGGATTATGTAATGTTAATTAATACTATGATGATGTATTCTTATTTTGTGATCCAATTTAGTATATTAGATGTATCATCTATTTTTGGTCTATACTAGGGTAAAATAATATGTAGATTTCTAGATAATGCATAATTTTTTTTTTTAAATAATAAACTAAGAAGAGACGGGATTCAAATTAGTTATTTTTTTAAAAAAATATTACATGCAAGGACAATAGCTAATGTATGCAATATTTGCCAACATAGTTGCTAAGTAATTGAAATTTATAATTTTGCAATATCATGGTTGAGTATCAAATATATACAAGTCACATCACTTTCCTTGCAAATCTACAAATACTTATATGCACATATTACATTTTTTTGGTACACTAACTTTAAAAAAATTAGAATATATATTTTAAAGAACTAATCATTAAAAAAGATATATACTGATATTTTAAAAATAGAAATTTAGTAAATAAAAATCCCTCATTTAAGGCTTATTAAGTTTAAAGAACAAAATGGTAGACAATTCGCATCCAAACATATTGTGAGAATAACACTTGATCACCCCCCAAAAACTAAAACATAAACATTACATCCACAACACAAAAGGAACAATCCCACCCTCCCATTATTTTGACAAAGAGTCAACATGTCATTGTGTTTATTTTGTGTTTCTATTATATATTTCCTACTTGCTAATTATGTATGCTCATAACGTTCAACTTAATGTGGCCTATTTAGTTGTTTGTTTGTTTTATTTGTTTTTAAAAAAACACTTATATAAGGAAAAAAAAAAAACAAACAAACAAACGTTAGATATTCATCAATATTGTTTGAAATAAACAAATTTCACTGGTACATAAAGGAGACATAAATAATATAAACTCAACCATTCTAAAATCTCATTGTAGGAGTTGCACTGTTTCTAATCAGCTGAAAATTTATTAATAAAATATTAAAAGTACCATATAGAGATAAACAGAAAACTTATGCCATTGATGAGAATATATGAGGTACATTACATTTATGATCAACGGACACTCAAAAAGAACAAGAATAATCTTGATAAATTATTCTTTGAATACAGTAATGGCTAGGTTCTCAAAAAAGAAAAAAAAAAAAAAAGAAAAAAAAGTAATGGCTAGGTAGCTTGGTCATCGCCACATATACAAGTCAGAATGATGCATGTAGCCTTTACCTCACTCAAAGTTGTCTAAAATAAATTCATAATGCAACATGTATTGGGATGCAAAGTATTTACGAACAAAAGGTAAAAATAATTAACCATGTGAGTGCAAAATCTACATGCTTACTCATTTACAATAATATGTTGTAATATAGTGCGATTATTATTTGTACTTATTTGTACATTTTACTTCAATTGCATACTTCAAATGCGCCAAGTAGAACATGCTAGATATAATTGTCATGCCCGTTCCAGAATTTCATAGTTTCATCATGAATGATATGAAACTTTATGAATTATCATTGATATATGATAAATGAGGATAAGTGGTTGACTGTGGTCAACGGTGTGGTGTCAGAGAGGACACGGGAACATATTAATTCATGTTGCATTGGCATGGTTAAATGACATTTATGTGATTTAAATGTTATTTGAAATATCTGGTATTTCGTGAATAATGAATTATACCTGCGTAGTATAATTTCTGGTAATCTCAATATTATTAGATATCGTTTGAGAACTGTGGTGAGAACGTGAGTGACACGTTATATATAAAGGTAGGTTGTGTAGAGATTCCACAGAAGTTACTTTTCGGACGTTATTTTTGGACCCAAACGAGACTTAGTCGAAAACTTTTGAAATTTATAATTTTCACTCGTAAAGTTATAAAATGGACATGTGCGACGTTTCACGAGTTAACTAGAAGTTTTGAGAACTCGCGGGAAGTAAGCGCGATTCCCAAAGAGTTTGTCTATAAATAGAAGTGGATGAAATTGCATTTCTTATAAACTTCATATAATATCTTGAGAGAGGAGAGAGAAAGGAGATTTAATCCTACGGGCTTTGCGATGACAAACGGCGACCTTTCGTCAGTCTGAATTTCACCAAAATTCATATTTGAACTCCCCAAGGTAAGGGCTACGTTTTGATAGTCTTTAGGCCATGTTTGGCTAAGTTTTTATAAATATCTAAATCTAGGAATTTGGGAAAAACGCGTGTAAACTTGTAGGTTTCGCGTAGGATTGGAGTTTTGACGTTTACTCGGGCTTCTAGTCGTTCCCTCCAAGTTATACGACGATAGCTCGAGGTATGAATTTCTAGCCTATGTTATATAGGTGAATTACATGTTTTATATTTCGACGACAAAATTGTGATCCAGGCAAAATTCATGTGGTAATCTTAGGCCCGTTAATTATGCATGTGCTAAATTGTGAAAAGCATGTCTATTTTTACGCGAGCACGTTGAGTTGTCTATGTGGGTCAAAGGGGAGTTTTATACAAATTCATGCCGGAGTAAGCTTCTCGATGTTTGAGAATTGAGTAGCGACGGCTACTGTGCATGGTTTAAGGCGTGGACTTGCCATGACACTTGTGGGAATGTAATGGTTGTAGGCTTGGACTTGCCATTGACATCGCGGTTTAAGGCTTGGACTTGCCGCTACCGGATGAATGCGTATTTTTTTTCCCTAGAGACTATTTGTTATGAATTGTGAGATTAAGGCATGTTTTATTATATATGCATATGTTAGAAATTGTGCACTCAGCATATAGCTGAGCAGTGGAGATTTACTCCATTGCAGGTAAGAAGAAGTGTGAAGAGTGAGACCGTGGGAACGACGGGGATGCACCTCTTGTTTATGTTTTTTTTTTGTTTTCCATTCCTTGAATGAAAGATGTAATTTTGAGGAGTTAGAACTTGAAACTTCACTCTTAAGCTTTGGAATGGATTGTAAGGTTGTAGTATGTATTAAAACTCTTTTTGGTTTGGTTGTAATGAATTCGAACTCTCGGATTCGTGTTTTGAGGTTTAACTTGTAAAATTTAATGTTGCGAAGGTTTGTACTAGTTCTTTTATGTTCCGAGCCAAACAAGCCTTAGCTGGTTCCGTTATTATTTCTTTTCATAGACTATCATGTCGTAATGATGTTCTTGTATGTCTAGCATAGACGGTTAAGTGGAAAATGTCGTGAGTATGTTTGGAAGGTTGGGAAGAAGTGGTTGTTTGATGCTTTAGCAAATTCTGCAGCAGTTGGTAAGGATTCTGCTAAAGGATCATTCGACCGGTCGAATGGGGTCGTTCGACCGGTCGAGATGCCCCCTGCCAGAATGCTTTTTCTACCACTTCCGGAAATTTTCAAAAGGTTTTGATTGGGTCTTAGGGTACCTTTGGGACCCCTTTCAACATAAATTCATCCGTTTTAAAACATGATTTTGTTTTAAATTTTATACGGATTTTACAACTCGAAGGGTAATGTTTCCTAAAATTTTATATACTAAAGGTTGTTTTAAGTTCTTTTTCGCTGCATATAATCGTTTAATTAATTGGATGAGCCTTGGTGGCGTGCCACGTGTCCTGTTTCCGCACGTTAACGGGATGGGTTGTGACAATAATAGACACTTTAGAAGGTGTATAATGGTACAACTTTCAGGTGAAACAAACTTTATGTTATAGTTCCAAATGAATGATAACTCATCAAGATTCATTCCTTCCCATTATATATATATACACATATATCACTTAGATTAATGTGTTGTAATATAGTATAATTATTATTCGTGCTTATTTTCATATTTTACTTAATTTTCATAGTTCAAATGGACCAATTAGAACGTGCTAGACATGCTAGACACAATAGAAGATCTATAATGATACAACGTCGAGGTCTGGCCAACTCAGTGTTACAATTCCAATTGAATGATAATTCAGTAAGCTTAATTCCTTCCCAACGTATGTATATTGTATCTCCTTGGTTACATGCTCCATCTCTAAATCGTTTGTTGACTCATCAAAATGTGATATCGTGGCCCGTTGTCAATGAAGATGGTTCAATTAGAAGCTCAACAAACGTGCTTCCAAGCATAGAGTGCAAGTATTCTCCTCAATTTTACATGCCTCCAATTCTTCAATCTTGCATCAACCCTAACATACCTGACCAGTGTCATGTTGAATTGGGTCAGTCATCCCATTACCCATGTATTGGTTAGAGTCATGACCATATGTCAACTGAATCCTCTATCCATAGAAGACATAATGCAAGTGGACATATGCCATTTGTGGTTGAAGAAAATCCCAATGTTCAAGACAATGCGGGAAGTGATGTAGATGGAAGCTCGAACCAATCACTAGTATACTCTCATTAGAAGTAATTCTTTACCATATTAATACAATAAATGTACTAGATTTGAATTAATTTTCTCTCTTATGAAAATAGAAGATTACACCAAAGAGTTGACCAATAGCAACACCGAAGGCATTTGCTGTCATAAGTTTAATGCATAACGATATGTAATGTATGAATTTTTTAAGACTTAAACACCATTTACCTTCAACTTATAAAAACTTTTAGGAAAATATTTTGTACTGTAGGACTTTGGAAGACCAAACCAATTTTGTTGTCACTGTGGAGCTATTTTTTGGTATGAAGAGAGAACACTGAAATCCAAGACTCCAATACATCCCAAGTTTGTGATGTGTTGTCAATATGGAAAAGTGGAACTTCCTCTTCTTAAAGATACCCCTAATTTTTTTAAAACAACTATTAAATTATGAAGGGGGACGAAGATCAAAGAAGTTCAAGGACAACATTAGAGCATACAATTCGATGTTTGCATTCACATCAATGGGTGGCATAATTGACAATCAAATAAATAATGAAAGTGGACCTTATTTGTTCCGCATTAATGGCCAGAATCATCACAAAATTGAATCTCTTATTCCTATTCCTGGACAAAAGCCACGGTTCGCGCAGTTGTACATTTATGACACAAACAATGAAGTGACGAACCGAATCAACGTTGTAAGCTCAAATGATGGTGTTACAAATTTGGATTTAGAAATTGTCCAAGGATTGGTTAACATGCTCGATGAGCAGAATTTGCTTTCTAGTTTTTAGGATGGCAAGAGATCGATTCCAAGATGAGGATTTTGTGAACGTTCATTTGAGGTTGATTGGTACTCGACAAAGGGATGGAAGGCAATATAATTTACCATCATCTTCAGAAGTAGCCGCACTTATCATTGGTGATGGACAACAATCAACTAAAAATAGAGACGTTATTGTAGAAGAGATTGGTAGTGGTTTAAGACGAATTAACGAATGGCATCCAAGTTTTATGGCAATGCAGTATCCTCTTCTTTTTTCATATGCAGAAGATGGTGATAGAGTTGACATACCATTCAGAGCTGATGGTAGAAGACCAATGAAGAGAAAATATGTAAGTATGCGAGAGTACTATGCTTATCGCATTCAGAACAGAGAAATTGAGGGAGAATCTTTAATTCGGGGAGGTCGTCTATTTCAATAGTTTATTGTAGATGCATACACAAGCATTGAAGAGAACAATTTAAACAGGATCAGACACAATAAAAAAAAATTACGAGTAGAATTATACAAAGGGTTCAGAGATACTATTGTAGGTGGAGACACATCACCTGCTTCTACTGGAAGAAGGTTTGTATTGCCATCAACTTTCACTGGTGAGCCAAGATACATGATGCAAAATTACCAAGATGCAATGGCCATTTGCAGATGGGCAGGCCCTCCTGATCTCTTCATTATATTCACTTGCAACCCTAAGTGGAAAAAGATTAAATATTTTCTAGAGTTTATTCTGGGTCAAAAAGCATAAGATCGGCCTGACATTGTTGTACGCGTCTTTAAAATCAAATTAGACCAATTGATGAAGGATTTAATCCGTGAAAAGCATTTTGGTAGCGTTTGAGTAGGTAACTTATTTCCCTCTAATTGATGTATTCTCTATAAACGTAATATAACTACTTGAAATTTAATGAACACTATTTTTATCTTTATTCCCAGCTATTTATACATTCAAATTTCAAAAGAAAGGGTTACCGCATGCTCACATTTTGCTTTTCCTACACCCAGAGGATAAATACCCAAGTACATCCGAAATTAATAGAATAATCTCAGCAAAATTACCTGATAAAAATATTGATCCTATTGTAAGTGAGTTTATGGTATAATTTATGATACACGGACCATGTGGTGCATCTAACGCAAAGGCCCCATGCATGATAGATAATAAATGTTCCAAACATTATCCTAAGAAGTTTCATAATGAAACAACGGTCAGTGAAGATGGATTCCCTGTGTATAGAAGAAGAAATAACAAGGTCACATCAGTAAAGAATGGTGTGGCAGTTGATAATAGATGGATAATACCTCACAATGTTGATTTTATAGTAAAATATCAGGCTCACATTAATGTGGAGTGGTGTAATCAATAAAGGTCAATAAAATATTTGTTCAAATACGTTAACAAAGGACGTGATCATGCAACTTTTGTGATAGAAGAAAATCTATCTACATATAATTTAAGGGGGGTACATAAGTGATTCACGAGGTTGATGAGATTAAGAAGTATTTGGATTGCCGTTATGTATCGGCTTCAGAAGCCTCATGGTGCATTTTCGAGTTTTCCATTCAATTTTGAACACCGAGTGTTGAAAGACTATCTTTTCATCTTCCCGATGAACATGGTGATGTATTCAATGATGCTGATGAATTAGATGACGTGTTTGATCGAGAAAATATTGAGAGCATAATGTTTACCTAGTGGATGCATACCAATAAGCACATTGCAGCAGAAAACAACTTATATATACTGAATTTCCATCTGGCTGGTGATGTTGTCAATATCAAGATATAAAAGTATTCTTTACTTTTCAACAGATTTGCAGTGTGGAAGTAAAGGTCGAACCCACAGAGATTGATTACTACAGCTCTTAATTTTAAAACCTAAGTCTAATTAATGAGGAAAAACGGATTTTGATTTGGATTTAATTAAACTAATAACAATAAAACTAAATCTAAACTATGAAAGCAATTAAAAGTGTTTTTAATGAATGTTTAAGGGAACCTAGGATTACAAATCCACCACTAGCTTCATAATAAGGATATTTATGAATTACTTTAGCCTACTAAGTTGGATGATTATGGGGAATTGTAGCTACAAGCCCAATTCCTCCGACAAGAAGATAATCATGGTTCAAGCACCAACATAATCCATCTTCGGGTAGCACGCATTATCTCACACTAAACTAGGGTTGTGATCTAATCCGTCTAACCTAGGCATGGACTATTCGGATACTTGATAGCACGAATCAATAAAGCACCATCACATGTAAACAATCTAAACAAGCACAGCAAGAATAGATCGTTGAGCACATCACAGTCAAAATAGATCTAAGACAAGAATAAATTCTGAAAGCAATGATTTAATCAATGTAAGTACGATTTATTTATAAAAATCCTCGGAACATGTGACTGTCATCCATACATAATAAACTAAAATAAAAACATAAAATACTCCCTATTACTCATCTAGGGCTTCATTGAAACCCTAGATCTATGATCTAAGCTGCCATAGAAGTAGTAGATAGCAAGAGGTTGATGGAGGAGGCCATGGAAATCCTTGGTCTTCTTCTTCTTCTCCTTGCTTCCCTCTCTTCAATGGCTGGAAGTATGGTTGTAGAATATGTATGTAATAATTGCCAACCCCTTAATTATAATAAAATAGGGTATATATAGATTTACAACAAGTTTTGGAAGCCTTTACAACCCGAAACGGACTGAAACTGATGTAATTTACAGTCTAGACGTCGTTTACCAGTTTCGTTTGCACAAGAGTCTTCAGTATACTGAAATACGCAACTTTGGTTTTTACCCATATCGCGCGAGCGGGTCGCGCGAGCGCGACATTTGGCCTTTCGCGCGCGCGGATCGCGCGAGCGATTCTGGGGTTCTCGCGCGAGCGGATCGCGCGAGCGATTCTCGGATTTCGCGGGCGCGGCTCGCGCGCGCGACTTGGCTTTTTCAGCTTCTTTTCTTCTGCTTTTTCACCCTGTTTATCCTGGTTTAGTTGATTTCTTCCAAAACCTGTCAGAAACTAGAAAACGGAGTAAAAATATACAAAAATAGGATAAAAAGTACTAACAAATGCTCGTTAAGGCGTATAAATAGGATTTGTTCTCTCCCGATCACACCCCCAAACCTACATTTTGCTAGTCCTCGAGCAAAACTAAAATAAAAACTAACTACTAAAAATCTATTCCATTTTCGTATGGATCACGATTGCATTTAGCGTATGCAACAAGCCTTTTAAACCCCTAGGTGTCCCTAATCGGACGAGTGAAGTCTCGTGAGGGTTCTCATCGACAAGTTACCCACAACCATCTTTATTAACTTCTAAATTTAAAAAGTTTTATTAAAAACGAAAAACAAAACATTCAATACTCCTTATTATAAAACAATGATTCGAATAGAATAACGAACATAAAGAAACATAATCAAACATCTATCTACATCATGACAAGCAATCCCAAGCACATGAATCGTATAAATCAATAGAGTTTCTCATAAAATTGCACGTGTGTGATATGGTAGTCAAATGAACACGCGCATGTCATGAACTTGGAATATAACTCAGATAACCATCAAACTATGCTTCGACTCCGAATCTCACAATGTCAATTACACTCTAAAATGAAACACTCAGAAACAGGTGTAATTTTTCTAATATATGGGAGCAAAGGAAATATATTCTCAAAATGAATAACGCTCACATATGACTCGAAAAAGACGCATGATACAAAAAGAATAGTAGTCTCATGGATAAGATGCCAATAATCAAGAGAAATTAATCATTACCATGTTTTAATCCCTCTCCCATCGTTTACATATCTAAACCATCTTTCCTTGGATCAAATAGGACTTTTCACAGGTTGTAATGTGGCTCAGGCTATGAAAAAGTATAGGACAGATATATCAGGTAGTTTCAGAATGGCATTGTAAAGCATGTTCGATTTTCTTTCATTCTTCTTCTACAAACTTTCATCTTTTCTTTCTCTTCATTCCTTTTCATTCTTTTTTTCTTCTTTTCTTTCATCATTTTTTTTCAACCTTCCTCTTCTGTATTATTTTCTTTTCCTTTTTCTTTTCTTGCTTCTCAAATGATTATGGTAATCAAAGAAAGAAATGGCATTTTAACGGCTCAAAGGGCGAACTAAGGAAATTTATAATTCTTCGGTCGGTGGTAAACAAAGAGGGCCTAAAATCATTTCCTATAGTTATATGGTTCTTCAACGTTTACGACGGAAGATTATTTAGCATGGTAACAACTATTTTAACTTGATTATCAACCAAAACAAGAATAATGAGACTAAACAACAAATAGATGCGCTATTTCAATGAAATTCGACAAACACAATGTATTTATAACCCTCTAAAAAGAAAAGATAGGTTCAAAAGCTCACCGGGTTTAGTCTCCACCTTGTGTTATCTAGAAATCCGAATCATATTATAGTTCTCATCAAACATGTATTCAAGTGACTACGTGCAGTGCATAGGTTTGTGCGCAAATTTATGATATAAAACTACGATTCAAACAATACATAACTTAAAACGTCATATCATAACTTCAGCAAATGTTTAATCACATCTTCCCTTGTTTACCATTCTATAACAATTCAAAGTTCTATACTAAGAAGTATCAAATTGATATTGCAAAAACATTAGTACTATCGTTTATAACACACTTTTTGAAAAATTTTAAAATTTTGCATAAACTAATGTGCATGTGTGATTGCATACCCCCAAACCTAAACCTTTCATTGTCCCCAATGAAACAATAAAACGAAAGAAAGAAAAGTACATAAGGAAGGAACGATAGTACCTCGATCTCGGCAATGACAAACAGGTGAACACAATGGAATATGTCAAAAAATTTCAATGTTACCTGTTAATTCTTAACAAAAGAAAATTAAACAAACAACATAATAAAAACAGCTAAAAGGATTATAACTAAACTAAACTAAATAAACTATAAGAAGAAACAAAACTATAAAGATCCACAAGAAAATAGACTAGAAAAGAAACTAAAACATACCGTAAAACATAACCAGAATTAAGTAAATAATCAAAAACCTGATGGAAAAGGACTTACAAAACAAAAACAGAAATGGAACAAATACCTAAGCAGGTATGGGGGACAGATACAGAAAAGAAAAACAAAAATCAGAAAAATGGGTATTCGCGCGAGCGGTCCGCGCGAGCTGCCGTCGCGCGCGCGAATCCCTCTCTTTTTTTTTTTTTTTTTTTTTTTATCACTATCGCGCCAGCGGGACCCCTCGCGCCCGCGAGATACCTCGCGCCCGCGAGACTAGGCGCGAGGAGAACCTGAGGCATACTAAAAGGAAAAGAACGAAAATTCCACTAAGTCACATTCTCGCGCCAGCGGGCCGCGCGAGCGACGTCTCGCGCGAGCGGGCCTCGCGCGCGAGAATGGTGTTTTCACTTGGTTCACTTATTTTATGCATATAAATTAAAAATAATTCTATTCCAACCCCCAAACCTATCCAGCACCTCAAAAACAGACTAAAATCACCCAAAAACAAAGAAAAATGAACGAAATAAAGCTTGGGTTGCCTCCCAAGAAGCGCTTTCTTTTACGTCTTTAGCTAGACCGGTCTAGCTTAAGATTCAAGGAGGCTGAAAATCAAAATTTGTGCCCAATAGGATATCAGGAAGAGCTCGATGGTAAGCAGAAATAATATCGCTTTGAATTAAATCGATTGACGGTTTGTCATTATGTTCGAATCGATTTCTTACCTTTCGAGTAGATTCCGCATTAGGGTCCACGGGATTAGGATTCATCCACTCATCATCGTCCGCTATATTGTTTTCCCCACTCACATTTATTTCTTTGGTAGGCTCAATATTCCGTTTTACCTCACCTTCCACCTCACATAGGGAATCGTCGTTTTTAGGAGGTTGATCCATAGCGTTAAAAACGTTTAATTTTAAGTTCATGTTCCCAAATGACACTTTCATTACCCCCGTCCGACAGTTAACACGTGCGTTGGCGGTTGCTAAGAATGGACGGCCTAAGATGACAGGAGTATGTTTCCTAGCATCTAGCACGGGTTCAGTGTCAAGGACCATGAAGTCGACAGGATAATAGCATTTATCAACCTTAACCAAGACGTCCTCGATGATTCCTCTAGGTATTTTAATAGAACGATCCGCTAATTGTATTGTAGCGGCCGTAGGTTTAAGTTCACCTAATCCTAGTTGGTTATAGACGTGATAAGGTATGAGATTAACACTAGCTCCTAAGTCAAGAAGAGCCCTATGAATGATAGTGTCACCTATGACACATGAAATCGTAGGCGTACCGGGATCCTTATACTTTGGAGGAGCGTGTTGGAATATAGAGCTTACTTTTTCCGTGAGGAAGACCTTTTTAGGAGTATGACTCCGTATTTTACGCTTTTGTGTACAAAGGTCTTTTAAACATTTAGCATAAGCGGGAATTTGTTTTATAGCATCGAGGAAAGGAATATTGATTTTAACTTGTTTAAACACCTCAAGTATATCCTCAACCTTAGACCCTTTCTTAGGCAAATGTGCCGGTCCCTCAATGTTTGGTGGATATGGCATTCTCGGAATATAATTCGTTGAGACCGGTTCATTTTCTTTTCTACTTTGATTCACATCCTCACCTTTTTCTTTATTCAAATTTAAATTTTTATCTTTCTCACCCCCATCCGAAATTACAACAACTTCCTCATCTCGAGCAGTCGTCCTAGTCGAAACAGCGTTCACGCTCTCACTCGTACTACCCACTGCATATTGCCCCTTAGGTTGCTGAGTAGGTTGACTCGGCAACTTACTCTCAGTTAAACGGTTTAATGTATTAACAATTTGCCCTACTTGGGACTCCAGTTTTGCGATGGATTGTGTGTGAGAGTGTACTAACTGAACCACCGAACCAAATTTTTCAAGTGAGGCCAACACCTTCTCCTCAAATGCATTATTGCGTGGAGGTGGAGGAGGTGGTTGGTATTGACCTTGTTGGTATTGGGGTCGGTACGTATTTGGAAAATTAGTCGACCTAGGATTATAATTATTTTGTGGGAATTGTTGCATAGAATTAACGTGTTGTTCAACAAATTCCGGATATTGAGACGCAGAAGGACATGCAAAGATATTATGTGACGGTTCAGAACATAATGCACATACTTCTGAAGAGGATGGATTAGACGGTTTGTTCATTTGCATAAGTCGGTCAAGTTTTCTATTTAATTCTTGTATTTGAATTGATTGACTTGACTCAACTGTCACCTCTCGCTTAGGTTGAAGGTATCCCTCAGAACGTACCGACACAGCCTGATGCATCGAGTTCTCGCTTAACGTTTCAAATATTTTCTAGGCCTCGTCGGCGCTTTTGTGTAGGAAAGTTCCCGCATAAACGGCATCGACGGTATTCCTAACAGAGGGAATAAGCCCCTCGTAGAAGACTTGAACCAATTGCCACTTGGGAACCTGATGATGTGGACACGAACGTAATAATTCTTTAAATTTTACGTGTCATAAAGAGTCTCCCCATCTTGCATCACAAAATTAGTTATATCTTTTCTTATCTTATTTGTACGCATAATAGGGAAAAACTTTTGTAAAAAGGCGGTGTGTAATGCTTCCCATGTTTTTATTGTGTTTGGCTCAAGTGATTGAAGCCAATACTTCGCTTTGTCTCTTAAGGAGAATGGGAAGAGCCGCAATTTTAATTCATCATTATTTAGGTTTTGTATTTTCAAAGTAGAGCATATACCCTGAAAATCCCCTAAGTGTTGGTAAGGGTCTTCATTTAGACGGCCATGGAATGATGGAAGTAGCGAGATGGTAGACGACTTTATCTCAAAGTGAGATGCCGTCGCCTCCGGTAATTCGATACCGGCTTGTGGCGTGTAAGTAGTAGGAATAAAATAATTTATAAGTGGAGGTGGTGGCGGTATATTAAGATTGTTCATATTCGCACCATCATTTTGATTGTTATTGTTATTTCCACCGTCAGCCATTTTAATCGGTTCGATGTTAAAAGTTCGAGTTTTCCTTAACCGTTCACGGGTACTCTGAATTTCGGCCTCAAACAACGACGATGGAATCGGAGTTGATTCGTCGTCTTGCACCCTAGCTCTAGAAGCTTGGGTTGTGGACTTACTAGTTCTTAAGGTACGTTCAAGTTCAAGATCGAAAGATTTTAAATCTGGTTTATTTGAACGTGTACCCAACATAAACTAAAATAAAGAAAAAAGGAACTAAAAACAAAGACTGACTAAACAAAAGAAAAACAAACAAATAGCAGTCACGCAATTAAGATAACAAGCACTCAACTACTGTGATGCATGCAAATTATCCTGTAATGCAATGACCGCGTCAAGCCCAGCGCCCCGGGTTTCCTAGCTAATGCAGTGCAATTAACCCTAAACTAATGCAAATAGTGCGTCACAGCGCCCTGACTTACAGTGGTTTAAAGCAAAGTTAAAGCGAGCAATTTACTTAATTTTTATTTATTTTATTTTTGCGTAAGCTCCTTTGATGCGATTAGCTGCTCCACTCGGAAACGTTGACTACAAAATAAAAGAACAAGTTAGTGACTAAAAACAAAAACAGAAAAACAGAAAAATAAAAACTAATCTAATATTTACGAATTAACTAAACTACGATTATAAAACTAAGAGGAGTAATACAATCCCCGACAACGGCGCCAAAAATTGATGTTGTCAATATCAAGATATAAAAGTATTCTTTACTTTTCAACAGATTTGCAGTGTGGAAGTAAAGGTCGAACCCACAGAGATTGATTACTACAGCTCTTAATTTTAAAACCTAAGTCTAATTAATGAGGAAAAACGGATTTTGATTTGGATTTAATTAAACTAATAACAATAAAACTAAATCTAAACTATAAAAGCAATTAAAAGTGTTTTTAATGAATGTTTAAGGGAACCTAGGATTACAAATCCACCACTAGCTTCATAATAAGGATATTTATGAATTACTTTAGCCTACTAAGTTGGATGATTATGGGGAATTGTAGCTACAAGCCCAATTCCTCCGACAAGAAGATAATCATGGTTCAAGCACCAACATAATCCATCTTCGGGTAGCACGCATTATCTCACACTAAACTAGGGTTGTGATCTAATCCGTCTAACCTAGGCATGGACTATTCGGATACTTGATAGCACGAATCAATAAAGCACCATCACATGTAAACAATCTAAACAAGCACAGCAAGAATAGATCGTTGAGCACATCACAGTCAAAACAGATCTAAGACAAGAATAAATTCTGAAAGCAATGATTTAATCAATGTAAGTACGATTTATTTATAAAAATCCTCGGAGCATGTGACTGTCATCCATACATAATAAACTAAAATAAAAACATAAAATACTCCCTATTACTCATCTAGGGCTTCATTGAAACCCTAGATCTATGATCTAAGCTGCCATAGAAGTAGTAGATAGCAAGAGGTTGATGGAGGAGGCCATGGAAATCCTTGGTCTTCTTCTTCTTCTTCTCCTTGCTTCCCTCTCTTCAATGGCTGGAAGTATGGTTGTAGAATATGTATGTAATAATTGCCAACCCCTTAATTATAATAAAATAGGGTATATATAGATTTACAACAAGTTTTGGAAGCCTTTACAACCCGAAACGGACTGAAACTGATGTAATTTACAGTCTAGACGTCGTTTAGCAGTTTCGTTTGCACAGGAGTCTTCAGTATACTGAAATACGCAACTTTGGTTTTTACCCATATCGCGCGAGCGGGTCGCGCGAGCGCGACATTTGGCCTTTCGCGCGCGCGGATCGCGCTAGCGATTCTGGGGTTCTCGCGCGAGCGGATCGCGCGAGCGATTCTCGGATTTCGCGGGCGCGGCTCGCGCGCGCGACTTGGCTTTTTCAGCTTCTTTTCTTCTGCTTTTTCACCCTGTTTATCCTGGTTTAGTTGATTTCTTCCAAAACCTGTCAGAAACTAGAAAACGGAGTAAAAATATACAAAAATAGGATAAAAAGTACTAACAAATGCTCGTTAAGGCGTATAAATAGGATTTGTTCTCTCCCGATCAGCTGGGTTTGGAATCAGGATAAAAAAAAATGGTTTGTGCGTAAGAAAGGAATATCGATAGGAAGAATTTTCTATGCGCATCCATCTTCTGGTGAAAGGTTTTATCTCCGAATGCTTTTAAATATTGTTAGAGGCCCTGAATATCATGATGACATCAAAACTGTAAATTCTACTGTCTATCCTACATATAAGGATGCATGTTACGCATTAGGATTGTTGAATGGTGATGATGAGTGGTATGCGGTTATCTCTGAGGCAGCAAATTGGCAAACAGGTCACTAATTGCGTCAATTATTTGTCACTACATTACTTTTTTGTGAGGTAACAGAACCATTAAGGTTATGGGAGAGGAACTAGGAATTACTCTCAGATGATATTTTATATCGTCAACGTTGTTTATTGAACTCCCAATCATTGATTCTAACTTCATCCCAGACAAAGAACTATGCATTATATGAGATAGAGAAACTTTTAAATGGAAATGGCAGATCATTGAAAGAATTTCCTACTATTCCATTTCCCGAGTTGGCTTTACTAAATGATGTAGATAATAGATTGATTTCAGAAGAGTTGAGTTATGATAGAGAATTTCTACGTTAAGAGCACTCAAAATTGCATAGTGGCCTTAATGTCTAGCAGCAAAATGTTTGCAATGCTATTACACGGGCAGTTGGCAGAGAATCTGGTGGGCTTTTCTTTCTGTATAGCAATGGAAGAATTGGAAAAACATACTTATGGACAACAATAATCGCACGAATACGTTCTAAATAAAAGATCGTGTTGTCTATGGCATCCTCTGGTATTGCATCACTTTATTGCCCGGAGGAAGAACTGCAAATTCTAGGTTCAAGATCCTAATAAACATAGATGATGATTCATGTTGTGCTATCAACCAAGGCTCTTCCTTAGTTGAGTTAATATGTAAGACATCATTGATAATCTGGGATGAAGCACCAATGACGCATAGAAATGTGTTTGAGGTCGTGGATCGTACCTTTAGAGATATCATGTGTTTTACCGATCCAAGATCTCAGGATAAAATATTTGGGGGGAAAACAATTGTTTTGGGGGGTGATTTCAAACAAATACTTCAAGTAGTACCCAGACGGGGGAGGGAAGATATTGTTTCTGCATCAATAAATAAACCTGCGTCCATTTGGGAGTATTGCCAAATTTTTGTTTTAACCATTAATATGAGATTGAGAAACACTTCACTAGACCCCACTGCTACAGAGGCAATGAAGAATTTTAGTGAATGGGTATTAAATCTTGGAGATGGAAAGTTACCAGTGTTTGCAATTGATGATGAGGATGAACCCACTTGGATTAAGATCCCGGAAGATCTTTTGATTCCTGTCAGTACTAATTCTATTAGCCAAATTGTGTCTAACACCTATCCTGATTTGCTCACCAACTATAATGATCCCCACTACGTTCGAGACAGAGCTATTTTAGCACCGAAAAATAAAATTGTGGATGAAGTCAATTCTTACATTCTTTCATCCCTTCCAGGTGAAACAAAGAAGTTCTTAAGCTCCGATAGGATTTGTCCGAGTTCAAATGATGTTAATGAGCAATCCATTTCATATCCAACTCAGTTTTTGAATACCCTAAACTTTTCTAGGATACCTAATCATGACCTTGAACTAAAGGTTGGAGTACCTGTTATTCTTTTGAGAAATTCGAATCAAAGTATTGGCCGTTGCAATGGGACAAGATTGATTATTACACAGTTGGCAAATAGAGTAATTGAAGCTGAGGTCATAACTAGAACTAATGTTGGAACAAGAGTATTTATTCACAGAATTGAGATGTCTCCCTCTGAATCAAAATGACCTTTTATTTTCACCAGAAGACAATTCCCCATTAAAGATTGCTTCGCAATGACTATAAATAAAAGTCAAGGCCAAACATTTAATCATGTTGGGGTTTATTTGCCAAAGTCTGTGTTAAGTCATGGCCAATTATATGTTGTTGTATCGAGGGTGACTTCACAGGATGGATTAAAATTTTTGATACAGAATGATAACAATTGTGATAACTATTTTACAAAAAAATGTTGTCTACAAGGAAATTTTTGACAATTTACCTATAGGTACATATATATATTTATCAATTATCAATGGATACTTAGGGTGTGTTTGATATCCCAATTAAGTAGTGAAATTAAAAATTTAGTACTTATTTTGTTTTACTGCGTTTTGGAAAGTACCACTTAATTGAAAAAGTAGCCAAAATTTATTTTAAGTAAAAACGTTTTACTAAAATTAATCAATGAATGCTATCAATTTCAATACTTAAAACACTATTTTCTATATTGCAAATTAAATCACTTGAAATTTTAGTGCTTAAATCCAACACTTAAATTTCATTTTATCAAACAGATCCTTATAGTTTGATTATTTTTATCATTAGTTGTATACAATTTACATGACTTTTGATTCATTTTATTTTCTAGGTTTCAACTGATAAACATGACCACCAGACATAATTTTTTGGAGCAAATTTCTCCAATAAGGGATCAGTGAAAAATTAAGGTCAGAATCACACGTATATGGGATGCTGTTAATGCGAAGAACAACAATGAACTAATTGGTTTGGAGATGGTTCTGTTGGATGAACATGTACAATATTTCTCTGTTATGTTATACATTTTGGGTTCATTATATATATATAGTTATATGTATGTGTGTGTGTGTGTGTGCACAAATTTATGTTATTAACTTTACAATCTATTAAAATGTTTTTTTTTTCTAAATTTAATTTTTTTCACAAGATACTCACATTCATGCCTCCATTCATAAGAATCAAGTACCAAAATATAGATCAAGTTTGCGTGAAGGTGGAATTTATTTTATAGAAAATTTCAAAGTTAGTCCAAATAAGCCATTTTTCAAACCACTTCACCATGATTATATGATTAACTTCACGGTGGCAACTACTGCGAAGAACATTATCGGAGAAGATGATAAGTTCAAAATCAATAAGTTTGAGTTTGTGGAATTCAGTGATATTCACTCCCGTTTTCAAATGGATACATATTTGACAGGTATTTTCAATTCCACTAGGTTTGAGTTAGATAATTCGTATTAATTTCAAATTTGGTTTTATATGCACTTTGAGAAATTGTTTCGTATAATATTAATTTCATTTTGTGTTCTTTAGATGTTATTGGACAGTTAAGTAAGAAGAGCGTGATTCATGAAATACGTGTACGAGAAAACATGGTGAAGAAAAGAGAGATTGAGTTAACAGATAAGTGGTCAAGTTCTTCACTATTATGGAATATTGTGTTAAATACTTTATATTACTATGTCTTATTTACTCTCTTTTTTTTCTTCGATCTTTTTGCATATGTTCAATAGTCTAAACTTTTTTGTTGTTATTGTTAACTATTTTTATTGATTTTCTATGTCACAATTGCAATTCTGTAGAATGTACAAGTGACACTTTGGGGTAAGGAGGCTTATGATATTGATGACAATATTCCTTTAACAAATTCTCTTCCATTTATATTGGTTGTTACGTCCACATTGGTTAAGAAGTTTAATGGTATGTTCACTTTAACACGAAATATTTGTCATTATATTAAGAACATGTGATGTATAGAATAATCAAAAGTTTATTCATATATATATATATATATTTTTTCTCATGTATTTATTGTTATATTACGTTTAACGTGTTTGCCTAATTTATTCGTACGTATGCTCTCATAATAATAGGTGCTTTCATAACAAGTGTTTTGAAAGTTGACACAAATAATGGATGGTACTACATGTCATGTCAATACTGTCAAAAGAAGGTCACAGAAAATGATTCCACCTTTTGGTGCAATATTTGTAAACGTGAAGTTCAATATTCACTCCCTAGGTAAGTAAGCCGTACTTAGTGATTATTTTATAGTATAGAACAGTTTGTACTAACTAATAATTACACAGGTATAAGTTGGCTATTGAGGTTGAAGACTACATAGGTCGGCTACAATGGTTGTTTTTGATAAGGAAGTTGAAAATATTTTACAATATCCAGTTACATATCTTATCCAAATTTCTGAGAAGGTAACTAACTCTAAAGAAATATAAAACACAAATGTTATTGTTTGACGTTCTTATTTCATTTTAAACAACCATATTTTCTATGTAAAATTATCTCAGGCAAATGAAGATTGACCAATTATGGTACGTTGTGCATTGGAGAAAATTAGGGGGAGGATGTTCGTCTTCTAGATTAAGCTAAATGATTTTAACATATTAAAAGGAAATCAAAACTTCACTATTCAGAAGGTGTACAATTGCAATTTTTGCCTCGAGAGTAATCATCTCCTTCAAAGCATTCGAGAGGTTCTATATTATTTTCGATTTAGTATTATTCTTCTTCATTTTTTTCGCTAAATTTTGTACGCGTGCATTACATGATATCTCTAAGTTAACGTCACATTTAGGTGGAGGAAAAATCAACAATGTCTCCAAAAGAGTTAGAGATTGACTCAGTTGAAGAGTTCACTGTAAATCTCATAACACCATCAAGCGATAAATCGTCAAGAAGAGCACGTGATGAAATCAAAATGAATATAATTGAAGACAATATCGCTCAAGATGAGCTATTCGTTGAGGAATCACCAGGAAAAAGAATTTGCACAAGATAGTAAGATCTATTTCATATATGTTAATTTTAGCTTTACTTTATATCTACTATCATGTAGTTTTTTTAAATCGCATTCTATTGTCATATAGTAACTATGTCTATTTGTGTGTGTAGAATGACTTTTTATTCACTCAAGAAGGTTATCAGGAACACATAATAGATGGAACAATTTAAGTTTTCTGCTTTGATTGGTTCCTATATAATTATGTTCATGGATTAGAACAATGAGCTTTTATGTTTTTAGTAGTTTGAAAAAGTTGGAATTCGCGAATTTTGCATCCAACTGTTTGTGGAGGACTTGATTGAAATAAAGAATGTTTGGTTGTCTTTTGTTAACATTTAAGTTTCATGAAATATGAATTGCCTCATTTCATTTTCTTAGTACCATATTGTATCAATTAGACCAATATGTACAAACAAGTTATTCGAATGATTCGAAAATTTTTAACCCCTTCATCCATCATCTTTGGGATTTAGATTTACTCCTAACCTAAAAGTTAAATATGTAATTCATAATAAATGCCTCTACTGATTAAAATCAATAAAGAATTCTATGAAGTATAATTCTATTTATTAATTTGCAATATTTTCTTCTCCACACTATTTGTATTATATCCGTACAATTATCACTTAAACCTTCACCGTGTTTTTGTTTCTTGAATATCCCTTACATTTGCACGGTCTCATATCTAATTGAATATCTAAAATATATATATATATATATTCTAGACAAAATTTTAAAATTCTACTAATAAGTTCTAATCCATTTAAAATTAGAAATCCTTAACTTATCCACGTGTCATTTTTTTTTTTTTTGTGAATTTCTACTTATACTCACAAATAGTTTTTTTTAAATTTTACACAATCCAAATTGTAAAAGTAATTCACAGAATTTTAGTAATAAAAATTATACGATATCATAATGCTTATAATTAGAGAAAATATTATATATATATATTCTAAACACCTACCATAATTGATGATGCCGAAAATTGGTAGGAGAGTTTTGTGAGTAATTTACAGAGAGAGAGAATATGACACAAGGGATTGTATGTGGTTTGGCCCCGTTAACGAGGTGACCTACGTCCATGGTTGCGTCGGAGCGCTTTCACTAACAGATCACCGGCAGTGTTTGGTGAACCAACAAAAAGGGCGGCACTACCAGTAACCGGTTAGGTATATGTGTAATAATAGTATGTCTTGCTATTCTTATGGAGTCAGAATGCCGTCCCCCTTAATGGGGGTGAGTGGTCCATTTTATATGCGTAAGAGACCACCCTTACAAGGTAAGTTAATAGATTAGGAAGCTCAATCTAATTACAACTGATTCACATCAATCATGGGAGTTTCCTAGTCTGATTAGAAAACTACCTCTTTCGAAAATCTTCCGACAGATTTAGGGAAGTGCTTGGACGCTTGCGGGGTAAGCCACGAAACAGGCCCGTGTCATGGCCACTGGGAGAAGGGCCTACTTTGGGAGCCTGAGCTGTGGCCCAGACTGGGCGGTCATAGGTCAAACAGCCCGGGGTGGCTGAGTATTAGACGCCTACTCCAGATGACCTGGCATTATTTGCTGAGATGGCAGTCAGGGATTGACCTGATATTTTTGTACATAGCAGTTACTGATGTTGTCAAAATCAAGATATGAAAAATGTACTTTACTTTTCTAAAGATTTGTAGTAGTGAAAGTAAAGGTCGAACCCATAGAGATTGTATATTTTTTTCCTTTAATTAATAAAATCTAATCTATTTAGTTGTAAGAAAATCGGAAGTTTAATTGATTTAGAATTTGGTTATTACTACTAATTTAAACTATGAATTAAACTATGAAATTATGGAAATAAAGTCTAGAATTAAATCTAAATAAACTTGTACGCTAAATTGAGAATTGTTTGAATATATGGAGATGAGATCTAGGATCACAAATCCACCACTAACTATGCATCGGGGGTCTATACTTCCTATTCTAAGTTCTATGTTTGGATAGTTATGATCTATCGTAGCTACAAGCCCGATAATATCGTCAAGAAGATATTGTTAGTTCAATCTAAGCATAACCCATCTATGGTTCACATGAATTATCTACCTATAACTAGGGTGTTGTATAACTCATCTTTCCTAAGCATGAATTATAAAAGATGTAAACATCACAATCACATAAGCACCATTGTACGTAAATACTCCTATCAATCACAGAAATCAAGGACTATTGAGTTCAATAAGCATATGGAAAAATCTAAGACAAGAATAGATCCAAAATACTCTTGATTATTAACATTAAAAACTGATTATAAATAATCCACCAACATACAATCACTATCCAATACATAAACCCTAAAATAGAGAAGCATAGAAAATCCCCCTTTACATAGCTAGGGTTTCATTGAAACCCTAGATTAGGAGTTTAGTTGCACATGGTGGGTGAAAGCATGAAGATTGAGTTGATGGACGCCATTAGAGACCTTCAAGCTTGCTCTTCTCCTTCCTCTTGCCTTCCAAAGATCTCTATGAAAGAATGTGTAACCCTTAAAAATTATAAAAACTAAGTATATATAGATTTTATAAGGAGTTTTGGAAGCTTTCCTATCCCGAAACTAACTAAAACAGCTGTTATTTCCAATCCGGACGTCATGAAGCAGTTTTGTTTGTATAGGATTCTTCAGTATAGCAAAATACGCAACTTTGGTTTTTGTACAGATCGCGCGAGCGGGACGCGTGAGCCGCGCGAGCGTGTAATTGGGAAGGTCGTGCGCGCGGATCGCGCGAGCGAATTCTGGGATCTCGCGCGAGCGCGATGTGTCTTTTTCAGCTTCTTTCTTCTTGTTTTTTCTCCTTATTTAACCTGGAATCCTTGTTTTCTTCTAAAACCTGACAGAAAATAGAAAATAAAGTAAAACTACACAAAAATAGGATAAAAATAGCTAACAAATGTGAATTAAGGCATATAATTAGGATTTGTTCTCTCCCGATCACACCCCCAAACCTACATTTTGCTAGTCCTCGAGCAAAAAAGAATAAAATAAACTCATAATAAAGTCCTACTCCATTTTCGTATGGATAACGATTGCACTTAGCCTGTGCAATAAGTCTTTTAAACCTCTAGGTGTCCCTAGTCGGACGAGTGAAGTCTCGTGAGGGTTCTCATTAACAAGTCTCCCAAAACCATCTTTATTAAGTGGTGAAAATAAAAATTTTATTCATACTTTAAAATATTTCAATGTCAACATCCTTCTTTGATAAAATCAACTTCAAATGAATTTTTTTACGTTATCAAGAGTAAAACAATCGCATGCCTTCCTACATTATGAAAATAATCCAAAAACATATACCACCAGAATCAATAGCATATATCAAAGACCCGCATGTGTGTGAAATAGTAGTCAAGTGGATACACGGTAACTATGAACTTGGAATATAAATCGGATGACTATCTAGCGATGCTTCGACTACAAATCTCACGTTGATAATTATACTCTAAAATGAAATCACTTCGAAACAGGTGTAACCTACTCATATATATATATACGAGAAAGAATTATTGTGCAAAACAGATAAACTCGCATATGACTCCCAACAACGTAAGACATGACAGAAATAAAATAGTCTCATGAATAGATATCGATCATCAAGTGAATACCATTATTACCATGCTGATATTCCCTTTCTCTATCGGTTTCATATTCAAATCATGTTTCTGTAGAATCAACTAGGACTTTATAAGGGTTGTATTGTTGGTCAAGGGTTAAAGCTCAGAAAAGAAAGGCAAAAAGGGATTCAACGAGTCCGTGAGTACATAGGAATAGCCTTAATGTATAATGCAAGGGCTTTACTATACAACGACTAGTGACTTCACTCTTTTTTCTTCTTTTCTTTATCTCTTTCAAGAGATTCATCTCCTTTTTATTTTTTTCTCAATTCCTTTTCAGTAACTATCTTCTCTTTTTATTATTTTATTTTATTTTTTTTACTACTCAATACATCACTTTTTTCCTTAGTCGTTTAGTAGCCCGATTTCTTTATGAAAACTATTCTCTAACTACTCTTGGACATGGGTTAGGTCAATTTTAATAGTGGCGAACTCCATATCGGAGTGGGTAGGATAATAGGTGAACAATGAAATGGCTTAATTAAAGGCCCAAAGGGTGAACAAGGGATAAAAATATTTGTATTGGGTAGGCCACAGGTCAAAAAGGTTTATTAAAACAGATGGCCTAATGTCATCTTCTAGAGTCACATGATTCTTCAATGTTACGATCTTAAAGGAAATAGATTTTTGATTTTGAATTTTTTTTAACATGGGTAATTATAGTACTAACTCAACTTTCAATCAAAATGAAGAATAGTGAGACTAATCAACAAAATAATGCGCTATGCCAATGAGATTTGAATAACATAATAAAACCCTCAAAAAGAATGAAAGGCTCAAAAACTCACCGGGTTCTAATCTCCACAATATTACTATCTAGAAATCCAAGTCATATTATAGTTCAATGTTAATATGTATCCATATGACTACGTGACGTGCAAAAAGTGTTAGGGATATATACTAAAAGCCATGCTTTATGTAGTTGATTTATTATTCATTTAATAAAATCAGTTAATCCATTTTTTTTTGGAATCTGTGTGGGCAATGTTTGTATTATATTATTTATTTAATATTATGCATGTGTGTCTCTCATTCTATATAGTAGGTGATTTGGTGTGTAGAGTTCGGCTTACACACGGAAGATCAGGCCATCAGATATTATAGAATGTAAGATTTTGGTTTACAGTCTTAGATGAGATTGGACACACCATCGGTAGGACTGCAGCATGGTGTTGTAGTAGGTTTGTCTTGACTACGGAAAACGGTATAGTTTCAACTCACTATGCTGGTACACTTTGTGTATTAAACGGGACTGACTTGGGGTAATTATCTTTATACTGACTTATAAGATAATTAATACCTCATGGCTATTATGAGTGCTTATGCTCTAAATCCTAAGTTAATTTGTAGACACGTACATTTGATATTTACACTTTGATCCCTAAAAGGGTGAGATCCTTAAATGGGTCCATATCTCATTGGATTGGGTGGCAATATTATTTGTTTGGTGGATATTAATTAATGATGGAATCTATGTCTCAATTTTGGGATTCATGATATCCCCTTGAGAAAGCTTATAAGTTTTGATTATGTCAAACCCTACATGTGGATTTTGTATCCGACATATCAGATAAGTTAAGCAGAGGATCTCAAGGAATTTTAAGAAATTAATTAAATATGATTGTCAGTAATTATAGTTAATTAATGTCTGTAATCTTAACATGGGGAGATAATAAGCATTTAATAACATGGAGCTCGAAATATATTTTTGAGATAAGGGTAGGAGTGCAATTATAATTCTTTAGTGGTATGAATTATAATTTATGGAAATAGGAATCTGATTCAGTTCGAATTAGGGTTTCCTAATTCCATAAGGAAGCCTATTCCTTATTGACTTCTTATGGTCCCTATCGTAGCCTATATATATGCTGCTTTGGCCCTCTTCTCAGTTTGCGTTTTTCTATATAGAGAATTATAACTCGGAATAGAAAAGAGAGCGAAAAAGAGGGAGAGCAGAAAACATAAAGGATTTCGAAAGAGCCCACACTCAGTTCGATATTCTGGCAGCAAAGGAATACGGTAGAAGATCGAGAGCTGTCATCGAGCTCGTGTTCTTGATTCGTCTACTATAGCAATCCGTTTTAGCAGTTTAAGGTAACCCTAGTTCCGCCCTTGTAGAGTTATTGTAGTTTTCACGTATTTTGTTTTTGCAGTACCAGCTTATACGCACTGTCAACGAATTCTGGGAACGCAGTTTCCTAACAAAAAGTTATGCAAGTATAAGATATCAAACAATAATTCTAAGGATATATAATTCTCAAGACATACCTTCATAGATTCAGTAGACATCAAATTACATACTCTCTAAATTTCAAAATCTCCACGAGGTCTAATTACAATAAGAAGCAACGCAACATTGAACAATATTAAGAAACTATTTAAGAAACCGTTTGCATTTATTTATAGAACTAATAAATTGTATGTTATTTCTACTATTATTATTTCGCCTTTGTTTTTTTTTTTTTTTTTCCTTTCTTTTCTTCTTTATATATATATATATATTTTTTTTTTTACAATGAATAAAAAAATAACTAATGAACGAAGTAACAAAATAACAAACTAACAAAAGAAAACTCACAAAAAGAAAAAAAAATATTCAGAATTACTAAAAATAAAACGACTATACTAGAATGAATGAATATCCATATACTCCCCCAAACCAAATCACCGCATGTCCCTATGCAGGTGGGAACATGACAATGACATGGATGTAGTCCTCATAGAAGATAACCAAAACGTCCACACCACGAAACACGTCTAAAGGAGGTAGCACGCCAGAACGAAAGTACCAATCGACTAGCTCCCACTCCGGATGTGTAGCAGGATCAAAAGGTGGTCCCATCTCATCAAAATTGGCCTCAGCAGTCATTTCTGGAACCACATCTATCTCAGTCTCCTCACTAGTACCTAGACCCAAATAAATTGCATCATCCTCGGGACCAGAATAAGGCACAAAGAACGAGGCAATATCCTCGAGTGACCAATCAGGGTGACCCGGGCGTTGTCGAACAACGTCCGGCACATAATCAGGGAGATCCCTATAGGGATAGGTAACCTCAGGTGTAGATAACTCGGTCGAAATTGGATCAGATAATGAAATGGCGGCTAAGCCAGGAGGAATGTCCTCATCGTCATCATCGGTCGAGAAAACAACCGAATCTGATGAAGAAGAGTCAGAAGACGTCGGCGGAGCGCCATAAGGGCCATCTATAACGGTAGGGGCATCGCCAAAAAGGTCATCCTCGTCCGAAGAATCAGAACGGATATAAATGGGTGAGCGAGGACGTCGACACTTCCAGCCGGGACAACCGACTGGAACGTAGGACTTGGCTACCCTAGGACTCGGTATGGTATCAGAATTGGAAGAACTAGAGTCGGAATCATAACTTGACTGACTCGGGGAACTATCAGGTGAAGTAGGAGGAGAAATCGGATGGTCCATGATGTGAGGATGTAAATGATGTATGAGGGTCAAGGTAACTATACGGATATCGGAAAATTAAAAACCTGAAACCAAAAATTAAGTCACCATTTAACTTTATTAGTCGGAGTTATTAGAAGTAATAAAATTAACGTTACTATTTGCTTGATTGTATAGCCGTAATGAATTTCAAATTTTAAACTTAGGCAGTGTAGGTTTGAATTTAACTAGAAATTCTGACAGAATTACCCCCAAACCTGAACCTAAGAGATTCCTGTTATAATGCAATGGGGGGTGAAATTGCTGTGCAATATTAATTCAATGACAATTGCTCCAAATGAATAAATGAAGACATTATATATCCAAACACGAAAGTGGAAATAGAACTAATTAATAGTGACGTTACTGATGTGACTAACCAGAAGCAACAGGAATAAAACAACCATAAACGAAAAACAATAAATGCAAAATGATATAATTACAGACCAATGTAGCAAAAGTAAACCAAAAGACAAAAGTAAACTAACCGGTCGAAGCCGGAAACATCAAAATCCTAATAATAATCAAAAGAAGGAACGAAAAGTAAAAGCAAAGAAATAATAAAATAATATACAGGCCCAAATGTCTGAGAATGTCTAAACCACCCAACCAAATACATAAAAAATGAAAAAGATGTCCAATCACTCCTACCAACCCTGACCTAGTCCTCACCGCCCTCAATCAACACCAGCTCCAACCCTGTACTCCCCTGGCCTGTCGTACCATCACCATCCCCATCACTCCCATCTCCATCGTCTCCATCGCCATCTCCAGCCTCCTCCTCCTCGCCCTGCACCTCTCCCTACTCCTCAACTCCCTCCTCGGCCACCTACTGCGCCTGTCCCGAGAACGCCGACTGGTAAGCCGCCTCTCCCTGAGAAAGGATATCCTCTAGCTGGTTGGGATGATGAAGCCAGAAAAAGGAACGCTTGTAGGACTGCAAGCGGAGAGTCTCACCTCGGAAAGCACAAACGTCCCCATACGTCCAAGCGTAAGGGATATCCTCCGGGGGAGGTGGACGCTGTGCTGCCTGCTCAACACAGCCCTGGGCCTGCTCTCGGGCCCTCCTAACCTCCAGATCTAGGCGATCCAAGCTCAACTTCCAATCAGCGGAAGCGAACTCTGGGATATGTGCATCGATAGGCTCATCGGATGGAATAGGAAAGGCCTTAGCCCGGAGAATAACAGTGATAGTGCGAGGGTAGGGCAAAAGGAGCTCATAGTCGATGGAGTGGTCAATGGCATGGGTAGCAAGACGCATGCCCTCCATAATAACAAGGCCAGGATGGAACCAGTCGCTGTGGTAAACAGCGTGGAGGGCATGGTGGACTTCCTTGGTCCATTCCTGCTCATGACCAAGGGGGTACAGGTTGCGTTTAAAGACATGGTTGACGAACCACATCTGGCGGGCCATGTAAGAGCGTTGAATAGATTGTCCCGACCTAGACCGGCTGCCACACATGTCCTGTATGATGTGTATAAAGGAGTGGCTTTTGTTTAGGACATTTAATTTCGGTACTTGATAGGAATGGGAAGGGAGTTAGAGGATTTCAGCGATATTGTCTAGATTAAGGGTGATGTCGTGGCCATCTATGGTTGTTGACAGAAAAGCGTACTGGCTGAGGGATTGTTTGTGATAGCGGAGGATTTGGTAAAAGAGGCGAACAAGGCGAACGAAGCGGGGGTAGCTGATTAGGTCAGGATTACAGAAGTAAAGCTGTGGGGCCAACTTACGGGCAACTAGGTTATTGTGACCCCACTTTGTGTCTTTATTCAACGCGAAGTAGTCAGTGTCTATAGCGGCCTCGTAATTGAGACCGCGGGTGGCGTACCTAGGACCGAGCTCATTTGGGTTAGGGTCGTCTGGGGGAGGGGGCGGTGGCGTTTGTTTTTCTTTACCTTTAGATTTCTTTTGGGGCGGTTGGGAGGACGAGGTGGATTTGATGGTTCGTTTAGTCATATTTAAAAAAGAAATGGGTGAAAGTTTTTAGAAAAATTTGGAAATGCGGGCTTTATTTTTGGTCTATGCCCAGAAAAGGAAAAGAAAGGGGTAGGGAGAATGGGTCACCTGCAAAGAGAAACGTCCCGGCAAGGGACACAATCAATAAATAATTTACAGTTTTATAAATAATAGGGGTTCACGGGGGAACACCCAGCAACTGTGAGAAGAGCCGGTCTCTTCCCACCCACTATCCCGACAAGGGCACACACCTTGCGGTCGAGTCACGAGGTACTCGCCGCGTGTTTAAGAAATAATGCAAATAAAATAAAATATAATAGTGACGCATATGTCGAAACACTAATTTGCGATGCCTAGTAAGATATTCATGAGTTCGTTTGAAGGTCATTTTATTTCTAAATTCCTATAGTTAAAGTCGTGTCAAAGATTTTTCAAAATTCTATGTCAAAATATGAGCATTTTAAAATTAAGTGTGGATTCAATTGTGAGTTGAAACTCTAATGTGTTAAAGGTTCATTCAAACTCATTTATAGAGTTTCAATATCCAGATTGTGTAAACATGTTGCAAGATAGACCTGTATTGTTTATAGGTTAGAATAATTATCGACAATCAACTCAACTACGTCGATTACATATCTGAACAATGAATTAATTCTACAGTAAATAAACTTCTACATTCTGTCTCAGAATTTCACTGTCATTGTGAAATTATAATGACCACGGGATAAGAGCAGCTTCTATAAAGTTTAATTTTACAACTTAAGCTTAGGTTACAACCCTGATTTTCATTGAACATAGCCACAACCGTGGCACTTTACATCGATATGTGATTATTAAAAGTTGTAGTTGCGGTAATGTAACCCTAACTAAGGTTAGGGTTAGGGTCTTTAGAGTTCAGTGTGCTGTCCTCTGTGTGTATGTAGCTGAATACATACATAGGTGTGTGTGTCTCATTTTAGTGTATGTTGGTTCAAATTGGTATATGTATTAATGTAGATAAATACACATGTATCTACATCTATAGATGCCAAAAACCCCAAAATTGAACCTTATACCCTAAATATCAACACTGTTGTCCAAACAGGTGCTTAAGGTTTTGGATCTAGAAAAGTCAGTGTGTGTGATGATATATATGCATGGACATATTCATATATATATATATAAGAATACATATCTATGGGGATGTAGAAATCCCCAAATATAATCAGTGTGGTTGTGTGCAGGAAAAAAAATCCATGTATTGGTGTAATTATTTAGACATTAATCCATGTAATTATATATATGTAATTATTGTGAGTATAGGATCTGCATATATATCAATGTATATCTATATATGGACTTATATGCATCTGGTATGAAATTAGGGTTTAGTGTATATTGGAATCATTCCAGTGATTAGGTTTCTTGAGTGTTCATGATTTGAGTGTATACCTCAATCTAGAACTGGAATTAGATGTTTGAATGCATGTATAAATCTATCTGTATATAGTTTCATATATACATGTATGTATACATATATATATATATATATACCAGCAGGAGCAAGAAAGGGGGAAAAATAGGCGGCGGCAGCTGTCCAGTGTTAGCGGCGTCCGGTGGTAGCGTCGACGGTTCGTGGTGGTGGCTTGTGGAGGAGAGGAAGAAAGATAGGGAATCGTGAGGGAGAGAGAAGAAGACGCAGAGAGAGAGAGAGAGTGTTCTGAAAAAAATTAGGGCTCAGCCCTATATATAAAGGGAAGGGAACCTCGCGCGAGCGGACCGCGCGAGCAATCTTCGCGATCATGGATCCCTCCGCGAGGAGAAGCTGAGGTTCAGTTTTCTTTTCTTTGAAAAATTTTCCAAGTCTCAATTCTGCTCGAGCGAGCCGCTCCAGCGAGCGCTTCGTTCGCGTGATTTGAGGTGCGAACAAATACTGAGGCATTGTTTCAAAATTTTCGAAATTTTTGTCTAAGGGAATCTCTCGCGCGAGCGGACCGCGCGAGCGAAATTTTGCCAGAGCGGGCCGCGCCCGCGATATGTCCAATTCTCAATTTTCTTTTCTGTTTTCTTGTTTAAATGTTGTAAAAGTTAAAATTTTTATCTTTTGGGCATTCAGAAAGCTCAGACATTGGCCAAAAACTCCTAAAAATGAACAAAACTAAAGAAAATTTTAATAAAAGCTTGGGTTGCCTCCCAAGAAGCGCTAAGTTTTACGTTGCTAGCTCGACCGATGCACGTGCTCAGGCGAGATAGACCAGGTCAACTAGATCTATTGATTTGATTTCTCTTTCCTCTATCTTGTCAGACCGGTACGGCTTAAGCCGTTGTCCGTTTACTTTAAACAGTGTTCCACCGTTTGCATCTTGAATTTCAATTGCTCCATGCGGGAACACTTGCGTTATTATAAACAGACCGTCCCAACGGGAACGTAGCTTACCCGGGAACAACCTTAATTTTGAATTAAACAACCAGACGCGCTGTCCGACCTCAAAATTTTTTCTTATGATCATCTTATCGTGGAACGCTTTCGAACGTTCTTTATAGATTTTTGAATTCTCATATGCCTCATTTCTCAATTCTTCCAATTCTTGTAATTGAAGTTTACGATGACATCCTGCCGCTTTTATATCTTGGTTAAGCGTTTTTACGGCCCAATAGGATCGATGTTCAAGTTCCACCGGTAGGTGGCATGATTTTCCAAATACTAGTCGGTAAGGAGACATTCCAACGGAGTTTTAAAAGCTGTGCGATATGCCCAAAACGCATCAGTCAGTCGTTGTGACCAATCTTTACGGTCTGGACGTACCATTTTTTCTAGTATACTTTTTACTTCTCGATTTGACACTTCAACTTGGCCTTGGGTTTGCGGGTGGTATGCGGTTCTAACCTTGTGGGTGACAGAATATTTACGGACGAGGGCTTCAAAGTAACGGTTACAGAAATGTTTTCCCCCATCGCTTATAATTGCCCGTGGCGTACCAAATCGACAAAATATATGATCTTTAATAAAAGAAACCACAACTTTATGGTCATTGGTTCTTGTCGCCACTGCCTCCACCCACTTAGAAACATAGTCGACCGCGACTAAAATATATTTGAAACCACAAGACGAGGGAAACGGACCCATAAAGTCGATGCCCCACACATAAAATATTTCTATAATAAGGATTGGGGTCATGGGCATCGCATCACGATGTGACATGTTACCTGTTTGTTGACAATGTACGCAGTTTTGACAGAATTCATGTGCGTCTTTAAACAGCGTTGGCCAATATAACCCGCTTTGGAAGACTTTAGCGGCCGTTCGACGGCCTCCAAAGTGACCTCCGCATTCTAGAGAGTGACAAAAGTTTAATTGAACTCACTTTCCAGAACACAACGTCGTATAATTTGATCACAGCAGTGTTTAAATAACAGTGGGTCATCCCAGTAATAGTGTTTAATTTGAGAAAAAAACCGATCTTTGTCTAAACGAGACCACGTATGCGGGATATGTCCCGTAGCTAAGAAATTGACGATGTCACTGAACCACGGACGGTTTACGGTAGATAAAGCAAATAATTGCTCGTCCGGAAATGAATCCTTTAGAGGGGTAATATCGGTGGATTCTACAAGAATTCGGGACAAGTGGTCAGCTACAACATTTTCAGAACCCTTTTTATCACGTATTTCATAATTAAACTCTTGAAGGAGTAAAATCCATCGGATTAATCTCGGTTTCGTTTCTTTCTTATTCAATAAATGACGTAATGCGGCGTGATCAGTATACACAATGACCTTTGAACCCAATAAGTATGAACGGAATTTGTCGAGGGCAAACACAACTGCAAGTAATTCTTTTTCAGTTGTTGTATAGTTCAATTGTGCGTCATTTAGTGTTTTACTCGCATAATAAATCACATGAGGGATTTTATTAACTTTTTATCCCAAAACGGCTCCAACGGCATAATCGGAAGCATCACACATCAATTTAAATGGTAATGACCAATCAGGGGATTGGATTACCGGAGCCGTGGATAGTAAGGTTCGCAACGTTTCAAAGGCCTTCAGGCATTCGTTGTCAAAGACAAAAGGGACATCCTTGGCAAGCAGGTTGCACAAGGGGCATGAAATTTTACTAAAGTCTTTGATGAATCGTCTATAAAAGCAGGCATGACCTAGGAAGGATCGAATCTGACGAATGGATGATGGCGGTGGAAGTTTGTCTATTAACTCGATTTTTGCTTTATCAACCTCTATACCTCGCTTGGAAACAACGTGACCCAAGACTATTCCCTCTTGAACCATGAAATGGCTCTTTTCCCAACTTAAAACCAAATTTGCTTCCTCGCAACGGGCGAGGACTTTTGTAAGATTTTGGAGGCATTCATCAAATGTAGGTCCGAACACTGAGAAATCGTCCATAAATACCTCGAGAAATTTCTCAACCATGTCCGAGAAAATTGCCATCATACACCGTTGAAAGGTTGCCGGTGCATTGCACAAACCAAACGGCATACGACGGTAGGCAAAGGTTCCAAAGGGACATGTGAATGTCGTCTTTTCTTGATCATCATGATAAACGGGCACCTGGTTATAACCAAAGTATCCATCTAAGAAACAATAATAGCTCTGACCAGACAGACGTTCTAGGATTTGATCGATGAATGGGAGAGGGAAATGATCCTTACGAGTCATCGTATTAAGTTTTCTATAGTCAATGCATACCCGCCAACCAGTAGTTTGATGGGTGGGTATAAGGACTTCTTTTTTGTTTGGTACGACCGTAATACCTGATTTTTTAGGATAACTTGAGTTGGGCTGACCCAATTACTATCGGAGATCGGGTAAATAATACCTGCATCTAAGAGTTTTATAACTTCCTTCATGACCACCTCTTTCATGTTGAGGTTGAGACGTCATTGCATTTCTCTAGATGGTTTAGCATTTTCGTCTAAATTTATTCTATGCATGCAAACTGACGGGTCAATTCCTTTTAAATCGACGACCGTCCATCCAATCGCTTTCTTATGATTGCCTAGAACCTGTATCAACTGTGCTTCTTGAATTTCAGTTAAATTTGACGCGATTATAACTGGGAGGGTTGCATTAGATCCTAGGAATGCATATTTTAGAGAATCCGGCAATGGTTTGAGTTCGAGCGTCGGGGGACACTCAATGGATGGTAATGCCGGTTCATGTGCCAGAGGCGGTAAAGCCTCTATTTTAGGTTTCCATAGAAGTGCATAAGGCGTGTTTACCAATTCCAATAAAGTGTTCACATCTTCAATATTTGTGTCAATGTTGAACTCATTAAAATTGAAATGAACTAGGCATGCTTCCAAAGCTTCCTTAGTCAACAAAAAAGGCGCTGCCTCTTCGACCAATTCATCAATTAAGTCTATGGCATAGTAGTCTGCCTCTTCATCATCTCTATATGGTTGATTAGATGCATTAAAGACATTAAGACGTACGGTCATGTTACCAAAAGTTATATCCAACACTCCAATCCTACAGTTAATAATAGAATTAGCCGTGGCTAGGAAAGGGAGTCCTAGAATGGCTGGGACTTGTTTACTAGCATCTAGGACTGGTTCAGTGTCTAGCACGATAAAATTGATCGGATAATAGCATCTATCAACTTTGACCAATACATCTTCTACTACTCCCCGTGGAACTTTAATTAACCTATCGGCTAATTGTAAGGTGGCCGCAGTCGGCTTTAGTTCTCCTAAACCCAAATGTTCATATACTGAATAGGGTAGCAGATTCACACTCGCTCCTAAATCAAGAAGGGCCCAGTGAATGTATTTATCACCGATGTGACAAGCGATGGTTGGAGTACCCGGGTCCTTGTATTTTAGAGTGTTGTGATTAAACATGGAGCTAACCTTTTCCGTTAGAAAGACTTTCTTAGATAAGTAGTTTCTAGATTTTTTCTTTTGTGTGCATAAGTCTTTTAAAAATTTAGCGTATGGAGGTATTTGCTTAATAGCGTCTAGTAATGGAATGTTGATCTTTACTTCTTTAAATGTCTCAAGAATATCTTCCAGACGTGTTCCCTTTTTCGAGAAGTGCACTGGGACATCCACACTTGGAGGGAACGGCATTCTAGGTACATAATTTGATGGATTTGTCATTTTAGACGTATTAGGTACTAAAGGAACATGGTCCTTCGTAACCTTATCGTTATCTCCATCTTGTTCCTTACCAATTCCTTTACTCTCATCTTTTTGAGATTCGGGAGGAGGTATAATCTCCTCTGGACGCTCAGTCGCTCTAGTTGACACCGCGTTAACTTGATCACTTGCCGAGCTCACCTCATATTGTCCCCTAGGGTTTTGGACCGGTTGACTTAGTAGCTTTCCCTCATTACGATGATTTAAGGTATTAGCAAGTTGTCCCATCTGGGATTCCAATTTAGCTATTGATTACGTGTGAGAGTTAACAAGTTGCGACTGTGATTGTGATTGAGCCTCTAGGCTTTTTAATGACGCCAACACGCTCTCTTCAAAAGTTTTATCCCTAGGAGAGTAGCGCGGAAGGGAGGCTGTTGGTATTAATTTTGTTGATTTTGAGGCTGCTTATACTGATTAGAATGTGGACTATACGCATTAGGAAAATTCGTCGTATCGGGTTTCGAATATGGTTTCTCACTATTAGAGTTCCATGAAAGGTTCGGGTGAGGTCCCCTGTCGAGTCCGATTTATAACCTGCAGGGTTATAAGTGGGTCGTTGGAACTGTTGGACAGTGTTTATATGTTGTTCAACAAATTTCAAAAACTGGGACGCGAACGGACATGCTAATGTCAAATGTGACGAATCTGAGCATAACTGGCATACTTCAGCAGGAGGAGGTGGGCCTTGCATGCGGTCCATCATCATGAATTGGTCCATTTTTCTATTTAGTTCTTGGATTTCATAAGAATGATTAGACTCAACTTTAGCCTCTCTCTTTAGGTGTGGTGAAAGGTGTCCCTCAGGTCGTACAGATACAGCTTGGTGCATAGAGTTTTCACTTAATGTTTCAAATATCTTCCATGCTTCGTCGGCACTCTTGTGGAGGAACATCCCCACACAAATAGCGTCGACGGTGTTATGAACGGCGGGAATTAATCCCTCATAGAAGACTTGTACCAACTGCCATTTGGGTATCTGATGATGAGGGCAAGAACGTACGAGTTCTTTAAATTGTTCCCATGTATCATAAAGTGTTTCCACATCTTGCATTATGAAATTAGTTATTGACTTTCTAATCTGATTCGTTCTAGTGATGGGGAAAAATTTTTGTAGGAGCGCAGTGTGCAACTCATCCCATGTTCTTATTGAATTTGGCTCCAAAGATTGGAGCCAGTACTTCGCTTTGTCTTTAAGTGAAAACGGGAAAAGACGCATTTTTAACTCATCATCTGTTAAGTTCTGAATCTTTAAAGTCGCACAGATACCCTGAAATTCGCCTAAATGATTATAAGGGTCTTCCTTAACACGCCCGTGAAATGACGGAAGAAGCGCAATAGTTGACGATTTGATTTCAAAGTGGGCTGCAGTCACTTCCGGTAATGCAATACACGACGGTGGCGTATAGGCGGTAGGAGTAAAATAATCCTTTAATGGTGGTGGTGGGGGTATGTTAAGATTATCCCCATTATTCTGATTATTTCCATTATTCCTGTTATGTTCAAAATCGGCCATTGGAATAGGTTCGATTTTATCGTTTTAGTTTTTCTTAAACGGTTAAGGGTACTTCGGATTTTCGATTCAAACAAAGATGACGGTTCCGGTGTGGACTCGTCGTCTAACATCAACCGAGCTCTAGAAGCTTGTGTTGATGACCTAAGGACTCTAAGTGTACGTTCAAGTTCGAGATTAAGCGGATTTTATTTTGGTTTACTTGAACGAGTACCAAACGTAAAATAAGGACTGACTCAATTGAAGCAAAAATAAGCTACACTAATAACCAAGCATGCAAGCACACAAGACTAATATGATGCATGAAATTATCCTGTAATGCAATGACCGCGTCAAGCCCAGAACCCCGGGTTTCCTAGCTAATGCAATGCTTACTCCACACCTAACCTAATGCAAGTATTGCGTCTCAGTGCCCTGACTTACAGTAGTTCGATGCGAAATTTAAATAACGGATTTACTCGTTGATTTTAAATTGATTGCAATTTTTTATTTTTCAGGTCCGCGTAAGCTCCGTGGATGTGCACAACTGCTCTACTCAATTGTGCTAGTATTGATAATTTAAGATCTGCAAACAAGGATAATTTTAGCGACTCGAAAATAAAATAAGAAACAAAGAAAATAAAATAGAAACTAATATTTACTAACTAAGTAAATTACGATTCTAATAATTAACGGCTAAAATTATTTCAATCCCCGGCAACGGCGCCAAAAATTGATGTTGTCAAAATCAAGATATGAAAAATGTACTTTACTTTTCTTAAGAATTGTAGTAGTGAAAGTAAAGGTTGAACCCACAGAGATTGTATATTTTTATCCTTTAATTAATAAAATCTAATCTATTTAGTTATAAGAAAATCGGAAGTTAGATTGATTTAGAATTTGGTTATTACTACTAATTTAAGCTATGAATTAAACTATAAAATTATGGAAATAAAGTCTAGAATTAAATCTAAATAAACTTGTACGCTAAATTGAGAATTGTTTGAATATATGGAGATGAGATCTAGGTTTACAAATCCACCACTAACTATGCATCGGGGGTCTATACTTCCTATTCTAAGTTCTATGTTTGGATAGTTATGATCTATCGTAGCTACAAGCCCGATAATATCGTCAAGAAGATATTGTTAGTTCAATCTAAGCATAACCCATATATGGTTCACATGAATTATCTACCTATAACTAGGGTGTAGCATAACTCATCTTTCCTAAGCATGAATTATAAAAGATGTAAACATCACAATTACATAAGCACCACTGTACGTAAATACTCCTATCAATCACAGAAATCAAGGACTATTGAGTTCAATAAGCATAAGGAAAAATCTAAGACAAGAATATATCCAAAATACTCTTGATTATTAACATTAAAAACTGATTATAAATAATCCACCAACATACAATCACTATCCAATACATAAACCCTAAAATAGAGAAGCATAGAAAATCCCCCTTTACATAGCTAGGGTTTCATTGAAACCCTAGATTAGGAGTTTAGTTGCACATGGTGGGTGAAAGCATGAAGATTGAGTTGATGGACGCCATTAGAGACCTTCAAGCTTACTCTTCTCCTTCCTCTTGCCTTCCAAAGCTCTCTATGAAAGAACGTATAACCCTTAAAAATTATAAAAACTAAGTATATATAGATTTTACAAGGAGTTTTGGAAGCTTTCCTATCCCGAAACTAACTAAAACAGCTGTTATTTCCAATCCGGACGTCATTAAGCAGTTTTGTTTGCACAGGATTCTTCAGTATAGAAAAATACGCAACTTTGGTTTTTGTATGGATCGCGCGAGCGCGTAATTATGAAGGTCGCCGGCGCGGATCGCGTGAGTGAATTCTGGTATCTCGCGCAGGCGGGCTGCGCGCGCAATGTGCCTTTTTTAGCTTCTTTCTTCTTGCTTTTTCTTCTTATTTAACCTGGAATCCTTGTTTTCTTCTAAAACCTGACAGAAAATAGAAAATAAAGTAAAACTACACAAAAACAGGATAAAAATAGCTAACAAATGTGAATTAAGGCGTATAATTAGGATTTGTTCTCTCCCGATCAGCTACCCCCCATTTTTAAGGCTAATGTGATGCTTCATCGGATAAGGATTGAAAATTAGCTCTGCTCTAAAAACCGTCCAGGAAAAAGGTCGAGACTTCGTCCGCAGTAAGACCGATCTCCCACACAAGCCCGAAGACTGACCGACAGGTTGAGTCGTGGACCTGTGTCAAGCTTCTGCCACATGTCAGCTAACAGTTGGCCCGATTAGGATAGAACAGAATTGGTGGGAATGTGACCGGGCAGCTGCCATATCACCGAACCATCACGTCTTGCATTAAATGTGTGCGCCTTTTGAGGCATCGCTTCACGTGCCCGAGAGGACAACTGTCGGATGGTTTAGGCGGGAAAGCGTCTTGGCTGTTGGATCTGTTTTGATCTGGACTGTCCAGACTTTCTATATAAGGGACACTTGTTCATTTCTTTAACTCCTACTATCCTGAGATATAGATTATCTAGCGGTCTTGAGAGCAAAAAGTCCCCGGTCAAGCTTCCCGAGCTCTTTTCCTCCTCTACTCTTGTAAGTCCTCACTTCCCGGCTTGTATTCATTGTTTTTATTTCTTCTCCCCTCTTCTTTTTCTTTTTTGAGCAAAGATAAAGAGAACAAACCCACTAGGACTCGCACGGAAGTGAGACTTCTTCTTTATTAGGTTCATCTCTGTCTTTAGGTTGGGTAGTTCAACAGGCCGGTTAAACCGATCGGGTTACCCAGGAGTAGTATTGACCAAGTGTTACCTTACCCTAAGGACTTTGCACATGCTACCTTTTAGACTTGTAACCTTGCCCCTTCTATATACCAGGCTTGGAGTTTCTAACTTGTATCTAGGTCGCCAATTACTCCCTCTCCTCGCCTCAGGTGCCTTAGGGATGTGTCACTCAGGGTTCGACTCATCTTCCCGATCGAACGATGAGCAGTCCTACTCCAGGACCCCTGATACCAGCTTAGACCCTCCATCGGCATCCCTGTCAAACCAGCATAGTGAGGGCATGATCCCTATCTAGGCGTTTGACGATGAGGGGGCTCACGATATGTCCATTGCCTCAGCATCTGGGAGGTAGGATGCCAAAGAGTCGGTTCCGAATAGCCCAAGCGTGGTTTTTTCTTGCGAGCGGATCATTAGTATCTTACATTCTCCTAACCTAGCTCGGATCAGGGAAAAATATGACATTCTTGGCCACTTTTCCTTGGGTGTACATGACGATGGGGCTCGCATCCATCAGCCGGGCTTTGTTACCCAGTACGAGGGCGCCCTTATGGTGGGCCTTCATCTTCCTCCACATTCCATCGCCTGGGATGTGCTCATATACCTCGGGATCTCGGTCGGGCAGGTTGCCTCGAACGAGTGGAGGTTCTTAATAGGGGCCATATCTCTGTGGCCCCAGTCTCTAGGACACGAGCTCACCCTGTAGAAGTCTAGACCCATCGGCCGTTCAAAGTGCACGGGGAGGCCGGTTTCTTCTTGCTTGGGGCCCGACAGGGGAGAAAAATAATAATTAACTGCCCGAGCAACAACAGAGGGTGGAAGAAGAAATCTTCCAAGTATCCACCCTCGGGCTCTACGAGGAGGTACCGGGCATTCAATTGAGGACCTCCTGGGCAGGGGAGTTGAGGATTAAGCCTCTGTCCCTTTTCGTGATTTACTTTTATTTTGATGTCAGCGCTAAACTAACTACTTTTGGCATACAGAGGGATCAGTCAATCCGTCTGAGCTTCCCGATGAGTGCAAGGCAAGGATACTGTCCTTAATCGAGGATCCCACGGACATCAACAAGATCCTGACCCGGTTGGGAAGTTTGAAGACCTCGTACAAGCCCAAGTACCGCTTCGAGGCCCCCGTTTTCCCTTTGATTATTCCCGGTATGTTCTGGCGTCTACCCCCTTGTTGCTTTATTATTTGTTCGACTCCATACATAACCAATACGTCCTTGCTAGTTTCACAGAGATGGCCCCTAAAGATATGGTAGCTCTAAAGGAGAAAGAGGCGGCCCTGTTGGCTCGGGTAGGGCAGAAGCGAAAGAAGCAGGATCTATTAAGGGCTAGAAGCTAAAGAGGATCTCCAGGGGGATCGCTATCTGGGCGAACAAGGAAGCGGTCGGAACCTCAACCCCCAGAGTAACCATAGCCATGCCTCCGAAGCTGCCCCCCACTGTCACACCGGCCGGGGTATCGTTCCCCACTCTGGAGGAGCCGACACTCTCGGGACCACGTACGGGATCGTTCGCAATGCCGGTGGTGGAGATGGAAGACGCTGTCTGCGGGAGAGTCCGGCTCGGGCTGCTGCAGAGTCAAGTAGACAAGTGCGCTCTGTTGGGTCCCGAGGCCATATTGGTTGGCTTTACAGTGTCAACCACATGGTAAGTTGCGCTGTATACATATTGCATGTACCACTTTTTCTCCACTCAGGATACTAACACCCCATTTTCTTACAAGTTGGCTGTATAGCGGTGGGGGCCGAGGCCTCGTTGCCCGGGATAGCCGAGAAGCTAGCCGCTGCTGAGGCTACCCTGTCTATGGAGAAGGCAACACGGGAGTCTGCTGACCATATTGTTGCTGTGGGGGAGGAAAAAGCCAAGGCTCTGGCCCTGGAGCTGGGAGAAGCCCGTGAAACCATCTCCACCGAGCGGGCTTCTCAGAAGGTCGCAGGAGCCAAGGTAGCGGCTGTGGAGGCTGGGCGGGCGACTACCGAGAAGGACGTGGAAGCTCTTATAGAGACCCTTTCAGAGCTCGCTATCGCTCGGGAAGCAGAGGCGAAAGATGCAGAGGAAGAGTTTAAAGCAGGCTTCCTCAAGGGCTACTCTGACCTGACCATGCGGGCTGTTATTGACCACCCGAATTGGGACCTTTTGGGCTACTCCTAGGCTGATTCTGAGTTTTGGAAGGAGTCAGCCCGTGCTGATGAGGAGACCACTACTAAGGATGTGCCAGTCAAGGACGCCGAGACCGGCGATGACGTCGTGGAGGTTAACGACCTTTAGCTTTTTTTTTGGGAGGTTTCTACAACTGCTCCCCGAGCTTTGGACATACTTGATTTAATGAAAAAGGTCTTTTGAGGTCACTTTTTGCATCAATTGTTTAATATTATGCACTTGCCTTTGTGGTTGCCTGTGCCCGACCTGTTGTGAATCTTGTAGAAACCCTACCTTAGCAAAAGTTTAGGACTGTAACCGATGGAGAACACTTGGTCTTCTAGGGACTTGTTTTGAAGGTCCCACCAGGTATAATGTAGGAGTTGGGTTCTGTTACTATCCCGGTCGGTTTCTCTGGGCTTTGTAGGTACTCAGGACTGTCTAACGGTGGCAGTGCATGCCTAGTCCAGTGTCCTGTTGAATGCCCGGTGTGATTTCCAATTTTGGTCCTGGAGTTAGGTACCATTATCCCTTTCTGCCCCCCCCCCCCAAACTATTGCTAAGGTGGTCATTTGCTGAGGGATGGACCATAGGGAACTAACCTAGAACATGGGTGGTTGCAGGGTCCTTTGGGGCTTGCCATTATCAGCCACCTAGGGGGGTTTGCCCCCATTGTAGGTTGTGGACCTATGCGAAGCCAGTGCCCCGGGTGTGACCCCGAGGTCTTTCGCCCCGGGTGTCACCCCGAGGTCTCTTGAATGCCTAGAGTTTGACTCCGAGGTCTTTTGAATGACTGGGGTTTGACCCCAAGGTCTTTTTAAATGCCTGGGGTTTGACCCCGAGGTCTTTTTGAATGATCAAACACAAGGAAAAACATTGTTGGGCAAAAAGGAAATTTTATTCATTGTTAATACTGCTCGGGGAGAGCTACAAGTTTCCTACCTAATACTGCTTTCGTGCTTTACTGAAAGTACTTACGGAGGTGCTGCACATTCAAAGGATGAAAGAGGTCATTCCCATCTAGAGTCTGTAGCCAATAAGTGCCTGGGCGGTTTACGCTGATGACCCTGTAGGGTCCTTCCCGGTTTGGGCCCAACTTTCCATGGTTCGGGACTTTTGTTGATTGGTTTATAGCCTTGAGGACCAGCTCCCCCACCTGGAACTGCGATGCTTAACCTTGCTATTGTAGCACCGGGAGACTCTTTATTTGTAGGCTGAGACTTTCAGATATGCCCGATCCCTTTTTTCTTCTATTAAATCAAGCTCTCTTCTGAGGGTTTCCTCGTTGCCTTGCTCGATGAAGTTCGTCAATCAGTAGGTGGCTAACCCAAGCTCCGTGGGGACTACTGCCTCGAAACCATAAGTAAGTGAGAATGGTGTCTCACCTGTTGCCGATCGGGGGGAAGTTCGGTATGCCCACAGGAGGGTCAGTAGTTCCTCTACCCAAAGACCTTTGGCATTTTCGAGCCTAGCTTTAATTAACTGCAATATTATTTGGTTTGTCACCTCGGCCTGGCCATTGGCTTGGGGGTGCTCGGGAGAAGAATAGTGATTCGATATCCCGTAGCCCGAGCAGAATTGTCTAAACACTGGGGTGTCAAATTGCCGGTCATTGTCGCTGATCAGAACCCGGGGGATGCCGAACCTACTGAGAATATTTTTCTGAACAAAACTTTCCATTTTCTTTTCCGTAATTGTTGCCAAGGGCTCGGCCTCCGCCCACTTGGTGAAATAGTCAATAGCGATGACGACAAACTTAACTTATCCTTTCCCCATTGGGAGGGGGCCAACAATATCGATACCCCACTGAGCGAACGGCCAGGGACTGAAGACTGGTGTCTGGAGTTCTCCCGGGCGGTTGACGAATGGTGAAAATCTCTGACACTTGTCACACCTCTTAACATACTCCTGAGAATCCCGGGCCATCATCGACCAATAGTAACCCTACAACAAGGCCTTTTGAGAAAGTGTCCGACCTCCTACATGGTTCCAGCACACTCCTCCGTGGATCTCATGTAATATTGCCGGGACCTGTGCAGGGTGAATGCAGCGGAGATAGGGGATAGTGCACCCCCTTTTGTATAGGATACCATCAACAAGATGGTACCTCGCTGCCCGGTATTTCACGCACCGAGCTTTTTCTCTCTTATCTGGTAGAGTACCGGTGGTGAGGTAGGTCACGATCGGGTCCACCCAGCTAGGCACAAAGGTGACCAAGTCGACCTCCATGCCTCCCGAGCTAGTCACGCTGGGCTCAAGCAGGTATTTCACCCTTGTCCCGGGCAAATCTGACTCAAAAGATGAGGTAAGGTGGGCTAACCGATCGGCCCTAGTGTTTTCGTCCCTCAGGATCTGTGTGATGGAAAATCCCTTCAGCTTCTTGGAGACTGTTCGGACGGATGCTAAGTAGGCCACTATGTTGTCTTCCGGGGCTTCATATTCCTGATTGACTTGACCACAAGCTGGGAGTCGCTGTATCCCTGAACTTGCAGTGCACCCATTGAAGTAGCCAACTGTAACCCAACCAGTAAGGCTTCATACTCGGCCTCGTTGTTGGAGGCTCGAAACCCGAATCCCATTGCATGCTCCAACTGGATCCCATTGGATGTGGTCAAGATAATCCCTGCCCCACTTCCCTATTTGTTGGATGAACCGTCAATGTATAGAACCCAGGTTGGGGTGTCAGGTTGTAGACCAGGAGGCGTGACAGGCGGTTTGAGCTCTTCGATTGCCTCTTCTGGATAGGTGAATTCCACAAGAAAATCCGCCATTACTTGCCCCTTCATTACCGTTCGGGGTCCGTAAACTACCTCGAATTCTTCCAACTCCAATGCCCATTTGACCAGCCTCCAGGATGTCTCTTGCCTGCTTAGGATCCGGCGGAGAAGCTGGTCCATGAGGACCACGATGACGTGGGCCTGGAAGTATGGACGGAGTCTTCGGGCAGAGGTGATAAAGGCAAAGGCTAACTTCTTGATGCGGGAGTATTGGCTTTCTACCCCTTGGAGCGCTCGACAAGTGTAGTAGACCGAGAATTGTATCATGTGCTCTTCTCGAATAAGTGCCAAGCTTACAGCTGAAGGAGACATCGCCAAATACAAGAATAACTCCTCCTTCGGTATGGGTATGGAGAGTAGAGGGGGCGATGTCAAGTACTTCTTAAGTTCCTGAATGCCTCCTCGCACTCCTCTGACCACTAAAATTCCTTGCGGAGGATCTTGAAAAATGGGAGGCATCGGTCGGTAGCTCAGGAAACGAACCTGTTGACATGAATAAAAAGTTGTGCGCTCTTGTGCAACACTCAAGTGTAGGTGATCGTGCAAGTAATACTGGATCCCACAGGGAAGGAGTAGGAAGAATATATACTAAGTTACAACCTAAAGAAAAGGAAAAGAAAATAAGAATGTAGGAGTGGATGTTCTAACGAATCCTAATTAATTAAATTAAACTAAATAACAAACTAAAGCATAAGTAAACATTATTAATTAAATAAATAAATGAAAGGTGTTGGAAATACGTGAATCCACATTAATCCTAACCATCTACCATGCAAATTCATTAACGTTCTATGGAGTTCATTCCTCTTCAGCATTCCGTATTTTTCTAAAGATAAAGAATCAATAGCCCTTTCATGACCAGGACTACATCATCACAGTTGATTTAAAATACTTGGAAAAAAGTTTAAAACAATGGTTATTACTTACACTCTTAATGGTGTTAGCATTCAAAATGGTTTTCAAAAGTCATTGAAGAAAATAGCCTTAAAGCTTTAAGTTCTAAAAACTGTTGTGACAAACTGAGCTTATAGGGACAATTTGATGACAGATTTCTAAAATTGAAAGTCATGGAATACTTAAAAGAATCATCTCAGGAATTAACATGTTCGATCGATCGAAGTGCTCTAGATCGATCGGACAGCATCATCCTTCAATCGATCGAAATGTCTTTGATCGCTTGACTATGGCTCTGGTTCGATCGATCGAAAAATCTTCGATCGATCGAGCCCAGGTTTTCTACAGATTGCATTGCAGAGGCTGGAAATCAATTTTTCATCATATATTCCCAACGTCTAAACTACGGAAACATGATTAAACTAATGCAGGAATAACAAACTAGAGTAATCATAATAGCTAGATTAATAAACAATCAAATAGAGAAAAGGAAAAGAAAAACCTGGAATAATCTGAATATAGCTTTTAATAAACATGAAACAAACTTGAATCTTCAATAATATTCAATATAACACTGGAAAAGTGGAAGAAAAACAAGAATCTAACCTAATCTACTCCTAATCTAACCCTAAAACTACCCTAAAACTGCTGTTTTCTGCGTTCTGGAGCGTCCTCCTCTTGTCTGGTATCAAAATGACTTAATTATAGGGTTCCTGCAGAGTTTACGCAACTTTTGGGAGAAATAAAGCTCAATCGATCGAGCTTAGTTCGATCGATCGAAAGTTCGATCGATTGAACTATCCTCAAGCCCTTGAACTCTCTGATTTTGACAGCTCTGTGCACCGATGGGAGAATGGCAATAACTTTTCACTCGGACCTCGTATTGACCTCCCGTTTACGGCCACGCGACCATAACTCAAAGTTCTAGATTTTGTATTTCTGGGGAAATCTTCTAAATCCGAAGTATTCATTGTCAAAATTGGCGTTTGCTCAGCTTTTTCTGTTATTCTCTTCACCAGAATCACTTTTCTTTAGTTCCACTTCATTGAATTACATTCTAATGCCTACAAAACAATGCATAAACATATATTTTAACATTAACACAATAAAAAGAACATTGTTATTAAAATACACCTAAATGTAGGGACGTTGGGGATAAAAGTATGCATAAAAGACCATATAATATGCACTTTTCACCACGAATCATACCCCCCAACTAGCTCATTGCTAGTCCCTAGCAATGAAGCGAACTACAGCAATGTTTATTTAAACTCTAAGAATTGAAAACAAAAGAAAGTAAAAATTCTAACTCACTTTCGCAGGAATCGCAATTGCATTTAGCTTATGCAATAAGCCTTTAAACCCCTAGGTTCCCCCTAGTGGACAAGTGTTGTCTCGTAAGGGTTTGCAGTGAATCTACCCACAAAATTCATGTTTGAGGTAATGGTTCTCATTTAAATGTTTTGAAGGAATTTTTTTCTCTCATTTAGCAATGTGGTTAAGCTCAACAATATTATGAAACTCTCTAGTATGCCATAGCCATGCAACACACACATTACAGTTAATCTACTATCAAAGTCATTAGAATATTCTATACCTATCAATCTTCAAGTGTGTGTGTGAATGGACATCCAAAATACAAAACATTAATTTCAAACCTTGCATAATCTAAGACGCTATCAAGATGTTCATTTTGACTCGACTCTCACCGGGATTACACTCTCAAGATGAAATCACTCCGAATTAGGTGTAATAATTATCACTCATGATATGGAAGCTATAAGGAGTAAATGTAAATGGAAAGAAAGGCTTCTCATATCTAAATAGAAAAACGAACATTTTAGTGCATAAAGTCTCATGAAAGGATACTTTTCACTTGGAGAGCGATATACCGCAGAGAACTCTCTCATTACCTTAACTTCAAATCCAATTTACTTAAAATCATCAGGTCTTGAAAAAAAAAAGTGTTTGATTGAGAAGAAAGAGGTTCGTGATATTCAATTGGGTTAAAGGATGTGATTGGAATATCCAATCTTTTTAAACTTCTCCACATCTCCAATCTTTCTCTCTCTCTCTCTCTCTCTCTCTCTCTCTCTTTTTTAATATTTTTTCTTTCCCACACTCTTCTTTTTATTGATTTTTATTTTTTCTTTTTCTTTTGTAACAACCATTGGCATTTTTTTTTCTTTTTTCTTTTTTTTTTCTTTGCCAACTTTCCCTTATTCACATAACCAAACTTCTTGTCGCGTCAACACATCTCAATCACTCCTCGATAAAGAAAAGAAACTCAAACTCGTAGAGTTAGGTATGAATTTTAGGATTGTGAGGACAAGGCGATTATGATGAACGCTCAAGAGAGTGAATTCAAGGAATAACGTAGAGGTAGGCCAATGTTGTATTTTGCGTATATGGTCAAAAGATGGCCTAAATCCTCTTCTAAGTTCATAGGATTATTCATTTAAGTAAATTCAAGAGCTCTAAATTTTGGAAAATCCTGAACATTCTCTTCTAGTGATCAGTCAAAATGAAGAAGAAAAATGAGACTTACAACGAATTAATAAGCTTTTCAAAAAGTAAGAGTAATTTTATAAAACCCTCAAAAATAAAGAATGACACAAAAACTCACTTGGGTTATTAGTCTCCACTACAGTCTCTCAAGACACCTAAACTATACTTACTAATCCATTTTAGCTATGAACAAGGTTGTCACAATGTGCTCAAAGTTGTTTGAAGATTAAAAAGCATAAAATATACTATAACTAAGATAGTAAACAAACTACCATTGTGTATCACATACTAATAACATATAGAAAATAACACTACTGCATCATAACTAACTACATTAACTAATAGAGAAATTCAAGAACTATTTTATTATTTTTAAAAAAAAATTAAAAATTTTAAAATTTTTGACAGTTTTTAATTTACTGAGTCTTGTGCTGCTAAGCAGGTATATGACACTAAAGCATAAAAAGAAAGACCTAAGGCATGCAATGACTCATTCCCCCCCCCCAACTAAAACTAAACATTGTCCTCAATGTTCTAAACTAAGCACATGGATATGTAAAGTAAAGAGAGAGAAGGAAGGATGTTACCTCGAGGCATTAATATCCATTTTTTTTTAAGTTACCTGCAAAATCATTAGTAGCAACAAGGAAAAATAGAGAATATAATAGAACTACTCAGTAAATAAATTCTGTTAATCAAGATTTTATCATAAATTAATAACCAAAATTTTTGAGGATCTTCCCAATGAAATAATTTAAAAATAAAAAGAATGTAGGGATCCTCATAAAATTGCAACTCCCCCCAACTACTGTCAGGCTCAAGGTCAGAGGAGATGATGCAAAACCTATGGCCTCTAAATTTTTTGTGGACAATTATAAGAGGTATACCACACTTATTAGGAATTACATGCAGTAAACGATTTTTGGTGTTGGTAGTTCTTATAATAGCCTCTATTTTAATACAAGGAGGTGGCCAAGGTTCGATAAAAGGGGCAGGGTCTAAGTAATATTCTAATTTAGCTTTATTACCCTCCTCTTGTTCTAGAACAGAATCTATGGAGATATGATCATAGGAATTTAATTTCTGTTCTATGTAACTAGTTTTGGACTGGACTTGGATAAAGCTATCTATTTGAGCCTCAATGTCATTATTACTTAAGAAGGTCAAGCAGTCTAGCAGATTACTAGCTTCTTGTTGAAGTTTAAGACCATCTAACGTGGGCCCAATATTTTCCAAGTCTTCTCTCAAAGAATTTTGAAAGTTAAAATTATGTGAAGAACATGTACTAGAATCCTTACCATCCTCTTCCACAACACATTCTTTTTGTTCAAGAGTAGGGTACACATGATTTTCGAGCTCGGGATGAGAGATTTGATTGATAGCAAGGATAGGTGATGGGTAACTTGGTGACACCGCCTCTTCGGCCGAAAGAGGTGAGGGTTCATGAATATCACATGAATCTAAACAGGATTTAGATTTTTCAATTATGTCCTCCCTAGGGTCACTATCAAAGGTAAGGGTAGAGTCAACAGGGGACTCATCCTTTCCTAATTGCGTTCAGTCACTTAAACTCTCATTATCTGTAAAAACCTCATTCTTATCCGTGTAACTCTACTCACTATATATGTCATCTATTGAGGTGCTCTGGACAAAGGAATTGTGCAACTTTATCCAGGCAGTGAAGGAGTTGATGTCTGGGGTTGTATATTTAGGAGAAGATGGTTCTACAACTTCATGCTTAATGGTTTGGTTTTGGAGTTCTTATTTTGTTATGACTTTCTCGAGTGAGTTGTTAACCTCATTCGGTATAAACCCGTCATTGTCCTCCAATTTCATTCCATTGTTAGTGTCTTGAAATTTAGGTTGTAGTGTTGAAGGACTAGTATAGTCATCTAAAGGTTGGCTAGCATATGCTTGTTGATATCTAGTTTCTAATTTATCAAGTGCACTATCTTGCCTTTTTCGTTTCACTAAGCAAGAATTTTAACATACCATTATCCCCAACTTGGTTATTCTCCTCATTATTACTATATGAAGTTTCACCCCATTGTTGTTGATAATAGTCCCCTTCCGATTGTGCTTGTGAACAAGACTCCCCAAAAGGAAAGTCTTGGTGTGTTTGGTAATCGTGGGAACTATTACTATATCCTACATTATTATTTTGGTTATATCCCTATTGCGGTTGATGGAACTCTTCATGTGGAGGTTCTTGATACGTTTGATAATATGGGGGACTACAACTATTGTTTTCCCATTGTGGTGGTTGGTAGCACTCAGGTTGATAATCTGCATCATATGTGGGTGCTTGGTAACTTGGAGGATAGTTTTCATTATCGAAGGTGTATCTATACATGGTGTTTGTGTTGTATGGAGAATAATATGGATAAGACATATTCACTCAAAATTTTTAAACAACAGGAATTTTATTTATTTCTTATTTTTTTATCTTGTGAGAGAAAAAGTTCAAAAGTTATTTATTTATTTATTTTATTTATTATTTTTTTTTTATTTTTCTTATTTTATGTTATATATATATACTTTTTTTATTTGAAAAGTAAAAAAAAATTAGAAATAACTTAGTAAAATCCTAACCTAGTTGCCTTCCCCGGCAACGACGCCAAAAACTTGACACGAATAAAAGTTGTGCGCTCTTGTGCAACACCCAAGTGTAGGTGATCGTCCAAGTAATACTGGATAAGTCCAGGTCAATCCCACAGGGAAGGAATAGGAAGAATATGTACTAAGTTACAATCTAAAGAAAAGGAAAAGAAAAAAAGAATGTAGGAGTGGATGTTCTAACGAATCCTAATTAATTAAATTAAACTAAATAACAAACTAAAGCATAAATAAACATAATTAATTAAATGAATAAACTAAAGGTGTTGGAAACACGTGAATTCACATTGATCCTAACCATCTACCATGCAAATTCATTAACGTTCTAGGGAGTTCATTCCTCTTTAGCATTCTGTATTTTTCTAAAGATAAAGAATCAATAGCCCTTTCATGACCGAGACTACATCATCACAGTTGATTTAAAATACTAGGATGAAGGTTTAAAACAATGGTTATTACTTGCACTCTAAATGGAATTAGCATTCAAAGTGGTTTTCAAAAGTTATTGAAGAAAATAGCCTTAAAACTTTAAGTTCTAAAAACTATTGTGACAAATTGAGCTTATAGGGACAATTTGATGACAGATTTCTAAAACTGAAAGTCATGGAATACTTAAAAGAATCATCTCAGGAATTAATATGTTCGATCGATCGAAGCGCTCTCGATCGATCGGACAACATTATCCTTCAATCGATCGAAATGTCTTCGATCGCTTGACTATGGCTCTGGTTCGATCGATCAAAAAATCTTCGATCGATCGAGCCTAGGTTTTCTAAAGATTGCATTGCAGAGGCTGGAAATCAATATTTCATCACATATTCCCAAAGTCTAAACTACGGAAACATGATTAAACTAATGCAGGAATAACAAACTAGAGTAATCATAATAGCTAGATTAATAAACAATCAAATAGAGAAAAGGAAAAGAAAAACCTGGAATAATCTGAATATAACTTTTAATAAACATGAAACAACTTGAATCTTCAATAATCTTCAATATAACACTAGAAAAGAGGAAGAAAAACAAGAATTTAACCTAATTTACTCCTAATATAACCCTAAAACTACCCTAAAACTGTTGTTTTCTGCGTTCTGGAGTGTCCTCCTCTCGTCTGGTATCAAAACGACTTATTTATAGGGTTTTTTTTTGCAGAGTTTACGCAACTTTTGGGAGAAATAAAGCTCAATCGATCGAGCTTAGTTCGATTGATCGAAAGTTCGATCGTTTGAACTCTCCTCAAGCCCTTGAACTCTCTGATTTTGACAACTCTGCGCACCGATGGGAGAATGGCCATAACTTTTCACTCGGACCTCAGATTGACCTCCCATTTATGGCCATGCAACCGTAACTCAAAGATCTAGATTTTGTATTTCTGGGGAAATCTTCGAAATCTGAAGTCTTCATTGTCAAAATTGGCGTTTTCTCAGCTGCTTCCGTTGTTCTCTTCACCAGAATCACTTTTCTTTAGCTCCACTTCATTGAATTACATTCTAATACCTACAAAACAATGCATAAACATATGTTTTATCAATAACACAATAAAAAGAACATTATTATTAGAATGCACCTAAATGTAGGGACATTGGGGATAAAAGTATGCATAAAAGACTATATAATATGCTATGAATATGCACTTTTCATCACGAATCACCTGTTTAGTGCAGCTACCCGACCGTCCAAGCTCTGTACTTCCTTGGTTGACCGGGGCAACCGCATGTTGATAATTTCTTGAATCTTTTCAGGGTTCGCCTCAATTCCTCGTTTGCTGACCAAGTGTCCCAAAAATTTCCCAGATGAGACTCTAATTGTGCACTTGGTCGGGTTCAATCTCATCCGGTACTTTTGCAGGATGTTGAAGGCCCCGGATAAGTGCTCAAGATGGTCTAACTCGTCTCGGCTTTTGACCAAGAGGTCGTCAACGTATACCTCCATCGACTTCCCGATCTAGTCCTTGAACATGAAATTGACTAGGCGTTGATATGTTGCCCCGACATTTTTTAGGCTGAAAGGCATCACCTTGTAGCAGTACGTGCCTTGGTCGGTTATAAAGGAAGTTTTCTCCTCGTCCCTGGGGTACATGCGTATCTGGTTGTACCTCGAGTAAGCATCCATGAATGAAATGAGTGAGTGATTGGCGGTGGCGTCAACGAGGAGGTCTATTCTAGGAAGCGGATAGCAGTCCTTGGGACATGCCTTGTTTAAGTCGGTGAAATCTACACACATCCTCCACTTTCCGTTGCTTTTCTTTACTAGTATGACGTTTGCCAACCAATCGGGATAGTGGACTTCTCGGACGGACTTTGCCTTTAGGCACTTTTCGATTTCCTTATGTACTACAACCTGTCTTTCTGGTGCCATGCCCCTCCTCTTCTGTTTGACCGGTGGGGAGCTCAAATCAAAGTTGAGATGGTGAGAGATAACCTGGGGGTCAATCCTCGGCATGTCCTAATGGCACCAGGCGAAGATATCCTGGTTCTCTCTCAAGAACTGGATCAATTTTCCCTTAGAATCGAGTCTAGGAAAGTGCTAATGCTCACGAACCGGTCGGGGAGTGCTGGTTCTAGCATCACCTGTTCTGACTCTTCCACCGGGCCTACTCCATCCTTCATGTCCCTTGGGTCCATTTCCTGGACGTTCAATGTTTTTGCAATCGACCCTTTGCGCAAAGAACTAACATAGAAACTCTGAGCGGTTGACTGATCTCCATGCAGGCTTCCCTGGCCCTGGGGGGTCGGGAACTTTACCACCAGGCCATAAGTAAACACAACCTCTTTGGCTTTGTTGAGCGTCGGCCTCCCAAGGATGACGTTATATGCGGAGGGGGCTTCCACAACCACAAAGTCTGTGAGCACGGAGACCTGATGGGGGTGAGTCCCCATAAGAATCGGGAGCTCGATCATTTCAAGCGGTTGCGTGCTCGAACCGTTGAATCCGACCAAAGGAGTTGCAACCGACCGGAGTCTGTCTTGTGATATTCCTAGCTAGTCGAACGCTGAGGCGAAGAGAATATCAGAGGAACTGCCGTTGTCTACCAATACCCTCTTCACTGTGTTGTTGGCTATGAAGATTGTCACGACCAGGGGGTCATTATGGGGGTAATGAAGGTCCCCTACGTCATGAGACTAGCACATCGGTCGGTTGGGAGTCAATGGATTGAACCTGCCAGACATCCGCTCGGGATGCCCGAGCATGCCTCTTCCTAGCCGACTGCGAATTCCCTTCGCCTGAGGCCCCTCCGGAGATCACATTGATTTGCCCGAGTGGTTGTGGTTGTTCGGGAGCTCGGTTATCTGCCCTAGGTCATCAGTCTGTCGCGACAAAACTCAGCGAGATGGCCTTGTTCTATTAGTCTTTCGATGGCCATTTTTAGTTTAAAGCAATCTTCTATGTCGTGGCCATGGTCCTTATGATACCGGCAATATTTGTTCCGGTTTCTCTTCCCGGGCAGGCTCTTCAACTGTGCCGCTTATTGGAGGAGCCTTTGGGTGTCGGCGACTGCCATGACTTCATGAATAGGCCGAGAGAGTGGCGTGAAGGTCATTGGAGCCTGGTCCTGACCACCCTTCTGCTGATCTAGCTTTGGCTTCTTTCCCAAGCCCTTTTCAGAACTATCTCATTTCCGTTTGGCCCTCGGAGACTTGTCTCCTACAAGGCTAGCACGCTTAGCCCTCAGGAATTCCTCGGTATCTATGTATTTTCCAACTCTCTTGGAGAGTGTCGACACCCTATTTTGTCGGCTATCAGATTTAGGAGACCCATAGCTTGGTAGTTCACAATGATCGAAAAAGACTCAAAAGGACTCCTGGAAGTTAATTCTATTTCTCAAAATGCTCAGAATGACCAAAATGCCCCTGAAAGCCCGAAAACTCCCAGATTTGGACCAAAAGTTCTGGAAACATGCTATGTCGTAAGAAAAGTAAGAAAATGAGTTCTGAAATAAAATCAGATGAAATCATCAGCTTTCAGAGACCCCCGGAAGTCCTGGAAGTTCCCAGAAAGTCCCCGTTGATCGATTTGACCAAGTTTGACCGAAATCGTCCAAATTCGTCGAAAAATTCCAGAATCATTCTAGATCATGTGGAAAGTATTAAAATGAGTTTTAAAAGAAAATCGAACGAAAACATCAGCTCTTGGGAGCTCCCCGAGGTTTCTAGAACTTTCCGGGAATCCCAAGTTTGACCAGTTTGACCAAAAGTTGACTTTAAAACTGGAGCCCCGTATTATTTTTCAAATATTTTTTATAGATACTAGAGGTCAATAGCTTTCTAACGGTATATCGCACATAATTTTTGGATTTCAAACGGATTTATTATGAATTTTCGAAGGTGAAAAAGGCAAGCAAATTGGCTTTTATCGCAAATACCGTAAAACTTTTCAAAAGTGACCTGACTCTGAAATATTTTATATAAAAATTAGACTCCGATACCTTTCAAATGGTATATCACAAGCTCAGTTTGGAGTTCGTACGCATTTTTTGTGAATTTCGGACGAAATAGGGCCTTTTCGAGAATTCCAGAACCTCTGGGGGCCTAAATACAATTTTCTGGGCATCTGAGGAGCAGTGCCGCGGTGGCACTGGGCCAGTGCTGCGGCGGCACATGACCAGTGCCGCGGCAGCACTCAACCCTCGCAGAGTTCATTTTTGTAATTTATTTGGGGGTCCAATTTGATTAATTAAAAACCAAAACGATGTAGTTTTATGTTCACAGATGTTTGAGACCAATGGGAGCACTTTCTAAATCCCAAAACCTCCCCAAATTAGCCTATATAAACCCCCCATTGCTCTTCATTTGAGGGGGGGGGGGGGGGGGGCAAGTGCAAAACTTGATAAAGTTTTAGAGAGATAGAGATAGGTTTAGAAGAGAGAAAGGGAACTTCTCCCACTGATCTTCTATAGAAAGTGAGTTCTAAACTCAAGCTCTTCAATCATCCTTCTATATACTTCATCATCAATACACCCAACCACCATTTCTCTAAGCATTCATGAGTTAGGTAGCTACTTCCATATCCAAATGTCAATATCTATGAGTGAAAAACCAAGCTACAAGTCCAAAATCACATTGATTATCATCTATTGATTGTTATTTACTTGCTTGTTCATATTATGTTCATTTCTTTTTTTTTTATTTATTTACTTACTTGATCTTCATCATCTGAATGATGACATGGAGTTTGAGGTGAGTGAATCCTTATGGATAGTAGCTCTTGACCTCAAAAACATGTTTAATAGATGATGATTATAACTTCAATACCTCCAAGGTATCCTTGAAGTTATGTTCAAAATAAAAATGAATCTCTCCAATAATATTGGGGCTTCTTGATGATGAGTTTGAAGTTGATATTCCAAGAGGTCATAATCTCTATTTAATGTTGAAAATATACTTTAAAAACCTCTATTTTAAAACCCCTCTCAAACCCTCTCATTTTGATCTCAAGAAAGAAAACTCAAGTTTTTCCCAAAATCTTTAAAGCAGTGAGTCAAAACAGTGAATGATCTGAGCTCAAAGATTTCTCTAGAAATCAATACTCAATGTATGCATGCAAGACCACTTGGAAAGTCTTCCTAACTCATTAGAGAACACCCATGATTTTTGGTTTGACTTGAAAGCACTTGAAAGAGGTCCATTTTTGTCCAAACATTCTGCCTCTGCTGTCACAGCAGTTAGGTTGACTTTCAACTTGTTTTACAGAAAATGTTTCCTAAAAGAGTGATCCCAACTTTTTTTTCCCTTGAACTTCAATGTCTTAGGGAACTTTCTGTATATTATGGGCCTATAGATCTTTTGTTTTCATTTTCTAAGATTTTCTAACATTTCAGTCGATAGTACGGACTCTGTTTCTGAATAACATTTATTGTTTATATGATTTATCTCAATCTGTGATACTTATTAAAGATTGTCCTTTTGGGTTGTGTTCTAGGCACAATAAGGAAGATGTCCATGAAAAATCATGAATTGAAAACATTCCTAACCCCTCTTTTCAATTTCCAAAAGATCATGTCACTGTCCTGTCCACTATTCACAGCAAGCATACTTTTACTTCCATAATTTGATTTGATGCTTACATGCACTCCAAATTAGCTCATGTCTTAGGAAGTAGTTCATACTACATTTGTATATATCCCATGATGATTTCCTTCATTCATTCATACACATTCTAGACTTCTAAGTCATTCTAGGAATCCATGAACACAAAACACACTACAACCTTGGCACATTCTAGATACATACATTGCATCCATGCAAATATTTGGGGCTTTTGTGGCTCCTAATCTAAGAAGATTATAAGGAATGAACTTGATCATACGTTCATGTTTCCCCTCAATCTAATCGTCCTTTCTCATCCATCCCGGGGATTGAAAGGTCTTCTTTTCTCAAAGATTAGCATGCATCATTCTAGCTTGCTAAGCATACTTTGATTCTTTTTGATTATTTATTTCAAAAACAATTCATGCCCCCTTTAGATTAGGAAAACTTTATTACTTGATACATGATTAGACAATTTTTCCTAGGTTAGTTTGTGTGATCTTTCACTTTGCATTGTGTGATACTTGGCTTAGATCTTATGAACGATATCTTATCTTTTGATCTTCTATTTCAAAATTCTTATGTGATGTAATGTACTAGCATAGTATTAATTGTCGAATCATACATAGTATAAGATGATTATTTGGATGCTAATTGAGGCCCGTCGAGAGATGGGGCGAGTTGAGGGTGTTTTAGTTGTGACAAAGGCTCCTTCCTCTCTCGTACCAAAACCCCGAACCAAGTTCTTTGGTTATGAAGGGCTGGTGCCCTTTATCCGTTTGGGTGAGTCAAATTAGGTTTCTTGCTTCCTTAAAGACTAAGTGGCGACTCTGTATCTGTTTTCAACAGTCCTTTTCTTTTTTCCTTTCAAAACAATCTCAAACAAAAAAGAAGTGGAATTCCGCGTGTCCACAATCTAGTGACTCTGCTGGGGATATTTATTTTCAAAACAAAATAATACAGAGGTTTGGCTCATAAGAAGCATCCTTAAAATAATATTTTTACTCTGTCTAGTTCACCGCATTGCACTCTTGCATTTTCCCCCCTCCGACTGTGTCTGAAACACGGCGCTGACGTTGTTCAGGTATTGCTGTGCCAGGGCATAAGTCACCGTTGATACTGTACCTTCCAAGGTATATCAAAAAGAGTAAAAATCTCCGTACTGTCTCTCTGATGATATATTGGAACTCTTGTCAACGGACCCTCTTTGACTAAACTTAGCCTTTGTATATAGATTCCTGTAGAACCTTTCATAGGACTGTTCATTTATCTTTTCAGATAGGGCAATATGTCATAACTGCTGTATGCCCTGACGGGATTACCTGCACAGTGTAGACGCTTATGTGGCATAGAACAGAACCTCTTTCTTATGATTCCCAAGGCAATCACTCACATGTGATTACATTGAGTTGACATGCCTAGGCACCATGACAAGGATGTTTGTTCCATGTTTACAAAGATATACACTGCAAACCTTGTTTGTTGGTCCTAAAACATAGGAGTATGAAAACTTGCTGGACAGTATGATCACCGTCATCACTCGCTCCCGTCATATTTACCAGTTTCGCCTAGAAACTCTGTCTAAATCTCCCAGATATACCAGCTTTTCCCAGAAACTCAGAAACTCTGTCCAAATCACCTAGATTTCCCCGAAATCCCTATTTCTCCCTGAAACTCCGTCTGAATCTCCCAGATTTCCCAAATATACCTATTTTCCCATAAACTTACCCAAATGTACCTATTTCTCCCAAAAACACTGCCCGAACTATCCAGATATCCTTGCTTCTCTTAGCAACTCTGTCCAAATCACCCAGAAACCCCTGTTTCACCCAGAAACTCTAAAATCTCTGTTTCTCCCAGAAACTCTCGTATATACTTGTTTCTTCCAAAAACTCTGCCCAATTTATCCAGATTTTCCAGAAATTATAGTTTCACCCAGAAATCCCTGTTTCTCCCCAGATTACCTAGAAATCTCAGTTTCTCCCGGAAACCCCGATATACTTGTTTCTCCCAGAAACTCTGTCCAACTTACCCAAATGTACCTGTTTTCCCAGAAGCTCTGTCCAAATCTCCTAGATTTCCTAAAAATCCCAGCAACTCCGTGCAAACTTTCCAAAAATGTCTAGATTTACCAATTTCTCCCAAAAATTCTGATTTCCCAGTATCTCCCAAAAGCTCTATCCAATCCGCCTAGATTTCCCAGAAATCCCCGTTTATCCCAGAAACCTTGGAATTCCTGCTTATGCCAGAAACCTTAAAATCCCCTCTTTTCCTAGAAACATTTCCCATTTACTTTTTTTCTCCCAGAAACTCTGGTTTTGCAGTTCCCCCAGAAACTCTGCCCAACTCACCCAGAAATACATGTTTCTTTCAGAAACTTTGTTTAAATCACCTAGATTTCCCAGAAATCTCTGTTTCCTAGAGACACTGTCAAAATTCACCCAGAATTCCCAAAAATCTCTAGTTATAAAATTTCCCAGATTCTCATTCCTCAAAGAGCAAACCTGTCTTTCTCACCCTCCCCATGATGGCAATTATCTTGGAAAGAAAAGTTAGCACACTCTGTATGGTTATGACCTTACTTGCTTAACTGCTATATGTTAGAAGTAGGGGCATCATATAGATTAGGGCTTGCATCCGCATGCTTGTCTTATATGCATACACAATTCATGTCAGTTCATATGCACGCACATCCCATCAGTTTCACACATGTCAGTCTCTACACATCAAATGCATACGTATCATCATCCTCACCCATCTCAATCATTGTACAGAAATCGTATACTTACTGCAACCGTCCTCCTTTTGCATATTTAAATCCTTCAAAATTCTGATCATCTCCTCCCGCTAGGAGTCCATAAGAAGTTTTTTTGCACCTCTGCTAATTTGGGCTTTTACTTCTATTTACAGAAAACGTAGCCCTAGGTAAGGACACTGTTGTACCTCCCCGAATTCATTGTCGTGATCGCGGACTAGGCCAGGCTATCATAAACCCACTAATGGCATACCAAGCTCTCAAAGGGAAAGTGAACAAACTACAAACCACTATTGAACATCTAAGTTTAAGGATAAGCCGAATTGAGAAGATGGTACAAAGCATCAATAAAAGGAAGTATGGGTTGTCCGACGCCGTCTATCCAAGCCCATTTCCACATCCGAATCCTTACTCATGTCCAAGTCCACCTCCTTGCATGGGTAATCCTATTCCATATCCAAACACAAGAGCCTCTCTAAGGACCCACTTGAACTCAAAGTTTAATGAAGCCCGCAACGCAAGAACCTTTACCAACCTGGGTATGCCGTTGTCCCTTATCCTTGATAACCTCATCACAAAGGGGCACCTCCAACTTCTTCAGCCTCGTGCTGGTATCCCTTCGCCTAACTATAACCTGTCCAAATGTTGTGCCTCCCACCAAGGCCCATACCACGACACTGACAGCTGCATGCGCCTTTGCCATGATATCCAAGACCTCATCGATCAGAAAATCATCGAGCCATCACCCATCCGACCTTATGTCAACCAAAATGTCATCTTCATCGAACCTAAAGCCCCTAGCTCATCTGTTCAAATGATCCCTTTTGCTGATACCCATGAATATTGAACCTGTGCCGGTGAAACGATGGTGTTTGGGACTTTTGCTAGCAAAACAAATGAGGATGCTCTTTCAAAAAAAAAAAAAAGAATAAGCGAGTCACCGTGACACTCCATTTGAGACCAAACCGAGTCTAGTCGAGTCTGTCCTATGTTTTGAATCTATTTCAAGTTTAGTCTTGTTGTCGAGTTTGTCAGTACTCTTCAAGTTGTTATGAGTCTGTGTCGATGGAATGAAATCTCATTTTTGTCTAATTTGATGTGTCTAGTCATCAATGCACGAATAATCGAACTGAAATGTCACTTTTCAAATTACCATAGATACTGCTCTGCTAATATTTTTTCTGCAATAAAACAAAAAAGAATCCTAGAAGGTCAAAGTCGATTTCACGCTGACACCGATGAAGAGCTGAGAATTGAATAGTCTTACTTTAAGAATTTAAAGATGTTCTTGCCTCAATCTTGAAAAGACATGTTTGAAACTGACTTGGGGCTTGCCTAATACCTTTTTTCCACCATTTCAAAGCCTTGAGCCCAATCCAATGGAGAGCCATACAATCTGTCTGTTGAAAGCAGTGCAGACTTAGTCCTTGATGGTAGCCAAACACTTTCAATGAGTTTTTTCTCCCCTTTCAAAACAAAAAAAAACAAAACAATAAAGAGAGAAAAAAAAAAGAGAAAAAGAAAGAAAAGAAAAGCTCGCTAGGTTGAAAACCCGAAAGGGCACCTAGGCAAAAGTTAGAGCTGAAAAAGGTGTTGATTTCCAAGATCTGACCTTAGCCAGTCAAAATGATGGAAAAAATGAAAGGAAAAAAATTTTGGTGATACAGAGAATTGTACACTTCAAGGTACATCATGAGAACATGCCTAGATCACATTTCAAAAGGCTCGGAACGACCACAAATAAATTCCGAGAACCGATATGCACATTATGGAATTCTGAAATTGTGATCAAAAGATCTCACAAGAATCAACTACATGAAAAGTAAAATTGACTAGCCAGGCAAAAGTGAAAAGGATCAATCCTCAGAAAGGAAAAAAAAAAGAAAAGAAAAGAAAAGAAAAGAAAGGGAGATCGAAACTCAATCCTTTTATTCAAGGCTACCGCAAGTGAGCTAAGTTTAAACTTCTTTGACGATTGGTTTGAAAAACCCTCAACCAATTTCTTTCAAGACCTTGCCTTGAACTACGCTCGACCTGATTCCCACTCAGGGGATACGTAGGCAACCGCATCGGTTCGGTCGACATCATCATAATCAAACCAATTTCTTTCAAGACCTTGCCTTAAACTACGCTCGACCTGATTCCCACTCGGGGATATGTAGGCAACTGCATCAGTTCAGTCATCCCACCTACCTAAAAATAATCCAACTTTCTTCAAGCCTTGCCTTGAACTACGCTTGACCTGATTCCCGCTCGGGGATTTGTAGGCAACCGCATCGGTTCGATCATCCCACCTACCTAAAAATCACCCCTCCTTCTTTTAAGGTCCTGGCCCGAGCTAAGTTGGACCTGATCCCCGCTCGGGGGTACGTAGGCAGACTTTCAAAAAGAAAAGAAGGATGGCTCACTAGGTCGATTATCCGAAAGGACGCCTAGGCAAAAATTAGAGCTAAATCCAAGGTGAGCAATAACAAAAGAGAGAAAAGAGCTCGCTAGGTCACCTCACTAGTGCCTAGGCAAAAGTTATGAGCATCTGCGAGATTAAAGTCGCGGTCCTTGCCTCAAGCCAAAAATCATCTTCCACACTAGGGGCAAACTACGGCTACCCGTCTCGTTTGCCTAAATTTTACTATCAACCCTTCATACAAGGGGCAAACTTTGGTCACCTACCTCGTTTGCCCAAAGCCTCCGATAAACCATTGTCTAAACTAGGGGCAAACTTCGGTCACCCACCTCGTTTGCCTATGAATTCCACTTCCTATACCTCAAACTATGGTCAAACTCCGTTTGCCTAACACGATCCCTTCATACCAAGGGCAAGTTTTCAAGTCACCAAGTTGTTTTGAAAATTTTGAAATAGAGCATCCTTTATTCTAAAAGCTAAGGCACTAATTCAAAGCACTTCCTAGGAGAAGTAGAGAATTGATTAGATTAATAGGGAGGAGTTTTCAAAAACCAAATTTATCAGCAAAGTACTATCATATTAAGATGAGGAGTAAACATAAAAGATGAGCAGTACACCATTTATGACAGAGACACATTTAATTATGCTAATTTGGGCATTTTGTGTCATTACTTTTGTCGAGTCAATCCTTCTTTGGTTGAGTCAGTAATAATCTAATCGAAAGTGTATCATCGTTGTTGTTGTCAAGTCCATTTGTCCTAATGGTCTCAAATGTGTGGGTTTAAAGTGATCACCAATTATAAAACCTATGGATACAAGCAGAAATTCCAAACACCATTAATGCACTTGTCAAGTCTACAACATGATATGGGTCCCAAGACCCTCGAGCATTGGTGATACCCCCAATCATAGTCACTTGTCTTCATAAATCAGATCATAAGATATACTAGCTATCTTCTACCAGCTCCTTAGCAACCAAGCCAAAATTGTGTTAGGAATGTTCTTCATCCCAAGCTGAATTACTCTATTCACAATGCAACCATTCTTTTCCCAGCCAAATCTTCTCATTCCCAACAGAGCTAGTTCATCTCTAGAAGAGTGTCCTGAACAAATATGTTGTATCTCAGTCAAGACTACATCCTTTCCTCAGAAGAAAGAGTTGTTCATCCCCAGCAGATTCAATTTAATCCCCAGTAGGCATATCAATTCGTCAGTTCTTTTGATCACAGTTAGTCCAACCGTTGGTCCAAGCCATGACAGTCACAGTAGTTCATTGTAGACTTGTCATCTCGATTCGTACATCATCAGTTCAATCCATGACAGTCACAGTAGTTCACTGTCATCTCGTCATCTCGATTCATACATCATCAATCCGTGACAGTCACAGTAGTTCATTGTCGACTCGTCATCTCGATTCGTACATCATCAGTTCAATCCCTGATAGTCACAGTAGTTCACTGTCGACTTGTCATCTCGATTCGTACATCATCAGTTCAATCCATGACAGTCACGGTAGTTCACTGTCGACTTGTCATCCCGATTAGTACATCGTCAGTCCTTCTGATCACGGTTAGTCCAACCGTTGATCCAATCCATGACAGTTACAATAGTTCACTGTTGACTCATCATCTCGATTCGTACATCATCAGTTCAATCCCTGACAGTCACAGTAGTTCACTGTCGACTCGTCATCTCGATTCGTACATCATCAGTTCAATCTATGACAGTCATAGTAGTTCACTATCGACTTGTCATCTCGATTAGTACATCATCAGTCCTTCTGATCACGGTTAGTCCAACAGTTGATCCAATCCATGATAGTTACAGTAGTTCACTGTTGAATCGTCATCTTGATTCATACATTGTCAGTTCAATCCATGAAAGTCATAGTAGTTCACTATTGACTCATCATCTTGATTCGTACATCGTCAGTCCTTCTGATCACAGTTAGTTCAATCGTTGATCCAATCCATGACAGTCACAGTAGTTCACTATTGCCTCATCATCTTGATTCGTACATTGTCAGTCCAATCCATGAAAGTCATAGTAGTTCACTGTCTACTCGATTCGTGCATCGTTAGTTCATTAATCATCATTAGTTCACCATAACTCTTATTCAAAATATGTTGTGTTCATCGTCCCCTCTAGATTGAGGCAAATCTGTTGTCATTAGCCTTCTAGATTAAGGAAAATCTTTTATTGTAGACCCTTTGGATTAAGGTAGGACTTTCGCGCCCACCAGTTATCTCGGACTACCCCATTTACTCTTTGATATCTGGGACTGCCAAGTTCCTCAATCATCTTAGGGATTCCATGTCCTTCATTAGTGCTTCCACGTCCGTCAATCATCTTGGAGGCTGAATAGGCTTTTCGGATCGACCATTTCAAGATTTGATCAACCGTGAGAGATCGGAGTTGAATCCTGGTTCTCAGTCAAGAATTAAAATAGTTAAGAGGGATTCTCAGAGAATCCCATACCATTCCCAACAGAATCTGAACCGAATTTTTGGATTGGTCATCACAAAAATTGGCCAACGATTGAAAAACACCACCCGCAGTCAAAAGACACCGACTCCTAGGGAAAGCTTTATCTATTCACAATCCAAGGCTCTGTGTCCGTTGGTTATCGTGAGCTTCTTCACTTATCATGAGCTTCTTCACCCCTTCATCCAAAATTGTGAGCTTTCTCACTTATCATAAGCTTCCTCACTCCTTCATTCAAAATCGTGAGCTTTCTCACTTATCGTGAGCTTTCTCACTCCTTTGTCCGAAATCATGAGCTTTCTCACTTATCGTGAGCTTTCTCACTCCTTCATTCAAAATCGTGAGCTTTGTCACTTATCGTGAGCTTCCTCATTCCTTTGTCCGAAATCGTGAGCTTTCTCACTTATCGTGAGCTTTCTCACCCCTTTGTCCAAAATCATGAGCTTTCTTACTTATCGTGAGCTTCTTCACTTATCATGAGCTTCCTCATTCCTTCGTTCAAAATCGTGAGCTTTCTCACCTATCGTGAGCTTCCTCACTCCTTTGTCCAAACTCGTGAGCTTTCTCACTAATCATGAGCTTTCTCACTTATCATGAGCTTTTTCACTTATCGTGAGCTTCCTCATTCCTCTATCCAAAATTGTGAGCCCCCTCACCTACCCATCAGTTATCGTAAGCTTCCTCAAATAAAGATCATGAGCTTCCTCAGCAAATAAAAATCGTGAGCTTCTCCCTTATCGTGAGCTTCCTCACTCCCTTGTCAAAAATTATGAGCCCCCTCACCTACCCATCAGCTATTGTGAGCTTTCTCAATTGTCGGTTATCACGAAACCCTTCTCCGATTGGCTATCTTGAACTTCCTCATCCATTGCTTGGTATCCAGGACTACTGTGTCCATCGATTATCTTTAATTGTCATCCTCTAGGACCCCACGTTCAATTACATTTGTTTGCGAAGCACACTTCCCGTAATTTAAGAAGTTTGCCCGAGACCCAGAGTCTTCAACACCTTGGTATCCTTATTAGGATCAACCACTGCATTAGATTCAACACTAGCACAACATAAGTCCACTCGAGGTGGCACACACCCCACAATACCAGCTCATGCTAGGATCAAAACACTAAATATGATAGGACTCAGGACACAATTCATATCGCATCCATGCATTACATATCACTCTTATAGCATAGCATCTGCCTGATTGTTGTGTATGTGCATGTGTGATTTATTCCTTTGTGCCCCCGAACTACGTCATGGTCTGATTCCCCTTGGGATACGTAGGCAGCTCACGCAGAGCGCGACCAGCACTAGACTCAGCATCATTGCATCTTTTGCAACGGTTTTTATCCTAAATCTATAGCCTCCAAAAGACCTGTCTCTTCAAAGCTTTGGCACTCGCTTGCGACATGCGTTGCCTCGCAAGTTCATGCCAAAGAGGGGCAAACTGTAGACACCCCATTTTGTCGGCTATCAGATTTAGGAGACCCATAGCTTGGTGGTTCACAATGATCGAAAAAGACTAAAAAAGACTCCTGGAAGTTAGTTCTATTTCTCAAAATGCTCAGAATGACCAAAATGCCCCTGAAAGCCTGAAAACTCCCAAATTTGGACCAAAAGTACTGGAAACATGCCATGTTATAAGAAAAGTAAGAAAATGAGTTCTTAAGTAAAATCAGATGAAATCATCAGCTCCCAGAGATCCCCGGAAGTCCAGGAAGTTACCAGAAAGTCCCCGTTGACCGGTTTGACCAAGGTTTGACCGAAATCGTCCAAATTCGCCGAAAAGTTCCAGAATCATTCTAGATCATGTGGAAAGTATTAAAATGAGTTTTAAAAGAAAATCGAACAAAAATGTCAGCTCCTGGGAGCTCCCAGAGGTGTCTAGAACTTCCTAAGAATCCCAAGTTTGACCTGTTTGACCAAAAGTTGACTTTGAAACTGAATCACCGTATCATTTTTCAAACATTTTTCATAGATACTAGAGGTCAATAGCTTTTCGATGATATATTCCACATAATTTTTGGATTTTAAACGCATTTATTATGAATTTCCGAAGGTAAAAAAGGAGAGCAAATTGGCTTTTATCGTGAATACCATAAAACTTTCAAAGTGACCTGACTCTGAAACATTTTATATAAAAATCAGACTCCGATACCTTTCCAACGGTATATCACAAGCTCAGTTTGGAGTTCGTACGCATTTTCTGTGAATTTCGGACGAAATAGGGCCTTTTCACGAATACCGGAACCTCTGGAGGCCTAAATACAATTTTCTGGGCATCTGAGGAGCAGTGTCGCGGCAGCACTGGGCCACTGCCACGGCGGCACATGGCCAGTGCCGCGGCGGCACTCAACCCTCGCAGAGTCCATTTTTGTTATTTATTTGGGGGTCCAATTTGATTAATTAAAAACCAAAACGATGTAGTTTTATGTTCACAGATGTTTGGGACCAATGGGAGTACTTTCTAAATCCCAAAATCTCCCCCCAAATTAGCCTATATAAACCCCCCATTGCTCTTCATTTGAGGGGGGGGGGGGGGCAAGTGGAAAACTTGAGAAAGTTTTAGAGAGAAAGAGAGATAGAGATACGTTTAGAAGAGAGAAAGGGAGCTTCTCCCACTGATTTTCTATAGAAAGTGAGTTCTAAACTCAACTCAAGTTCTTCCATCATCCTTCTATATACTTCATCATCAATACACCCAACCACCATTTCTCTAAGCATTCATGAGTTAGGGAGCTACTTCCATGTCCAAATGTCAATATCTATGAGTGAAACACCAAGCTACAAGTCCAAAATCACATTGATTATCATCTACTAATTGTTATTTACTTGCTTGTTCATATTATGTTCATCTCTTCTTAGTCTCATTTTTTTTCTTTATGTACTTCCTTGTTCTTCATCATCTAAATGATGACATGAAGTTTGAGGTGAGTGAATCCTTATGGATAGTAGCTCTTGACCTCAAAAACATGTTTAATAGATGATGATTATAACTTCAATACCTCCAAGGCATCCTTGAAGATATGTTCAAAATAAAAATGAATCTCTCCAATAATATTGAGGGTTCTTGATGATGAGTTTGATGTTGATATACCAAGAGGTCATAATCTCTATTTAATGTTGAAAATATACTTTCAAAACCTCTATTTCAAAACCCCTCTCAAACCCTCTCATTTCGATCTCAAGAAAGAAAACTCAAGTTTTTCCCAAAATCTTTAAAATAGTGAGTCAAAATAGTGAATGATCTGAGCTCAAAGATTTCTCTAGAACTCAATACTCAATGTATGGACGCAAGACCACTTGGAAAGTATTCCTAACTCATTAGAGAACACCCATGATTTTTGGTTTGACTTGGAAGCACTTGAAAGGGGTCCATTTTTGTCCAAACATTCCTTCCAAACATTCTGCCTCTGCTGTCACAGCAGCTAGGTTGACTTTCCACTTGTTTTACAGAAAACGTTTCCAAAAAGAGTGGTCCCAACTTATTTTTTCCTTAAACTTCAATGTCTTAGGGAACTTTCTGTCTAATATGGACCTATAGATATTTTGTTTTTATTTTCTAAGATTTTCTAACATTTCAGTCGACAATACCGACTCTGTTTCTGAATAACCTCTATTATTTATATATTTTCTCTCAATCTGTGATAGTTATTAAAGATTAGCCTTTTGGGTTGTGTTCTAGACACAATAAGGAAGATCTCCTTAAAAAAATAAAGAATTGAAAACATTCCTAGCCCCTCTTTTCAATTTCCAAAAGATCTTGTCACTGTCCTGTCCACTATTCACAACAAGCATACTTTTACTTCCATCATTTGATTTGATGCTTACATGCACTCCAAATTAGCTCATGTCTTAGGAAGTAGTTCATACTACATTTGTATATATCCCATGATGATTTCCTTCATTCATTCATACACATTCTAGACTTCTAAGTCATTCTAGGAATCCATGAACACAAAACACACTACAACCTTGGCACATTCTAGATACATACATTGCATTCATGCAAAGATTTGGGTCTTTTGTGGCTCCTAATCTAAGAAGATTATAAGGAATGAACTTGATCATAAGTTCATGTTTCCCCTCGATCTAATCATCCTTTCTCATCCATCCGGGGGATTGTGAGGTCTTCTTTCTCAAAGATTAGCATGCATCATTCTAGCTTGCTAAGCATACTTTGATCCTTTTTGATTATTTGTTTCAAGAACAATTCATGTCCCCTTTAGATTGGGAAAAATTTATTACTTGATATATGATTAGACAATTTTTCCTAGGTTGGTTTGTGTGATCTTTCACTTTGCATTGTGTGATACTTGGCTTAGATCTTATGAACGATATCTTATCTTTTGATCTTCTATTTCAAAATTCTTGTGTGATGTAATATACTATCATAGTATTAATTGTCGAATCATACATAGTATAAGATGATTATTTGGATACTAATTGAGGCCCGTCGAGAGACGGGGCGATTTGAGGTTGTTTTAGTCGTGACAAAGGCTCCTTCCTCTCTCGTACCAAAACCCCGAACCAAGTTCTTTGGTTATGAAGGGCTGGTGCCCTTTATCCATTTGTGTGAGTCAAATTAGGTTTCTTGGTTCCTTAAAGACCAAGTACCGACTCTGTATCTGTTTTCAACGAACATTTTCTTTTTCCTTTCAAAACAATCTCAAACAAAAAAGAAGTTGAATTTCCTGTGTCCACAGAGAGCTCCACTAGTGTTTCCGGTCAGTCATTGTGGAAAGACATGGCAACTTTGGTGTGTTGAACTCCTGAGTAGAAGGCTATGATTGCGACCATCTCATTCAGGTTGCAGATCTGCAGCCTCTGTTGATTGAAACGGTCGATATAATCCTTTAGGGACTCCCCTTTGCGTTGCTTGACGATCAGCAATTGGGTATCTGGCTGTAATCAGTCAAGCAATCCCACGAACTAGCCGATGAACAACTTACTAAGCATCTTGAAGTCGTCAACTATTCATGGCTTGAGGGAGTGGAACCACTGTACGACTGCCCCTTTAAGGGTGCTAGGAAAGGCCAGGCATAGCAGCTCATCAGTGCTGATAACCAGAGCCATCTAAGCCTTGTAAGACTGGGCGTGATTGATCGGGCTCCCCGAATCGTCATAGGAATTGAGATGCGGTTGTTTGAATTTCCTTGGGATAGGGAACTCAGTGATCTGGGCAGTGTAAGGCAACTCAGTTTTGGTATTAGTGTGATCGCGACCTGCCTTGCGGCTCAGCTTCTTAATTTTCTTTTGCAAGTCCGTGATCTGGTCCTTGACGTCCGTCTAACCGGTCTTCTACTTTGTATACGAGCGGTAGGTTGGGTCGGAAGATGAGGCCTCTTCCTCGAAGTGCATTGTCTTCGGGGACTGGATACGGCTCCGACTCTGGGTAATCGTGTGCCTGAGATCCCCTCGACTCCTGGCCGAGGTATCTTTGGCTGGTTCCTGGGCCTTTTGTCCATGCCCATCCCCTCTGGCAGCACGCCTGCTATTGATGATATCTAGGGTGTCCCCTGTCCGGCGTGGGCGGCCTCGAACGCGTTGTTGGGTCCATTCTAGAGCTTGGCTACGCTCATCATTCCTGAGCCGTCCCCTAGCCGACGGGGACAATGGCTCAGTATAGGCACGCCTTTGGGGTATGATCTGCTCCCGATCAGGCGTGTTCTTCTTGGGCTGATCCTTGATCAATGGGAGCTTCTCCTATTGGGCCAGCAGCACTTCAATCTGTTGTTGGGTTCATTGTTGGACCTCCAAGAGTTGCGCAAGAGCCGCGGTAATCTGCTCGAGGGTCATGGAGGTAGCCAGCTGCCCGGACTATGACTCCGCCTGATCCGTCGAGGCAGCGGTCTTCTTACTTGTCTTTGGCGCCATGGCTATCAGCTAAAGATTTATTTTCAGGTGAAATCTGTCGCTTCCCACAAACAGCGCCAAGCTGGTGATGCCGAAAATTGGTAAGAGAGTTTTGTGAGTAATTTAAAGAGAGAGAATATGACACATGGGATTGTATGTGGTTCGGCCCCGTTAACGAGGTGACCTACGTCCACGGTTGCGTCGGAGCGCTTTCACGAACAAATCACCAACGGCGTTTGGTGAACCAACAAAGAGGGCGGCACTACCAGTAACCGGTCGGGTATATGTATAATAGTGGTATGTCTAGCTATTCTTATGGAGTCAGAATGCCGTCCCCCTTAATGGGGGTGAGTGGTCCCTTTTATATGCATAAGTGACCACCCTTACAAGGTAAGTTAATAGATTAGGAAGCTCAATCTAATTACAACTAATTCACATCAATCATGAGAGTTTCCTAGTTGGATTAGGAAACTACCTCTTTCGATAATCTTCTGGCTGATTTAGGGAACTGCTTGGACGCTTGCGGGGCAAGCCACGAAACAAGCCCGTGTCATAGCCACTTGGAGACGGGCCTACTTTGTGAGCCCGAGCTGTGGCCCAGACCGGGCGGTCATAGGTCAAACAGCTCGGGGCGGTTGAGTAACAGATGCCTACTCTAGATGACCTGGCATTATTTGCTGAGGTGGCAGTCAGGCATTGACTTGATATTTTTGTATGTATCAATAATTTTTTGCCAAACTATTATAGTATATATGCCTAATCACAAAATATCTACAAAAAAAAAAATAATAAAGCAAACAAACAAGCAAACAAATACATTTATATGTATATAATTAATCAACATAAAGAATTAGAAATAGAGCAAAATCATATTTTTGCAACCATCCTACTATAGCAACATAAACTCTAATTTCTCCTCAAGTTCACAATTCACAGTCTAAAATTGTTCATCCATCCAGTTGGGCAATCATCTTGCTGTTGGTACACACAATATTGTTCTACAACCCTACGACACCATTGTTGTGCATTTTTTTAATCCTCTGAAATGTATGTTTGGTCTTCATGCTCTAATATCTGTTTTATAACTCTTTATTTGTTGTAACACACTTTTCCTCCATTGCATAACTATTAATTTGGGGTGTTGTTAACAAGAACTTTTTCATCCATATGATAAATTCTTAACTTTCTGACTATTAGTCTTATTGTTGTCTCTTTTGCAGCCTCTCAATTGACAGAAAGTCAAAACTTGGAATAGAGACATGAGTTGATTTCCTTCTGCAGGTTCTCTTAATCAATATGTTTTCTTAATGAGTTTTCATTCTTATTCAATTGGTTATTATTTATTATATTGTCATTTGAGGATAATGAAGACAAGTTATAAGATGGATACAAAAAGAACAAATCTGCAACTACGTGTTATTGCTAATAATTGGGGTGCATCTGTAAAAATGAACGGGACCATGGGAAAGTTAATTCTGAAGGAATGGAAGAAAAAACGTGATGAACAGTAATTTATAAGAAGATTTTGTTTTGTTTTTTGGTTTTGGTTTTTTTTTTTTTTTTGTTGGTTTTTTTTATTTTATTTTTGTGTTATTACATTCAAAACAAAATACTAATATTAATTTATGACCTATTTTTCAATTGTAGTAGGCGGATACAGAAGTATTTGCTTTTAAAACTTAAGCACTTCCAGAATGAAAAGAATGTACTTTTGTATGCAGTCTACGCTGTCAGTAAGAATTAACTATGTCTACAATTCTAAATTTTTTTACTATACTATTTTGTCTGATTGAATTTATGACTTTTAGGCGAAAAAATGATCGTATAAGCAAGAAAAGATACAAATGGTATGATTTCTTTGGTAAAAACCACGGACACATATATTTATACACACAAATGTATATATATATATATATATGTGTGTGTAAGTACATATTTATTTTATATTTGAACTATTATATCAACAAATTAAACTGTTGTGGTTGATAGTTTTACCGGCACTGCAATTGAAAATTTGTTAAAATATTTAATTCTCAATTTCAGGTAAGGCTAATTTGTTTTTAATAATGCCTGAATAAACAACGTCAGCACATAATTATATATTGATATATACAGGAATCTACAAATAATTGGGATCGAGGAGTTGTAATAAATTAACTACGTAAATTCAAAGTGAATAAAAAAGATATCTAAATTAAATTACCGTTCTTAAATATATGTAATTTCTTTTCTATGTTTCTAAATGTAAGTTTTGTTCCAATTGCAGGCAAAAAGAAGAATTGACAGACTATGACTTATAACAAACATCTGCAATTAGATTTTTTATGTCCCTCTCAATTAGTTTTATTTGGTTCTATTTACCAGTAAATTGATATTATACATTTTTGTATTCCATATAATTATTGTTTAACCCTTAAATTTCTGTTTATAAATACCCCGTGCAATGACACAGGCTCATAACTAGTTTGATTAATGATTTCAGTGAAAAAAAATATTACAAAATACTAGAGTGTGATAATAGTGGGTGCCTTTTGACGCATGATGACTAGGTTCTATTTGTGCATCCATTTAAATCAAAATTGTTAATGGAGAAGTCGAGGTTTAAAAGCCAAGTTAAAGACTTTGAAACACAACAAGCATCAACAAGAGAATTTCGACTTGAAGAAACAAAGGGGCGTTATGCATTTATTTGTATTTGTACCACCTTAAGGTAATTAACGGATTGAACTTAGTGGCCCAAGTGATTGTAGTTGGACTTTAGGATCCTAACACTTTCACTCCAATATATTTTACGGATCTAAATACTCTTAGTCAACTTATTTGATTTTATTAGATAAAAGGTGATTAGGGAGTGTTTGATAATCCAATTAAGTGCTGAAAATAAAAAGTTTAGCATTTGTTTCTTTTCAGTGCGTTTGATCACATACCACTTATGAAAACTTTAAGTGAAAAATTTATACTGAAAATAATCATTGAATGCAGTCTATTGTATTACTTGAAATACTGTTTTTAATACTTCAAATTCAATCACTTAAAATTTTTAGTACTTAAAATTCAGCATTTAATTTTTAGTACTTAATTTTTCAGTTTTATCAAACACACCCTAAGTCAAAATGGTGAAGGCTTAAAGACATTTTAGTACTCTCTAGTTTGGCCAAAATTTTATTTTGGGTCCTCTAGTTTCAATTTAAATACTTTGAACCCCGTAGTTTCAATTTTCGTGTAATGTGGGCCCTAACCCTAACTCCTTTAACAATAGAACATGGAAAAGTTTCACTCTGTGCCTTAAAGTTTAGGCGAAATTTCACTTTGAGCCTTAGAGTGTCGAAGAAGTTTCACTTTGGACCCTAGAGTTTTCTAGGCACATGAGTGTGCCGTCAAGTTGCACTAACAAAGTTAAGAGGTATGGCCTGCATTGAAACCAATTCTAAACTACAGAGTTCAAAATGTTTAAATTGAAACTAGAGAGACTAAAATAAAACTTCGAACAAACTTGAGGGTACTAAAATGTCTTTTAGCCATATGGAGAACTTAGTGCAATACATCATATTTTAAGTCAAAACCTAAGGCTCGCATGGTAACGTTGTGGTTTTTTATTTTCAGTTTTTATTTTTATTTTTTGTATAAACGTTGTAGTTTTTGGTTTTCAGTTTTTATTTTCATTTTTGTTTTCAGTTTTTCACAACGTTAAAATAAAAACTGAAAACCAAAAATCACAACATTGACATGCGAGCCCTAAGTAATTTGGAACTTGATGTTGTGCCACATATGGTCGGAAAGTTACTTTTGACTCTAGTTTTCAAAACATCAAAAGGTTTGTAAGTCAGTTTTTTAGACGGAAAATAAAAAATATAAAATATAAAAATAAAAAAATAAAAATTTTGCCATTGTGGTGAAGGTATGTTAGACTGCCAAAAACAGTCGTCGACAGACTCAGGACCAGTGGATCGGTTCTGAGATACAGTGGATCGGTTTGGATAAAATACTCACAAAATGATATTTCTTTGTGGAGGGATGAACCAACTGACCGTTTTCCAAAAGTAGTCAGACAAATCCTTGATCTGAATAACATTTACTCCTAGTTTGTGACTCCTTTAATCATTTAGGACGACTTCATACAAGAACTAGAAGCTAGATTAAACTTGAATTGATCATATCCTAGTGTTTTGAGCCTAGATTTGTTACTCACTAAGGAGGAGTTGTTCTTTGGCTTATTAGGTAATTTTCACCATTTTGGTATTAAAAAAAAAAAAATTAAAAATCATCATTCTATGATTAAAAAACTTCAATTTTTTTTTTTTTTTTTTTCTGAGACACCTTCCCCAAACCCCCCCCCCCCCCCCCCCCCCCCCCCTCTTTTTTTTTTTTTTTGTAAAATTGGATGTTTTGGAATTAAAAAAATGAGATCTATCAAACGAGATTAATATTGACTATAAAATCATGGGGAAAAAATATACTCATTTGCAAAATTGACATCCCTACATGTATATATCTCAACCAAAAAAATATGAAATAAAAAAAATTACCCAAAGACCAAAAAAATGAGAAAGTTGCAAGGCACGACAATTGAAGCCGATGTGTAGGTGTGTGACATGTAAAAAAGGAACAAGACTCTCCTCATTTTGTTTTGGGTAGGAAAAAAAGTAAAAGAACGAAAAATCCTTGGATATTTTGAAGAAGTAAATAAGAAAGTAAAAATAAATAAATAAGTTCTTGGTTTTTTGAAAAAGAAGAAGTAAAAGAAATAATAATAATAATAATAATAATAATAATTTTTTTTTCATAGTAGCAAAGAATTTTAAATAAAAGTCTTTTATTGTTTGGAATTAAAAAAATGAGATCTATCAAACGAGATTAATATTGACTATAAAATCATGGGGAAAAAATATACTCATTTGCAAAATTGACATCCCTACATGTATATATCTCAACCAAAAAAATATGAAATAAAAAAAATTACCCAAAGACCAAAAAAATGAGAAAGTTGCAAGGCACGACAATTGAAGCCGATGTGTAGGTGTGTGACATGTAAAAAAGGAACAAGACTCTCCTCATTTTGTTTTGGGTAGGAAAAAAAGTGAAAGAACGAAAAATCCTTGGATATTTTGAAGAAGTAAATAAGAAAGTAAAAATAAATAAATAAATAAATAAGTTCTTGGTTTTTTGAAAAAGAAGAAGTAAAAGAAATAATAATAATAATAATAATTTTTTTTTCATAGTAGCAAAGAATTTTAAATAAAAGTCTTTTATTGTTTTCATTTTTTTGAAGGAGGAAAAGAAAATAAAACTCTCTTTGTTTTTTGTTTTTTTGCTTTTTTTTTTTGTAGGAAAAAAGAAATAAAATAAAATCTTGCTTTTATTTTTGAAAGAAAATGAAGAAAGAAAGGAAAAAAAAAAAACCAAATTCTTTGGTTTTATGTGGAGAGAGAAGAGAACGAACAAAAAAACAAAAGACTCTCCCTCCTTTTTTGTTTGTTTTTAGGAAAAAAAAAAAAGACAAAATATGTAATACCCTGTATTTTTGTAAAGTGATTATATAAACTAGACCTTGTATGTTTTTATACTTGTATGAGCTTGGCCTTACCCTTGGTATAATTTGGATACCAATCGATTGATAAGTTTTCCAATCGATTGCCTTATTTTGGGTACCAATCGATTGGCAAGTATACCAATCGATTGCTTATGTCAATCGATTGACACTTTATCCAATCGATTGCTTATACCAATCGATTGACTTTTATACCAATCGATTGGAGGCAGCTGGGCAGATTCTTTTGCTCTGGCTGGGGTTTGTCCACGTGAACACTCTCTCCCTATATATATGAGCCCTTTTTCCTGCGTTTTTCTTTTTAGAAAAATCAGAGAGAGTGAGAGGGAGTGTTTGTGTGTGTTATGTATATATAAACACTCATATATATATACACACACATATATACATATATTCATACACTCACACACACACAGAGATGGATTGAGAGAAGAGAAGAAGACCAGAGAAGAAAGAAGAAGACAGAGGAAAGACACAGCAGAGGAAAGAGAGGGAGACCACCATTGGAGCTTCCAAAGCTTCAAAACACATTCCCAAACACGCCCTTAACGTCTAAGGTGAGTTTTAAACTCACTTGGTAGCTTTATATTGGTGTTAGAACATGCTTGAATGAAGAAATGGAGAAGAAACCATGTATTCCCGTTTATATGTTGCTGGGCAGTCTTCACTGTGAAGAAGACGAAGTATCAATCAATTGGTACTCTTACCAATCGATTGACATCTTTCATGTTCCAATCGATTGACACTTTATGCAATCGATTGACATGGATTGTGATCCAATCGATTGAATCTTTTATCAATCGATTGATGCCACTTTTATACCAATTGATTGAACCTTCTTCCAATCGATTGATGTCACTTTTATACCAATCGATTGAACCTTCTTCCAATCGATTGATGCCACTTTTATACCAATCGATTGAACCTTCTTCCAATCGATTGATGCCACTTTTATACCAATCGATTGAACCTTCTTTCAATCGATTGATGCCACTTTATACCAATCGATTGACCTCTATGCCAATCGATTGGAAGTTTCAGAATACTGTTTTCTTATAATAACTGTTTAGTTGTTTATTTAACTGTTCAGTATTTCCCAGCATGCTCTATTATTGTAATACAGACATGATAACGAGTTAATGCGGCGTAGGATCGTAGTAATAACAAGATTAATGGATAATGTTTATAACGTTAGATAACGGAATAGTCGTGAATCCTTTGGAGTTAACGTTCATTTCATTCAGAGTAGTCGGGCCACATTGGGATTGTCATGTATCGGCAATAGAGTTGATCTTAAGTAGGTTTGCTAAGATGCGGGAACCTTGCGTGGGCGGGCTTTGGTCGATCATATGTTCTTAAAAGCGGTAGACAGACGAAGGTGTCTATGACTTGCGGTGAACCGGACCATTTGCCCTAAGATAGCCAGATGATCTAATCATATGTTCTTAAAAGCGATAGACAGACGAAGGTGTCTATGACATGCGGTGGACCGTGATCACTGGTAGACGTCGCTAAGTCGTGGCATAGAATGATGTATTGTTGTTTAAAGCGTTATATCCCTGACATGCGGTGGACTGTGCATATGTTCTTAAAAGCGGGGGATGGACTAACGTGGTATCCATGACATGCGGTGAACTGTGCATATGTTCTTAAAAGCGGTGGATGAGCAATGGTGTGTTATAGAGTTGAACTACTGTCGAGTCTGTTCCCCTATCAGGACGCGTTGTCGATCTTAAAATGAATAGGACGTCAGTAATCGGATCATTGGTTTGATTAAAGGAGTTACCCTTGCTGAATTCTAATTTGGTTACTATTTATAACTTGTGATAATATCAATAGTTGATACCTTGTTAGTATCTAACTCACTCAGCTTTCATTAAGCTGACGGCGTTTATGCCGCTGGACATTTCTATGTTCCAGCGCACCCTGGTTATGACTATACAGGTGAAGGGCCTGCAGGAGAGGACTACTATGCCGGTGACGGAGTCCCTGTGGAGCATTTCCCCGACGGAGGTCAGACCGAAGAAGACTACTACGCCGAGGACTACCTTTATGCCAATTGAAGACTAGACTATAATTGTAGCTAATTTTCTTTACCGTTTTAGAACCCCTTTTTGTAGTCAGGCATATGTTGCCTTGACATTTGTACTTCCGCTGTCTTATATTTGATTCGAGACTCTGATATGTAATAGGTTAGTAACTCTTGTTGACTTTATGTTACATTGTGATCAGAACCTAGACTTCATTGTTGTTACACTATTACTTCTTGTTGCTTAGTACTGCATGGTGTGGACAATCATGTGACTTCACCCGTCGCTGCCTTTGGACCCAAAAAGGAAATTTATTTTTCTCTATTTTTGCCGTTCCGGGGCGTGACAGGATTTTTGGTATCAGAGCCTAGGTTTTATACCTTTTCGCTCACAGATTGTCCCACACCATCTGGTCCTAGAACCTTGAGATTCTATAGATGAGTATTAAGATTAGTTCTGACTTAAGGTAGTCCCTTTTCAGGTAGCATGGCACCGCCGCTGTTCGTTCCAGACGAGTTCGGAGGACACTATGTGTATGAGAGGAGTATTGCGCCAGCAGATCCAGAGTACTATGCCTGGAAGGTTAGACAAAGAGCTATTGCAGAGACAGAGCGAGATAGTACAGATCGAGCAGCAGAGATTTGGGACCCATGACCCAGAAGTGATGCGTCAAGAGATGATCTATTGTAAGGAAACATTCAAACGCATCGAGGAGGATTCTCTACTGATGTTACGAGACCGTTCTTCGTACCAGGTTCAACTTGCAGAGGTTAGAGCAGCACCTCCACCCCCACCAGAAGAAGACATGGCTGATGCACCCCCAGTAGATGAGGATCCGGAGGGTGGTGATGAGAGCGATGGCGACGATGAGGAGATGGAGGATGAGGAGGACGAGGACACCGATGACGAGGAGCCGAGTATGATCCAGAGGAGGAGGACCCCGTGGACCCAGCCGGTATGGACGTGCCAGTTGGCGTAGATATTGTAGTTGCAGAGGGTTATCCGATAGAGGAAGAGGAGGTAGCCGCAGACGATGATGTAGGTGATGATGCAGTAGTACCAGTCTTACCAGGAGGAGTTATAGCACAGCTGGCAGCTGAGTGGGCCGCAGAGATGGCTGCACATCCCTATGGATTTGAGATTGGAGCACCGGAGTTGGCATAGGCTATGATACAGGCTGAGGCACTTGCGGCCGCATTTGATGCAGCCCAGGCTGACATGGCCGCTGATGCAGGAGATTTGGGAGCTGTTCTGGAACATGATGGACCCGAACTGATCGAGGATGTTGTGATAGAGGATGAGGACATGATGGATGACGATGATATGGATGAGGATGATGTTTTGTCTTAGGTTGCCCCAGAGGACGAGGCTTCCATCTATGGATCCGATGTGGACAACTTTTGAGTCCAGTACCTTTAGGACTTAGACTTTTTACTTCTGACTTTAGGACATGTTGTCCGCTTACTTTTGACGCTTATATAGACAGCTATTGACCGTAGCCTTTTTGTATAGGTAGCCACCAGTAGTGGTTTTGTGTATATCTTTCTTTTGTTTAGATCTTGTATAGGATCATGTACTACGCGGTACACAGATGATCTGTTGTGTACTCCGTTGTACATCTTTTGGGTATATATATATGACAGATCGTTTCTCTTGGTTATTTCTATTATCATCTCATTATTATGTTATGGTTGTGATTTTGATTCATGTTATGCTTTCTGTTATTTAAGTATGATCATTTCCCCGTGAAGATTGTCCGCTAATCGTTAGGTCCTTCATAGGTACACCTCACACGGATCATTATGGTGGGACCCACAAGGAACCAAGCACGACTGGGAGCACCCATTCCCGAGGGTATGGACCCAATTGGAGTCTTGGAAGCTTTCATGCAACGGATGGAACACATCAGCGATACCTACAATCATGCCACCAACAACAATGGCAACAACCACTTTGTCCCTCCAAGGCAGACAGGCGATAAACTGTTGGAACGATTTCGTGGCCTGCGACCCGAAAAGTTCGACGGCATGGCAGAGTCCTGAAAAGCAGAGCAATGGATACGAGAGTTGGAGCTAATCTTTGAAGCCCTAGAGTGCAGTGAGCTTGACAAGAGACGTCTAGCCGCATTTTAACTAACTTACTCCGCCGCGGACTGGTGGGAGGCCGAGAGAGCCACGATTGGGATTGACGCTGCAAGGAGAATGCCTTGGGAAGCATTCAAGACTCGATTTCTCGAGAAGTATTTCCCTGAGGACGAAAGAGACCAACAAGAGAGGAATTTCCTGAGTCTAACCCAAGGAAACTGGACAGTCAGGAAGTATACTACACAATTTGAGAGACTTTCCCGTTTCGCTCCGCATATGATAGACACCTCCGTCAAGAAGGTCAAGCGATTCCACCAAGGACTCAACCCACACCTCCGGCACATGATGATAGGCCATCTGGGCCAGTCGTTTGAAGGGATTGTCCGTCTTGCTTCAAGTTTGGAAAAGGATGCTTACCCTGTGTAAGGACCACAAGTGAATCGACCTCCACCCAGGACCTTCCAACCAAGGAACTTTCCCGCACAATCATCAAGGAACAATCAAGGATGGAAACCTCAGACCAACAACTACCAGGGAACCAAGCGCACATGGGACGGGACAAGGAAGCCCCAAGCTAATTTTCCTCGACAACAGAATCAACAGCGAGGACCATCTCAGGCACAGCCCGTCGCCCAGCGACAGAACACTGATGGATGTTTCAACTGTGGAGTGTCCGGACATATTGCAAGGTATTGCACAGCCCCCAAGACCAACCGCCGTAATGACCTCGTCTGCCGCAACTGTAACAAGCCTGGTCACATAAGCAAGGATTGTCGAGCACCACGTGGAGGCTACTATGGAGCGCCTGCTCAAGGAAAGCAAGGACAGGTTAGGGTGAATGCCATCATCCCTGACAATGCAGGGTATAATGCGGAGGAACATCAAAACTTGGAAGGTACACTCATTTTATTTCACTGTCAAGTTAGAGCTTTGTTTGATACCGGTGCCACCCGTTCTTTCATAGCTATTAAGATGGTGCGTGATTTGGGTTTGTTACCCCTAGCATTTGAGCCGACCCTTAATGCCGTTTCGCCCTTGGGAGTATCTGTTAAGTTAGGTAAGGTGTGCAAGGATTGTCCCTTGACACTAGAGGATAGGAATCTCGCAGCAGACTTGATAGTCTTGTCAATGTCTAAGTTTGACGTGATCCTAGGAATGGATTGGCTTACTAAGTATGGCGCTAACTTGGATTGTGTTAGTCGGACCATTGTCTTTTCGACGCCTAGTTGCCCGCAGATCAGATTTCAGTGCCAACCGTTGAGCGACATGTTTATCACGAGCTGCCTAGCCACGATTAAGACTTCAAGCACGGAGCTTACTATCAACCAGATCCCCATTATTCAAGACTTTGAAAATGTGTTCCGAAGTATCTCAGGACTTCCGCCAAAGAGAGAAATAGACTTCTGCATTGAGTTAGCACCCGGAACATTGCTGATTTCCAAGACCCCGTATCGGATGGCGCCAATAGAAATGCTAGAATTGAAGAAGCAAGTTCAGGAACTTGAAGATTTAGGTTTTGTTCGCCCGAGTACATCACCTTGGGGAGCACCAGTTTTATTTGTGAAAAAGAAGGACGGAAAGCTACGACTCTGTATCGACTACAGGGAGCTGAATAAGGTCACGATCAAAAATAGGTATCCACTTCCCCGGATAGACGACCTGTTCGATCAACTACAAGGATCAAGGATATTCTCAAAAATCGATTTGCGTTCAGGATACCATCAATTACTAGTTCGGCCGAAAGATATACCGAAAACTGCCTTCAGGACGAGATATGGACACTACGAATTTCTAGTGATGTCTTTTGGATTGACTAATGCCCCGGCAGTATTCATGGACCTAATGAATAGAGTACTTAGACCCTATCTGGATCAATTCATTATAGTATTCATTGACGACATTCTAATTTATTCAAGGACGGAAGAAGAACATAAGAAGCATCTACAAATTGCTCTACAGACTCTCAGAGACAATAGTCTGTATGCGAAATTCAGCAAATGTGAATTCTGGCTTCAGTATGTTAAATTCCTGGGACATGTGATATCACAGGATGGGATTTCCGTAGACTCATCTAAGATCGATGCAGTCTTGAGCTGGAACAGGCCAACCAACGCGACCGAAGTTAGAAGTTTCCTTGGATTGGCTGGGTATTACCGAAAATTTGTGGAAGGATTCTCTAGAATCGCAGGATCGTTGACAAGCCTGACTAGGAAGGAGATGAAATACGAATGGACTGATAAACATGAGGATGCATTCCAGGAATTGAAAGAGAGACTAACCTCAGCACCCGTGCTTGCGATACCTAAGAGTGGTGAACAATTCATAATCTATAGTGATGCATCACACCAAGGACTTGGTTGTGTGCTAATGCAAGAGGGGAATGTCATCGCATACGGATCAAGACAATTGAAGCCGCATGAGAAGAACTATCCGACGCACGACTTAGAACTAGCCGCAATCGTGTTCGCCCTGAAGATTTGGAGATACTATTTGTATGGAGAAAAGTTTGACTTGTTCTCAGATCATAAGAGTTTAAGGTACCTGTTCTCTCAAAAGGAGTTGAACATGCGACAACGGAGATGGATGGAACTATTCAAGGACTACGACTTCTCTTTGCAATACCACCCGGGTAAAGCAAATGTTGTAGCCGACGCTCTGAGCCGGAGGCCAAGCCTTTTGGTTGCTTCGATTTTGATTAGAGAATGGCGAGCATTGGAGACGTTAGTCGAATTCGACCTTCAACCAGTGGAATTAGGAGAAGGACAACACTTTGGATGTCTTATCGTGCAACCGACTCTCATCAGCCGTATCTTGGAAGCTCAACAGTCGAACGAGGATTTAAAGTTATGGTTTGCCAAGATGTCCGCAAAGGAACCCGAGATATGGAGTATTAATATGGACAGAGCACTGAGATGCAAAGGTAGACTCTGTGTGCCAAATGACGATGGTCTCAGGAAGAACATTCTGGACGAAGCACACAAATCAAGGATGACTATCCACCCAGGAGGAAACAAGATGTATAAGGACTTGAAGAGAAACTTCTGGTGGCAAGGAATGAAGCGAGAAGTGGCCGAGTATGTATCGCAATGTCTTATTTGCAAACAAGTGAAGGCGGAGCATCAGAAACCACCTGGACTCCTACAACCGCTACCGATTCCCCAATGGAAATGGGAGCACATCACCATGGATTTTGTGGTTGGATTGCCGAAGTCTCAACAAAACCACGACGCTATTTGGGTAATAGTGGATCGACTCACCAAGTCAGCACATTTTATCGCCTACAGCATGACGCACCCTGTTGAAAGATTGAGCCGGATGTATCCACAGCAAGTTGTGCGACTGCACGGTGTACCTGTCTCAATAGTTTCAGATCGAGATTCACGCTTTACCGCAGAATTTTGGAAGAGCCTTCAGACAGCAATGGGAACTTCATTGAATTTGAGTTCAGCCTTTTATCCACAGACAGACGGTCAGACATAACGAGTCAATCAAGTGATGGAGGATATGTTGCGAGCCTGTGTCATTGAATTCGAGAGTTCATGGGAGACGCATCTACCTTTGATCGAGTTTGCCTACAACAACAGCTACCACACGAGCATAGGGATGGCACCGTTTGAAGCTTTGTATGGAAGACCTTGTCGATCGCCGCTGTGTTGGGCCAAAGTCGGAGATACTCAACTACTTGGGCCCGAGATGATTCGAGAAACCAACGAGAAAATCCAGATTGTACGAGAGAAGATGAAGACAGCGCAATCCAGACACAAGAGCTATGCCGACAAGCGATGGAAAGATCTAGAGTTTGCAGTTGGAGATCATGTACTACTTAAAGTCTCGCCAGTTCGAGGTATCGTCAGATTCGGACAGAAGAAAGGCAAGTTGTCGCCGCGATTCATCGGACCGTTCGAGATCCTAGAACGTGTTGGGAAGGTTGCTTATCGACTTGCGTTGCCGCCAAAGATGTCAGGGGTACACAACGTTTTCCACATCAGCATGTTGAGGACGTGTACCCACAACCCAGCGCATGAGATCAGTTTTGAAGATATCGAGGTGAACGAGAACACAACCTACAACGAAGGACCGGTGCGTATTCTAGACCGAGGAGTGAAGAAGCTCAGAAACAAGGATATTCCGCTAGTGAAGGTTCAGTGGAAGCACCACGATGAAGGAGAAGCTTCATGGGAATTGGAGTCGGAGATGCAAGAGAAGTTTCCATTTTTGTTTTAACCCAGTTTATTTCGGATTTCGGGGACGAAATCTTTTATGAGTGGTGGATGATTTAATACCCTGTATTTTTGTAAAGTGATTATATAAACTAGACCTTGTATGTTTTTATACTTGTATGAGCTTGGCCTTACCCTTGGTATAATTTGGATACCAATCGATTGATAAGCTTTACAATCGATTGCCTTATTTTGGGTACCAATCGATTGGCAAGTATACCAATCGATTGCTTATGTCAATCGATTGACAATTTATCCAATCGATTGCTTATACTAATCGATTGACTTCTATACCAATCGATTGGAGGCAGCTGGGCAGATTCTTTTGCTTTGGCTGGGGTTTGTCCACGTGAACACTCTCTCCCTATATATATGAGCCCTTTTTCCTGTGTTTTTCTTTTTAGAAAAATCAGAGAGAGTGAGAGGGAGTGTTTGTGTGTGTTATGTATATATAAACACTCATATATATATATATACACACATATATACATATATTCATACACTCACACACACACAGAGATGGATTGAGAGAAGAAAGAAGAAGACAGAGGAAAGACACAGAGAGGAAAGAGAAGGAGACCACCATTGGAGCTTCCAAAGCTTCAAAACACATTCCCAAACACGCCCTTAACGTCTAAGGTGAGTTTTAAACTCACTTGGTAGCTTTATATTGGTGTTAGAACATGCTTAAATGAAGAAATGGAGAAGAAACCATGTATTCCCGTTTTTATGTTGCTGGGCAGTCTTCACTGTGAAGAAGATGAAGTATCAATCGATTGGTACTCTTACCAATCGATTGACATCTTTCATGTTCCAATCGATTGACACTTTATGCAATCAATTGACATGGATTGTGACCCAATCGATTGAATCTTTTATCAATCGATTGATGCCACTTTTATACCAATCGATTGAACCTTCTTCCAATCGATTGATGCCACTTTTATACCAATCGATTGAACCTTTTTCCAATCGATTGATGCCACTTTTATACCAATCGATCGACCTCTATGCCAATCGATTGGAAGTTTCAGAATACTATTTTCTTATAATGACTGTTTAGTTATTTATTTAACTGTTCAGTATTTCCCAGCATGCTCTATTATTGTAATACAGACATGATAACGAGTTAATGCGGCGTAGGATTGTAGTAATAACAATATTAATGGATAATGTTTATAATGTTAGATAACGGAATAGTCGTGAATCCTTTGGAGTTAACGTTCATTTCATTCAGAGTAGTCGGGCCACATTGGGATTGTCATGTATCGGCAATAGAGTTGATCTTAAGTTGGTTTGCTAAGATTCGGGAACCTTGCGTGAGCGGGCTTTGGTCGATCATATGTTCTTAAAAGCGGTAGACAGACGAAGGTGTCTATGATTTGCGGTGAACCGAACCATTTGCCCTAAGATAGCCAGTTGACCTAATCATATGTTCTTAAAAGCGGTAGCCAGACGAAGGTGTCTATGACATGCGGTGGACCGTGATCACTGGTAGACGTCGCTAAGTCGTGGCATAGAATGATGTACTGTTGTTTAAAGCGTTATATCCCTGACATGCGGTGGACTGTGCATATGTTCTTAAAAGCGGGGGATGGACTAACGTGGTATCCATGACATGCGGTGAACTGTGCATATGTTCTTAAAAGCGGTGGATGAGCAATGGTGTGTTATAGAGTTGAACTACTGTCGAGTCTGTTCCCCTATCAGGACGCGTTGTCGATCTTAAAATGAATAGGACGTCAGTAATCGGATCATTGGTTTGATTAAAGGAGTTACCCTTGCTGAATTCTAATTTGGTTACTATTTATAACTTGTGATAATATCAATAGTTGATACCCTGTTAGTATCTAACTCACTCAGCTTTCATTAAGCTGACGGCGTTTATGCCGCTGGACATTTCTACGTTCCAGCGCACCCTGGTTATGACTATACAGGTGAAGGGCCTGCAGGAGGGGACTACTATGCCGATGACGGAGTCCCTGTGGAGGATTTCCCCGACGGAGGTCAGACCGAAGAAGACTACTACGCCGAGGACTACCTTTATGCCAACTGAAGACTAGACTATAATTGTAGCTAATTGTCTTTACCGTTTTAGAACCCCTTTTTGTAGTCAGGCATATGTTGCCTTGACATTTGTACTTCCGCTGTCTTATATTTGATTCGAGACTCTGATATGTAATAGGTTAGTAACTCCTGTTGACTTTATGTTACATTGTGATCAGAACCTAGAATTCATTGTTGTTACACTATTACTTCTTGTTGCTTAGTACTGCGTGGTATGGACAATCATGTGACTTCACCCGTCGCTGCCTTTGGACCCAAAAAGGAAATTGATTTTTCTCTATTTTTGCCGTTCCGGGGCGTGACAAAATAAAATATGCACATATATATATATGTGTGTGTGTGTATGTGTGTGTATGTGTGTAGTAGTGGGGGTCAGAGGTGGGGCTGCTGGAGGTGGGAAGTGGTGGCCAGAGGTGGAGGGGGCTGGGGTAATGGTGGTGGTTAGAGGTTGTGGTTAGTGGTGGTTGGAGGAGAGGGTAAGATTGGGGATGGTTGGGGCTGCCATGGTCGACCGGAGCCAGAGCTGCCCCCCCTCTCTCTCTCTCTCTCTCTCTCTCTCTCTCTCTCTCTCTCTCTCTCTCTTCTTTGTTGATGAGAGTTCTCTCACTCTCTCTCTTGTTTTCTTCTTTTTCTTTTAGGCAAGTCTATAGTGAGCAGCTTCTCATATGAGAAGGCAGGTTTTAACCGTTGGATGAGAATCTAGCAATAAATGTATCTCCAGATTCTTGGGAATCTTATGGCTAGATTCTCATCCAACGGTTAAAACCTGCATTCTCATATAAGAAGCTTCTCACAATAGACTTACACTTTTCTTTTTTGACTTCTCTCTCTCGCTTCTTTTGCTCTTTTTTTTCTTTGACACACCATTTTTTTTAATTATATAAATGTAAGAGAGGACTTTAAGTTGGTATGCTATTTGAAATAGTAGATTACAATCCATGTAGACACTCCATTTTGTCGGATATTAGATTTAGGAGACCCATAGCTTGTTGGTTCACAATGATCAAAAAAGACTCAGAATGACTCCTAGAAGTTAGTTCTATCTCTCGAAATGCTCAGAAGTGGTACAAATGACAAAAACACCCCAAAAGCCCAAACACTCCCAGATTTGGACCGAAAGTTTTGAAAAGATGTTGTGTCATAAGGAAATTCATAAAATGAGTTTTTAAGCGAAAGCAGATGAAATCGTCAGCTCCCAGAGACCCCCGGAAGTCCCGGAAGTTCTCGGAAATTGACCGATTTGACCAAGGATTGACCAGGTTTGACCGAAATCGTCCAAATTCTCCAAAAATATTTGAGAACATTCTAGATCATGTCGAAAGTACTAAAACAAGTTTTAAAAGAAAATCGAACAAAAACGTTAGCTCCCGGGAGCTCCCAGAGGTTCCCAAAACTTCCTGGAGGTCTCTGGTTTGACCGATTTGACCTAAAAGTGGACTTTGAAACTGGAGCACCGTATTATTTTTCAAACATTTTTCATGGATACTAGAGGTCAATAGCTTTCCAATAGTATATCGTACATAATTCCTGGATTTAAAATGAACTTATTATGAATTTCCGAAGGTGAAAAAGGCTATCAAATCGACTTTTATCACGAATACTGCAAAACCTTTCAAAGTGACCTATCTCCAAACTATTTGTTATGTAAAGTAGACTCCATTACCTTTCCAACGGTATATCACAGCCTCAGTTTGGCATTCATATGCATTTTTTGTGAATTTTGGACGAAATAGGGCCTTTTCACGAATACCGGAACCTCTGGGGGCCTAAATACAAATTTTTGGTCATCTGAGGAGCAGTGCCGCGGCGGCACTGGGCCACTACCGCGGCAACACATGGCCAGTGCCGCGACGGCACTCAACCCCCGCAGATCCTTTTTTGTAATTTTTTTGGGGTCCAAATTGAATAATTGAAAGCCAAAACGATGTAGTTTTATGTTCACAAATATTTGGGACCAATGGGAGCACTATCTAAATCCCAAAATCACCCCAAATTGGCCTATATAAATCCCCCTTTGCTCTTCATTTTGGGGGGGCCAAGTGTAAAGTTCATAGAAGTTGTAGAGAGAAAGAGAGATAGAGATAGGTTTAGAAGAAGGAAATGGAGCTTCTCCCACTGATTTTCTATAAATAAGTGAGTTTCAATCTTGTTTTCTTCCATTACCCCTGTTATATTTCACATTCAAGTCTTTCCCAACCACCATTTTATAGCAATCTTGAGTTAGGAAGCTACTTCCATGTCCAAATGTCAATATCTATGAGTGAAACACCAAGCTACAAGTCCAAAATCACATTGATTATCATCTATTGATTGCTATTACTTGCTTGTTTACATTAATGTTCATCTCTTCTTACCTCATTTCTTTTTTATTTTTCTTTGATTACTTACATGCTTATCATCATCTAGATGACATGTTGTTTGAGGAGAGTGAATCCTTATGGATAGTAGCTCTTGACCTCAAAGACATGTTTAATGGATGATGATTCTAACTTCAATACATTCATATGTATTCTTGAAGTCATTTTCTCAAACAAAACTATGTTTGTGCAAGTAATATTGGGAGTTCTTGATATGAGTTTGATAATGATGTTCCAAGTGGTCTTAATCCCCTTTTTGTGCTGAAAATGTGCTTTCAAAACCCCTATTTCTTTTCATTACCCCTTTAAAACCCCCAACATTTGGATTCCAAGAAATAAGCTTTGTTTTACAAAAAATCTTCAAAATAGTGAATGATCTGAGTTCAAAGATTTCTCTAGAACTCAATAATCAAGGTATGATCATGAGACCACTTGGAAGTCTTCTTAACTCATTATGGAACATCCAGGATTTTTGGCTTAGCTTGAAAACACTTGGAAGGGTTCCATTTTGACCCAAACATTCTCTCTAGGTATTCTGCCTTTACTATCACAGCAGCTTGGTTGACTTTCAACTTGTTTTCCAGAAAACTTTTCCAAAGAGAGTGGTCTCAACTCATTTTTTCCTTGAACTTCAGTGTCTTAGGGAACGTTCCGTATAATATGGGCCTCTATATCGTTTGTTTTCATTTTTTAAGATTTTTCAACATTTCAGTCGACAGTACGGACTCTGTATCTGAGTAACCTATATTGTTCACATGATTTCTCTCAATATGTAATAGTTATTGAGGATTGGATTTTTGATTTGTGTTATATACACAATAAGAAATATCTCTATAAAAAATCATGTGTTGAAAACATTTTTAACCCTACTTTTCAATTTCCACAAAACCAAGTCACTGTTCTGTCCACTATTCACAGCAAGTATACTTCTACTTCCATCCTTTGATTTGATGTTCATATGCCTTCTAAATTAGTTCATCTCTTAGGGAGTAATTCATACTACATTTGTACATATTCTATGATGATTTCCCTCATGCATTCATGCATATTTTAGACTTCTAAGTCACTTTAGAAAGTGCATGTACACAAACACACTACAACCTTTGCACATTCTAGGACCATACATTACATCCATGCATGATTTGGGGCTTTTGTGACCCCTAATCTAAGAAGATTATAAAGAATGAACTAGATCACACGTCCATGCTTCCCCTCGATCTAATCATCCTTTCTCATCCGTCCCGGGGATTGAGAGGTCTTCTTTTCCCAAAGATTAACATGCATCATTCTAGCTTGCTAAGCATATTTTGATTCCTTTGATTATTTGTTTCAAGAACAATTCACGTCCCCTCCTAGATTAGGAAAACTTGATTACTTGATATGATTAGACAATTTTTCCTAGGTTTATTTGTGTGATCTTTCACTTTACATTGTATGATATTTGGCTTAGATCTTATGAATGATATCTTATCTTTTGATCTTCCATTTCAAGATTCTTACGAGATGTAATATACTATCATAGTATTAATTGTCGAACCAATCATAATATAAGATGATTATTTGGATGCTAATTGAGGCCCGTCAAGAGACGGGGCGAGTTGAGGGTGTTTTAGTCGCGATAAAGGCTCATTCCTCTCTCGTACCAAAACCCCGAGTCAAGTTCTTTGGTTATGAAAGGTCGGTGCCCTTTATCCGTTTGGGTGAGTCAAAATTAGGTTTCTTGGTTCCTTAAAGACCAAGTGGCGACTCTGTATCTGTTTTCAATAGACATTTTCTTTTTCTCTTTCAAACCAATCTCAAACCAAATGAAAGAGTGGACGACCGATTTCGCGTGTCCACAGTCCATCATGATTAGTTTCAAGTATTAAATACACATTCGTAATGGTTGCGACGAATGATCAATTTAAAGTTTTGGCGACTCTCGATTTTCACACTTAAGTAGAGCTACAGTATTAATTGAGAATTGAAACTTATATATTCATAATCTGCATGAAAACAGAGAGAGAATGTATATTACAACCCATGTTTGGTTTAAGTTTGTAAAACTCGAATATAACACTATAATAGTCAGTTTGGAGGTTGGGGATGATGGATCAGAGCACTCAGCGCGAGCACTCGAGCTGAGCGGGAGCGTTCAAGTAGTCTGAGCACTCGAGCCTGACAGTTTCAATAAAATTCTATTTACTGCTATAAACAATTGTACCTTTTGCTATATTAAATGTACCTCCTGCTTTACTGATTTACAAGAAAGTGAAAAACAAGTTTTAAAAGGAGAATGAAATATGTTGGGATAAATTGAGGAAAATCACATGTATAAGTCAATTGTTATTATTATAATAAGATCCGTAAAATGAATTATGACATACATTTGCACAGTCGAGTCAACATTTATGTGAGGGGTCGAAGTTGAGTCAGTATATGTGTTTTTGTGAGAAAGAGAAAGAAAAAGAGATGTTTTATTTGGCCTTTATGGGATTGGTTGGATAGTTGGTTTGGCCTTTATGGGCTTGGTTGAGTGGCCTTATGGGCTTGGTGAAAAGACAGTTAGGAGCCATTACTATATCATTCGTTAGTATGAGATGGGCCGATGAGGATATACACGATTGTGCTAGTTTACCGTCGCGCTATAGACGATAGTTGGTATTCTATATGTGATATGCGTCTATTGCCGATTTGCTAGCGATAGTATATACGTCTGTTGCCAGCTTGCCAGCGTATTGTATTATTATAGTTAGTTTACTTATATACTGCTAGACCGCTATTGGTTTACCGGTGAAGGGTATACACAGCGTTGCCGGTTTTGCCATTGTGCTGTGCGAAACAGGTAGTACTCTTTGATGTGTTATTCATCTATGTTGATTGGCGATGGTGATTCGTCTATTCTGATTTGCTAATGATAGTGCACACGATCGTGCTATGTATATGTGAGATGGAATTGAGTCACACCTGGACTGGTGGTTCATAATAGAGTTATGTGACGTAAGGATCTGTGGAGATAAGTATGAGGGTAAATAGGAAAGTGTCACGAGTATATTAGTTTGTCTGGTCGTGGGATCTTATCCTAGCATTGGGCAGGTTGTATTGATCATGCATTTTCATACACTGTCAAAATAAGTAACGAACTTTAGAATCATATGTATTGAATAGTTAAAAATTCTTTTGTAGCATATGTTTCTATATCTAGGATTATTGTTGATAACTCTATTATGAATGTGTAAGCGACATCTTTCAATAAATGATTAAGTGCATCTTAAGATGTTGAACGATGGTGTGAGAAGAGTTGCTAGATTATGTATATGATAGATATGTTTCAAGATGGTAAAGTTGCTTTAATTATACTTTTATATACATTGTGAGTGCCTATTTACTATATTCACGCATCTTGTATTCAAGCTGGTGGCATTTATGCCCTGGACATCCAACCTATAGAATTCCCAGGTAATGAGGATACAGAGGACTACAACTATTGCTAGCTAGAGACAGGAGCTCTGTGAAGAAAGTTTTACCATGTTACTTATATGTTTTACTTTAAGCGATGTAATAGAATAATAGTATTTGGAATCAGTTTGTAATAAGGGCAGTGTGCCTGAGATATTATGATGTAATAATTAAGCTTGGAAATGGAATATTAAGTTCTACTCATCCCTTCTTGGCAATTACTCTGCTTTAGCATTACTGCTTAGATGTATCATGGATAATCGGTTACTGTCACCTATCGCGACCTACGGTTCCAAAAAGGAAATGAAAATTTTTCAGTATTTTGTTACGCCGGGGCATGACAGGATTTTTGGTATCAGAGCCTAGGTTTAGGTTTAAGCCACTTGTCCATTATGATATGTCACGCTCTGCATTAGCAAAAATAGAGAAAATAAATTATTTTTTATACCCGTAGGCCATGACAGTTGAAAGTCACCATATTATCCATGAACAATGTTTAACCATTAGAGTAATGAATCAAACAACACATTGGAAAGTTATAAGTTCCGATATAGATAATCAGAGTTAACTAGCTATTACAAAGCATAAGTAGCAGCGGAATCAACGTATTATAGCACACTTGACGATTACAAACTTAATACTATTATAGCAGTCTCTTTATATAAACATAAACTATCTACGACAAAGCTCCAAGTCTTCATCTTGTGTAGTAGCCGTCTCAAGCATAGCCTCCATCATAGTAGGCCTCCTCCTCAGAGCCTCTCTCCATGTATTCCTCCCCTGTGATCTCATAACCCTGGCCAGGTGGATGTAGAATATCTACTGGCATAAAATGTCGTCAGCTACGAAAGTTGAGTGAATGCAAATACTAATAGAGTATCTATAGATATGCAGCAAATAAAACAACATCATTAATGAATCATCTCGTCATTCATATTTATGAATGGCCCAGCTCAATATAACAACCGACATCGTTCCAAATGATCCCAAATCATAACTTAGACTCTTGGGTCCACATGTCACAGATAGCTTTACTTCTTATAGTACTCAACTCGATTCCTCAAACAATCCCTTACTAACCTGGCACGTAGCCCAATACATCACGACCTATCAAACTCGACGTGCAGTCTCAACTTTTTGGCCAAAATGCCTCGATCTATTCTGGCCAACATGTCCTGATGCATTTCTTTTCACGATGTGACCTCCTTAGTCTCGGTCTTGGACTAAAGTGACATATCCCTTTAGCCTCTATTGGACCCCACCTCGATCATGGACTAAGGTAATATTCCATTAGCCTCTATTGGACTAAGTTCATGATGTATCCCTCTTAGTCTCGGTCATGGACTAAAGTGACATATCCCTTTAGCCTCTATCAGACTTCTCGCCTCAGTCATGGACTAAGGTAATATTCCTTTAGCCTCTATTGGACTAAGTTCATGATGTATCCCTCTTAGTCTCGGTCATGGATTAAAGTGACATATCCCTTTAGCCTCTATCAGACTTCTCACCTCAGTCATGGACTAAGGTAATATTCCTTTAGCCTCTATTGGACTAAGTTCATGATGTATCCCTCTTAGTCTCGGTCATGGACTAAAGTGACATATCCCTTTAGCCTCTATTGGAATTCCCGTCTTGATCATGGACCAAGGTAATATTCCTTTAGCCTCTATCGGACTAAGATGATAGAATCGGCATAACCCTCAATCTCGGTCTTGGAATAACATGACCATATTCCATAGCCTTTGTCGGATCTGTCATGTCTCAATCTTGGACTAAGGTGACATTTCGTTAGCCTCTATCGGACCAGGGTGCTAGCCACATTATAGTTCCCACTATATGTATCCTTTAGTCTCTATCGGACCTCCCATCTCGATCATGGACTAAAGTGATACCACCTGTATATCCCTTAGCCTTGGTTATGGACTAAAGTGACATATCACTTAGCCTCTATTAGACATTCCCATCTATATCTTAGACTAAGATGATATTGCTTTAGTCTCTGTTAGACTAAGGTGATGTAGGTACTCCACAAAACCACATCTGTTTACCACAAAGCCTAACACGTAGTCCCAGCTTTCTCAACATATAATACCTTATATTTTTTTAGTAATTATTAATATGAGGAAATTATATATACTTCCCTTGACCATACATAAAGTTTTACTTTCAATTGATCGAAGTCCTTTCGTGCAATTGAGCATTTTTGAGTTCAAGCTGTTGAATTCTATTCAATCGATCAAAACCCTATCGACATGAATTTATGACATGGTCCCCACTTCAATCGATCGAATCGGTCTCAATCGATCAAACCTGGCCGAACCACTTTTAAGCGATCAAAGAGCCTTCAATCGATCAAACTCGTTTGGATATTTTTTCTCAGTTTGTGCACTAGACCACTACTTTGCACATCCCAATCTCTATATATATGAACCATATTCATGGGTGGGGGGTTTTCTTAACCCAGAGATATTAGAGAGAGTATGTGTGTGTGTGCTTGTGTTTAAATATATATACACATCTACATACATGTATATACACACATATCTAGATATAAATATAGAGGTAGACATAGAGATAGGCAGACAAGAAAAAGATGAAGAAGAAAAGAAGGAATGAGACAGAGAGAGAGAGAAGGCAGAGACAGAGGAGAGAGAGAGGAGCAACATTGGAGGCCACCAAGCTTTGAAAGTTGCCAAACACGCCCTTACGATATTCGGTGAGTTCCAAACTTACTCGGTAGCATGAGTGTAATGTTTTACAAGTTTTTGGATATAAATACCCTAAACACCCCTAGCACCTTTGGACGTTCTCTGTTCAGAACTGCTGCAGAAGACAACTCTCGAGCGATTGAACTGAGTTCACTCGATCGAACCTTCAATCGATCGAATGGACTTCAATCACTTGAAGCTCACTTTTCTCAATCGATTACAATGTTTTCAATCGATCGAACTTTAATAGAATATGGTTGTATTTCTTTGAGGTTGTTAATCCAATGATTAGTCATTTAAAGTGGTTCTGTGTTTCTATTATATTATGGATTTACAGAGGTAATAGGATATGATAATGAGATTGAGATAATATGGTGAGTAACATAGTAGGGTTCAGAACGTTAGCAATAATATAATGCAATAACGAGATAAGGTTTGAGGTATAACGGTGGGTAACATGGGATAGCGTGGTGACTGAATCAGTGGCGTATTAGTTACTTTCAATGCAAGGATGTCAGTGTTAGGGATTGGTCATGAACACATCTGTGTAGGATGTGAGCGTTATGTATTATACTCACAAGAATTCTTAAAAGTGGGGAACTAGAGTACTAATACATATTGATTATGAACTGACAATACTCCTCAGTGTTCTTAAAAGTGGTGAACAGTAAGAGTTCTTAAAAGCGGTGAACTGGAGTATTGGTACGTCCGTAAACTAGTAGTTATATTGGAATGATGCGTGGTGTTCGTAAGAGTTCTTAAAAGTGGGAAACAATAAGAGTTCTTTAAAGCGGTGAACAAGAGCACTAGTATTATCGTGATGATATAATCAGTTCATGGTAGTTAGTCGGGATTTGTACAGTTAGTCTTAGAGTTGGAAGACGATAAGAATCGAATAACGATGGGACTGATTAAAAGTGGAAAAGATGTTATTAGTATCACTACTTTATATTGTGCATAACTGGTGCAATTCAACATATTCTAGCTTAATTTAGGTACAATTTTGCTAAGGTGAGTTTTCTATCCTAAGAATGATTGTGGTTTAAGGTGTTCAAAGTTACTTATATAAATTGGGTTGTTGAAAGCATGTTTAGAAGATATGAAATTGTTGGATTTATGATTTTATGTCAAATATGTGAAAAGTTGCCATGCTTATGTGATTATATGTTTATATGCTTATGTGGTAATCAATGAGCACTGGGAAATGATTCATTGTTGGGAGTAATAAGGGTGGTGAAGAGGAAGAATCCGATAAATACAGAAGTCCAAGGAATAGAAGTGACCACGGGACCAAGGGAGGTCTTCGGGTCTGAATGAATCATTGAACCGGTGACTCGGCGATTACGGATATGAATTATGCGTTGATTGTAGCATTGCACATGTTAAACATTCAATCATGTTTAGATTTCTCACTAAGCGTAATGCTTAAGAAAATCATTTTCCTTTTTCTGTTGTGGTAAATAACAACCACCGTAGGTACGGAGCAATATCCGGAGAGGAAGTAGAGTGCTCGGGAATGAGGGAGAGATTTGGGACTTGTAATTATGTTTATAACTTATAATATAGTATAACTTGTGGGTTAGTGTCCTTGACTTGTGACTGAAGTCCTTGACTTGTGGTTGTGGTGTTGGAAAGAATTGGAGTTAGTTTTGACATTCAATGACTCATGTGGTTAATGTATATTTGTAGAACTTATGTAATTCTCCATGTTAGTAGTTAGTTTTGGGTAAGAGGTTGGAGGATTTTAAGGTTGTTTGTAAATCCTATGTATATTCTTAAGTTATACCTATGGATATGTGTGAGTTGGTTGGAAATGGACTTTTCTGGTAAGTCTGAGTATGCGTTGCAACTTCTTCGGACAAGTTCCATTTTGTAAACAAATGTTTTGTGAGGTTTAATTTCCTTGTTGGAAGGTTTTTGTAAATGATTGCTTGGTTAAATGGAAACTTCAGTTCTAGTGCTTAACTTGATTCAAGAGAGTTGGAGTTCATAATCTAGACTCTTGGTAATGCTTAAGAATGTTTGGAAATGGTTTGGTATGGTTTCGTAATGTTCTCAGTTGTTGGTTATAGCTTTGGGTTCTTTGCCAACAAGATTTCATGAGTTATTAGTTTTACTGTGAGTTGGATTGATCCAAATGAGGTTATGTTAATGTTTGGAATGTTTGAAAGAGCTTGGATTTGTGTTTGAAAATGTTTAAACGTGTTTATAAATGGTTTTGAAATGGTTCCTTAAAGTTCTATGAGGTTTGGTGATGTTTTAGATATGTTTGGACAGTTTAAGCAGGGGTTTTCTATCAAAAATTGGGTTCTGCAGAAACCGAATCGATACAAGTCATAGGCGGATCGATCCGGAGCTTCTGGAGCAAATAGAAATGTCAATCTGTTAAAACTGGATCGATCCAGTTTTGGGCGGATCGATCTGCTAGTCCAATGTAGCCAGACGACTTTTACGGAAACAGACATAACTCTCTCTAGAAAATTCGGATTTGCATGCCATTTTTTGCGTTGGAACTGGGACTCAAAGACCTATCTTTTGGTATAAAATTTTCTATACTTTATTAATGACTATTTTGCCATTGTGGGCTATTTTGTCACAATAGAGTTGTTTTATGTTGTTAAACACATGTGATTCTTAGTAATTCGCATGTTTCTTTGCAAATTAATGTAATTGGGCACTTGTGGCATTATTACGCGTGTCCTAATCAGCACGATGTGGGTTGGAGTGTGACATTACACTTATGATACTGTTGGAGTTTTTATTCACTCAGCTGAAGTAAGCTGACGATGTTTATGCCTGTACATTCCCTGTCCAGACTACCCTGTCCCTATTAATGCAGGTGATGGAGCCTACGATGATGGTTACTATCCGGAGTTGAATTATACATAGGGTGGCCCCACTAATGATGATCATGTCGGGGAAGATTACTATGTTGACGACTACCCTTAAGCTAGCTAGAGATGAAGAAGTTATATCTAGTTTTTATTTCTGTTATTTCTGTTGAACTTTTATAGCGGGTACTTCGGCATGTTTTGTATCCATAGTTCTTGTGATCTTGAGGACCACTCTGATTTTGTAATTGATAGAATCGTTATTACATTTTCAGTTGTTTGTTGTTGCTTCTAGTTGAGTGATACTATGTGGTGTGGACAATTAGTGATATTCACATGTCATTCCCTATGGACCAAAAAAGGAAATTTATTTTTCTCTATTTTTGCTGCTCCGGGGCATAACAGGATTTTTGGTATCAAAGCTCTAGGTTGTGATACTTTCATTCACTAATGATTTCTACACCATTTAGTCCTAGTATTTTAAGATCCCTAAGATGAGATATGAGTTTAAGATAAGTTCATCCTCCTGGCGATAGATAGTTCCTTTGTAGGTTAGCATGGATCCGGATTTCCACCTGTTCGTGGGTGATTCTTTTGGTGGACATGATATTCATGGCAACATAGTGGAGCCAGCCATACCAGAAATATACCAGAGCCACATTTTCTAGACCGTTAGTCGTTATTTAGAGGAGAGTATATGGACTTCTCACTATTTTGTGGGCACGACACACCCGATAGAGATACGCATGAATGCGTATCATTACACTATGATCCAAGTAGCCATATACTAGGAGATGGCTAGATTGATTTAGAGTAAGCCGGAGGTAGACGAGATTGAGTTACGAGCTATTATAGTTGGGCCTGTTCCACTTGAGCCTATAGTTGTACCAGTACCAGCATCAGTAGCCCCACCATCACTGGTACCCAACGTACTAGTTCCAGAGCCTGAGCCGATTCAGGGTGAGGAGGACTCAGAGCCAGAGGATGAGCATCCTAACGAGGATATTAACGGGGATGGAGAGAAATAACCTATGGACGATGAGGACCCAGCAAAGGAGGAGCCTGCAGATTATGATGATGATGATGATGAGCCAGAGGATGACCTGAAGGAGCCAGACCTAGAGCCAGAGCCAGAGCCAGAGCCAGAGTTAGAGCCAGAGGCAGAGCTTGAGCCCGAGAACCCAGTACACGAGCCAAAGGACCCTGAGGTTGATATTATGGTTTGAGAGGATGATGCAGTGGTAGAGGAAGACGTGATCATGGAGGTAGTAGAGGAGGATGTTCTTGCCGAGGAGGTAGTTGTGCTAGAGCTAACCGTTATGCTAAAGTTACCAGCCAGACCTATAGTGGATATGGAAGCCATGGCCGATATGGCAGTAGGATGGATAGCTGAGATGGTCGGACAACCACCTGGATTTATTATGGGAGATGCTGCATTAGCAGGGGCATTGGACATAGTTGATGGATTCACTACTATGACCGTCGATGTCACTAATTAGGCGATGATGGCAGAGGACGCAGAGGTAGGGATAGTTGAGGATTGGGATATCAGAGTGGTAGTCGAGATCTTGCCGCACCGGCTGAGGATGCTTCCCTTGAGGAGATGGACATCATTTCAGAGGATGAGGCACCGCCAGCAGGATCAGATGCTGACGACTTTTGAGTCAGGATCTGGAGTAGGTTCAGTTTTTGCTTGTTTTATATCAGGACATGTTGTCCACATGATTTTTGGGAGCTTAAGAGATAGCTATTTCACCATGCTTTTAATAGATATTATCAGTAGTAGTATTGTAAATAGCTGACCTTCGTGTTGTTTAAGCCTATGTGCCATGTGGTACACAGTTTGACTAGTGTGTACTATGCGGTACATCTTTTGATATATATATATGAGCAGTACTTTTGATATTAATTGTATGTTTGAGCTTATATATGCTAATTAGTATAACTGTTAGTTCCTGTTGCTTCTTGCTCTATCTTGATTTCATTTCTACAAGAAGACTTTTAGTTAATCAAAAGGTCTTTTATAGGTACACAACACACATTAGCACTATGGTTAGACCGAGGAATCAAACACATTTAGGAGCCCCTATTCCAAAAGGTATGGATCCAACAGGCATTTTTTAAGCCTTCATGTAGAGGGTGAAATATTTAGGAGATACCTGTAACCACTTGTAGACACCCAATTTTGACCACACTGATAAGATTTAGGGTGGACAACGTCTTGGAGGATTTGATAATGAAAAGCACCCCGTGGAAGGTACTAGATTCCACACAATCGAAAGATCGAACTTCGGAAAGTGACTTTAAGTTCAGAAAAGCCCTTTTCATGCATAAATCCTGGTTTTTATAAAAAATGTCTCTTAGAATTCATATTCACTCAGGGTTATATGAACATGAAGTGTTCTAAATGCAGTATTCTAGGTATCCAGAGATTCAATTTTAAGGAAAATTTTGAAATCGACGCGCATTGAAAAGCAATTTTGAAAAAGAAGTCGTTTGATTTCAAAAAGACGATGAAAGTTTCGGAGGACTTCCGGACTTCAATTGGACTTCAATTTTCATTTCAAAATCTCCTGGAATATTTTTATATTGAAATTCAACTCAACAGATTTCCAACGGTACATTAACGGACGATTTCAGACACCAAAAAGCATTTTAACAAAAATTTGGAAAAGTAGTGAACGTGATATTTGAAACAAGACATAAGGGAAACCAGGGGAAACCAAAAAGGAAGTAGCAGGTCCCACATGTGGGATGGAGGGTCCCACCTAAGCCGCCACCTATAAGTTGCCCCCTCCATCTAGCTTTTTGAGTTCCAGACCCTTCGAGAAGCCTCCCATTGCAAGGAAATTGCCTGGAAACTGCATTTAGGAACCGAAATAGCCATTTTAACCCTTTTCTGGCCTCTAAAATCTCTGTTTTAACCCTGAAACTTGAGAGTTAAGTTTTCAAAACTCTATATATAGATCCATATGAGATCATCTTTGATATACAAGACAGTACACAAGGAAGTATATATAAGTACATACAAGTGAATATACTTGTAAGATATAAGAATATACTTAGAATTCAAGAGAGATTTCTAGAGAGAAGAAGTGAATTATGAATTAAAATTTCCTAAACTAATCTCAAGATAATTAGATTAGAGAATTAGACTTCAATTTCCTCCATTAACTTACATGGATGAGTGCTTGAAGAACTTGAAGAACACTTGAAGAAGAAGACTCTTCAAATCAACTTTGATTGCATAATTGAGAATCCTCCAAGAGGTAGACATCATAATTCATCTCTAATTCCTACTTTTATATATAGATCTATAACACTTGGGTCTAGTTTTGTTTTGTTTTAATAGTTAGAACACTCATCCTCTTCCTCTCTTGTTCTTCACATACAACTCACATAGCTAGATCCAAGTCTCTTTTGATTTTATTGATAATTCTTAATTAGAGATTGATTTTCACTTTTGATTTCATATTTAGATCCATGCATACATAATTATATATATGTATCTATTTTGAATTCTATGATGGTTTGGAAGTATGATCTATGAGAAGGATGATTCCTATGTTCATACTTTTCTCTTAATTATTCCTATAACCTAGAAATCCTATTGAATTTCATCTCCACTAGGATATTTGTAAGTCCCTTTGATCTATGATCTATAGTTCTTCATTGAACTAAGGCTAATTTGATTGGGAATCATGATAATTAAATTGATCTATGAGTTTTGATCTCTCTAATAATCTTCAACCAACACCTAAGATGTTTTCCTCACACTTTAAAATGAACTAGTCAAAATTCAGCAAAACAGATTGGTTTTGTCCCTAAGATTTGGTCCATCAAAACCCATAGTTTGATGGATTTCAAATTTTCTGGGTAAACTTTGATAATGAGCTTTCATTCGATCCATTTTAAGAGTCACTAGGATCCATATGCTATTTTTAGAAATTGTTGAGAAATCGGTTGATAGGTTTGAACATAGTCTTTTTGTATTTGAATTTCAAAAAATCTATAATAGTTATCGACGTTCCACTTTTTGGGGATGATTTCTATCTATCTATATGCCGATGTAAAATTGTGAGCATACGATCGAGTTAAGATTGTTTTCTAAGCATTTGAAGTTGATACAAGTATTCTGGAATTTTCTAAGTTTAACTACAATCATGATTATGTATACAAAATGGTCATACCTTGATCACTCATCAACAATTAATGAATGAAATTTGGTTTAGAAATCATCTAAGATAAATAGATGAGAGATTAAAAGTTTAGATTAACTTGATTAACATGATTCATGAATTTCTATTATATTTTGCATTCCTTTGTCAAATGATACCAAATTTCCATAATAACAAAGTCTGTTTAAAATAACTTTTTAGAAACCTTAAGATCATGACATGTCCATGGATTATTTTTTTTCATAAACTACAATGAAATAGCTTTCTCTTGACACCAAATAGAGCTTCACATGATTTTTGTAGAATTACAAGAATAGTGGATAGTCCTGATCCACTGTTCCCAAAACTCTTATTTTTCAAACTTCAAAAATGGTAATGAGGTTATACTTTTTGGAGAAGTTCCCTAAGACATGTATCTAACTATCTGTAAAAGGGTTTTAACCTAGCTCATGTTTAAGACCACTTTTGATAGGATTCATTAGAGGTAGCTAAATCTGGAAATTTGACTGATGACATCTTCTTCTTGTTTTTCATGCATATTATTTGTTTGCTTATATTTTTGCAATGCTTGGGTATTTCTTGGTGTCTTAGTGTAGATAATTTAACGCCATGGATCCAGACTTCGATTTATGGGCGTGCCTCGTCTACATGTGGCTTAGTGCCTATGTATCGTGTACTATCTCTATCATTTCTCTTAGAATTTTTCTATGTTTACAACTTTGTTTTCAACGACACAATTCCTTTAGGATAGTCTTCGTTTATATGTTTATATGTTAAAGACATCTAATCTAGGATTGTTGCATGATTGCATTGCACGCTTTCTTTCTTTTACTTTTTGCGACTCCGCTTGAGTCAACCCAATGTAAGTCTTCTCGCTTCCTCTTGCATATCATGACATGTTTCCTTTATTTGCATTGGTCCCGTCCCGGGTGGGACTAGCCACTTTGAGTATACCTCTGTCTTGTATTGCATGTGCATCTGACTTCTACTTGATTTAATCTCTTGAAATGATTTTCATTAGATGTTCCTTTTTGACATGTTTATATTACCTAGTATGTTTGAGGAAACAACACCAACTATGAATTAAGAACAAGGATATTTGAATCAAGGCCTACCGTTCGGTAGGGCGAGCAGGGGGTGCTTTAGTCCTGCTTGGGCTCCTTCCCCTCTCATACCAAGACCCCCGAACCTAATTTCTGGTAATGAAGGGCGAGTAACCTTATTCAATTTTGGGCAAGTCAAACTTAGGTTTCCTCAATCCAAATAAAAATTAGGTCATGACTCTGTCTCTAGGATCGCGTGAGGAAGTTCTAGTTTCCCTAAAGTGTGCTTCTTGGATCCGTCCCGGGACATTATCGAGGTAAACGCCAGGACCCCTCCTCTCAACGCGCCATGGTCCACAATCTGGCGACTCTGCTGGGGATTTGAACATGAAACTTATGGTTTCTTGTTTTTCGAGGGTTTGATTTGAGCCAATGAATATCCTTGTTATCAATTCGATAATCGTGTTGTTTCTACCTGCATTTGCACTTGTATTTTTCTTTCACCGCGATTGCTTGAGACCATTGCCTTGTGGGTAGAGGGCCCTATTTCATCCATTTGTCAAGAGACTTTGGTAGCATGTAGTCACTGTTAGTCTTGTACCGCATGCGATATATAGAGCCCTTGGCTTGCTAATAGACCCTTTATGAGACTAAAACCCGGCCTTTACATATAGTTTCTATAGAACCCTTCAATTAGGATCTTGATTATCATCTTTGATTAGGACAATGTGATGAATTATTTGCGTTTGCCCGTAAGGGATTATGTAGATGATGAGGACGTGTATGCAAAGGCATCATCAAAACTTGTATGGTAGATTCCTCTAGGGTAGTATGGTCTTTATCCGAACATCCAATCATTATTCGAGGACGATTTTGAAATTTTTTGAAAATACAAGCATTTCTTTGAAAAACCCGAGTCTTTGAAAATTTCGGGAATATCTCTTTTGAAAAATTCGCTTTGAAATTCATTTTCGCAAAATCCTTCCAAAACTATCCCCAGATTTTAGAGAACTTCAATATTCCTACTTTGATGATTCAACTTTAATTTTTCCTCATAGATTTTAGAGGATTTCACATTTCCTACTTTGGTTTTCAAGAAAAATCATGATTTCACACTTTAAAGATTCAATTTTTAATTTTTCCTCTCAAATTTTAGAAATTCCAATTTCATACCTCGATTTTAAAGAATCGTGATTTCGCACCACAAGCATTGATGGTTCAAAAGTGCTTTTTGAAAATTACAAACTCCCCTTCTCTTTCAAGATTTTCATGACAAATTCAATTTTGTAAAAATGAGCCATCAAGAATTTCAAAGCTAAAATCCTTGGATAATAATTGGATTAATAAGGTGATTAGCATACTCAAGAAATCTTATGTGTTTATGTGCTGATATACTAGGTCTAAGCTAGATTAAGGTGCATTGCAGTTAGATTAGATTGCATTCCATCTGCATTGCATACACTACACGAGCATTTTATATACGACTCACGAGTATGACACCTCTAATATACTTTCAAAAAGAAAAGATTTATTTTCCTCAAAATTTTGAAAAAGATTTCTTTGATTTTAGAAAATATTTTTGAAAAAAAGAAAAGATTTTCCATATTTGATTTTCCATCTTTGTAAATCCACTTTTGTGAATATTATTCTTTGAGAATTCTTTTGCAATAAAATACCTGATTATTTGAAAATCCCTAATAAACAAAGAGTTGTACTCCCTTCTGGGTCAAAGCTCCGAACAGTCGTTTGATCAAATCCGAATTTAGTCAGGGTTGGAAAGAAGACACATGAAACCGATATGGATGCTAGGATGACTGCTATGGAATCTACTATCAACCAAATCAGTGAACTGCTTGTGAAAATGATGGATGTGATAAAGCAATTGGCTGACACAACACCTCCGACTCCACCTCTTGCAACTTGTGATGATAATGAGTGGTTTGAAAGATTGTCTAATCTAGGAATACAAACTCTGGATCAGGAAATCCTTGACAAGCTCACCAAGAGTGGTATATTAGAGAATGCGACCCATAAGAGCAGAAGAATTGATGACCACAAGCTTGATAAGGAGGGATTCTTTTATATGCCTAATGCAAGGCCTTCAAAAACGTTCAAAGGGCCTCTTTATTTGAACAATCATCCATTACCTGATAGCAATGCATTGGCACCATAATTTCCAAATGAGAAAATTAGAGTTACAAGGAAAAACCAGAACCAGGGGCAATCAAGAGAAAAAAGAGAATTTTTTGAGTTGGGAATGCCTTTGAGCAACGTACTTGAGAGAATGTTAGAATGGGGATATCTCAAAAAGTTAGAGCCGTGTCCAGAGCTGGATCTGCTTCTGCCAAAATTTAGAACTCATTTATACTATAATTTTTATCAAGGGCGTGGGAATAGCACTGACAAATGCTGGAGGCTTATGCATGAAATTCAGGACTTGATCGACAAGGGGATCATCGCCCCTCCTCCTACAAAGCCAAATGGTAATAGAAATCTACTTCCGAATTTTCAAAGGGCTTAGCTGCTACAGAATATCAATTCTCTTGAGATAGAATCTACATGCTATAACCAAACAATTTATATCTCATCTTTGGAGTAGCCGATGTCCCATGCAATTTTCCAGATCTTGTGGAAATGAACTTGATGCAATCTGCCAAAGAAGAAAGATGATTGGTGCCTCGAAGACAATGAGTATAGGTCTGAAGGATCAGCTGAGGAACTTGAACCTTGGGTGGAGAATAGCAAGCCCAAGAAAGCTTAAAAGGAGGTGATGATATGACACTCTACTAGAGATCAAGTCGAATCGATCCAGTCTGTTTTAGAGTCTTTGAAGTTAAGTTTTGTTCTCGAGTCTGTTTATTATCATGTTATGTTTGAGTCTATGTCGAGTACTGTAAATCTTCTATTTCTAGTAATGGCAACGAGAGAGACAGACAGACGAGAAGAAGAAGAAGAAGAGAATGAGAAGGAAACAGAAAGAGAGAAGGAAGAGACAGAGGAGAGAGAAGAGCACCATTGGAGGCCACCAAGCTTTGGAAGTTGCTAAACACGCCCTTACGACATTCGGTGAGTTCCAAACTCACTCAGTAGCATGAGTGTAATGTTTTACAAGTTTTTGGTCATAAATATTGACCCTAAACACCTCCTAGCACCTCTAGACATTCACTATCCAAAACTACTAAAGAAGACGACTCTCGAGCAATTGAACTAAGTTCAATCAATCAAACCTTCAATTGATCGAATGGACTTTGATCACTTGAAGCTCACTTTTCTTAATCGATTGAAATGTTTTCAATCGATCAAACTTTAACAGAATATGGTTATCTTTCTTTGAGGTTGTTAATCCAATGATTAGTCATTTAAAGTGGTTTTGTGTTTCTATTATATTATGGATTTGCAGAGGTAATGGGATACGATAATGAGATTTAGATAATATGGTGAGTAACGTAGTAGGGTTGAGAACTTTAGTAATAATACGACGCGATAATGAGATAAGGTTTGAGGTATAACGGTGGGTAACATGGGATAACCTGGTGACTGAGTCAGTGGGATATTAGTTACTTTCGATGCAACGGATTCAGTGTCAGGGATTGGCCATGAACACATCTGTGTAGGATGTGAGCATTATGTATTGTACTCACAAGGATTCTTAAAAGCGGGGAACCTGAGTACTATTACATATTGATTATGAACGGATGATACTCCTCAATCTTCTTAAAAGTATTGAATAGTAAGAGTTCTTAAAAGCGGTGAACTGGAGTATTGGTATGTCCATAAACTAGTATTTATATTGGAGCGATGTGTGGTGTTCACAAGAGTTTTTCAAAGCGGTGAACAGTAAGAATTCTTAAAAGCAGTGAACAAGAGCACTAGTATGTCATGATGATATAGTCAGTTCATGGTAGTCAGTCGAAATTGGTACAGTCTGTCTTAAAGTTAGAAGACGATAAGAATCGGATAACGATGGGTCTGAATAAAAGAGGAAAAGATATTGTTAGTATCACTACGTCATATCGTGCATAACTGGTAAGGACTTTACACCTATGATACTGTGGGAGTTTCTATTCACTCAGCTAAAGTAAGCTGACTGTGTTTATGCTTGGACATTCCCTGTCCAGACTACCCTGTCCTTATTAATGCAGGTGATGGAGCCTAGGATGATGGCTACTACCCAGAGTTGGATTATGCAGAGGATGGCCCCACTAATGACGATCATGCAGGGAAAGATTACTACATTGACGACTACCTTTACGCCAGCTAGAGATGAAGAAATTATATCTAGGTTATATTTCTGTTATTTATGTTGAACATTTATAGCAGGTACTTGGGCATATGCTGTCTCCAGACCTGTTGTGATCCTGAGGACCACTCTGATATTGTAATTGATAGAATCATTATTATATATTCAGTTGTTTGTTATTACTTCTAGTTGACTATTACTATGTGGTATGGACAATTAGTGACATTCACCCGTCATTCCCTATGGAGCCAAAAAAGAAATTTGTTTTTCCCTATTTTTGCTGCTTCGGGGCGTGACACAACACATAACCAAACTCCCATACATCTGACTATATCAACTCATTAGGATCCCGCACCAGACATTGGAAGATCTTCGTGATCGCATTCACGCACACTAACATAAACAGTATCAACATGCGTGGTCGATAGACCCACTACTATGCATGACAGCTTCTCGATCCCGTTTAACACATTATATCATCATTATACAAATGGTTCCACTGTTTTATGCATTAAGCCCATTATTCAATGTGTGTATTATTCCAATATAACTCTTAATCAACAACACATGATATAAAACAACCTAACAGTTCATCAGGTATAAATGGACTAAGCCTTTCACATACTACCCTTTTCAATCGATTGAAATGATTTCAATCGATTGAAGTTAAGTTCAATCGATTAGGAAAAGTTCAATCGACTGAAATGGTGGTTCTTTTTTCTATAGATTAAAACCAGTTTGATCGATTGAAAAAGTCTTTTTCTCAATCGATTGAAACCAATTCAATCGCTTGAGAATGCATCTCCTTCCCAAAGATGAACTGGACACTCCGTGCAAGTTCGAGATCCATTCTTTCTTGCTGAAACACATATATAACAACGTATCTACGTTACTAAGTGAGTATAGGCACTCAACGTTAGAGTCGGTGACGTGTGGGGTGGCCGTGGGTCCTTGGTGAGAGCTTTCCTCTCTCTCTCTCTCTTTCTCTCTCTCTCTCTCTCTCCTCTAGTCTCTCTCATCTCTATCTTCTCTGCTTCTCCTTTTTTTTTTCCTTTCTTCTAGCCGAGAGTGTGTGAGGGTGTGGTTGTGTGGGTATATATATATCTGGGTGGGTGTATATATATATGTGTGTGTATATGTATATGAGTGTGTCTATATATTCTCGATCTCTCTCTAAACTCTTTCCATAGAAAACCAAACATATGTGTGTATAGGTGATACATATATATGGGGGAGGAGAGCGACTAAGAGCCACATGAAATAAACTTGGTAACCAAGTTCAGTCACTTTCAATCGATTGAAAGTGGGTTTGATCAATTGAAATGGGTCCACGTATGGATTCAAGTCAGTAGAGTTTCAATCGATTGATATGGGTTCAATCAATTAAAAAGGCACAAGTTCAATTGATTGAAAAGGATATAAAGTCAATCGATTGAGAAAGTTCAATTGATTGAGATGGGCATTAAAGGAAAGGTAAATACAAGTACACTAAATCTCATTTATAGATATCGGAATATAAAAGTACAATGAAAATAGCAAGTATTACATCATCCCCCTCTAAATAAAGATTGTATACCAAAAATCTGAAATAAGCGTCGTTAAACAAATCCGGATACTTCTCACGCATCTCTGACTCTAACTCCTAAGAAGCTTCTCCTTCATCGTGAAATTTCTACTGAGTCTCTACTAGGAGAATTTCCTTCTTCCTCAGCTTCTTAGCTCCTCAGTCTAGAATTCACACTAGTCCTTCATAGAATGATACATTGTCGTTCATCTCGATGTCCTCAAAGTTGATCTCATGACTCAGATTGTGAGCACACTTCCTCAACATGCTAATGTGAAAGACGTTGTATACCCCTGACATCTTAGGTAGCAATGCAAGTCTGTAGGCAACCTTTCCTACACACTCGAGGATTTCAAACGGTCCAATAAAATCGCTAACTTTCCTTTCTTCTGTCCAAATA